>JARFIW010001524.1:0-1200000 GCA_036346225.1 Platerodrilus igneus | reverse complement strand
GTGATTGGTTTAGTTTAATTTACGTAGAATGAATGTACCGAGGATATATTTGGATACTTGTGTATGCTAATTCGTGTGGTAATAAATTTTCTTTTTTCAATATTAATAAACAGGCGTATTTTATATTTCCGATATATAATGATAGTTAAAAGTAGTAAGTTATAAAAGTGCTGCAAGCAATCGTTGGATAAAGCATAAGGTGAAATGTTAACAATATCTTGAATAGTATATCGCAGGTTAAATTGGCAAGCGATTTAAAAATCACGGTGATTCTACACGAAAGTGGCTCGGACGTTTAGCGTTTGCGTTTGCGTTTGTCGAAGCTGCAAATGGTTAAACAAAGAAGTTTGAGATTAATGTAGCCTCATTAAAAGTGATATGTTTTGAAATATCTCTTTTAACATATTGCGAATGAAAATAATGTACATGTACGTTTTAGATATTTTTTATTGGTATTGAGTATCTCCTGTGAAGGCGTATGAAATCAATCTAACCTCGAATGTACCTGTTAACGAATATAAATAAACTTCTAGTAATTATAAATATACATGAGGTGTAATGTTGAAACTTTGTGTTCTGAAAAGTGGTATATGCGCGGCATTTGATTTTTGACTTATACATAAGAAAAGCTATGTATTTGATGTACACCCTTTGAATGAAAATGGAAATAAAGCTGTCGTGATAGTTATATTATTAAACGGCCTAAGTAACAACAAAAGTGATAGAAATCGAAGTCGACCCCAAACTGTTGTAGTTACAGTGCAAACCTATTAAATTGGGCATTCCGTATGATTTATTTATCCCAATAAATTGGAATGATTTTCACATATAAAATGAGACATAGTTGTGCACGTTTGAGAAGCATTTGGATTTCTGCAAATGTACGTTAGACCATTATTAGAAAATATAATAATTTATCATGTGTGCAATGTAGAGAACTCGAAATACCTAAATGAACTGCGATATGCCCACAACTGCCAAATAAGAGGGCCCTTTTTAAAAATAGACCGCGCATATTAATTTATTCTGTAAAGCGGGTATTATTTAAATTAGATACTAAATTAGATATTAAATTAATCCAGATTTCTATGTATAGCAAATGTTCTATGTTACATAAAGAAAAACATTGAATTCTATTATTTGACTATAGTCTGTGTATTAATTTGTTGTTGACGTAACCGGAATTAATTATACAAAATTTAATAAATGTTTTAGGGAAATACCGCAGTACCTGCTTTCAATCTGTTAACATTTCAGGTTTTAGGATACGGATTGTGTTTATTGACATATATATTAGTAATTTCTCAGAAGCCTAATACGAATTTCGAAACCAACGCGACTTTCCACCTCTCTCTTACTAAAGCGCTCCGTGTTTTTAGAACGATCAACTTTAAACGTCCGAACCTTGCTTGATGCATAAGACAAAGCAGCGTTTGTTTCTACAATGCGGATAATCCCAGGAACAGAAAAGCGTCAGTAATGATATTTAAGCAAACGTAACTGACAATTTTGAAATGAAAGAGCGGCGTAAGGCATACGAAAAAATGTTCTGGTACTTTTTATGCATATTATTTAATTAAATAAATGCTGGTGTTGTTTATAAAGTTGACGAAAAAATTAAAAAAAGTAAAGGAACTGGGATTTGAACCATTAAACTTACGCTTGGTAGCCAGATATTATAGCATCGCGCTATGGAGGTGTCAGTATTTGTAAATTGGTTAGTAGTATACTTTCATTTACTTTTAATTACCCCGAATTACTTTCAATTTAGCGGACCAAACACGAAATACACCGAATTCTGACCAAATCACGGTCTATTGAAAATGCTCGGCTATCATCGTGAAGAAACGCCAAAATGAAAAATTTATGATTTTTGAAATAAATAGGCAGCGTATGTGAAAAAGCGACGTTTTCCTATAGTTTAAATCAAGTAACGGTACTTCTAAATCATATTGGTTGAATTGTAATGGAAAATTCCAGAAATTTGAAAGGAAGTATGTTACCATAGATTTTGAAGGTACACGCTCGTACTTTTCCGTTGGTGATCGTTAGCAGATTTTGACGTTTGTCGAATAAATTATACAATTTTTAATAAGTGTTTTAAGAAAAAACTGCAGTGGTAGCCCGCAAATGGTGAATTATTCAGTTTTTAGAATACGAATAGCGTTGTTTGGCATATATTAGAAATTTTTTAACGCCCGAATACGAATTTTACAAACCAACTCGATCTTTCTTCTCTCTCGTACTAACGTCAACGGAACAGTTCCCGACCTCGTCGCACGACTGGTTCGGTTTTTAGATCGGAATTTTTTGAGGGATCCAAGCTTTTTTAACACGTTAACGAATACGTCGCTTCAAATTAATCTTTTCACGGAAAATCCTTATTTCTCCGCAAGTTATCGGTTTTCCGCCATAAAAACCGGCCTATCCTAAGCACGCAAAAATTCTCCACCTAACCACCATTCGTCCGCGCCCCCAACTCAGAAACCCTCGGACGCAAATCCCAATAAGCGATCGATTTGCGCCTCTCAACTTTAACACAAAGACGGGCGTCCGAAATTTATAGTTATTAGAGAAGATTTGAGGTGGTTTTCAGCAGTAGTTTTATAAGTAGAAATTAATGAAAGTGTTGAAGCATAAGTTGAAATGTAAACAATTCCCGGAATAGCATGTTAGAGTATGTTTAAAAATTCTTCTAAATATTTTCGAGTCTGTAAACTAAAGCGGCAACTTTTTTAAGCTCTTTCGTTCGTAGAAGTTTTGTTAGTGGCTAAATAAAGAAGCAACTGTATTTATTTTTGCGATTATAAATATTAAAGTAGAAAATGCGTACGAATTTTTGCTAATTGTTTTTTACTTTTGATTTTTGATGTATTATAAAATGAAGGTTATTGAGTATATGTATTCTTTTAAAGCGGATATTTAAATATATCTAATATTACTGGAGCTTTCTGTATAGAGGAAATAATGTATGTTAAACAAACAAATAGATCTCAGTCTACTTTTGCAATGTATTCTGTGTATGTAATATATTCTGTGTATGATATATATTCTGTGTATGTACTATATGTAAGATGTATAAGAGATGTATATTATATAATATATTTAATTTGTTTTATAAGGCTGATATGTGAATGTAGTCGAAATGAGGTGATTGGTTTAGTTTAATTTACGTGGAATGAATGTACCGAGGATATATTTGGATACTTGTGTATGCTAATTCGTGTGGTAATAAATTTTCTTTCTTCAATATTAATAAACAGGCGTATTTTATATTTCCGATATATGATGATAGTTAAAAGTAGTACGTTATAGAAGTGCTGCAAGCAACCGTTGGATAAAGCATAAGGTGAAATGTTAACAATATCTCGAATAGTATATCGCAGGTTAAATTGGCAAGCGATTTAAAATCACGGTGATTCTACACGAAAGTGGCTCGGACGTTTAGCGTTTGCGTTTGCGTTTGTCGAAGCTGCAAATGGTTAAACAAAGAAGTATGAGATTAATGTAGCCTCATTAAAAGTGATATGTTTTGAAATATCTCTTTAACATATTGCGAATGAAAATAATGTACATGTACGTTTTAGATATTTTCATTGGTATTGAGTATCTCCTGTGAAGGCGTATGAAATCAATCTAACCTCGAATGTACCTGTTAACGAATATAAATAAACTTTTAGTAATTATAAATGTGCATGAGGTGTAATGTTGAAACTGTGTGTTCTAAAAAGTGGTATATGCGCGGCATTTGATTTTTGAGTTATACATACCCTTTGAATGAAAATGGAAATAAAGCTGTCGTGATAGTTATATTATTAAACGGCCTAAGTAACAACAAAAGTGATAGAAATCGAAGTCGACCCCAAACTGTTTGAGAAGCATTTGGATTTCTGCAAATGTACGTTAGACCATTATTAGAAAATATAATAATTTGTCATGTGTGCAATGTAGAGAACTCGAAATACCTAAATGAACTGCGATATGCTCACAACTGCCAAATAAGAGGGCCCTTTTTAAAAATAGACCGCGCATATTAATTTATTCTGTAAAGCGGGTATTATTTAAATTAGATACTAAATTAGATATTAAATTAATCTAGATTTCTATGTATAGCAAATGTTCTATGTTATATAAAGAAAAACATTGAATTCTTGTATTTGACTATAGTCTGTGTATTAATCTGTTGTTGACGTAACCGGAATTAATTATACAAAATTTAATAAATGTTTTAGGGAAATACCGCAGTACCTGCTTTCAATCTGTTAACATTTCAGGTTTTAGGATACGGATTGTGTTTATTGACATATATATTAGTAATTTCTCAGAAGCCTAATACGAATTTCAAAACCAACGCGATTTTCCACCTTTCTCTTACTAAAGCGCTCCGTGTTTTTAGAACGATCAACTTTAAACGTCCGAACCTTGGTTGATGCATAAGACAAAGCAGCGTTTGTTTCTACAATGCGGAGAATTCCAGGAACAGAAAAGCGTCAGTAATGATATTTAAGCAAACGTAACTGACAATTTTGAAATGAAAGAGCGGCGTAAGGCATACGAAAAAATGTTCTGGTACTTTTTATGCATATTATTGAATTAAATAAATGCTGGTGTTGTTTATAAAGTCGACGAAAAAATTAAAAAAAGTAAATGGAACTGGGAATTGAACCATTAAACTTACGCTTGGTAGCCAGATATTATAGCATCGCGCTATGGAGGTGTCAGTATTTGTAAATTGGTTAGTAGTATACTTTCATTTACTTTTAATTACCCCGAATTACTTTCAATTTAGCGGACCAAACACGAAATACACCGAATTCTGACCAAATCACGGTCTATTGAAAATGCTCGGCTATCATCGTGAAGAAACGCCAAAATGAAAAATTTATGATTTTTGAAATAAATAGGCAGCGTATATGAAAAAGCGACGTTTTCCTATAATTTAAATCAAGTAACGGTACTTCTAAATCATATTGGTTGAATTGTAATGGAAAATTCCAGAAATTTGAAAGGAAGTATGTTACCATAGATTTTGAAGGTACACGCTCGTACTTTTCCGTTGGTGATCGTTACCTGATTTTGACGTTTGTCGAATAAATTATACAATTTTAATAAGTGTTTTAAGAAAAACTGCAGTGGTAGCCCGCAAATGGTGAATTATTCAGTTTTAGAATACGAATAGCGTTGTTTGGCATATATTAGAAATTTTTAACGCCCGAATACGAATTTTACAAACCAACTCGATCTTTCTTCTCTCGTATTAACGTCAACGGAACAGTTCCCGACCTCGTCGCACGACTGGTTCGGTTTTAGATCGGAATTTTTGAGGATCCAAGCTTTTTTAACACGTTAACGAATACGTCGCTTCAAATTAATCTTTTCCCGGAAATCCTTATTTCTCCGCAAGTTATCGGTGTTCCGCCATAAAAACCGGCCTATCCTAAGCACGCAAAAATTCTCCACCTAACCACCACTCGTCCGCGCCCCCAACTCAGAAACCCTCGGACGCAAATCCCAATAAGCGATCGATTTGCGCCTCTCAACTTTAACACAAAGACGGGCGTCCGAAATTTATAGTTATTAGATTTTAGGAAGATTTCACAAGCAATAATGAAAATTCTTATTATTGTTTGGTTCCCGTCGAATACGGGGATCGATTCGAGATTTAACCGCATATTTTCCATGTTTCTTATTTTTAAAACAAATAAATGCCATAAGTCGAGTTCGTATTGCGATTAAATCAAAGTTACTATCTAGTTATTTACAGAGTCACCTACATGCAATTACAAAGTGCTATTATTATATTAAAGAATTTCTGCTTGGTAATTGCCTCATCAATTAACGTCGCATTGAATTGTATATTTTTAACTTTACAGAGGTTACAAATGGTTGTGGATTGTGTTTCCGGTTTCTTCTGAGTGATTTTTTGTTATTAATAACCGCTCGCAATAACTGCGTTATAATTGTAGGCTTTTTTTCCGATTTGTGATGATTAATTAAGTTTTGCAGTAATAGGTTGTTTATTAATAAGTGCGTGAATGCTTGTTTACAATTACACACTTCCGTTGCCTTGAAATGTCTAATTATAAAGTTTCAGGAAGTCTGAATGATTTTTATTTCAGCGATGAGTAATTCGTTTTGTTACAATAAAGCGCATAATCATATACTTCTGTTAATTTATCGTGCTAGAAGTATTTAATTATAAAGCTTTTAAAAAAATGTGATGCGTGTCAAGTTTGAATGAATCTTTTCTGTAATAATAATTGCTGTAGATAAAAAGGTAAAAATAATTGCGTTCTATTTGTACGTTAAACTTCAGTTTTGCTGAAAATTCGTTTCTTTTTATATTAATAATTTGTAGTAATTGTACACATAAATGCGTTTTTTATAAAATAAGTTTTCTGAGTAGCTTCTTTCAAAAATAATAAATTGCAATTATAAAAATTCTTACTAGCTAATATCAATAATTTGAAAAAGAATATGGGTAGGATAAATGAACTTACATAATTTTCATTGCCAATTTTATCTGTTTTCCTTCTTTGGGCTTGGTCGATTTTGTACTTTGTCAAAATTTTTCTTCCAGATTAAGTGTTGATATTCCAGGCCACCAGTTCGTCGATTTAAATTTTCTTAGTGCCATTCTGGATCCTACCGACTACGCCAGTTAGGTTTTGGGCCTTGGGAGCTGCCTTTTTAAAAAGTCTTCTTCCAAAACCCTTCTAACGATATTTTATTTATACAGAAATTACAAATTGAAGTTGAATTAATTACTAATTGAACTAATTTATGCGAGTAACCTGAACAACCAACAATGCTAAAGTTGTGAGGCTCAAGACTGACTGACCTCCATGAGCTCTCCCGGGTATTTATGTTGTCCCTGCCTCTCATATTTCTCGTGTGAACTGCAGAGCTCTTGTCTGCTTATTTCTTTATTCATTAATACAAAATAACAATCTTAATTATAACAATAAGTGTCTTTTAGTCTAATGTGACCTGCACCTACAGAGTCAGGTTATGTCTGGAATACATTGTATTCACATCCGTTCTCATGTCATCTGTCTGACTTCTGTTAACCTTTTATTATCTATCCTTGAACTATACAATGTTGCAAGTTAACTTTGAGATTCAATAATTCCATTTAAGTATACATATATTTGATTTGGGGATATGTAACTCTACTTCAAAAAAAAATTAGAATACCGTGATATATGAAGTTGTTTTTATTTTTCTTTTTGACATATTTACAAAAGTGTTATGTTCCCTTTAAAAGTTATTATTATTTATCTTCAAGTTTAATAAATAGTTTACTTCACGAATTTACAATTAATAATCACTATCAAGATACATCTGCAAGATTAAGTTGTAAATATCCAATAGTTTATATATTACTAAAATTTTAAGTATTCATTTTGAACAGACTAAGATAAATTAATATCCACATAATTGTTGAAGAAAGTATTTAAAATTAAGGCAGTTTAAACAATTGTAAATTAAATCTTTTGTATATAATTCTTTCAACACGCTCCTGTAAACAACATTATCGATTTCCTGTAGAATCTAACAGATGATCGATCATTGGTATTAAAAGAAAATGCCTTTACGAGCATTCAACTAACTCGACTCAAAAGTAGAATATTATTGCAATACACTATTTGTATCAGGAATTTGTGTTTATAGTACATTACTAATAAGACGTTTATAGTTTGGTCCCCAAACACTGTCCATTGACATGTTTTTTTGCACAACAAAAATAATTTACAAATATATATCACGGCCACATACTAAACGTTGGTTAGCGTATAATTTATGTAATTATTCTTCACTCTGTAAAGGTTCCATCAGAGTTCGCGCGTGTCCTCACATACTAACGAACGGCTATTTGTGTGCTTTTTATGTGCTTATCCTACACCTTGTAAAAGTCAATTAGGAATCTATTACAGTCGCATTTTAACGAATGTCCATTCATATGCAGTTTGTGTGATTATGCCGTATCAGGAAAGAATCTTTTATGACCACATATGCAGTCGCATAAGGGGAAGTGAGGAAATGGTGCGCACCTAAGCGAGAATCGTTGTGCTGGTCAACTTTTAAATTCTAGAAAATAAAAAAAAACGCCATCTGATGTACTAATGATCCTACTTTCAGTATGTATCACGATATTTGATGAATTTCTCAACGTAATCATATGCAATTGGAAAAAGTAAAAAGATGCATTTGCGCACCCTTCCCCATCCCCTGGGGTAACTGTGCGCACATGATGGGGAATAGTGTGCGGTAGTTTGGAAACCCCAAGTTAGGTAGATCAAGTAGTATAAAAGTAATTTTATATGCAAGAACAAATGTTTATTAAAACGAGTGATTATATATAATGTAATGTACCAGTTTAAGCTCGACAAAAGTCGCAAATGTATTGTTCGGGAGCATCTTCACCGGTACAAGCCGCGTGATTCCACATGCCGCATGCAACATACCTGTACCATAGTTCGCTTTTTCCCTGTTCCCCACATATGCCACATATGGAAGTCTTCTCATCATGTTCTGTACCACATGGAACATACTTGGGGTTAATGTCGTCTACCTCATCATCGTCACAAATGTCACGATTGTCTATGTCAGATACGTCGGATGATTTAGGCGTTGCTGGTCTTTTTTTCTTTCCTTTTTTAATTTCTCTTTGGCTGTTCTCTTTCCTTTAGCATTTCCATAGAAGATGGGTGGTGGAATTGAGAAATAAGCATTAGCTGCTTCGTCATCTTCTTCACATTCCTGTGCATCAAGTTCGGCGTTTGCGTACCTTTTTATTTTATTTTTATTGTTCTCTCCTAATGTTCGGACTCTTTTTAATATGTTTTTTTTTGCTTCTTTTTTCCTTTTTTTCTCTTGTGTTTCTTCTAATCTTTCCTTCATAGGTGTACTAGTTAGTATTTCTGAATGTTGTTTCTGACGAGAAACTCTTTTTACTCTTCCTATTTCTTCTTTCCTTGGAATAGGAGCACATAGGAAAAAAATAGTTATTTAATTTAGATGCAAATGGTAGATGGTTTTGTTCAGAGGTAGACGTAGATGGTAGATGGTGTTGTTCAAAGGTAGACGTAGATGGTAGATGGTTTTGTCCAGAGGTAGATGTAGGTATTGGTAAATGAGAAGTGCCACGTTCGGGAGAGCTTTCTGCAACGAACTGTCTCATTTCGTTGGCAGGAGCAAAATCGTCTTCGTTAAATTTGTCAGGAATAAACGGATATATTCCAGAAGAACGAAAACCCGAAGCTGCTTTTTCAATCGATGCGACTTTCATGAACGCTTTATTTAACAGCTCAGCGACGTCATACTCGGTGATTTTTTCATGCCCTGTTGTAGTTAGATATATATCATACTCTCTGTACAGTGCATTTTTTAGAGGGCCGAAGAATGTTAAGTCGATCGGCTGAAGGTGATGGGAAGTGTGTGGTGAAAGGGACACCATATGAATATGGTTTGACTTACAGAAATTGTACGCCTCTATAGAAATATGACTGCAATGATTGTCAAGGACAAGAAGCATTGGGTCTTCTAAAGTAGGCTTTGCCTGTTTTTGTAAGTGCAATAGCCAATCAAGAAAAAGTTGAGAATTTATCCATCCGTATGCCGAACATTTGTAGCTGGCACCAATTGGTCCATTTTTTTGCAACGCAGGGGTTATTCTCTTTCTGGGATAAATCAACATTGGCCCAATATAGTTTCGTGCAGCATTCATGCAAAATACGACTGTAATGGTTTTCCTCGTTCACTCGAAATAGCAGCCCCTACTTTTTTAGCACCTTTAGGTCCGTAAACTTTAGGGCACTTCTTCTGCACAGTGGTTATACCAGTCTCGTCCATGTTAAATAATCTGTTCGCTTCAAATTTAAACTTTCGTAAAACTTGTTCTAGATTCGAGTAGAAAAGTTTAAACTCGTTCTTGTTAAATGCTCCAATTCGATTAAGGCTAGTCCCCTCAAGCTGTCTCAATGATATTTTGGAATTTCGCTTTAGAAATCTATACAGCCAATCTTTTCCTGTCAACTGAGTTTCTCTATTGAAATTGTGAGGAATTTTTTTCTCTTCAGCATAATTAAACGCTAACTGCCTCAGTTTTTTGGGCGTTACGCCGTAAAACAATTTTGCAAGAATAAGAATATAGTCGCTTAATTCAGCTTCTATTTCTGCTGTGAAAATCGAACTTCGACCTAGATAGGGAATTTTCAGTTGATTTAGAGAAAATTTCTTTCTAACTGTTAATTCTGTAATACTAAACAATCTCCCTACTTCCCGTATTTTCCTCCCATCGTTTCTAATTGCATTCAGTGCAGCCTCCAACGATTTTTCACTATATTAATGAATTTCAGGCTTACGAACATAATTTCGCGGCATCTGAAAATAAAAGATAGATTTTGGTACGGAAAAATGGTAGGTATATACCAATAGTAATTAGTAATATTGCTTGACATTTAATTGAATGAGAAGGAATCGCGCGAATTTTTTCGAATGGCTACCCCACTATGATTTTATAAGGAAATTATAAGTCCTCCCTCAACAATTATTTATCTAAATGCAACAAAACTACATGCATGTACGCAGAATATTATGAGCTTTAAGAATATCATAAATTCAAAACAATTGGTTAAGATTTACGGACTCACCGTTTTAATTTGTACACACGGATAATAGTAACAAAAACCTAAGATGCACAACTCTACCTCTTACTAAGTACACAACTCAACTGGTTTTGCAATTAATGGCTTCAAAGACTCGGCGCATGCTCCTACTTAGACTGCACGGGGGTTGATCTCGCAGTATGCCGCTTAATTTAAATTATAACGATGCGCATGGTTACCCACCGCGCATCGTTCCCCCACTTTCCCTTACTAACGAACATCCATTTACATGTAATTATGCTACATCACTGAAAGATAATTTACAAATACATATGAAGTACCGTGCTAATGAACGACCTTTTGCGTGCAATGTTTGTCATTATGCCGCATCACGAAAATGTATTTTACGAAGCCATATGAAGTCGCATAGTAACGAGCGTCCATTCTTGTGCAATTTGTGTAATTATGCAACATCACTGAAAGCAAATTTAGCAATACATATGAAGTCGCATACTAACGAACGTCCATTCGTATGCAATTTGTGTAATTACGCCGCATCACAAAAAACTCATTTACAAAAACATATGAAGACGCATACTAACGAACGGCCATTCACTTGCAATTTATGTAAATGTTCACAAAAATGTCATTTACAATCGCATATGAAACCGCAAATCAACGAACGTCCATTCGTATGCAATTTGTGCGATTATGCCGCAGCACAGAAAAGTCTTTTACGAAGCCATATGAAGTCGCATAGTATAGAACGTCCATTCTCATGCAATTTGTGTATTTACACAGCGTCACAAAAATGTCATTTACAAACGCATATCAAATCGCATTTCAATGAACGTCCATTTGCATGTAATTTATGTAATTATGTCGCATTACTGAAAGGTAATTTACAAACACATATGAAATCACACACTGGCGAACGTCCATTCGCGTGCAATTTGTGTAATTATACCGCATCACAGAAAAGTCATTTACAATCGCATGTCAAGTCGCATACTGGCGAACGTCCATTCTCATGTAATTTATGTATTTATTCCACATCATTGAAAACTAATTTACAAAGACATACGAAGTTGCATACTAGTAAACGTCAATTCGCACGCAATGCCATTGATTATGCCGTGTCACGAAAGAGTCTTTTACGAAGCCATATGAAGTCGCATATCAACGAACGTTCATTTGCATACAATTTGTGTGAGCCGCATCACAGAAGAGTACTTTAAAATGACATATGCAGTCGCATACTAACGAACATTCATTAGCAAGTAATTTGTGTGATTGTGCCGCATCACAAGAGGGTTCTACAAGTATGTACAATCGCATACTAGGGAACGTCTATTCTTGTACAATTTGTTTTTATATCACATCTTTAATTTACAAAGACATATGGAATCGCATACTCTCGAACGTTCACTTGGATGCAATTTGTGTGATTATGTCGCATCACTGAAAGGTAATTTACAAACACATATGCAGTCGCATACTGACAATAGTCTTTTTTGACGCAATTTGTGTGATTATGCCGCATCACAAAAGGGTAGTTTATAAACACATATGAAGTTGCGTACTAACGAACGCCCATTTGCGTACAATTTGTGTAAGTATGCCGCATCACTGAAAGGTAATTTACACACAGCTGTGTAATTATGCCAGCGCACAAAAGAATCTTTAACAAATACATATACAATCGCATGCTAAAGAACGTCAGTTAGCGTGGAATTTGTGTGTTTATACCGCCTCACATTGATCAAATGTAATTTTGAAACATGTAGTCGCAAACTAACGAATATCCATTCGTTTGCAGTTTGTGTGATTATACCGCATCACATAAAAGTCATTTACAAAAACATATGGAGTTTCATAGTGATGAGCGCCTTTTTGATTGGAATATCAAACAATCAATCAATAATTAATTTGAAATATAAATTAATAAAACCCTTAATCACAAAAAGTATTTAAAATATTAGATACGTATTTCGACCACTATGTGGTCATCATCAGTAGGAAATTTGCAATTAAATAATAATTAGCTGTTGTTCCGGAACACTTCAGAGGATATTCTCCTCACCACTTAGGCTGAAGTGAACCTTCCCAACATACAATTTACTATAATGCTGCTTTAAACGCTATCGAGGATATTCTCCTCACCCGCAGGTTGGTGTTCTCCACAACAAACAAGCGAATTGTGACGTTATAACTAAAATCTACTTAATTCATACTAATTCTAAATCTACTGAAGCGGAACCAAATTAATCTTGCTTTCTCATTGGTTGTTGACCAATAGGGAAAGCAAGGCAGATGACTCTATGGGCCCTTTATCAGTGTTTAAGAGAGGTCCTTTATGTTTAACAATTTTAATTGATTCATAGGTATTTAAGAAGGAAACGTTGGTACCGCTTTTAACAATTTAACATTTTCTAGTTTAACAGAGTGGCTGGTTTCAAAAATATGTTTGGTGACCTGAGAGCTTTTGCATTTACCATATTTGAAGTGAGCAATGTGCTGTTTAAATCTTGTTGTTATATTCCTCTTGGTCTGACCAATATATTTTTGAAAACACCCTGGTCCTGAACAACTAGTTTTATAAATCCCCGACTTTTGCAATTTTTCCACCTTGTCTTTTGGATTATACCCTATTCACATTAAATATGGGATGACGTCATAATTCAAATAAATGCTGCGTTGTCATAGTTAATGTTATTTTATGATCAGAATAACCATTTCTTGTGCACGCGAATCCAAATGTTTAGGTATTCTAAATGTCAAATACTCGAAACTTGAAATGTATAAAGTGTTATAGTACTGAAAAAACTGTTTTATTTAGCACATATAAAGCACAAACGATTTACTACAATACTAAACAATGACAATAAAATGAGAAATGTCTAGGTAATAGAAGTGTGAAATGTTGCAACACCGAACAGAACTGCTACACACTAAATTCTAACAATTAAACCTACGTTCTTAGTTACGTTCACATTTTACAATTGCTAGCACTTTATTACTGTTTATGACGTCATCCTATCCCTATAGTAAGGGATAAAGAATACTACTATAGTAAGCCTGCTTATCTTAAAAGGCGCAGCAAGGGGCAGCAGCCTTGCTGGCTAAAAGATATTAGAGAAGGGTCGGTTGGTCTCGGGCGATCCTCAATAATTTACAAGCTTGTTGGGGGTTGGCCGTGACGGATACGGTTTTTTGCTAAAATCTTTAAAAACTGCGTTGTGGAAAGATATGGGAGCCTACCACAATATTTCACAGGTGTGTGTGGCCTAAAACACGAAATACATATGATGGAGAGCTCACAAGTAATATTCTTGTCCGTAGGTAAAATACTCCCTCATTCGGATCTCCGGGAGGGGGTAGTTGGGGCTCGTCATCGTAAGAATATAAAACAACAGTTCGATTTAGTGATAGGGACTTGGAATGTAAGGTCATTACTTAGAGTACATAAGTTAACAAATTTATTAGTCGAAATGAGAAAGGAAAAGCTGGACATTTTAGGTATTAGTGAGGTGAGATGGCCAGATAGTAATGACTTTTGGAAAGATAATTATAGAATAATTACAACTTCTTCAACTAATGGACAGGCAGGCGTAGGAATAGTGTTAGGTAAAAGATTAGGGCATAAAGTTAAAGAGTACTTACAATTTAGTGATAGAATAATTATGGTTAGATTGAGTACAAAACCCACAGACACTGTTTTAGTACAGGTTTACATGCCAACAACTCAGTACGAGGATGAGGAAGTAGAAAAGGTATATGAGGATATAAATAGTATAGTGAGAAAAGTAAAAGGAGATGAGAATTTAATAGTTATGGGCGGTTTTAATGCGTCAGTGGGAGAAGGTAGTGAGGGAAAAATGGTAGGAAAATTTGGGTATGGCAGACGAAATGATAGAGGAGAAAGATTAGTTGAGTTTTGCCAGGAACATAGATTAGTAACTGTAAACACCCTATTCGAACAACATGTTAGGAGAAGATATACCTGGAAAGCGCCAGGTGATAGGGCTAGATACCAAATAGATTATATTTTAGTTAAACAAAGATTTAGAAACCAAGTTAAAACTGTCGTAGTTATCCAGGGCTGACATAGATAGCGATCATAACTTAGTTAAAATGAAGTGTAAACTAAAATTCAAAAAATTGAGAAAGGTTGAAAGAGAGGATGGGATCTAGGTAAGCTTAATGATAGTAGGGTAAAGAGGAATATAAACAAGTATTAGATAATAAGAGCAAAGAGATAGCTGTAGGAGGAACGTAGAAAATAGATGGAAAGAAATAAAACTGACTGTACATGATACAGCAACACAGACTGTAGGTAAGAAAAAAATAGAAGCGAGAAAACCGTGGGTAACAAAGGAGATATTAGATTTAATAGAGAATAGAAGAAAGCTTAAACCTTTCAGAGAAGTGGATAGTGAAAGTAAGCAAAAATATAATACAGTTAGAAATAAGATAGTACATGAGTGTAGAAAAGCTAGAAATAAATGGATGGAGGAGAATTGTAAGGGAATACAAGATGATTTGAGAGTAGGTAAGACAGACAGGGCTTACAGGCAGTTAAAAAGTTTTTTGGGGAAGATAGGAAAAAATATAATGGTATTAGAGACGAGAATAATGAGCTTCTAATAAATAAAGTTGAGGTAGCAGATAGATGCAAAAGATATTTAGAAGATTTATATAAGGGAGACGATATGGATGAGTTAGAGAACGACCAAGAAGAGGATGTAGAAATAGGGTTCTCAATATTAAGAGAGGAATTTGATAGAGCTGTTCGGAATCTTAAACTAAATAAAGCGCCAGGGATAGACGATATTCCCGCAGAATTAATAAAATATGCAAGACAGAAAACTTTAGATAGATTATATGAACTAGTAAAAGTAATATATGACACAGGTGAGGTTCCAATAGATTTCGAAAAAATATTATTATCCCAATCCCAAAAAAGTCAGGAGCTGATAGGTGTGAGAATTTTAGAACGGTTAGTTTAACTTCTCATGCTTCCAAAATACTAACAATAATAATTAAAAATAGAGTAGAAGCTTTGACTGAGAATTATTTAGGCGAAGACCAATATAGTTTTCGTAAAGACAGAGGGACTAGAGAACCGATACTAATGATTAGGGTAATTATCGAAAAAAGGTTACAAAAAATTAAAAAGACTCATTTCGCGTTTGTAGATTTAGAAAAAGCATTTGATAGGGTTAATTGGATTGTTATGTTCAGGGTTTTGCAAAAAATAGGAATTTCTCATAGGGATAGAAAAATTATTTACCAAAGCGTAGTAATTAGATTTGATGAAATAGAAAAGGAAGCTAAGATTAGAAATGGTGTTAGACAGGGTTGTATACTGTCTCCCTTGATTTTTAATGTTTAAATTGAGGAAGCTTTAAAGTTAGCTAGAGAGAGAAAAGAGATAGGTATTAGTGTACAGGGACAGAAAATAGACATGTTACGTTTTGCAGATGATATAGCCATTATAGCCGAGTCTAGAAAAGAGTTAGGAGAGTTTTTAACTATTTTAGATGAGATACTACAGAGTAACTATGGTATGAGAATTAACTCAGTAAAGACAAAGGTAATGACAAGTGAGTTACAGCCTAGTTCTAAACCAAAATTAAAAATAGGTAATACCGAGTTAGAGGAGGTAGATGAATTTTGCTATTTAGGTAGTATAATTACAAAGGATGGACGTAGCAGAAGGAATATAGTAGCTAGAATAGCTCAAGCTAGAAAAATGTTTTTAAAAAAGAAAAACTTACTAATAGCTAATAGTATTAGTTTAGATAATAGAAAAAGTTTCTTAAAGTCGTACGTATGGAGCGTTCTACTATACGGTAGTGAGACTTGGACAATTAAAGAAGTAGATAAGAAAAAGATAGAAGCTTTTGAAACTTGGTGTTATAGGAGAATGTTAAAGATTAGTTGGACAGATAGAGTAACAAACGAGGAAGTTTATAGAAGGATAGGTGATGATCCCTGTATATGGTAACAATTGAAGGTCAGGAGAGATAGAATGATAAGGCACCAGTTAAGACATGAGGGACTATTTAGTAAAGTCTTAGATTATAGACTACCAAATAAAAATAGAGTAGGAAGGCCTAGACAAAGCTATATTAGTCAAATTACTAGAGATTTAGGTTGTGAAGGGTATGCAGACCTTTTTAGACTAGCTCAGAATAGAAAAGAATTTAGAGCTGCGTCAAACCGACTTTAAGTAAGTTCGAGAACAAAACAAAAAAAAATAAAAATCAGTTAACTAAATGTCACCAGGACATAACTCACAATTAGTTAGCGGTCTGGCATGTTAGTAGCGTTTCGTTGCTTAAGCCTTACCATAACATATAATTTAACACTTTTCCTTTTTGAAGCGGATAACCAGGTTATATTTCATTTCCTTATAAATGGTAGTCATGTAAACATGTTAGATTTCTTTAACAACTATCAGGTTGCTAATATCTATGTAGAGCCAGCTGGATAGGAAAAAGACCTAGACCAAACTATATTAGTCAAATTAGGTTGTGAAGGGTATGTAGAGCTTTTTAGATTAGCACAGAATAGAAAAGAAGTTAGAGCTGCGTCAAACCGACCTTAAGTAAGGTCGAAAACAAAATTATGATGACGTCATCCCATATTTAACGTGAATAGGGTATACCTAGCAAATCTTTAATTTTATTAGTATTACTGAAAGTAATTTTGAAATTAATTTGTTTGAATATTTTATCAAGGCCCTTTGTGGTTTTGTGAAACGAAAGTTTAACTTATTTAACATTATCGTTAGAGATGGTCGATTGCAAGGTCGTTGATTTATGGATCTTAATTCTGTTTTTACATTTTCTAAAAATATTATCTATAATATCAGAAGAGAAACCATTGTAATTCGCTATTTGTTTAATAAGAGCAAATTCTTTATTAAATCTGTTTTTATTTAAAGGGAAATTCAATAATCTATTAATTAAAAAGTTAAATGAAGCCAATTTATGTTGTATGCTATGATTGGAGGAAGACAAAATAAAGCGATTTACGTTGGTTTCTTTTCTATAAATGTCAAATTCTAATTTATTACCATTTCTAATTACTAATGTATCTAAAAAGGGTAATTGTCCATTATTCTCTAGTTTATACGTAAATTTTATGCTTTGAAATTTTGAATTCAATTCTTTAAGAAAATCATCAACATTTGATTTAGAAGTGTTAAAAACTGCAAAAATATTATCCGCGTACCTTATCCATATTCTTGGGAAGTATTTGGAACTTTCTTTTAACTCGGTCTCAAAGCGAGACATAATTAAATTTTCTATGAAAGGTGAGAGGCTATTTCCTATTGCAGTGCCTTCATGTTGTTCGTACAACATGACTATAGCCATCTTTTATTAATTTTATTGTAGCTTTATTGTTAGTCCGAATTATGAGAATTTTTTTTTGAAATTCTTCTATTAGCAAAGTGTTAGCGGTTTTTATTGCTGTTAAGATTGCAAATTGTTCTGCTTGCATTTTTGAACATAATGCATTTAATTTGCATTTTATTTTATTGACTGGTTCTTCATTTTTATAAATAGCAATTCCTGTCCCTACTCCTTCTGCTTTTTTACTTTCGGATGTGTAAATTTCAATGAAAAATTTTTGTTATCTATTTTCGAACTTTTCTTCAAAATTGAATATTTCTATTTGGCCTGGGTGATTCCATTTACTATAATTCATCGGAGCGTCGAATAGTAAATTATTGTTTGATAGATTTTTTTGTTGTTTCATATATAAATGATGTTTCTTCTAATTTTAATATTATAGGAGTTAGTCCTGTAATAATGCATGAAGCTTCATAAGATATAGTTCGAAATCCCTTTGCAAATTTTATGTTGATAAGCCTTTGAACTCTATTTAATAGTATCTGGTTCCTTTCTTTTTAATGCACTTTTCCAAATTGAGACTCCATATGATATGATGGGAAGGATTAAAATGATTAAAATTTAGTAGGTTTGCAAAGGAAATAAATTGTAGAAGCCAATGCCATTAATTTATTAATTTAATTGAGTTTAATTGAACGGTTATTTACGTCTAATACGCATAAAAGCATGAAAAATCAATAAATCCAAGGCGAATAGCGTTCGTTATAACAAACAAATAAATCGGTTGGGTTGAAATACCATGAAAAGAAGCTCCTAGAAATGTTGTGTTAAAACGTCGGTTAATTAAACACCTGCCTTTTTCTAAATGTCAGGTTACCCTTATTTTTATAGATAACAAACAAGTTTCAAATAATATCGGGTAAACGGTCGGATGTTTTCGCATTAAACGCTAATGAGGGGTTATTTAAAGCACGTAGGCAGTCCACGTGGGGTTAGATAGCAGATGGACAGGAATATCGATTTCTACCGCTCAGAGACGTAGAATATGCATAAGCAAGGGACAGCGGTAGTATAGGTGGGATTTGTGAGACGTCAATGGATAGACTATTGGTCGATATCGTTAGTCGCACATCAGACAAGACACGGGAATATTGAATATTAATTTTCAGAAAATATCGTAACGACGCGCTGAATTTCGAGGATTTAGAAATCGGTTGAACCCAAAATTTTGAAAAATATTATTGTAAATGAAGGACTTCGGGTGAAATGCGGCCGAGAGGTGGCATTGTAAATGTATAAATACTTTTTGAAAATATAATAAAAACCCTTAGTATTTTGATCCCTTCAGACTACGTACGAAAGTTACCACGAGCTTGTAAGTATAGAAAATTATTTTAAATTATATAGCACGGTGTTAGCCTCATAATTTGTACGCGGAATGTGCCGAGTTTAAAATTTTATTGAGGTGTAACATACATTTTTTTAACAAGCTCGTGTAGTGACGTTATATAACGTGGATTAAACTAAACAATTATGAAAGAAGTATGATTAATTTGGATTTGGAAATTGGATACACCGTGAAGGCAGCGCAAGCAGCACAACTTAAATGGGGTTCTTCTACTAATAGCTAGAGGCGGGAGCAGAGCAAAGCGAAACAAATATACGGCATCATCAACGGAGCAGGGATCTTCAAGAAATTCCAGGTAACGCTTTAAAATTGTTGTTGTTATAAACTATGAATATTGGGTAACGTATGAGAGTGAATTTTTAAGGTATTGTGCATTATTTTGCGTATTGAAAATAATACGTATAACTAACTTTATTATGGTATTTAAATAGAAATCTGAAGGTGTATATAAAGCTTATTAACGTTCCATCAGGAATTTAAATTTTGTAAAGAGTACATGGGTTTGTTTTTTTTGTTTGTTGTAAGAGTATGCGAAGTATAAGGGCATACATTACTCATAATTAACTGGGTTATCATGAGCTCACCATACTCCAGAGTTTACGTAGATTTAAAATAAATTATAAAGAAAGAATGAGAAATAAGATATTATTCAGGGCCCATTTACTCCGGGTACATTCTATGTGTTTGATCATTTAAATTAAAATACAGGACATTACAAAATAGGATTTATTGAGGTGTAACTTGATCACTGAAATGTAGATAATATTGAATTTTATTTGTAAATAGTGATAAATAAAAGATTGTATGATTGTTGTATTTTGTGGTTTTATAGAGAGTGTGCGTGAACGATAAAGAATATTGGAGTGAATCTAGGTATCCAAGAGGAAGTCCAACTGAGCTAGCCGGAAGCAGTTGAAGAAAGCAATTCAACCGAGGAAGAGAGGAATCTGGGTAAGAAATTAATGTTTTTTGAAAATTTTCTATTGTGTGCAAATTTTCGATTTGTTATAAAATTGATAATTAGAGGGGCTCGATTTTTAATCCAAGATCCACGGCAATATATATATATATATATATATATATATATATATATATATTAATGTAACTGTGTATTTCGTGTCTGCTACGTTTCCTTAATATTTATCTGTATTTATATTTTGGCCTGTTCTTTGTTATATTGATTTAATAAATGGATAAAAGTAAACTTGGTTGTGAACCAATAATATGCCACGGCTTATTGAAACTTATCTCAGGTTTTAATGAATTTAAATAATAATAAACAAACAGTGTGGGTACAAAACTGTATGCCTATATTTTAACCACTGCCAGATACAGCACCCTCTAGTTATTTTTTAATATACTTGCTCTTAAACTGGGTGTGATCTTTACTACCAATTTTATTCAGACAGTAAACAAGGTTTAGAATGCTTAACATTTGATAAAAAATTTTAGATTTCAATGAATACCACAGTTTTTTAGGTGTTACAATTATAAAAACTACTTTATTTTATACCTGTATAATTCCACTGAAGTCCGCCTGTGTTTACAAGAATGGACCCTTGACTGCATACAGACCACCAAAACTTGGATGTACCCAATACCTGTTAAATTAAGTTTTAATATGTTGTATTTAAAATTTCACGCTTTAATTTCAGGCTTTAGAAATACTAAAAGGATGTTATAATGAAAAATGATACTCAGAATCGGCGATCTAACTAGGACTCGTTCAAACTATCACTGCGGGAACACTGCTCATAATAATGGAATCTTCTGAACTATTTGTAGCTCTCGGTACCTCAATTCACATCAGCTTGGAAGCCAAATACATTTCACTTGAAGAACAAATAATCTTCTGTGCTTCTAATGGTTGTATAAACCTTTTAAATTTACTACCCGTTGCACAAACTCTTTTAACTTCAGAATTACTCTTTCAACTAGCTTCAGCTCTTAATACTTGAATAAAACACGAGAGCAGGTAAAACACATCTATTCTGTATATTACAAATTTTATAAGCCTCTTTATTTATATCCTTATCATCTAGGAGATCTCTTAAAAATTTTACATTTGCCTACTATATCTATAAAGTTAATAAAGTTACACTCCTTGATCAATTATTTATAAACATCTCTAATAACTCTTCCAAAACATTTCATTCTGATCACTTGGTCCTATTTCTATTGGTTACATTTTGTTTTCAATATTTCCTTTAACTTACAATTATTTTCTAACATCACATACTAAATGATTCTGTTTCAGATATTATGGTACCTATTACTTATAATAAACATACATATAGTGAACATACATTAAACAAACATTATTTTTACATCCTATAACTACTTATTTCTACTAAAACATGCTAAATGACTTAATTTTTTTAGATATTGTGATATGTCTTACTTTTAACAGTAGTGTCCATTCAAATAGTGAACATAAACATTTGATACAATCCACAGAAGCTTCCTGAAATGGAATTACGTTTGATTTTTATAAATTAAATTAAATAAACACCTATTTGAAATCTCAAAAAGCTCTATCACACTGAAATAGCATTCGATATTAATTCAGTAATTAAATTTTGTACGATCTTGTTTATCATTAGTTTTAAATTAGATATTTCATGAATATGAGTATTAAATAAGTGCGTCTAACCTTGGATATTATATAGAACATTACATAACATAACAATATATATATATATATATATATATATATATATTCCTAAGTACTTGATTGTATTTACCTGTTTAATTGGTAAATTATTTAGATAGATGTTGATTTTTGTAAATTTTGATCTTCTTTTCTTAGAAACTAGCATGACTTTTGATTTCTCTTTACTGAAGTTTGTTTTATTATTTTTAGTCCATTTCATAATCTTCATAATTTCAATATTCATGTAATTTTCTGCTTCTAGTGCATTTGAACCACTGGTTAAAATAAGTAAGTCGTGTGCAAATGCAATAGCTTTAGTATATTTTGAATATTTGATATTTAAACAAGAATTATATTGTAGATTCCAAAAACCCGGACCACTGCACGATCCTTGGGGACATCCTCTAGATAATTTTTTTTCAATTTTTACCTTGCCAACTTCCAGTGTTGCAAATCTATTATTAAAATAACTTTTTGTTAAGTTAAAAAGATTCGCAGGGCATTTGATGTCACGAAGTTACTTTAAAATACACACACACACACACGCACACATACGCAACCACGCACGCACGCACACGCACACACACATTTTTCTATATTAGATTATAAGAATATTGCTTGCACAATAAGTTTGCGCCATATAAAAGTGTTTAAAATGTTAGAAACGAATAAATTCATTACCACGAATATATATTATTCAACGAAAATTGAAAGCGTAACTATAAATTTTTTTGGTCTAAGATATTGATCAAATAAGCCCTTCTGGGACATCCCTGAGTGTGTTGAGTTGCTAGGAAAGGCTTTTATGAACTATAAAACAAGCATTGACAAGCCTATAATTTTAATTTATACCTAAATACTTTCAAGGTTTTTATTTTAAAATAACAATAAAGCCTAAATAACGCTTTGTGAAGTTATTTACTAATAATTATTAAAACTATAAAATCCAATTCATATTGAAATTGCTGTTGTGCATATCTAACAAAAGCAAGTAATAGCCGTAGACTAAATATCGGTTGTTTTGTTATACTGGGTCAACGTGGAGTTAAATAGTATGTCAGTTATCTGTTACATTTCCTATCCAATGAGCTTTAACACTTTATTGCTCTGGTTTGATGCACTTGCCAACGATCATCATTCTCCCTTTTACATTACGGATGTAGAAAATGCTTGTTGCAGTCACGTCTAATTGCGCTACACCCACTTTCATAAAAAGAGCCTAGCGACATCTTTGTAAAACTTTGTTACGTTCAAAACCCTGCAAACAATTTTTTCTGCATTTATTTTTAAAACGCCCTAAAATTTTTCAACAAGCTCGATTTCCTGCCATTTTAATTAGTGTTATTTTATAAAATTTCTCAAGTAATTATTCTATACAATAGTTTGCCTTATAAAATCAAACAGCTGCTTAGGAAACATTACGTTACAAAGCAGTTGCAATATTTCCTAGCACCTGCAATGATTACATTTTAATTAAAGCTGCATGTAAATGCACAGCTTTGCTCTAAAAGATAAGACCACCCACCACCTGCCTACATCTGCTTACAATGGACTTATTATCTGGTATTCTGCAGCTGATAAAATGTTACAACTAACAATATTGTTTTCCTTTGTCTAAAAACTCCTTTGATAATTGCGTTATCTGCTTGTTGGCAAGCTGCTGCAGTTTGTATTTCGGCAACTGTTGTCTGGGAATTCTGCACACTTGGTTCTTCGGCGATATCTTTGAAAACCAAATACCCTACCCCCATACATAATTCTGTCATAAAATAGAGACCGTGCTTTGAAGGAGAAGATTGAATACATCTTCTTACCGAAGATACATGTTGTAAAGTCGCGCTACCAAAAGTGCTTTCTTAGTATAAGTGAAGTTGGTGGTTCCAGCATGCAGCCAATAAGCAAATGCAGTCGCATTTTTCCATCCACAACATGATACGAAGCCAACTAGTTCAATGTACAGTTTTCTATTTTCGCAATTCTTTTATTCTGCTGTGGAGTATAAACATTTTATTAAATTACCAAACAAATTCACAATGCACGAGCGACGATGTAATAATCATCCTTCAAATTAAAATTTAATTATTCAAAGTTTGTGTTAGAGTCCGTTTTACTGTTTCTTTTGTCTTTTTGTATAAACATTAACGAAAAGAACTTACGCATCAATTTAAAAGTACATTAATATTTGATTAATTTAAGTTAGGTTGTCTAGTTTTAAGGTTATACTATTTCTTGAGGAGGTGCACTTCACAATGCAGCATATATAGATGACTTATGTATATTTCTTTTCCTAAACTACTGTATAGTTTATGTCTAATTTTCTTTTGTATCTATTTAAGGTGAACCATTATGTAAGTATTTAGATTATAAGATGTTATATTCATTTTGCTTACCAATTTTTATATGTTATGACGCTTTGTTTATCATCACGTAACAAACGATTACGCAACTTATTTGTTTTATTGTTTTGTAAATAGTCTTTTGAGATTCGATGTTAACAATATAGTTTTACAGAGGTTTCCAATGGCGTCTTTCTACTTCACCCACGCCCCTCTACGGCATTTTTGAGCTAGCCCGAATTCTACCATTCTGTTCCCGTTCTGTTGCGGTATTTGACGTAAACGATTTCTTTACTTACTTTTACTGTTTTCTTTTGTGTTTGCGCGGAATACCGTAACATATATTTTTGGCGCCCAACGTGAGCTCGATTTCGAAACCTTTCTTTATGTACTTAAAATTTGCTATATTTTTGAAACAGTTCTTCCTTACTTAAAAATTTGTATCAGCTTTCTGGAAACCTCTAATCGTACTTAACTTTTCGACCCACTTCCACAATTTAAAAAAAAAATTGGCCTATTTAAGATTGTGCCAGAAGAATAAGAAGAGAACTTCCCCAGTCTTAAAACAAGTGGTACATTTTATAGACCATTGTTCATGTAAGGAGGTTTTTGTTAGAGTACATTTTATGTACCAGTGACCTGAAACAGTTAAAGGAAATAACTGCGACCCTCTTGTTGAGATTTACCAATACACAAAATATTAAAATTATATATGATAAACATTTTAAAGGAAAGTTGCAAATGCTTTCCCAAAACACATTTTTTTATTTATTTATATTCGAAATTTTTGAGTAGTAAAATTCCTTGTTTGAATATTTGTTGAAACGTGTGTACAAAGAAAATTAACACATTAAAACGTTTTTGAAGCGAGTTGATATTGACGACTAAACCTCATTAATTTTATTTTTATCCAATTACTGCGCAGCATGGTAACAACAAAATGTAAATAAATTAAAAGCATTACCAATAGCAACCAATTACGATAGGCATTAATTAATACTGCTATTTTCATAGCCAAGGACAAAAGAATTATTATGTAAATTGTATATCTTGACATGAAATATTCTAAAACCGCACAATTCTACACTTTAAAACTATACGAGCCCACAAATGTAATAAGTCGACAAACCGCTTGCAATAACAGAAATTGTTGAATGCCAATAAATTAGGTAAGTTGTAGTATTCATAACTTTGTGTATGCGAAAACTAGCCTGCACATAATAATAAATCCTTCTGTTGTGGTAGCACTGAGAGAAAACTTATGCATTGACGAGTTTTTTATCTAATAGTAAAGTGTAGACAGTTTATTTCATTATATTTTTTCTATTTAGTGAGTTTCCATATAGATTTGTTTATACTAAACTCAAAATAATACGTCTTAGTCAAATATAGAAAACAAAGATAAAAACAAGTACTCTGCTCGCATAGAGAAAAACTTTTTCATAATATTACTTTTCAAGGAACTAGGATTGTTCGAAGCTTATAAGTGGCTGCAAAACGAAGTTTTAAAAATATACATATCAAGGCAAGGGAAGCCTATAATCCAGTGTTTCTTAAAATATAGGTTCCGACATTTCAGTGGACCGCAGAAAAATTTTTAGGAGTTGTAAATTGATATACAAATTTCGTTAATTGCATTGCACCTTTGTAACGAGTAGCATTATAAAATCTAATTAACTCTAAAAAAATGCCGGCAACAAAACTGGTTATCGGTAAAGTCAGTAAACCGGTTTTTATTAAAACCAAAAACCGTTTCAGTAAACCAGATTTCGTAAACTAACTTCGGTAAAAATTTAGTAGACTAGTTGGGAAAAACCGACTTTGGTAAAACTGGTTCTGGTAAATCGATTTTCGTAAACCAGGTTTGGTAACCATTCTTGGCACAACGTTCTAAAATAAATTTTAATAAAGCAGTTTTTGGTAGATCTAGGAACTGCTATTAGTTAAATTTCTAAATGCCGTTTGTTTTGTTATTTTTTTTTAAACCATCATTTTTTTTTATTTCATAAAACATTATTGGGAAATATTAACAGGTCATTGTTGGAAAACAGGGTTTTTACCGCAAACGCCTATATTTATTTGTGCACCACATTTTGAAGAATAGCATAACTTAAGCGGTATTAAACTTATGACATAAAAACTATAAAAAAAATAACTAAAACGAAACTGTAAGTAATACTTCTACTCAGAATACTGTCTGGATTCTACTAAATACCAGGGAGAAATTCTCTGTTTAAGTTCTTGTAGATGAAATTTCACTAACGGAATCCACAGGGTATTGTATCTTTTAAACCAGTAATGAATATGTTTTCTCTGATCCGACCGCATAGAAAATTAAAAATTTAGTGTGGACAGGATATGTATATATATATATATATATATATATATATATATTGGTGTGATAAGGGGTTGCTTAGATGTGTATTGAGTATTAAGGGTCGCGTAGTAACTGTAAATAGCAATGGGAATCGGAAAACTGCATTTATTTAGCAGGAAAATAAATAATTCGCACATTATGTAAACAGCAAGCATTTAACACCCTATATATAGACCGCAATTAACTTTAATCAATGCCAGCAAGCATATCTTCCAATAATAGAACGCGTATTCAGCAGCGACATAATCATACATGTAATTAAACTACGTTGAGAAGTGTTCTACAAGTTTATAAAATAAATACGCAGAAGATAAGATAAAACCTAATAAATCTTCATGCAATTACGCTGGAACAATAAGCGCTTTGATAAGAAAACGCACTTTCAAATATGAGTTTAAATAAATACATAAACGAAAACAGCAATCGTGTTACATCATTTATTTTGTACAATTCTCCAAAATCTTTATCTATACAAAACAACAGACAAGATAAAAGTTCGGCAACGATAACAATAGCATGATACGAAAATTTAAAATAGTTTCATCAGAAATTAGCTTGAAAATATACCAGGATATCCAGGACAAATATGGTTGGTCGCAACAATTTGCTAGGCTGCTTGGAAAACCAATCCAAATGTAGTGGGAAAAAGCTATATAACGCCCAGAGGTGATAAGGTACAGTCAGTCTCAATTTGAAGCACGTCAAATCTACAATACTTTTAATCAAATATTTACACGTCAGATAAATAAAATTTATATTATAGTGAAAACAGAACCATTCCAGGTTAGCGATCTTGATATAATTTATTATTGAAAACTGTTTTAATTCAATATTTATCATTTTATGTGTAAGAGTCAACAAAACATAGTAGGTTTATTGATCAATTTATGACAAAGGTAATAGGCATCTTGGAACGTTTCAAAGGTCCCTAAAAATAAGCAAAAAGACAGTTTTGCTGGCTACAAATTTCATAAATCTGGTATCTGTATATATTCTGAAAAAGGGAAAGTTTAAAAGTTATAAATATTTAATCATTATATTGTGTATTGTAGAATTGCTTTATTTAATTGAATAAGCTAGTTGGGGCAAAAACCATAACTTAACATTCCACATCATAGGTGCTTGATTATTAGGGGTAAATTTTACAACAAAATTTTATGACATGCCCAATTGTGGGGCCTAAAATAAAGGGGATATCACAGCATTTTATGACGCCCATCGTAGGGGCTCGTTGATCCTAATAGAAATATCACAGCAATATATATATATATATATATATATATAGATTCTTTCTTTCTGGACGTTATTAATATTCAATTAGGATAGATTTTTTTTTTGGGTTTCGTTTCGTCCAATGTCAAAAATATTTAAAATGCCAAAGTCATTTGTTCACAACTGACGTTTTGGAAAATGCGTTTCCTTACACTTAGTTCTGTAATTAAATAGTTAACATCTTTGGAGAATTTCTTAAATCTATACCTACATATATTAGACTATTGGTTTTTGTCACATTTTGTGTTGTAATGTAATTTGTGTTTGTTTATGTTAGTCATGTTTATCAACTACTTTTTTATACTGAAAATTACAGTAGTGACAATTACAATTAAGAAAATAAAAAATTTTTTAAATTAGAGATGCTGCTACTTATAAATTATATAAAATTATGATATCTACTGTAACATTAAATTAATAAAAATCTTATCATTTATATACATTGTATTACATACTAATGTGTTTGTTTGTGTGTGTGTGTGTGTGTGTGTGTGTCTGTGTGTATAAGTTTGTAATTTTGGTTGGATTTAATAATAATAATAATAAGTTATTTCTGTTGTTAGTGCATATGTTGGTTTCAGACTATTTTAATCAGTTTAATGGTGTTTATTATTTTGTATTTAAGGAGAATAGAAATGCATAATTTTTGTGTAGGTTATCTATATCATTTTTAAAATTAATTATGTTGATTTGTTTTTAGATATGGTAACTTTCTAAAAATAATCTGTTTTTATATGTATTTTCTGTATCTAATATTTTTGTGTTGTCGAAATCTGCTTGGTGTTGATATCCATTTAAATGTATATTTAGGGTGCATGATTTTTTGTTTAATTTTTGCTCACTTTTATGTTGTATGATTCTGTTCTTCAGTCATTGTTTGGATTGTCCTATATTTTGTTTATTGCAGCTACAGGAGATACTGTATATGATATTGCTTTTTAGTGATTTTAGGGTATGCCTTTGGCCCTGGTAAAGATGTTCTTAATCCTATTTTCATATTTAGTCGAAATTTTTATTTGTGGAGTCTCTAGTATTTTTATTAAAGATGGTGTTAGTTGTTATATGTATGGAAGTGCTTTGTATTTGTTAAGTTCAGTTTGTATGTTGTTTACTGGTTTTGTTTGTTTATTTTGAAAAATTAGTTTATTTGTTAAAGATTTCGGATATCCATTGTTTAGTAGATTTTTTTGTAGTTCTTTAAGGTTAGTTGCAAGGAAAATGGAGTCGTCGATTTTTGAAATTCTGTTTTTTAAAGTAAGGGCAGTATTTATTTTATGTCTGAACGTATGATTTGAGTTAAACTTGAGGTAGCGGTCTGAATTTGTTTGTTTTTGTATGAATCAAATATAAGTTTATTATTAGAATCTCTAATGACGATCGTATCTAAAAACTTAGTTTTCTGTTAATTTCTATTTCTGTGGTAAACTGAAGTTTTGGAGGAAGTTGTTAAATACTGTAGTGGTTTCTTCGATTTTGTCTTTTGGGATAGAGAAATTATGTCATCTACGTATTTTACGATGAAGTTTAGTTTGAAGGGTAACTGTGGTTTTATGGTTTCAATCACAGTTACCCTTCAAACTAGACTTCATCGTAAAATACGTAGATGACATAATTTGCTCTATCCCAAATGTGGGAACTTGCAGAGTTCATGTCTGCTTATATCTTAATTCTATTCATTATACAATGTAACAATCTTAATTTCTAAGTAATTGAGGTTTCTTAATCTTCTGTGACCTGCACCTGCAGTATCACTTACGTGTTTAATACAATGTATTACATACGTTCTCACAACTTGCTTTTGAACTTTCAATAAACTTTATTTATCTATCCTTGAGATACAATGTTGCATCTAATTTAAGTTTCTTAGTGATTTTCTAATAATTCCTATTTATTTGTACATATATGGATTGGGGGATACATAACTCCTCCCGCCGTAAATGAAAAAGTAAGGTTTTCTTTGCTTAATTTTTAAATTCATTGTTTAAAATTCATTGTCCCTGAGGGTACGTTTATTGTTTCCCTATTTACCTTTGTTTCCTTATGTCTAAAATTGCTTTCTTTATTTTTATATCTAAGATACATTTTGTACAATACATATATAATTAGAAAAATGAGTAAAATGATTAATAAAATTGTCCAAACGCTTATATTATCGTAGTGTAATTTTGGCACTTTTAACTCACTCAAATGTTCTTTAAAATTGTCCATTAGTTTCATGGCGTGGTTGAGATCGTCTAAGTCTAGGTGTTCTAGTTACATGGGTTTCTTGATTATTTCTTCGTCTTTGGGTTGTATTATTTTGAATTGTAGTTCCGGTAAATTGTGGAATTTCTTGGTTACTACGGGGTCTTGGTATACTCTGATGATTTCGTTCTTCAATTCTACATAACAGTCTTCTTTAAGGGTGATTACTTTGCTTCCAGTTAATGCTAAGTTGTTCTCGTCTTGACTGTAGTGGACGGTTGCTATTACTTCTGTTGGAAATATGGCAATCCATTTGTTTTCTGTAACTTTCTGAATCTTCATATTGGTGATTTGTACGGGTTTGGCTTCACAGTTGTCGTAATGGTTTGAAAATCTTAGTAATTGTACTTCGCAAGGGCTGTCTTCTTTGATAGTTGTTGTTGTTAATGATTAACATAAATATTGATTTGGTGTTCCTTCGTTACATTTCTCGTTTGTGTAACTATATCTGAGTTCATTTAAGGAAAGCAACTTGGTTTTGGGTATGATAACTTGATACATGCTAGTAATTTTCATTGGAAAAGCAAATAAATGATAATAATTATAGTTGTTACTCTCTACTATTGGGATCTCTATTAAAAATGTTATTTCGTTATTCTTTACATAGCCTTTCACTATAGCTATTTTTTCAAATATGAGAATGTTTGATTCTATTACATCAAAGGGTAATTTACTGTTAGTTATAAATGATCTTATTCTTTATTATTTTTTTAATAAGTCAGTTGGTTCTATGATACTAGAGTGTAATGTATTTAATTTTGCAAATGTTACGGAATTTTCTAATGTGGCTAAAATTTGTTGGATTAAAGTAAGGGTTGATATTATTTGGGTGAATATTGTATTCAATCTAATTAAGTCTCGCATTCCTAACATCGTGGTTTGTATGTTAGTTTCAAGGGTTTGTATTCTATTGGTTATACTATCTTGATTTCTTACTAGCTTTCTTAACGTATCGTTGAATTTTATTAGAGTTGATTGGGTTAGAGATATTTGGTTGCTAAGAATGATTTTTTTATCGTTTTGGTTTTCAGTTAATTGCTGTATGGCGTTGTCATAACGTTCTGCGTCTTGGTTATCTAAATTGCCTGTGATAGCTTTTATTACGTTACCTAGTCCGTTAATTAGTCCTCTTTCTCGTCTTGCAATTTGTTCTGTGGTTATTAATCTATTGAATTTATCTTCGATGTTTTTTAAAATACTTTCTATTATACTGTTGTAGTTCATCATTTCTATTGCGTATTCTTTTCCGAATTTGGCTGTGTCCATAGATTGTTTCAGTCTGTAATAATTGTCTTTGATTATTTCAAATTCTTGTTTTAGTTCCGTTAAATCGAATTTTGGGCGAATGTCCAGTAATCTATTGTATTTTGCATACTTCCCAATTTTATTAGTAGTATACAGGGGTTGTTTCTTATGTCTTCAATTAATATGTCGTTGTCCGTTCTACCTGGGTGGAGGTTGACGGCAAGGGTGATGACTGTCCATCTGAAATTACAGGGTGTCTTAGGTTTTTCAAATGAATGTATTTTACTATCTTTCCGTTGTCTACTACGGCTATATTTTTGTCTGATATTCCATTAATTTTAAACGGCCTAAATTTCTGGGTGCCGTTTAGTGTCTTTTACTTTGGAAGTTTTTCTCATACACGGTTTATCCTATTGAAAATTTATTTGCGTCGGTGTTTTTATTCCGGGTTGTGGTGATACGTTCTTTGTCGTTATCTAAGTTATCTTTTACTTTATCGTAAGTTATTTATAGTTTCTCTTTATGGTTTTTAGAATATTGCTGGTATACTTCTTTGTTGTAGTGTATGTCGTAAGGGTTACAGGAATCTGAATGTTCTAATGTTAATTCTAGGGGTGTAAAATTTGTTGATGAGTGGATCGTATTGTTGTAAGCGATTCGTGCGTATGACAATAAATTGGTGATGTGCTCCTTCTTGTAAGTTAATCTTAGTAATCTGATCTGTTCTAATAGTGTTAAATGTAATCTTTCAATTAATCCGTTTTATTCAGGGTGGTTTTTGGTTATAAAATGAATTTTTATTTTATGGAGTTCTAATGTGTTTTATACAGTTTCATTTTTAAATTCGCTGCCGTTATCTAAAGTTATTGTTTCGAGTGTACCATAGAATGTAAAGTATTGTAAAAATCCTTGCGTTACGTCAGGGCCAGAGTTATTAAATAATTTAACGTATAATTCTGAGAATCGTTTATAAAAATGTTCGATGTTGAAATAAAAGTAAACTCGTTTTTTCTCGGGGGTATATTCTTTTAGAATTTTAATTATTTGTTCATCGTTATCGTCCTTTGTTATTTGGATTTGGTATATTTTCTTATTATCTATTTTCGTATATTTTACGAGATTGGGGTTGGTTAAAACTTCGGTAATTATAAATTGATTGGGTTTTATATCTATGGCTTCATTTAAAATTTTAATAGCGGTTTTTGGTTCTTCGTTCTGTGCCGAATGTATAGTGTCTATCTCTTCTGGATCTTTTATGACTTATCTCTCGTCTACGTTACCTGTAATTGATTCTACTTGGGGCGTCTGCGTTATTGTTATAAATTCCTTTTTGTATATGATTTCCTAATCGTACTCTTCTAGCCTGATTCTCTCCATCGTTGTAATTTTGAGTTTGGTTCTTTGAGTTTGCATAGCCATACTAATGGTCTATGGTCGGTGTATATATAGAATTTTCGTCTAAAATATTTCGTTGCCCAAATTATGGCTAATAATTCTTTCTCTATTGTACTGTATTTTTGTTCAGTCTCGTTTAGGTTTCTGGATGCGTAGCTGATTGGTTTATCGCTACCTACTTTTCCTTGACTTAGTACTGCGCCTAGTGCTATGTTTGATGCGTCATTTGTCAATATAAATAGTTTCGAAAAGTCTGGGTATTCTAATACTGGGTGGTTAGTGAGTATACATTTAATTTTGTCTACGGCTTTGATGAATTCTGGGGTGTGTTCAATTTTATTTCCTTTTTGTAAACAATTTGTCAGGGTTTTGGTTATCTGTGCGTAACCTTTAATGAATTTGCGGTAATAACCACTAAATCCTAAAAATCCTTTAATTTCTTTGTTCGTTTTTGGTATGGGGTAATTTAATACTGCGTTCGTTTTATCGCGGTTTGGCATAACTCCTTGAGGGGTTATTATATGTCCTAAAAATCATACTTCTTTTTGTAAAAATTCGCTTTTGTCTAGTTGAACTTTAAAATGTGCTTTTCTTAGTCTTTCAAATACTTCTCTCAGTCTTTCTATGTGTTCTACCAGTGATGTTGAATATACTATGATGTCGTCTAGGTATACAAGGCGGTTTTCGTTGTGTATTCCTCGTAATATGTTATCCATGACTCGTTGAAAAGTGGCGGATGCGTTCTTCAGTCCGAATGGCATTCGTATATGTTCGTAATTTCCTCTTGGTGTGCTAAATGCGGCTTTCGCTGTGTCTTTCTTGTCCATCTCTACTTGGTGATATCCTGATGCGGGATCTAATGTTGAAAAATATTGACACTTTCTTAATTTTGTTGCGCTCCCATGCTGTTTGCGTCCTCAAAATACATCGTTTGGATCGCTGTTTGTATAAAGTAAATACTTTCGCCTAGTTTTCGGATTGTATGAAATTTAACTCACGTGTATTAATTTTAAATGATAGTTTAATTGAAAATTGGATTATTCGTAACTTTCTTTCCAATTTATCGGAAATGATAAACAACTGTAATTAGTTGTAGATATGATTGCTGTATTCACGTTTTGGAGGTTCCTTATGTTAATAGCCGATAAGAGGTGATAGTAACAACTATTTTATAACCAGATTAGCAGTTGTAGTTTGTTCTTGGTTGCTATATTTTAATTACGTTTTCCTTTTGCTTTAAAAATAGTATTTTAACTGTAAGCAGTGTAGTTCTGATTGCTTTTGAAAGAAGTATGCTTTATAGGCTAACGTGTTGGACTCGACCACACGTGCTTGTTTTACGGAACATTTACTTTAGTGATACGCGTCGCTTTACCAATTGTGTTTTTTTTGTTGATTGGTCGTTTTATATTTGAACGATGTGTGCGATCTAGTTTTCGTGGTTCTTTTATCAGAGTGGTGCATACTTTGGATTATCCAAATACAGTTTTAAGCTGAGTGCTTCAAAACAAACAAATGGTGATACAGTTGTAGCATGTTTAGTAGAAAAACAGGTTGCTTCTGATAAACAGGTATCTAATTCACATGTAAAGACAGTTGATACTGTAGGTTCTGAATTTTCTAACCCCAACGAATCTAAAATAGATCGTTGTTTGCGCAAATTTCGTTATTTAAAAACATTAGATTTTTCTTTGTTACCATAGGTAGCAAATAAAACACCTCACGTTTGCTGTTAGTTTAATGCATTCCCTCGTACCTTGAAAGCCGTGATCCTAAATTTTTATTATCATTTTTTTTACGATTTGTGTTACAAACTATTTCGGAATTATTGTCTCAGGAAATAGAATTAACAAGAATTTATCAATACTACATAGTTCCATCCGCTGATAGTGTCTGCTGCTAACACCAGTGAAATACGTATGTGTGATTTAGTGTAGAGTGTAAGAAATTCCATCAACACCCTCACAGTCAAGGGTGAAGTGCTTCGTTAGTGTAGGACATCGTGAATCCCACACTTCAATTGCAAGGAAGCGTTACTGAAGGACTTTCTGTAAGTTGAACTATTTCCTACTTGCTATTACTTTAAATATCTACCCGTTGTTTTGCCATATCTTCGTCGTTCTGATACCTTTTACAATAGACTTGCCTGCTTTAAAAAAAAAGAAAGAAAGAAAAACCAATACTACTAGATTACTCATATCAATTGTGTCTTATCTTTTTATCTTTTATTAACATTTTGTCTAATTGATGTTTAATTGGTGTGTGAGGAAACGTTTCTGCTACTCCCCAATATTACCTCACTTTGTAATCAAAATTTTTTTTGTAATGCTTTTATCGTGATTATAATATATAGTTTATCCAAAACAGTTTTTCTTACATCTACAAAGTACTGAATAATTTATGCTATGTTTACTATCTTTTTTTTTAGGTTTGCTTAACTAGTTTTCTTACAGGTACTGTCACTAACTCCTTACCGCCGTATACATTATATGTCAGTTTGCTTTCTACAACCCCCCCCTAATCTCCGATTGAGCCCGGTCATTCCTTGATTCTCTTTGTGTGTTACGCCCGGCTACAAGAACAACGTAGCATAAAATTGGCGCCCAACGTGGCTGCCAAGAAATACGTAACAATTTGTCTAAAATCTCGGTGATATGGGGTAGTGGGTATTTGTCATCTACCGTTTTTTCGTTTAGCTTTCTGTAGTCTATTAACATTCGATATTTTCGTTTGCCTGAGGCGTCTAATTTTTTGGGTACTATTAATACGGGTCTGCTCTATGGTGAGTTGGAATATATCGCGGTGTTCAAAACATAAGTTTTTAATTGCTCTTCCCTCTTCTTTATTAATGTCGGTGTTGAAGCGAATGTTACTTAAATTTTCTCTTAACATCTTGTCGTGTTCTACGGGGTTGTAATCGTTTTTTAAATTTTCATGTATTTCCATTTCATTAAAGTTCAATTCTTCTACGTTAATTGGGTTTATCAGTGATACTTCTACGGGGTATTTATTTGTGTTTGGAATTGTAGTAGTGGTGTAATTATCTTTTATTTGTACTAATGTTGTGGGGGTCTCTACTCGTTGTTGAAATGTTATGTGGTTTATAATTCCTATTTCGTTTTTTGAGTTTACTGGGCTTTTTATTTGTTTCTCGGTACGGGGTTCTATGGTGTATTTTTGCTCGGTTTGGGTATTTTGGAATTTAATGGGGATTTGTCCGTGTTTTGTTCTTAATAAACGGTTTTTTATATCACTATTGGCTCCTAGTTTTTTTTAGAAGGTCCATTCCTGTTAGTCCGTCGTATCTATCGTTAAACTCGAAAATGCAAAATTTATGTTTCATTTTTACGTTGAAGGTTTTTGGTAGGGGTATATTAGCTATGAATTGATGTAGTGTCGTTTGATGGACTGTTTTAATTTTAAAGGGTTCTCTCTCTACAAAATCTAAATAATGTTTTTTTACCGTTCGGGGGCTAATTAGTGTTTTTTAAGATCCGGTATCGATTAATAATTTAAGCTCTGCGCGGGGTATTTCTATGTAAGGCAATACTTGTTGATTGATATTATTTACATTGATTATGTTTGGTCGTTTATAAATCGGTCTATCTGAAAATTTGAACACTTATTTTCTTCGTCGTTCTCGGTAATTTTCGCATGGTTCGTCGCGTTCGTAATTTTCTAAGTGGTTTGACTTATCGTTAGATTCTTCTACTTCTTGGTGAAATAATTCTTCCGAGGTATAGTTTCGTTTTTGATTACGGCTTGGTCGGATTTGCGATATTTTTGTATTTTGTCTGGTGTTACCAGATGAGGTGTCCATAGGAGTTGGTTTATAATAACGGTTATGGTTGTTATTGTTATTTATCATCGGTGTGTTTCTCTTGAGGTTTGTGCCGAATGATTGCCTTTGTTAGTTTATGTTTTGGTTAAATGTTGGTGTAAATGTGGGTTTTGTAAAATTTGAGTTGAATGTTGGTTTCGGAAATTGTCTAAATTGATTGTTTAAAATTCGTGTTATTAAAATTTGAGTCATTCTTGCGTTAAATGGAGTAAATTTTGGTTGGGTGGATGTTTATCTCGCGGCTTGTATGGTTTTTATTGGTGAATATCTTTTATTCGCGTTAGGGTTGTATAGTCTATTTCGATAATACATGACGTTCTCTTCTTCTATAATCATATTCATTGCTTCTTCTAAATTTTGGGGATGTTGGAATCTTATTTTTTCTGATAATCGTTTGAGTAATGCGTTTATGTAGGTGTCCAGTGCCATTTCGTCATACATTTTTGTCTTTAGTAGGCGAATATTTTAGTCGGGTACTTCGATTTTTAATTTTGTTACAATTAAACTTGTTACGTCTTAGCATTTCATTCCGAATTGATAAAGTGATTGATTACTTTCCATTCTAAGGTTTATTAAATCGCGGATAAAATATTTTATGTTTCTTTGGCCGCCGAAATATGCTATCAATATGCGTTTAAAATCTTCCCACTGTTCTAAATCGTCTCCGCTGGCTATTAGCGTCAGTGCCCTTCCTGTCAGTTTACTTATTATAAGGCGTAAAAGTAGAACATGTCGTTCGTTATTTCCTGGTTTGTAAAAGGTTTTCAAAAATATTTCACACGCTGTAATGAAGTTATCTATAAGAGCTCGCTCTCCGTTAAATTGAGGGATGCTTTCGAGATAAATTTTCGTATCTGAACTCTTGATTGTTAAGGGTTGCTTTCGGTTTTAATTAATATTAAGTTTTTGTATAAATTGAGGTTAATTTCTCGGTTTGGTTAGTTAATTTTTTAGTTTGGATTGTGTTGGGTTATTTAAAGAAACGCTTTACTTATATTTTATACGTAGTTATACGGTGTTGTAATTAAATTGAGGAATTTGTGCCTGGTAATGTCTGGTCAATTGCTCTTGGATTTGTATATCTTTAAGATCCCCGCATGCTACAGTTGTGGGTTTTAATTTTCTGAAAGGTTTTTATGGGATTAATAATTTCTTGCAATAATTAGTTGTACTTCGTACGTTTTCCGCCAGTTATGATTTTGTATTTCAGTCCTGCTGACTAATTGAGTGTCTGTTTTAATTATCTCGTCTCCGTAGGTGTTGCTTACAATTGTACAATCTCGTTACCTTAAATGTTTAATTATAGAGTTTTCAGTCAATTGTTTTGTTACAATATTTGCACCAATGTTTCCTTTTATAATTATACAATAAGTTGTTTAATTACAAAGTTTTAAGTCTACTGAAAGGTTTTATTTTTAGTCTCGGTGATAAATTAGTTGTGCCTTTTCTGCAATTATATACCTCGTTAATTTGCCGAAGTATTTAATCATAAAATGTCACGTTTGAATGAATCTTTTCGGTTATGTAGATATTTAATTATAGCTTTTTATAAAATTGCGATGAGTGAACAGTTTTATTCAATGATGGTTTCCGGTATGAAAATCGCGTTATAGATTTGCACCCTGAGTTGATTTAATAAAAGATACAAAATGCTTCTACAATTTAGACACTGAGTGTTTAATTTATAGAATTCGATGAATGTTAAGTTTTAAATAATCGTTTCTATAATTAGTTGCGTTTTATACATTAAGCTTTTGGTACTACAATTTTCTGTGCATAAAATTGTAAAAATTAATTGCGTTTTATTTTTATGTTTCAGACTTGCTGAATTGAATTCGTTTTGTTTCGTATTAATAATAATTCGTAATAATTGTACTAATTTGCGCACGTAAATGCATCTTTTCAGTTTTCTTGTTTAAAAATTTTCTTGTTTAAAAAAATTAATTCTCTTAAAATAAGTTCTCGTGTTTCAAAATAATTTCTCGTAGTAAATTATTTTCATAAAATGGCATAAATTGCAATAATCAAAAAATCTGTACATACATAAAATAATAAAAAAAAATCTTTTACTAGCTAGCATCACATAATTTGTAAAAAGAATCGATTGGTTTTAAGGATAAATGAACTTGCATAATTTTCATCGTTGGTTTCTTGGAATCTGTCAATTTTTGTACTTCGTCCAAGTTTTTGTTTGGTTTGGGTTCAGTCGATTCTTGTACCTCGTCCAAATTTGTTTGGTTGGGTTCGGTCGATTCTTGTACCTCGTCCAACTTTGTTTGGGTTCGTCCAGATTGGGAATTGAAATTCTTGGTCACCAGTTATCCGATTTTTGAATTCGTAGTGCCTTTCTGGTTCTTACCGACTGCTCCAGTTACGTTTCGGGCCTGAGAGCGGTTTTTTTAAAAACTTCTTCCAAAATTTCTTGTAACAAATTTTATTATTTAAACAGATATTGAATATGGAATTTTGACAAACTGATATAATTATTCTAAGTCGAAATAAAATAATAATTGAATTAATATTAGGGCGAGTAGCCTAAGTAAACGGCAATGTTAAAGTTGAAATACTCAAGACTGACTGACTGATCTGGGGCTTCCGGGCTATTTATGTTGTCCCTACCACTCACATATCTGTGTGAACTTGTAGAGCTCATGTCTGCTTATTTCTTAATTCTACTCATAATACAAGGTAACAATCTTAATTTCTAAGTAATTGCGGTTTCTTAACCGTCTGTGACCTGCACCTGCAGTATCACTTACGTCTGGAATACAATGTATTCACATCCGTTCTCACAACTTGCTTGTGAACTTTCAATAACCTTTATTCATCTATCCTTGAGATACAATGTTGCATCTAACTTAAGTTTCTTAGTGATTTTCTAATAATTCCTAAATATTTGTACATATATGGATTGGGGGATACATAACTCGCGTTAAGGAAATGTTTATAAACAAAAGCGTTATAAAATTGGGGTTTAGGGGTTGTAACTCGATAAAAGTTGACCTTAAGATAAAAAATTTAAAAAGTAGAAATATGAAAGTCGTGCGTAGCGGATAGGCACTGAGAGGTATCTTGAAAATTTTTGGGATTGGGTTACCGATTTTTTAAGTAGGTGTGATGGGGTTAAATGATTTAAAAAGCTGTAGAGCTAGCCTAGGTGCGCTCGGTGACTCTGCGGCGTCGAAATCCACCCAGAGAATCCTCCGGGTGAAGCTCCACTCTCTTTATGGCGTTTTGTGTGACGCTGTGGCAGTGGCACTGTTCCAGGATATCCCCCAATTCCACTACTTACAATAAACAAATTCACCCTTCAAACGAATAGTTATGCCACATTAAAAAAACGCCGTTGATTTAGGACCAACACTGATTGATTGATTAAATTGGGAAGGGTGACTTAAAGCCACGCGCACTTAGGCCTCTTGGTGGGCCCATTGTGCTGCCTTCCTTGCCCTAGGTTGGTCCTTCATTGCTCAACCACCCGACCTTGCAGGTGAATTTGAGGATGTCGGACCGGGGGTGTCTCGAATTCCGGCCTTCTCGGGCCAAAAGTCCCCCAGCATGGATCCTCGAAGTCGGGCGAGTACCGGACAGGTGCACAGAATGTGCTCCGCCGTCTCATCCTCCTGTTGACAGCGACAGACCCATCCTGTGCAGGTGCTTCCTTAAAGTGCAATGCCCGGACAGAATACCTACTAGTAGCCGTAGTTTCTGTCTTGGCAAGCGTATGACAAATTTTTCTATTTTGGTCATGGGAGACCTTATAAACATTTTTGCCTGACGGCAGCTTAATGTACAAGCCCACCTATCCTTGTGACGGCGGTGGGTTATTTGTCTTATCATGGAGAACACCACCGATGGCGCAATAGCAACCGATGGCTCAGGGCCGACAAAACCCCGAGCCGCTCCCTGCCCCGCCAAAGAATCTGCCTGTTCGTTACCATGTACTCCTGAATGCCCTTTGATCCAAACCAGTTCAAGGGCGTTTGTATCAGAAGTGAGCTCGAGAACACGATGGCATTGGTATACCACCCCCGAGAGAAGCTTCTGCTTGTTTAAGCTCAGAAGAGCTGCTCTACTATCGCTCAAGATGCGTATAGCTTTGTTCTGGATTCCACGTTCTAGTATGGCGTTAGCGCCATGCATGATGGCTATGACCTCCGCTTGGAAGACAGTTACCAGCCTGCCCAGCGCAACACTTTCATGAAGGTCTAGGTCATCGGAGAAAATGCCTGCCCCGGTACCTTGATTTGTTTTGGAACCATCTGTGTAGATGGAGATCTCCGTTAAGGAGGCGTCCTCAGTGTTTAGACAAACCCCAAAGCGCTTCCTGGAAATCATTATGGGTGCGATCGAATCAACCACTCCTCCCAAGATAGGGGTGTTCTGCACCGCCTCTCTTAGTATGTTGTGGTGTCTACCACCGCCTCCCTTATCGATCCATAGACCTGTGAACCGCAGCCTCATTGCCCCTCTTAAAGCCATCTCCTCCACATGTAGGTCCAGCGGAGTGAGGCCTAAGATGGCTTCTAAGACTGCAGTAGGTGTGGAACGCATTGCACCTGTAATGTTTAGACAGGCCACTCTTTGGATATGAGTAAGGTCTTTGACTGTATGGGCCAGTCTGGTCCTGCGCCACGAGACTACAGCGCCATAGCAGAGCATCGGCCTTACTACCATGATGTATAGCCACAGAACAGCCTTTGGTGGAAGACCCCAAAGTTTGCCTATGGCACGTTTGCATTGCCAGAACACTTGGTTGGCTTTGCTAGTTTTCATTTGTAGGTGTTTGGCCCAGTTCAGCTTCTTATCAAGTATAATGCCCAGATACTTGACTTCTTCTGATAAGGGCAGAGAAGTTTGGAAGAGCATTGGCAGTTTGGTTACCGTCAGCTTCCTTTTATTGGAAAACAACACCAACGCCGTTTTGTTGGGGTTGATGGTTAAAAAGTTATCGGAGCACCAGAGCTCCGTGATCCTTAGTGCTGCTTGCATCAAATTACACAGTACCTGTTCGAATTTGCCGACTATTAGGATAGCTAAGTCGTCGGCGTAACCTATCGTGTAGAAACCTGCCTCATTAAGACGTTGAAGAAGGCTGTCCACTACTAAGTTCCATAGTAACGGTGACAACACGCCCCCCTGGGGACAGCCTTTATCCACCACCCTAATTACTGAGGTTTCTCCCACATTGATGTGTACCCGTCGACATCGCAGAATCTGCATGGTAAACTGCCGAAGGGTGTCCTCAGCTCCATGTGTCCGTAGAGCTCTATCGATGCTTGCAAAAGTGGTTTCGCTGAACGCACCCTCAATATCAATAAATGCGCCTAAGGCGGACATGTTATTGTCTAGGGTTTTTTCAATCCGTCCTACAACAGCGTGGAGGGCAGATTCCGTTGATTTTCCTGGTATGAAGGCGTTTTGATTTGGGTGAAGTGGATAAGAAAGCATTATCCTCTCCCTCATATCATTGTCGCACAGTCTCTCCAAGGTCTTTAGCAAAAAAGACGTGAGACTGATTGGTCTGTACAATTTAGCCTGGGAGTAGTCCTTCCGGCCTGGTTTAGGAATGAAGACAACTCTAACCTGTCTCCAACTGCTGGGGATGTATCTGAAAGCAATACAGCCCCTAAAAAGTACCACAAGGAACGGTGTCAGCCTCTCCACTCCCCACTGTAGTAGGGCGGGGAAGATGCCATCCCTTCCAGGGGACTTAAACGGTTTGAGAGTTGAGATAGCCCATTTAATTTTCCTTTCATCCACTACCCGGTTTGAAACCTCCCAGTCGGCCCCGTTAGGGACCGAGCTGGGTTGATCCACCCCGTATGACAAAGGTTGTGTAACACTGCCTGGATAGTGCGTGTCCGCGAGTAACTCCGCTGTTTCTGCCTCGTTGGTGGTGTATGTACCATCCACACGTTTCAGACAGCATGGTTGATGACGAGGGTCTTTGGACAAAATCCTGTTAATGCGAGAGATTGCATTGGTAGACTCGACTGAGTTACAGAAGGTCTTCCATGAGTCTCTCTGTCGTCTTCTAATTGTCGTTTTGTATAGTCGCTGGTGGCTTTTATACGCCTCCCAGTCAGCCATACTTCTGGTGTTCTTTGCCTTATTAAACAGTTTGCCCAGGGTCTTTTTCAGCTTCTGTAGCTCCGCGCCCCACCATGGAGTAATGGAGCGAGTAGAATCTGTCCTGACCGGGCATGCCTGTTCAAAGGACTCTACGATGGAGTTTTGTAGAGAGACCGAGTATCTCTGTAGCTCTTCTATTGTTTTGGGTTGTCAGTACCTTGTGATGTCAAAGGCGTTGCTCCAAGCTGTCTAGGTAGACAGACCTGTTGGTCGCTTTTGGGTTCCTGTATTCTTTACAGACAGCTACTGCTGCCTTTAAATTAAAACTTAACAATCTGTGATCTGACAGTGTCGCTTTAGGCGTCACCTGCCAGTTCAAGATATGCCTTGAGATGCCTGACGATGCCAGGGTTAAGTCGATGACTGTCTGGAAGCGAGACGTCACAAACGTGGGTTCGCTGCCCCAGTTAAGAATCTCCAGATTCTTACTCGATATATACTCGAGTAGTACTTTTCCACGGGGGTTTGTATCTGCGCTACCCCATACCACATGGTGCGCGTTGGAATCGCATCCGATAATCAAATGCTTTTTGTGCCTATCACAGTGATCAATGACTGCCGTCAACTCCGGAGGAGGTGGGTCATGGTCAATTGGAAAATAGGCTGAAACCAAGATTATGTCAGTAATTCCTCCCAGCCTGCATGTGATCTGTACGGCTGTGACGTCACGGTCACTCAGTTGTGGCAGGAAGAGAGCATTTATGTGCCTGGGTATGTAGATGCATGCCCTAGGCTTAGGTTGGTTACTAGCCGCAAAGATAGTACCATTTAGGCTTCCTAGTCCCGAGATTCCTGAGCATGCCACCCAGGGTTCTTGGATAAGGGCAATGGCCTGGTTATTGCTCAGGTGTCTGCAGCCGCCCGGCAATGTTGCAGGTTAAGTTGTATAAAGTTTAGTCCCGCCATTGGTCTGTGATGGGTCAAACTTGCTTATCAAGCGTCGCTGGGCGGGCTGTCCAGTGACGCTTTACTGTACTCTTCCGCAAGCCATCCCACTAGCAGCGCATCGGAGTCTGCTGTGTCCATCTGACTGCTTGACGCAGTCGATTGTTCGCCTACCTCAGCCTCCTGAGGTTGCTGTAGGAGCGAAGCGCGCTTTAGCTGCTCAGGAGGTGGAGGTTGAGCCTGCTGTTGCGCGGCAGCCGGTTGGGCTGCCTCTGCGGCAGGTTGCAATTTTTGTATTTTGAGATTTAGTGAGGTGAGCTTGTAATGTAGCTTGCCTCCCTTTCTGTTGATAGTCTCCCTCACGTCTTTCCCAACGCCAAAGACTATCAGCCTCCCTGGAGGTTGATCTCTTGTGGCGGTGTGGAAGACGCACCACTTGGATGTGTCAGCCCAGGGGTTCTGTACACGCAGACGCCTTTGGACGACATCCATGTCTTTCGGGGGCCCCGGAATCCACAGCGCCGCCTTCAGGAGCCTAGGCAACAGTCCCACCTGGACGACAGTAAGGCGTGCAGCCTCCCACAGTAGTGGGAGGTTGCCCACCGCCTCTGTAATCCATGTTAGGGAGTGGTCATCCTCGCACCAGATCCGAAAGATCTCGCCCGAGTTACGCCAGTTAAAGTTCGGGCCTTTGGAGCTGGTTTTTTAAAAAACGTTGATACTTTAACAATATTTTATTTAAATTAAAATTTAGATAACTTGTACATAATACTAAAAATAATTATTGTACTAGTGAGTAGCTTGAACAACGAAGTATGGAGTTCGAAGACTGACTGCCGGGCATTGAGCTCCCGGGCTTTTTATAATAACCTGCCCCTCACACGGCTTGTGGGAACTTGCAGATCTCATGTCTGCGTTTCTCTTAATTGTACACTTTATTACAATGTAACAACTTAATTCTAAGTAACTGCGGTCTGTTGACCGCCTGTGACCTGCCACCTGCAGTATCACTGCCCTCATGGATGCAAAGTTGCATTCCGTTCTCATGAACTGTCGATAACCTCTCTGGGTTATCCTTGTGTTACAATGTTGCATTGAACTTATACTTTATTTAACAATTTCTAATAATTCCTATTAGATTCAATATATCAATATATATATATATATATATATATATATATATATATATAGGTAATTGGGGATACATAACTCCTCCCACCTTAAATGAAAAATTAAGGTTTTCTTAATTTTAAATACATAAAATACATAATTCAATTTCATTTAAAATTCATTATTTCTAAAGGTATACTTGTCGTTTCTTTATTTTCTTTGTTTCCTTAAATCTAGAACTGTTTCCTTCATTCTTATATCTAAGGTACATTTTGTATAATACATACATGATTACAAAATTATTAAAATGATCAATACAATTGTCCAAACACTTATATTATTATAATGTAACTTTGGCGTTTTGAGTTCACTTAATTGTTCTTTATAACTTTCCACTAATTTCACGGCGTGGTTGAGGTCGTCTAAGTCTAGATGCTCTAGCTTCATAGGTTTCTTAATTATTTCTTCGTCTTCTTGTTGCATCTTGAATTGTAGTTCCGGTAGGTTTGCAGTTTCTTTGTTGCTATGGGATCTTGATAAACTCTGATTACTTCATCTTTCAATTTCACATAACAATCTTCTTTGAGGGTAATTAGTTTGCTTCCGATTAATGCTTGGTTATTTTCATCTTGGTTGCAGTGGATGGTTGCTATTACTTCTGTTGGGAAAATGGCTATCCATTTGTTATCTGTAACTTTTGAATTTTCATATTAGTTATTTGCACTTGTTTGGTTTCACAGTTTTCGTAATGATTTGAGAATTTTAATAGTTGTACTTCACAAGGGCTGTCTTCTTTAATGGTTGTTGTCGTCATCGATTGACATAAGTATTGGTTTGGTGTTACTTCGGTACATTTTTCGTTTGTATAACCATATCTCAGTTCATTTAGGGATAGGAATTTGGTTTTGGGTATGATTACTTGGTATGTGCTAGTAACCTTTGTTAATAAATAATAATAATTAATTGTTACTTTCTACTATCTAGATTTCTATTAAAAATATTATTTCGTTTTTCTTAATGTTGCTAAAATTTGTTGCGTTAAAGTAAGGTTGGATATTATTTGAGTAAATATTGTATTTTGTATACTGCTTAGTTTATTTGGTAGTATACCGGGGTTGTTATTTATTTATTATTACTTGGTTGTCCGTTCTACCTGGGTGGAGGTTGACGGTAAGGGTGATGATTGTCCATCTGAAATTACAGGGTGTCTTAGGTTTTTCAAATGAATGTATTTAGTTATTTTACCGTTGTCTACTACTGCTATGTTTTTATCTGATATTTTCTTAATTTTAAATGGTCCTAAATTTCTGGGTGCTGTTTTATGTCGCTTGCTTTGAAAGTTTTTCTCATATACGGTTTGTCCTATTGAAAATTTATTTGAGTCGGTATTTTTATTTCGGGTTGTGGTGATACGTTCCTTATCGTTTTCTAATTTATCTTTTACCTTGTCATAAGTTATTTTTAGTTTTTGTTTGTGGTCTTTCGCATATTGTTGATATACTTCCTTATTGTAGTGTATGTCATAGGGATTTCGTGAATCTGAATGTCCTAAGGTTAATTCTAAAGGTGTAAAATTTGTTGATGAGTGAATTGTGTTATTATAGGCGATTAGTGCGTATGACATTAAATTGGTTATATGTTCCTTTTTATAATTTATTCTTAATAATCGAATTTGTTCTAACAGGGTTAAATGTAATCGTTCAATTAGTCCGTTTGATTCAGGGTGGTTTTCCGTTATGAAATGAATTTTTATTTTGTGGAGTTCTAAAGTGTTTTGTATTGTCTCGTTTTTAAATTCGCTACCATTGTCTAAAGTTATTGATTCGGGTGTTCCGTAAAATGTGAAATATTGTAAAAATCCTTGGGTCACGTCAATGCTATTTTTGGATGTGATTGGTATTGCTTGGCCTATTTTTGTGAATGCGTCTATAATTGTTAGATAGTTTTGTGCTTCTACTACTAGAGTATCGGCATGTAGTTTTTGAAATGGTTTGTGGGGTGTTTTGGTTAACATTAAGGGTATCCTTGGGGGTTTCCTATCGGATTTCGCTTTGTCACATAATTCGCATTGGTTAATGAAATCTGTGGTCAAGTCCTTCATGTCTTTAAAATAATAACGTCTTATGAGTTGTTTTATTGTTTCGTTAATTCCACGATGGTTGGTTTTTCCTTCGTGTTGATTTCTAATTACCGTTTATTTCGTCAGGGTCGTCTAGTGTTATTAGTTTTCTAATACATCTGATGAGTTCAGGTCCAGAGTTATTGAATAGTTTAATGTATAATTCTGAAAATCTTTGGTATAAATGTTCGGTGTTGAAATAAAAATAAAATCGTTTTTCTCGGGGTGTATTCTTTTAAAATTTTAATTATTTGTTCCTCGTTGTCATCTTTTGTTATTTGAATTTGATATATCTTTTTGGTATCTACTTTTGTATATTTTACTGGATTGGGGTTATTTAAAACTTCGGTTATTATAAATTGGTTGGGTTTCATATCGATTGCTTCGTTTAAAATTTTAATCGCGTTTTTTGGTTCTTCGTTTTGTGTCGAATGTATAGTGTCGATCTCGTCTGGATCTTCCCTTATTTCTTCTTCGTCTACGTTTCCTATAATGGATTCCGTTTCTAATGCATTGAGTTGGATTCGGCTTAAAGCGTCTGCGTTGTTGTTATAAATTCCCTTTTTATATATAATTTCGTAATCATACTCTTCGAGTCTGATTCTCCATCTTTGTAATTTTGAATTTGGTTCTTTCAGTTTGCATAGCCATACTAGTGGTCTATGATCGGTGTATATGTAAAATTTTCTTCCGTATAAATAAGGTCTAAAATATTTTGTTGCCCAAATTATGGCTAATAACTCTTTTCTATGGTACTATATTTTGTTCGGTTTCGTTTAGGGTTCTGGATGCGTAGCTGATAGGTTTATCGCTACCTACTTTTCCTTGGCTCAATACTGCGCCTAATGCTACATTCGATGCGTCTGTCGTCAGTATAAATGGTTTTGTAAAGTCTGGGTATTCTAATACAGGGTGATTTGTTAATATGTTTTAATTTTGTCTACGGCTTTAATGAATTCCGGGTGTGTTCAATTTTGTTTCCTTTTTAAACAATTTGTCAGGGTTTGGTTATTTGAGCGTAACCTTTAATGAATTTGCGGTAGTAACCACTAAGTCCTAGAAATCCTTTGATTTCTTTGTTTGTTTTGGTAATGGGTAATTTAGAACTGCATTTGTTTTGTCTGGATTTGGCATTACTCCTTGGGGTGTTATTACATGTCCTAAAAATGATACTTTTTTTGTAAAATTCACTTTTGTCTAATTGTACTTTGAAATGTGCTTGTCTAAGTCTTTCGAATACTTCTTTCAATCTTTCTATGTGTTCTACCAATGATGTGGAATAAACTATGATGTCGTCAAGGTATACAAGGCATTTTCATTGTGTATTCCTCGTAGTATATTGTCCATGACTCTCTGGAAAGTAGCGGGTGCGTTCTTTAGTCCAAATGGCATTCGTTTGTATTCGTAATGTCCTCTAGGTGTGCTGAAGGCTGTTTTGATATGTCTTTTCTTCCATCTCTACCTGATGGTATCCTGATGCTAGGTCTAATGTTGTAAAATATTGGCATTTGCCTAATTTGTCTAAAATTTCGGTTATATTTGGTAGTGGGTATTTGTCATCTACCGTTTTTCATTTAACTTTCTATAATCTATTACCATTCTGTACTTTCTCTTTCCGGTTGCGTCTAATTTCTTAGGTACTATTAACACGGGGCTGCTCCATGGTGAATTGGAGTGCTGGATTATGTCTTGGTCTAATAGGTCTGCTACTTGTCTGTCAGCTTCTTCTTGGCTTGCATGAGGTAGTCTATATGCTTTTGTAAAGATTGGTTTATTGTCTGTTAACTCGATATTATGTTTTACTGTGTTGGTGAATGTTAATGGTATTCCTTCGCAATGGAATATGTCGCAGTATTCAAAACATAAGTTCTTAATTGCTCTTTCTTCTTCTTGATCGATATCGGTGTTAAAGCGGATGTTAGTTAAATTTTCTCTTAACATTTCGTCATGTTCTATTGGGTTGTAATTATTTTCTAAATTTTCGTCTATTTCCATTTCGTTAAAATTTAGTTCTTCTACGTTAATTGGGTCTGTCAATGATAGTTCTACGGGATAGTCGTTTGAATTTAATATTGTTGTGGTTGCATAATTATCTTTTATTTGCACTAAGGCGGTTGGGGTTTCTACTCCTTGCTGAAATGTCATATGATTTATTATTCCTAAATTTTTGTTAGATTTTACTGGGATTTTTATTTTTCTTTCCGTTCGGGGTTCTATAGTGTATTTTTGTTCAATTTGTGTGTTTTGAAATTTAATTGGGATTTTTCCGTATTTTGTCCTTAATAAGCGATTTTTAATGTCAATGTTGGCTCCTAATTTTCTTAGAAGGTCCATTCCGATTAATCCGTCATATTTATCGTTAAATTCGAATACACAAAATTTATGTTTCATTTTAACATTAAATGTTCTTGGTAAGGGTACATTGGCTACGAATTGGTGTAGTGTTGTTTGATGGGCTGTTTTAATTTTAAATGGTTCTCTTTCTACATAATCTAAATAGTGTTTTTGTACGGTTCTGGGGCTAATTAATGTTTTTGATGATCCAGTGTCAATTAATAGTTTGAATTTGGCGTGGGGTATTTGTATGTATGGTAATACTAAATGATTTATGTTATTTAAGTTTATTAAGTTTGGTTGTCTATGAATGGGTCCATTTGAAAATTTGAGTTCGAGTTTTCGTCGTCGTACTCCTCGTAAGTTTCGTATTGTTCGTCACGTTCATAAGTTTCTACATGGTTTGATTCATTGTTTGTAGGTGTCTCAATGTAATTATTCTGGTCAGTGTCAAATTTTTCTATTTCTTGATGGAATAATTCTTCCGATGTAAAATTACGTTTCTGATGAGGGTTTGGTCGGATATGTGTTATTTTTGTGTTTTGTCTGGTGTTACCAGATGAGGTATCCATTGGTGTTGGTTTGTAATAATTGTTAGGGTTGTTATGAGTATTAGTCATTGGTGTATTTCTGTTGGGGTTTGCGTTGAATACCGGTCTTTGTTGGTTTAAGTTTTGATTAAATCTTGGTTGGAATGCTGGTTTCGTAAAAGTTGGGTTAAACGTTGGTTTTGAAAAATGTTTAAATTGATTATTAAAATTTGTATTGTTAAAACTTGGGTTATTACTTCGCGGTTGATTTGTTTGTGCGTTAAAGGGTGTGAATTTTTGTTGAGGGATTGTTTGTCTTGTAGCTTGTATAGTTTTTATTGGTGAATAGCTTTTATTCGCGTTGGGATTGTATAGACTGTTGCGGTAATACATTACATTTTCTTCTTCTATTACTAGGCTCATAGCATCTTCTAGATTTTGGGGTCGTTGGAATCTGATTTTATCCGATAGTCGTTCTGGTAAAGCGTTTATGTATGTGTCTAGTGCCATTTCGTCATACATTTTGTTTTAAATGTCTAACGTTTTGATCGGTTTCTTCGATTTTTAATTTTGTTAAAATTAAACTTCTCACGTCTTGGCATTTCATTCCGAATTGGTAGGGGGATTGATTGTGTTCCATTCTAAGGTTTATTAGGTCTCGTACCAGGCATTTTATATTACGTTGGTCCCCAAAATATGCAATTAGTAGTTGTTTAAACTGGTCCCATTCCTGTAAGTCGTCCCTACTGGCGATTAAGGTTAGTGCCCTTCCGGCTAGTTTACTTATTACTAAGCGTATAAGCAATGAATTTCTTGCGTCATCTCCGGGTTTGTAAAAGGTTTTTAGGAACATTTCACATGCTCCAATGAAATTTGAGAGATGGGCCTGCGTGCCATCGAACGTCTGTATTGTCTCTAAATAGAGACGTAAGTCTGTGTTACTCATGTTGGTTAAGGGTTGTTTTCGATTTTTGGAAATTTCAAAAAAAAAATTTTTGAATTAAGCTTTATTTCGCTATTTGTAATGTTACTTTTGCTTCGGATTTATTAATTTTCCGTTTGGGTTCTAAAATTTCAAATTTTGTAAAAATTGGGGTTGGTTCGCTATTTGTGACGTTATTTTTGCTTTGGTTTTTTAAATTTTCCTTTTTAGATTGAATAACTTTGAGTTTTGTAAAATTGATGTTGATTTAGCTATTTGAAATGTTAATTTTGGTTTTGGTTTGTTAATTTTCATTTAGATTGGGTAATTTGGAATTCTGTAAAATTGGGGATGATTTTCCTATTTGAAACGTTAATTTTGCTTTAGTTTTATTAATTTTTCTTTAGGTTAGGTGAATTCAAATTTTGTAAGGATTGAGATTTATTTTGCTATTTTCGGCGTTATTTTTAGTTTGGAATTATTAATTTTCAGTTCGGATTGGGTGGATAAAATTTGGTAAAGGTTGAAGTTTATTTTGTTATTTTTCGGCGTTATTTCTAGTTAGGATTTGTTAATTTTCAGTTTAGATTGTGGAAATAAAAATTTGTAAAAATTTGAGATTAATTTCGTACTTGTGAGATCTGTATTCAATAATGTTGAATTTAATTACCGTAGTCTGGATTTGCTTGTTTTTATGCAGCTTTTGATTTATCTTTCTTAAGGAATCTGAAATGGATGGGTTTATTTTCGCTTAGCGTTGTTTTAGTTCAATTCTGTTAACTCGTAATTAATATTCTTCCGTGGGTTTTACTGAGTTGCGTAGTTATGACCTGAGGTTAATTACGTCTGCACTTTATTGTTGAAATCGAATACTAAAGAATGTAATCTTTGTTACTTTGTCACGTACGTTGAGTTAATTGCACTTACAGGTGTTATTTTCAGTTTATAGGAATTACTGAGTTACTTGCTAATGCTTTGCGTAAAGTGTTATGTCTGTTTATTCTTAGATCTCTCGGTGTTCACGACTTGTAATTGAATCTCCCGTAGTTAGTTCTACTTTCGTATTGAAATAATTCACTTTATAATGCTGGTTACTTAGTTGAAAAACGTTTAGATTTTATACCGTGATTGTTGCAATTGTACACGCTTTTATGGATTAATTACTTGTGGGTATTAAATGCAAAACTGCATTGCTTTATTATTCCGTGATGGATTTAATTACTTATGATGCAAATTGAAATTATACTTTAGTACTGTGCAAGGATTCTGAAAGCGATTTATCTGAGTTTTTAATTGTCGCGTATTTTGCTTATCTTAGGTGGTTTTAAGTTACCGTAGTTTCAATTATTGCAGAGTGTTTTTTGCTGTGATTTATTCAGTATTATAGAGGTCAATGGTTTAATCAATCGTTCCGTGCTGTTTGTTCGATTTAGCTTTGAACTTAAGTTTGCGTTCTGTGTTTTTATTTTACCGGATTGAAAACGTGCTTTTGAATCGCGCTGGTTGATGTTTCTTATTTTGGTGTTAGTGAATGTGCGCCTGTTTATTTTTGGATTATTTTGAGTTTGTTTTTAATAATTGTGGTAAGAATCTCTTTTTAAATTCAATTCTTATTTACTTTAAAAGAAAATCTCTTTTAAAATAATCAAGTCTCTTTTTGCTTTTTAAGAAAATCTCTTTTTTAAAATTCAAGTCTCATTTGCTTAAAGAAAAAATGTCTCTTTCACATTCGTCTCATAGGTTAATACTTTCTCGTTTTGAAAATAATTCACTTTGAACTATTTTCAAAAAAATATTCATAAAATAAATTCATAAAACAATAATAATAAAATAATAATACTAGCATATATCAATTATATTTTTTGGTTAAAAAAAAATTATGAAAATGAACTTACATTAATTTCATCTGTTTCTTTGGTGGGTTCGATCGATTCTGTATCTTGTCCACCTTGGTTTGTTTTGTTGGCCTTAGACGATTCTTGTTCCTTGTCCAACTTGGTTTGTTGCTGGATTTAGACTATGCTTGTTCTTCCTCCAACTTGGTTTGGGTTCTGCCAAAATTTCGAATTAAAATTCTTGGTCACCAATCTTCCGATTTTTGGATTTTCAGTGCTCTTTTGACATCCGTTACGACTGCGCCAGTTAAAGTTCGGGCCTTTGGAGTTGGTTTTTTAAAAAACGTTGATACTTTAACAATATTTTATTTAAATTAAAATTTAGATAACTTGTACATAATACTAAAAATAATTATTGTACTAGTGAGTAGCTTGAACAACGAAGTATGGAGTTCGAAGACTGACTGCCGGGCATTGAACTCCCGGGCTTTTTATAATAACCTGCCCCTCACACGGCTTGTGGGAACTTGCAGATCTCATGTCTGCGTTTCTCTTAATTGTACACTTTATTACAATGTAACAACTTAATTCTAAGTAACTGCGGTCTGTTGACCGCCTGTGACCTGCCACCTGCAGTATCACTGCCCTCATGGATGCAAAGTTGCATTCCGTTCTCATGAACTGTCGATAACCTCTCTGGGTTATCCTTGTGTTACAATGTTGCATTGAACTTATACTTTATTTAACAATTTCTAATAATTCCTATTAGATTCAATATATCAATATATATATAGGTAATTGGGGGATACATAACTCGCCCACCTCCTAAAGGTCGGGGGAGCGCTATCATTGGGAAGGGCGAACAGATGGTCGTCCAAAGCCTTCTCAATTGCTAGTTGCAAGGTCTCTGCTTGGGCCTTGGTAATCTTACCCCAAGGGTTGTTCTTGTGTATGGCAGCCACCTGAAGGTGCCTAGCAGCTGCCTCCACGTAGCTGCCAGTGACGGGCTGTTTAGTGCTAGTCTGGCAGCCCCTCTTCCGCGGTTTACCTTGCGGAGGGGTGCCCTCAGATCTGGCTCTTTTCATGCTCCGCGTCTTGGCCTCTGCAGGCCTAGGGGCGGAGGTGGATGGTTTTGAAGTGGAGGGTGTTTGATTGGTACCAGGTTGTGTCGTGGATAGGTTAGCCATAGGGCCAGCCTTTTCCACTACACCCTCCTGTGCCGCCAAACGGGCCCTCCTCCTTCTTTTCTGTTCAGCCCCACTGATTCGCTTTCTCTGTGGACGCTGCTGTTGCCACTCCTCTGGCTTAACCTTCTCCCCACCTTGGGGCTGATGTTGTTGTTCTTTTCGTTGCAGTTCCTGTGGGACCTGCAACAAAACTTGAGGGGTGTCCGAGGACGCACCCTCTGGATTGACTACATTAACTATAGGATCCATGTTTTTAATAAATAAAGTTCATCTTCCCAGCTCCTCACCCACCGCGGAGCCCAAGATTGGGGTGTGTAAAAACAACACCAGGGCTACCAGGAAGATATAGCTCCCCTTAAGATGACTGACGCACGAGCCCGCATACCGCTTTGTAGCAACACTAATAAATAAACATTAAAATTGGTGATTATGTAACTAACACTTGAAAGAAAATGATAAACGCTTCCAAATTTAACTAACAATTAAACACCAATTAAATTTAACTAGGAGTTAGTTAACTACAAATTATATGTAATCATTGAAGAATCGGTCCTAAGTGTAATTATAGCTTGCCCATTCCTATCTTCACTGAATAACCCTTATCGCCTAGCCTAATGGGGGTCTGTTTTGCTTTAATCAGTTTTTAATAAACAATTATTTATCCTTAAAAGTGGAATAGTAAACATATTCCGTAAGAAAATATAAAGTAGTTATGCAATACAATCTACAAATTGCAGTACTTTGCATCCATTTACTTGTGACAAATTAAAATAAGCACAAAGCAAATATTAAAATGAATGTTTTGCATGTTTGTTTAAAGAAGTAGAGAAATCGTAATTTCACAATACCAATAGTAAATAATGCGCACAAAGTACGTTTGCTCCTCTGCATGCCCATCACTTACGTAAAAAGAAGAACAAGATTAAGAATAGTAGCATCATAACCTTGATGGATTACTGTAATATAATAACAATGAGTACTTCTGGTATTGTAAAGTTCTCTTCCGCAATATATTAAACATAAAATGATTGCACACAAACCCTCTCCTGAAATCAACCACTTCAGCTATTTTATGTGTAATAACTTCGCGAATTGAGGTGAGTGATCTTAGTCTTGATTTGATCCTCGTTGTGTTAAAAGAAATAAGGTAAGTGATCCTATACCCAACTTTTGCGCTTTATTCGTTTTAGATATTGTGTTTGATATACAGAGGGTTAACTAAGTGTGGATATAGTAAATAAGCACGAAAAAAGATACCTGCATTACCACTTCTAACAGTTGAAAATTACAAGCCGATTAACAAATAATAAACTAAATGCTTCGATTCTGTAATTTCTAACAAGCTTCGCTCATTTATGAATTTTAGTGAAGCGCGATTGCCGATAATATGTAGTTGCTTTTACTAAGTTCAAAGTTGTCGTCCGGATATTGTAGTAGTTAAATAAATTTAACCATTATACAACTCAATTTCCAAAGTTTAGTGAATAACTGCAATAAAACCATTACCAGTAGCTGTTGTTAAAAAATCTGTATCGATGTTACCTTTGGAAACCATACAATGGCGTAGCTACTCGTGCCAGCGCCCCCGGTGTCTTAAACTTCTTTGGCGCCCATATTCCTTCCAGTGAAACATGGTTTCTTATACTACTAACTAAACTTTAAAAAATATTACATATTTAATAATAAAAAATAATATTTAAGTATGCATTGTGTAATCTAAAATTCTAAAAATTGAGAAAGGCTAAAAGAGAAGGATGGGATCGAGGTAAGCTTAATGATAGTGAGGTAACAGAGGAATATAAACAAGTATTATATAATAAGATCAAAGAGATAGCTGTAGGAGGGTTCGTAGAAATTAGATGGAAGGAAATAAAAAGGGCTGTACCCACAGACTATACGTAAGAAAAAAGTAGAAGCGAGAAAACCCTGGGTAACAAAGGAGATACAAGATTTAATAGAGAATAGAAGAAAGCTTAAACCTTTCAGAGAATTGGATAGTAAAAGTAAGCAAAAATATAATAGAGTTAGAAATAAGATAGTACATGAGAGTAGAAAAGCTGATATAAATGCATGAAGGAAAATTGTAAGGGAATACAAGATGATTTGAAAATATGTAAGGCAGACAGTGCTTATATGGCAGTTAAAAAGTTTTTCGGGGAAGATAGGAAAAATATAATGATATTATAGATGAGAATAATGAGCTTCTAATAAATAAAGTTGAGGTAGCAGATAGATGGAAAAGATATTTAGAAGATTTATATAAGGGAGATGATATGGATGAGTTAGAGAACGAAAGAGGATGTAGAAATAGGGTTGTCAATAGTAAGAGAGAAATTTGATAGAGCTGTTAGAGATCTTAAACTAAATAAAGCGCCGGAGATAGACGATATACTCGCAGAATTAATAAAATATGCAAGTAAGAATACTTTTGACAGATTATATAAACTAGTAAAAGTGATATATGACACAGGTGAGGTTCCAATAGATTTCGAAAGAAATATCCCAATCCCAAAAAAGTTAGGAGCTGATAGGTGTGAGAATAATTAAAAAAAGAGTAGAAGCTTTGACTGAGAATTATTTAGACGAAGATCAATATGGTTTTCGTAAAGACAGAGGGACTAGAGAACCGATACTAATGATTAGGGTAATTATCGAAAAAAGGTTACAAAAAATAAAAAGACCCATTTCGCGTTTATAGATTTAAGAAAAGCATTTGATAGGGTTAATTGGATTGTTATGTTCAGGGTTTTACAAAAAATAGGAATCTCTCATAAGGATAGAAAAATTATTTACAGTCTATATAAAAACCAAAGCATAGTAATTAGATTTGATGAAATAGAAAAGGAAGCTAAGATTAGAAATGATGTTAGACAGGGTTGCATACTATCTCCCTTGATTTTTAATGTTTACATTGAGGAAGCTTTAAACTTAGCTAGAGAGAGAAAAGAGATAGGTATTAGTGTACAGGGACAGAAAATAGACATGTTGCGTTTTGCAGATGATATGGCCATTAAAGCAGAGTCTAGAAAAGAGTTAGGAAAGTTTTTAAATATTATAGGTGAGATACTACAGAGTAACCAAAGAATATTAACTATAGAATAAGAAGCGACACTCTAGTAATATCCTGAATCCTGTTCAGTGCGCAGGTTCGCCAAGTAAATGGCCGGAGCTAGAAGGATATATACTCTAAGATATGAATGCCATTGTTACATCTGCTTGTCAATAGAGCACTGACCCCCATATTTATCAGGTTTTGACCATAATAAAAGCCAACCACAGCTAATTATCAAAGAATATTAACTATAGCTAATATTCTTTGTAATTATTATAAACAAATTGTCGAACGCAAAGGGTGTTTTTGCATTTATTGTGTTGTCTGAATACATAAACTGTGTATTTTATTGTAAAACTGTATTGCATTTTACTAAAGTGTACTGGTTTTGTTCCTTAATAATCATAAACTGATTTCTTAACAAAAAATGAATCTTAATATTAACTGTGTTTATGAATTTTGAATAATTTTAAATTAAGATATATACATATAAAAGGAAGTATAATTTATGTTGAGGTGTATTGTTTTGTTTGATTTCTTTACTAGGATGTATCCAATTTTCAGTGGCTGCATTGTATATGCGCATTTTTTGTAGTTAGAATATTATCTTGAATAAAATGGAGGTCTTTTAGAAAGAAAATCGCAATATATATGTTAAACCTATTAATTGAAATATCTAATACAATGCATATTGTGCCCACTCATTAATATAATTGATTGGTATTTTTCTGATAAAAGGAACACAAGTGTAAAAAATTCCATAATTCAGAATTATAAATAAATGTCAAATTTTTCTGAATTATAATTTTGAATTTTACCGCCATTCTTGGCACCCCAGCAAAATGGCGAAACACTTCAAGGTCAGATATTCTTTCCGCCATTAAATACTAACAATTCGCCGGGAGTGTCGCTTCTTATTCTATAGTTAATATTCTTTGGAGTAACAATAGTATGAGATTTAACTCAGGAAAGACAAAGATAATGACAAGTGATTTTTCTTAATCTTCTTTGAGAGTTAAACCACTGATAGTTTTTAAAATCATCTTTATTTACGTTTCAATCCATGACCTAGGATCATTGTCAAAGTAATAATTTCAAGTTTGACATTTATGACATAAATTGAAGGTGGCTTTGATTTATTGATGTTCGATATATTTGATTTGACTACATTAGGCGAAAATTTTATAGTTTAAAAGAATGATTGCCTTAAATTTGTGTTGCGTCCTAGGAACGACTTTTTAAGTAGCCAATACCACAGATAACTAACTCCTAGATACCTCACGGCAATACTAAAGCTTCGGACTTTGCACACCGCGCCCTCTTGCGTTTGGGAGCAGAAACTACCATAGCGAGAAATTTTAATTACCGGCAACTAAATTACCTCAACCAAATTCAGGTTCAGATTTGAATACTGCCACATTTTAAATTCTGAATATAGCAGTACTCATTCAGAACCCATTCAGCAGAACCTTAATCTTGTAAAACACAGAAATGAACTCATTAGATGTATCTATTTAATATATTACAAGTACAATACAGAAACTTATATCGTTGAAATGTGATTTTGAATAGCTGCATAAACCAGTGCATGATTCATGAACTGATCTAGGATAAGCAATCAAAAGTTTACAGTTAGTGCATACTATATAAATGCAATGTGGGTATTGCATTTGCATGTACCCTTGTAGATCCTTCACTATAATAATTTTCTTCGAAATGTATATGGCAAATTTTCTTTACACTGTATAGGTAAAATGGATCCAGATTAAAAAGGTCCTTGTTATTAATCACATCCATCTACAGTTTAAACCTTTCCATATTTTTCTTCGGATTAGGAAATCTATGCCGTCTAGAAATATTGTCCTTACAATTTGGAACACAACACTTAACATATCCCATTTTAAGTACACTGAAACATGTGTAATAATACTAATGTATAAAAGAACATAATAAATATGCTTACCACTTCTTCAAAGCACAAATATTTTTCAGGTTTCAACAACTACAAATATAACCATATACTTCTTTAAATTATAATTAAAAACTAATATTTATAAAGGTCAGATATATCATAAAAAATAGACGGAAATAATGAGAAACCTATCAAATAACCACAGCAAAAACGTAAACAAAATGTCGCAGATAACTATTCTTCCTACCATCCGATCGAAACCGAATTTACCCGAATATAGTGTTGTAGCGTCCCCAAAGAATATTAACTATAGAATAAGAAGCGACACTCCCGGCGAATTGTTAGTATTTGACGGTGGAAAGAATATCTGACCTTGAAGTGTTTCGCCATTTTGCTGGGGTGCCAAGAATGGCGGTAAAATTCAAAATTATAATTCAGAAAAATTTGACATTTATTTATAATTCTGAATTATGGAATTTTTTACACTTGTGTTCCTTTTATCAGAAAAATACCAATCAATTATATTAATGAGTGGGCACAATATGCATTGTATTAGATATTTCAATTAATAGGTTTAACATATATATTGCGATTTTCTTTCTAAAAGACCTCCATTTTATTCAAGATAATATTCTAACTACAAAAAATGCGCATATACAATGCAGCCACTGAAAATTGGATACATCCTAGTAAAGAAATCAAACAAAACAATACACCTCAACATAAATTATACTTCCTTTTATATGTATATATCTTAATTTAAAATTATTCAAAATTCATAAACACAGTTAATATTAAGATTCATTTTTTGTTAAGAAATCAGTTTATGATTATTAAGGAACAAAACCAGTACACTTTAGTAAAATGCAATACAGTTTTACAATAAAATACACAGTTTATGTATTCAGACAACACAATAAATGCAAAAACGCCCTTTGCGTTCGACAATTTGTTTATAATAATTACAAAGAATATTAGCTATAGTTAATATTCTTTGATAATTAGCTGTGGTTGGCTTTTATTATGGTCAAAACCTGATAAATATGGGGGTCAGTGCTCTATTGACAAGCAGATGTAACAATGGCATTCATATCTTAGAGTATATATCCTTCTAACTCCGGCCATTTTCTTGGCGAACCTGCGCACTGAACAGGATTCAGGATATTACTAGAGTGTCGCTTCTTATTCTATAGTTAATATTCTTTGACCGTATCCTAGCAACCGTTATTTGCCTAACTTGGAAACGAACCACTAAACTACTAAAGTTAAAATAAAGTAGTTACCTCTATCATGCGAAAGTCATACCACAAAGGCGGCTATTTTAAAATTAGTTCGTGTTATGAAAATAGAGGGATGCTAACGCGCCCTTAACGGAGGTTATATATGGTTCTGAGATAACCCTATGGCGGGTTTATACTTGTCAGATACCAATGTTGTTTTACAGGGGTTGCTAATATGCTTATTGTTATGTAATTAGTTATTGTATGTATAAATAGAAATCACGTATGTAGGCTGTATTTCATGTTAATATCGCAAGGAAAACTCAGAAAAAACTTGCAATGCTACCTAGATATTGTGAGCATTTGATTTCCATTTGTTTTTTCTTTTGTTATTTCTTTTAGTAATGGAATCCATTGTTTACTAAAAATCACGGATTCGTTTGCTACGCAGTTATTTTATGTAAGGTTATATAAGCAGCTTATTTGATTTTGCGTGATTTTCTTCTTTGTCGATAATTTTTGCGTCCTCCCATTTTATTTTATGACTGGAGTTCCACGCATGTTGGCAAATCATTGATTTTTCAAATTTTCTGTTTTTTATATACGATTTATGTTCTTTTAATCGAACTTCGAATGGTCTGGAACTTTCCCCTATATAAAACTTGTTAAATTCGCACAGTATTTTGTAGCTGCAGTTTTTGAATTTTGTATTGCGTTTTTGGGTTGTGTTTTTGTTAATTGTGCTCTTAGTGTATTGTTGGTTCTAAATACTGTTTTAATTCTAAATTTGTTTCCTATTCTTTGAATTTTTTCGGAGAATTTTTTTATGTATGGTATTGAAAGCATTTTTTGGTGTGTATCGTTGTTTTTGTTTTCTTTTTCTTTATTTTTAGGATTTTTATTCATTTCTTTCTCTATTATTCTTTTAGGATACATGTTTTTTTAATAGTGTACATTTGATTAGATCTTTCTTTAAAAATTTTTCGTTTGATGATATTAATTTTGCTCTATCATACATGGTTTTGATAATTCCTCGTTTGACACATTGTGGATGGTTTGAATCAAGGTTTAAGTATCTGTGTGTGTGCGTTGGTTTTCTGTATACCGATGTATTAATTGTTGTATCGTTTTTGCTAACTAAAATATCTGAAAACGGAAGTTTTCCATGTTGTTCTAATTCATATGTGAATTTAATAGTTGGTTCTATTTTGTTGATTGACTCTACAAAGTTTTTAATTAGTTCTGTATTATGAAGCCAAATAGCATAGACATCATCTACGTACCTCCACCAGATAAATGGTTTCAATTCTTGTGTCAATATTACATCTTTTTCGAATTCCTCCATGAATATATTACTAAAAATTGGCGATAGTGGACTTCCCATTGCCATTCCGAAGCTCTGTTTGTAGAATTGGTCACTTATTTGAAAATATGTGGTATTGACGCATAAACCAAGTAATTCCATAATCGATGTTATACTTAGTTTTGTTCTTTCTTTAAGGTTGTCATATTTTTCTAGTTTGTTTTTTATAATATTAAACGTTTTGTTTATAGAGTCATTTGTGAAGAGATTTATTACATCAAAACTTACCATTTTGTGTGTATTTTCAATTTTGTTTGATCATTTTTCTAAAAAGTGTTGGTTGTTTTTTATGAAAGAATCCGTTTTGCCTGCTAATGGATTTATAATTTTTAGGAGAAATTTTTCTAAATTATGGCATAGTGAATCTATGAAGCTTACGATAGGTCTTAAAGGAATGTCTTTTTATGAATTTTTGGTAGACCATAAAAGTGGGGTGGTTTACTGTAATGTGGGACTAGTTTGCTTCTTTCTTTGTCTTCGAACTCATTTTTAAATTTATATAGAGATTTGTATATTTTAATTTCAATTGATTTTGTTGCGTCCGTTTCTAAACTGGTGTAATTCTCTGTGTTCAACAGTTCGTTAACTTTTATGTTGTAATCGTTTTTATTCATTACTACTGTTGCATTGCCTTTGTCAGCAGGTAGAATTATAATTGAGTTATCGTTCTTTAGATTGCGAATGGCTTTTATTTCGTTACTACTTACATTTGGATTTATTTTGTGATTCTTTTCTATTTTGATTTTACATCGTACTCTAAATTCGTTTGCTTGATCATCTTAGAGTCGGTTTGCTGTTTTCTCAATACAGCTGATTTCAAATGTTGGTATTGATTTTGGTGTTACTGCAAAGTTCAGGCCTTTTGATAGAATTAATTTTTCTGTGTCGTTAATAGCTCTGTTTGATAAATTTATGACGATGTTTAGCAAGGTGTTGTTGTTTTTAAACGTTTTAGTTTGTGTGTTATTTTTCTCTATAAATAAGTTATTAAATTTCTTTATGTGAATTTCTTTTTGTTTGGAAAATACTGATTTATAGTAGGTTTTTGCACTAACGAGAATTTTATCAAAATCATATTTTGTTACCTTTATTCGTATGAAATTTATAATGCCCTCAATATCTTGTTTTAACTTATAAATAATGTGTCGATGGTTTTGTAGTCTTTCCTTCATCATACTGTAGCTTGCTCTTTCAAGAATCCTTGATAGTTTATTGCTTGTCTGACCAAATTTGATTCTGAATTCTTTTGGTATTATTTCGTTGTTTCTGTATTTTATTAGGAACGTGAGTGAATTTTTGGCATGCGATATCTTTAGGTTTAGATTGTCTAAGTGTCTAAAACAGATACAAAATTTCAGGCCCATACCTGGCTTGTAAATACTCCCTGTATGTTTGTTGTGGTTTGTTTAGCATTTTTCTTAATCTTCTTTAGGAATTAAACCACTGATGGTTTTTAAAATCATCTTTATTTACGTTTTGATCCATGACCTAGGATCGTTGTCAAAATTATAATTTCAGGTTTGACATTTATGACATAAATTGAAGGTGACTTTGATTTATTGATGTTCGATATATTTGGTTTGAGTATCATTAGGTCAAAATTTTAAAGTTTGAAAGAATGATTGCCTTAAATTTGCGTTGCGTCCTAGGAACGACTTTTTAGGTAGCCAACACGCTTAACGTGAAATCAGCTGATTAATTTTATTGTTAAATTTCATATAAATTCAATAACTTGAGGATTGGAAAACATTTTTTAACGTTTCTATTTATACAATTGATTACGTTACCGTAAGGCTTAAGCAGTAGACCTAGGTCTACCTCTACTTCCTTTTTTTCCTATATCTGCTTCTAATATATTCCGTACTATTCCCTCATGCCATAGTGTGTGGCCTATCATACCATCTCTCCTATTTTTTACAGTTTTCCACATATTTCTTTCTTCCCCTACCATTTTTAGTACCTCTTCGTTCGTAACTTTGTCTGTCCATGATATCTTCATCATACGTCTGTAGCACCACATTTCAAAGGTTTCTACCTTTTTCTTGTCCGCTTCTCCTACTGTCCAGGCTTCACAGCCGTACAGTGCTGTGCCCCACGCATATGTTTTAAGCAATCTTTTCCTTGTTTCTGTGTTTGTTGTCTTTGAACACAGTAGTTACTTTTTCTTGTTAAATGTAGCACGACCTTGTGCTAATCTTTGTCTTATATCTTTTACGCTTTTCCCATCTTGTGTTATTTAGCTTCCTAGGTAGCAGAAATCCTTAGCCTCTTGTAAGTTCGTGTTACCTCTTTGTATTCTTGTTTTTGATTTGTTTTCTCCTCCTTTGCATACTAGTACTTTAGTTTTAGTTTTGTTAATTTTCATACCGTATATATCTGTTAGAACTATTTCCATTTCATTAAGAGCAGCTTATAACTTTCTTCGCTAGATGCTAATACCGCTATATCATCTGCAAATCTAAGCATATCAATTTTTTGTCCCTGCATAATAATTCCAAAGTCTTCCTGCATTTGACAGTATTTATTCATTGCCTCTTCAATGTACAAGTTAAAAATTAATGGGAATAGGACACATCCCTGTCTGACCCCTTTCCTAATGTTTACTTCTATGCGTTCCTGCTCTAATTCTATTACTGCTGTTTGCTCTTTGTATAAGCTATGTACTATTCGTCTATCCCTATTGTTATACTCCCGCGTCCGTGTTCAGCGCCACTACTACAGTTAGCAACACTGATACGATCCACGTTCGCAATATTACACAATAATGATATTATGACATAATTACGTGTCAAATTGTATCACATACCAAATACGTTTACAATGATACAAGTTTATATTTACACAAATGTAAAGCAAGAGTACTCACTTAAACGCGCCTGCAGTTGCACTCAGGGTATCTCGTTTGGGTGTTGTTTGGTGTGGGTTACGTCATGCCATCGTTGAAACCAAATTTATCGTCTTCCCTCTTCTTTTGTTTGTAGCAGTACGATAGGAACAACCAGGTAAGGAACGATAAGACAAGATAAGGAGGAAACCTACATCCTAAAAGACAAAAGAACGACACAGGCAAACGTCACTGTTCAACGTCTTGTGGCTAATAATTCCTGTCGTGTCCAAACCGCGCACTTACGCCACTCCGCGCCTACGCATTCCTTTTGCGCAAACGCAACTGTCCGAAATGACGGAAATGAACAAGTCTATTTTAAAAATAATGGCAGGAATTCACTCACAAATTTATACCTAATTTAAATATGATACATAGCCGATTTTCGGCATATAACACTATAACTCATTTTAATTTTTTTAGTATTTCGAACATTTTTTTCCATTTTACATTGTTGAATGCTTTTTCCAGATCTACAAACCCTATATACACGCTTTCCCATTTTTCTATTGTTTTGCCCATTAGACTCTCAGAACTAAAATAGCCTCCCGTGTTCCCCTGTTTCGCCTAAACCCAAATTGGTCTTCTCTAGAATTTCTTCAGCTCGTTTTTCCATTCGTCTTTGTACAATTCTAGTTAATATTTTTGATACGTGTGCTATCAAACTTATTGTTCGAAAGTTTTCACATCTAGAAGCAGAGATAGAAAAAAAGAGAGGTAGATGTAGAGCTAGGTTGAACTATTGTAGACAGATAGTTAACGATGTAGGCTGTGGAAATTTCAGGAAAATGTGTACACTAACTCAGAATAGAAGATCAATGGAGGTTTGCGTCCCACGTTCCAAGAGGAAAAACCTAATGACGAAAAAAATAATTGTACTTAAACCTGATAACTATTATAAGCAACTACAGGTATTGGTTTTGTAATATTCTCAACTAATGTTAATTGTGCAAAAGCATTTACTGGAAAACTATTCATTCGGCAAATGTTCAAGTGTTGGGGAATCTTGGTAGCAGCAGGCTACTTACCCCCCTTCACACACCCACATATGATTTTACCAATGCTCCACCCGAAGTTACTACATTGGCCAGGAAGCGAGACCTGGAAATTTTGGATTTTGCCGAACCCTTGCTGTTGCAAGCAAGGTAGGAATCTTCAACGTGCGTGACAACACTCACGCATGGGACCTCCATTTTACGTCTCATCCGAGGGCGTATTTTTGTTAAAAATGCTTGCCTAACATTTTTCAAGCGGACCGTGTCGGGATTTGAACCCGGGAGCTTGGGAATAGTAATCACACGCATACCAAATACACCACGGAGCTGCTTCCGTTCACATACCACTGAATATCGGGGAAATAGGGTATATATTTGTAAAACAATAGAAGGGGAACCGAACTACGTTTAACAAGAAAGAACAGCGGCTATGTTCGAAGACGACAAACATAGAAACGAGGAGAAAATTGTTGAAAGCGTATGTGGGAAAACAAAAAAAAATAGGTGAAATAGAAGGGCAGGATATGTTCTAAAGCATTTTGGGGAATCATGCGGAATATATTACAAGCAGAGTGTAAATCTTGAAAGTTTCGATCTATTTATAAAGATTTTATGGAGATGTATGTTGGCGTATTTGTAAATACAGAGTCTGAATTGCAAGGCAAGTTTGAACTTTTGTGTCAAATGGTAAACAATAATTATTATGCTATTCTTTTAACAGAAACGGAAATATTTACTTCTGAAGAGGAACTCCGCCCGCGAGTTTAAATGTTAGAGAAGCTAGTGCCTATATTTGTGCACTTACAGTAAAATTACCTAAAATTACTTTACCGCGTTTTGATAATGTGTTATACTCTAGGGTTCTCTACTCTAAGGTATACTTTTAAAGTCCCGGCGCGTAATATATGAGCCACTGCGACAGTTGGTAACACAATAAATACGTGAGTAATATTGCGCAATAAGGGGTTATGTCATATTTATGTTACAAATTATTATCACATACAAAGAGAAAGATAAATGTACTCACGTAAACTGTGGAGCTCTTCACGGCGCTTGCAGCTATCTTGGCGGCAGTTGTGGGCGTTGTGGGCGTGGGTCGTCCTTTGCCCCCTCGTCAAAACCAGATTTAAATTTGTCTTCTCTCTTCTTGTGTAGAGGGACGACGGGAATACAGGTAGGAGGAACGATATCAGGTAGAGATAAAAGGAACCTACATTACCTGAAAAGAGAAAAGACAAGATAAAAGGCACACCGATAACCACACTCTCTCGATGATTAGTCCTCACGTGACGGAAATCGCCACTTACTTGTCCACTTCGCGTCTGCGCAATCCCGGGCGCCGACGCAACTATCTAAAGTGACGGAAATGCACGCACAAGTTTTTTAAAATATGGTGCGAATTCACTTACAAATTTAAAACTAAAATTAGGAATGTTTACATGCCGATTTTCGGCATGTAGCAAATGACCCTAAAAACTTTAAAATCTTCAAGGATATGTTTGAAGTTTTATTCGATAAACAACCACACTTGAGTGACGTCGAGAAGCAATCCTATTTGCTGTTGAGTTTGTCTGGAGAATAGTTGACTTTGTTGTGGTTGATTCCCCTTCGTCGGGAAAAATATGACTTAGTATATGACCCGCTGTGTTCTTGATTTAATAATTAACGTCTTTTTGATAATCACCATTGGGCATTATAAAAAATTACTCGACCATACGTTCTGAAAATATGAAATAACTTGGAAATTTAATCGACTGTTTGGCAGAAAATATATCGATTTTGGCATAGTTACAGTTTGATGCTGAAAATTAGGACTTCGTTTTTGTGGATCTTTTATTATGTAAACTCGACGAGAAAACTCGTAAACGATTTGAATTGCACTTCAATTCTACTGAGGTACCTACATTCAATTGCATCTAGGATTTTTTGTCGAAACAGTGTTGCGTTGGATAATCTTGTTTTAAGCCAACACTTCAAATTATCTAAAGGTACCGCTAATAAACAATATAATAGTAAAAGTCCTACGCGTTCGAATTCTGATTTGAAGTCAAAAACATTTTAGCCCAGAATACTAATTCCCCTAAAAATAGTCCGTTGTCTTGCATTCTTTGTAAGGGAATTCATTCGTTGCATTCGTGCGGCATGAGCAAGCCAAACACCATCGGTTATTTTTGAATTGTCTCCGACCAAATCACAATATGTCGTCTAGTCCGTTAAAATCGCCTTACAAAACTTGCCATAAAAATCATCATTCGATGTTATACTTTGTGTCGTCGACTGCTACGTCATAACCTTCTTCAACTTCAACTTGTGAAGAAAATTTGCAAACCAGTTCGTCTGATTATGTTACTTGTACAACGATAATTGGGTCTGAGGCGACAACTTGTCTAGCTCTATTACCCACAGTTCGTCTTGGGATTCTTTACAAGAGAAATCAACCTCACATTATTCGTGCTCTTGTAGACACGGTGGGTCAAATTTCATTTATTACTGAATCGTGTCGGAAGGCTATCAGTATATCGTCTCGCCCTACTTCAATTCCTATTTTTAGTTTAGGTCAGATTTCGCACCAAACTTTAGGCATGATATCTGGTACCTACAATTCGTCCCATTGAGGAATATTATTCAGTTTCTACGGACAACAATTTGAAAAAAAAACTTAATGTTTTTGCCGTCTATCTGTGGCAATCTTCCAAAGAAGTCTATTCAATCCTACTGGTCTCACTTAGAGAACATAAAACTCGCAGATGAGGACTTGAGACATCCTTCTCCAGTACAAACGTTATTAGGTACCGATGTCGCCTCTCGTATTTTGCTCTATGGGAAAATTAATGGTAAAGAAATTTCGCCTGTTGCTGTCAACATGACATTCGGTTACATGATGTTCGGTACTGTCGACCAGTTATATTAATTCGTTTTTCGCCTTTGTCGATCTTTGTATGGACATTAATCTCAAACAATTTTGGGAACTTTACGACGTTCCTTCGAAAAGTTTGTCGTCCACCGAGGAAACATTGCTCCACAATCTTTTGAAAATTCGTTGTATCGTTTACCACGTGGTAGGTTCGAAGTGGGTCTCCCAATTCGAGAAAACGTTCGTAATTTCCCGAATTCCAAATCTAATGCCATTAAACGTCTGTTGTCATTAGAGCGTCGCGTCGAAGTCGATCCGAATCTGCGAAATTGGTATATAAACTTCATGCGTGATTACGAATCATCTGGTCGTGTGTTGCTTTTATCTACGCCTCCCTCCAACTGGAAATAATTCGTACTTCATTCCACTTCGTACAGTTTTCAAAATAGAAAATAATAAACCTAAATTGAGAATTGTTTTTAATGCATCGGCTCGATCGTCGAATGATGTTTTGTTGAATGATACCTTACTCACTGAACCTAAGTTCTAGAATGATATTGTGGAAATACTTTTGTCATTTGGTATTTCCAAGTTCGTTTTTGTTTGTGACATAAAATAAATGTATAGAGAAATATTAATATCAGAAGCTGATCGTATTTATCAATCGATACAGTGGAGATGGGATGCTTCAGAACCTATTTCAACTTATCGGTTAAACACAATCACATATGGAGTCTCATCCGCTCCTTGTCTCGCTATTCGCACCAATCGTCAATTTTTAAGAGATTTTCGACACTACAGAATCGTTAGCCATTTCTTGGCATTTCAATCTGCCATCTGCCCCTCATTTTGGAGGTATTTGGAAAAGTGCCGTCAAATCAGTTACTCACTTATTTCGCGCCATCGGAAATCAAGTGGCCACGTTTGGGGAGTTTCATACTTTAATTACACAGATTGAAGTACTGAATTCAAGACTCTTGTGCAGCGTGTGTTCGGATCTCAATGATATTTCGTCACTGACACCCGGTCATTTTTAACTTTGGAACGCCCGACAACGCTTTCAAATCCAGGCTTATCTCATTTGAAAACTTCTCATTGGACTCGTTGGCAATTGGTTCAGGCTATGCATCAAGGCTTTTGGACTCGTTGGTATGGGCAATATGTGCACCACTTGTACTAACGTGGTCGGTGGCACCAGTCTAAGGGACTCGACAGCATTGACATTGACACAGTAGTAGTCCTTAGAGAAGGGGGTGTTTGTTTCTCCTTTACTTTGGAGACTCGCTCGAATAGTAGAGCTTCATCCCGGAAACGATGGTGTACTGTAATATATCCTGGTCAAAGTACCAAACTCTGTAATGTAACCTACCTGCGGATGAACGAACGCCCTCTCTTGACAGTACCTTGGCTTCGTGATCTAGTCGTCTAGTTGTGGCTAGTGACACCTACGTTGTGTGACCATAACTTAATCCAAATATACACTGAGATGACGTTAAGGCGAGAAGTTTTGAAATAAAACTACAATAGTTAACAGCCCTACTTTAATTATTACATGATAACCTCAAAATTACGTTACCATCAGTTAAACATGAATTTACAAAAGCAAACTGCCGGACTCCCTGGGTTAACGCTGAAGAAAGAGTGTCTGCAGATAAAACCTCAACAACTCTGCGCTTCAAACTGCTTAAATACACTTCTCCAAGGATGGGATGGCGAACAAGCACCATGTGCACTTTTAATATTACGGGATGTTAACTGTTACGCAGACATTCTGCATATGAGACTGATGAAACGTCAGTGTAGTCTAGCTAATCTTTTCTAGAGTGTAACAGAGACGGCTGTGCCATTACTACCTGCCTAAAGTTGAAAAGGAAGAACATCGTGAAGATAAGGACCTTGACTACCAATGTTCCACCCCGCATGGCCATAAAATGTTAGTAAATTCAACAAAGGCTCAAACATACACATTTATCGTACATACCATTAACAGTTTCCAGCCCGTTTGGCAACATGATTCACAATGGATAACCTACATTCTATCGTTGCATAAGTATCACTACAAATACATTGACAAAACAAATATTTATAAACAAACATGAAGTTAAACATGAACATATGCTATGATAGTACCAAACAAAGAGTACAAATTGAATCGACTAGCTCCCACATAGTCATAAAGCAAACGCGGGGTCATAGCAGAGGTTCGCTATAATCACATCATAACAAAAATAATAAATCTCAATATTAGTTACCGATAGAATTGCAAGTTATAATACGTTAGACCTTTCAAAGTAACATATGGTTAGGTGTTACAAACGAGACATGATTTATGCAGTTATAACGCACAACAAAAACTGAAATAAACATTTACATAATCATAACAAATAATTAAAACATTGAAAACAAATTATAAAATATGCTTGTAACAAATACATACCAAATTTTACAGAAACAGAAGCCCAAATTCAGGCGTTAAATCTTTATATAAAATGCATGTTAAAATATACATTCGATCTAGTAAGCACAAGTTAAGAATTATTCATTATGATTGCATCAGTCTAAAACGTACTTTTAAAAATTAAATACATCGTGGCATTAAATTTATAAACAAAAATCGGCATAACAACGGGATCATTAATTCATTTGCTATCTTAAACCATAAAGAAAAAAATCTAAGTTCTCATGTGCAGAACTTCTAACCAAACTTACAGATATGTTGTTATCAAAAATATAAATATTACATATACATTAAAAACAAGATGTCGAATAACTCGAAAACCTTTCGACTTAGAGCATTGGTGCTTTGAGAAAATATGTTCAGGAGGTATGGAGCTATGAGAGCTATGAGAAAATATGCTCAAGAGGTCGATATTAACCTAAAACTTTAATTATTTTTTGCTGGAGTGAAGTTTATCATAGTCAAAATTTCGACTTTAAAGTCGAATAACTCGAAAACTAAATGAGATATCGAAAAATGGATAGCATATTCTTAATCAGCGTAAAAAACTGAACAAGATCCATATATCAAATGTTTGTAAAACGAAAAAAACGTGCAACGGACGACGGCGACGTAGCGATCTTATTAACCTAACTTACTTCGTAAGTTTGGTTGATAACATTAAACAATTAATCAAGGTTCGATGCAATCAGATCACTTCGAAATAGCATATAAATAAAAACATTACCTTTAATAATACCGACAGTGAAGCTTTTTCGACCTTCCATGTTTGAAATCTGAAGCAAAAGTGAACACACAGGTTAAGACTTGTAAAAAACCGATTGCGATCGCTTCTACAACGGGTATATTCTGACATCACCGAGTGCATTCTGAAACATGGAAGTGGTTAATGTGCTGTTCAAAAATACTCTCGAATATCGAAATATACACTATTATTATTTGCAATAATTATCAACCAATTGACTAAAAGAAATAGTACGAATCACTACAGTACTTTGTGTAGCCACTGTTAAAACTTCGCGAGGGAATTTGAAAAGACCTATGGTCAAATTATGTCCACTACCGTCTCAATAATGCACAATTAATTGTTTGTTCTCTTCTCTTTTATTATTAGTTCGTAAGTATAATTATCGTTATTTGGTTCTACATACACACAAGACCCGTTTAACGATCTAAATTTCGTATTAAGTTTCAAATAAAATAGCCCTAAGCTATTTTGGTGGGCAGAATGTTTCGTATTAATTAAAAACTATAAACAATTCTGAAACAAGACAGCCCTATGAACGCGCCTGCGTTGACGTAATGTCACGCGTATGATGGTAGTTTTAGTGTTTCTGAAAAGAACTCTGACTTCGTCGTTGGTCTTTCCAAGGAACGGTCGAGTTCAGTGCCTTATGGTCCTTCCAAACCATGAACAATTGAACAATAGTGCATCGCATTCCATCCACTCACCAGGGAACATTGCCACGAAGATTCGTCACAACATGCACAATTGATGAGTGATTATAATAGATTTGTTTTCTTGTTTACGTGCATACAATTGTTTGTAAAGATCGCGCTAATTAAAATTTAGTAACATACAGTCTATTTAAATTAATTAGACGCGTCAGATCATTAAAATAACCTTTAATCGTGATACAAAAAGCATGTTATAAACTTTTATTTTAAAAGTTTTCGCATAAAAATTTGAATAAAAATAACATTTGACTTTTCAAATTTTGAAAGAGGGTTATTAATCAGCAACAAAAGATGCAAAACATTGCCTATTTAACCAACTTTCTACCTTTTCAAGTAACAAAGTTACCCATACAATACCATCCGAAATAAGGCAATCCTGTATAGATATTCAAACAATTCCATAATTACCAGAAGAGGTGTAATGTACATAGATCAAATTGCAATTGAATTGCAAAATTTAATTTTAAAGCTTATTCGATGACAATATAAACTCCGCTCTTACATATCCGGATTGTAAATAATTCACTTAACTTTGTAGGATACAAATGATAACGTATGTTTATTAAATTATTAACTAAATTAACGAGCGTCTCGCGACGGTAATGCCGTGGCTGCCATGATAGGTTAGGTTACTGTTACAAATAGATATTATTATTAAAAAAATCACTTAACACGCATATCAGAACAGTTGTTGCTAAAACTATTGCAGACTGTTATAATATGCGTGTTAAGTGATTTGTGTTTTTAATAATAATATCTATTTCTAACTGTAACCTAACCTGTCATTGCAGCCACGGCATTACTGCAGTCAGACGCTCGTCTAAATTATATATGGCGTTTTTTGCAGATACCCTCAACTCATTTTTGTTTATGATTCTATACATCACATTCTCGACCGTTAAAATGCTGCAAATTTTTTTCATAGATTATTATGTTGCCTGTAAGTTTGTGCTTTTCGTGTAGGTGGCGATTTAAGTGTTTGTCTTAGAAAACATATGATCGTGTTTAGCGCAATTCACTGGCGTCATATCTAAAAAAGCGAATCCAAAAATTAGTAAAAATAATATAACCTAAAAGAAACTAAACGTCTACAAAAATCTAGCGACATTTGATTGTGATGGCATTGTGATAAATCGGCCCCTAATACAAACAAGAGAACGTTAGAACGAGGATTAAAATTCATAAAACGTTCAATTTTAAAATATAATTAATTTCCTTGTTAAAAAATATGGAAAAAGAGGTTTAAATATCAAAATTTACTGTTAAAAATTTTTTAAATTAATAAGTTTCTTTTTTTAGAAAAAAACGTTTCGCAGTCGGTAGGATTCGAACCTACGCTCCCAGAGGGAATCTGATTTCTAGTCAGACGCCTTAACCGCTCGGCCACGACTGCTATGGTACGTCAATTTTAAAAGTCGCAATTTAATGTTTACCGTAACATGTAAGTTGTTTAATTATTACTTATAAATATAAATTTAATAAATACATTTTTAAATGGTTTAAACGTTTGCACTCCATTTGACGAACAGTGGCTGCAAAATTTACATAATATATTACCTAAACCCAAGATGGTCTACCTAAATTGGACATGTCAAACAATAATAGACCAAGCGACATATCTTAAGAATATAGAATATATATATATATATATATATATATATATATATATATATATATATATATATATATATATATATATATATATATATATATATATATATATATATATATATATATTTAAAATCAATTTCTGTAGTTTTCAAATTGGGATATTGTCGTCCAAAGAATGATACGATATTATTTTTGCATCAATTTATTAATATATTAACGTTTCGGCAAAGGTTGTTGCCTTTATCAAAGATACTACAAAAAAATTTTTAAACGTCAATAAGGTAAAAAATCATTTTAAAATATCACAGTACTTACTTAAAATCTAATGCCAAATAATCAAAAGAACCCCAAACATGGGGATGTTGTTAAAACTTTAAAAACAGCAGACATGTAAATGACATATATATGACATATGAACAGAGCACACTAAGGGAGTTTTTTTTTTGTTTGAACTTAATATTAAAATATCACATCTACTTGATATAAACAGACACCATAAGACTGAACAATATTCGAAAACCAGTCTGCATAAATTAGGTTCCATATGTACAGTTAGATTAAACAATAATATATGTTTGCAATGAGCCTTGACTTTATACAATTGGAAATAATTATGTTATCCTGTAAAGATTAGAATAAATAGGATGTAAATTTTGAGTATCTTGTCTAAGGTTAATTGAATTATCTTCTCTATATATGTAATACGCTTCTAAAAAGATCCGAATCTTATAGTTCGTTTCGTAATCTAATATTTCCACCTCTTCGTATTTGGGGATGTGCTGGGTATTGTGTACGTGTTGTGCAAGGGCACAACTTTCCCAATTTAGCATCTAATCTATGTTGTGTTAGACGATTTTTTAACCACTGACTGGAGTTTCCCACGTACGTTTTTTTACAGGAGCAGGTTATCTTATATATAATATTACTTCTAAGTAATTTACTAGTATCGTCTTTCAGTTTTGTAAAAAAGTTTCTAACTGATTTTTCATAGCTATATCCTATGATAGTGTATGGTTGTTTCAGTATTTTAGCTAGTAAGGGAGTTAGTTTTTGTACAAACGGTAATTTCTTATATGTAATGATGTTAGGTCTTGAATCAATTTTTTATTGAATAGTATTGGTGTAAATTAATTTCTTTACTAGTTGCTTAGGATATCCGTTGTTGCAAAATGTAGTTTCTAAGTATTTTAGGTTGTTTTTGAGAAACTGAGGTTCAGCTATTGATTTTATTCTGTGTTTCAAAGCTAATACTGTGTTCACCTTATGTCCGTAAGAATGCTTGGAAAAGTAATTGACATATCTGCCTGAGTTGGTAGGCGTTCTATACCAGTCAAATAATAATTTATTTGAATAGTCCCGAATGACTAAAGAGTCTAGAAACGGAATTTTTCTTTCAATTTCGAGTTGGTGTGTGAACTTTAGATGTTTGTTGAACGTATTTAAACAGTCTACAAGTCCTTGAATCTTTTCAGGAGGGGCAGAGCAGATTATGTCATCCACGTATTTCACAAGAAATATCATGATGAAATCTATTTTCGGAATTACGGTTTCTAGAAGATGGTCCATTACTATTTGGGCTATTATAGGCGATAAAGGGGATCCCATGGGTGTCCCAAATTTTTGTAGATAATACGACTCTTGAAAAACAAAATAGGTGTTATTAAAAATGACGGCAATGGTCGCCAAAAATAAGGATTTGGAAAAAGTTGTGTTGGATTGTATGTTTTCCCATTTTGTGAAATAATATCCAAAGCAAGATTTAGAGGTATGTTTGTAAAGAGGGAGGACACATCTAGAGAGAGTAAAACATGATCTGTGCGTAACTGAAACTTCCTAAAACGGTTGACGAACGAGAAAGTGTCCTTTGTATTATAGCCTTCTGAGGGAAACGACATTTGTAAAATTTTGGCACAGAACATTGCTAAATTGTATGTAGGAGTATGAAGGGAAGATATTATTGGGCATAATGGAACGTTCTGTTTGTGAATTTTTGGCAGGCCATAATATTTACCTGGAACGGAATTAGTCAGGTAAATATTATGGCCTGCCAAAAATTACAATCCAACACAACTTTTTCCAAATCCTTATTTTTGGCGACCATTGCCATCATTTTTAATAACACCTATTTTGTTTTTCAAGAGTCGTATTATCTACAAAAATTTGGGACACCCATGGGATCCCCTTTATCGCCTATAATAGCCCAAATAGTAATGGACCATCTTCTAGAAACCGTAATTCCGAAAATAGATTTCAACATGATATTTCTTGTGAAATATGTGGATGACGTAATCTGCTCTGCCCCTCCTGAAAAGATTCAAGGACTTGTAGACTGTTTAAATACGTTCAACAAACATCTAAAGTTCACACACCAACTCGAAATTGAAAGAAAAATTCCGTTTCTAGACTCTTTAGTCATTCGGGACTATTCAAATAAATTATTATTTGACTGGTATAGAAAGCCTACCAACTCAGGCAGATATGTCAATTACTTCTCCAATCATTCTTTCGGACATAAGGTGAACACAGTATTAGCTTTGAAACACAGAATAAAATCAATAGCTGAACCTCAGTTTCTCAAAACAACCTAAAATACTTAGAAACTACATTTTGCAACAACGGATATCCTAAGCAACTAGTAAAGAAATTAATTTACACCAATACTATTCAACAAAAAATTGATTCAAGACCTAACATCATTACATATAAGAAATTACCGTTTGTACAAAAACTAACTCCCTTACTAGCTAAAATACTGAAACAACCGAACACTATCATAGGATATAGCTATGAAAAATCAGTTCGAAACTTTTTTACAAAACTGAAAGACGATACTAGTAAACTACTTAGAAGTAATATTATATATAAGATAACCTGCTCCTGTAAAAAAACGTACGTGGGAAACTCCAGTCAGTGGTTAAAAAATCGTCTAACACAACATAGATCAGATGCTAAATTGGGAAAGAAAAGTTGTGCCCTTGCACAACACGTACACAGTACCCAGCATATCCCCAAATACGAAGAGGTGGAAATATTAGATTACGAAACGAACTATAAGATTCGGATCTTTTTAGAAGCGTATTACATATATAGAGAAGATAATTCAATTAACCTTAGACAAGATACTCAAAATTTACATCCTATTTATTCTAATCTTTACAGGATAACATAATTATTTCCAATTGTATAAAGTCAAGGCTCATTGCAAACATATATTATTGTTTAATCTAACTGTACATATGGAACCTAATTTATGCAGACTGGTTTTCGAATATTGTTCAGTCTTGGCTGTCTGTTTATATCAAGTAGATGTGATATTTTAATATTAAGTTCAAACAAAAAAAAAACTCCCTTAGTGTGCTCTGTTCATATGTCATATATATGTCATTTACATGTCTGCTGTTTTAAAGTTTTAACAACATCCCCATGTTTGGGGTTCTTTTGATTATTTGGCATTAGATTTTAAGTAAGTACTGTGATATTTTAAAATGATTTTTACCTTATTGACGTTTAAAATTTTTTGTAGTATCTTTGATAAAGGCAACAACCTTTGCCGAAACGTTAGAATATTAATAAATTGATGCAAAAATAATATCGTATCATTCTTTGGACGACAATATCCCAATTTGAAAACTACAGAAATTGATTTTAAAAATATTATACTAGTCCAATTGACTAAAAAAGGAGCTTTAATTGTATATATATATATATATATATATATATATATATATATATATATATATATATATATGTTTGCAGTCGAATGAAATTATTATCATAAGGCGATTTTTCGCTACATAAACTAACATATTTAAATATGTGTGTATGTGTTAAACTTGCGTTTTGGCGATAAAATTTACTTGAGGAGAAATTGCACAACACCATTCTATCAGATGAACGAACATGCCCTGTTCTGTACCAGGTTATGCTTGTATATCTTCTTCAACACTTGACTTTTACCTGGCAATTATTCAAAGCGAGGTTAGGACACAACAATACGTTTTCGAGGTGCCGCACAAGTACATGTTTCTTAAATAGTGGGGGGATATTACAACATAGTATACTCGAACAATTCAAGTATGTCGCGAAAAATCGCCTATAGATTAGTATGGAGGGATAATAGTATATTGTGTCAGTTGCTGCCCAGACGCCGATGAGGTAGCAACTCGCGTATTTCTACCACCGCCTTCTGGCGATCAAAGGTGAGCAGCGGAACGGTGACATCCTAAGGGAGTTCTCCAGCTATGCGGGGTGCCGAGGAATAGTTACACAAGTGAAGTCGTCGGGGATGCACATCCGTCAGTCCTGTTTAGACGAGCTACCTGACGATGGAGCGGCCTGTGGCGAGTAGCCAGTCCTGTCAGTCGAAAACCACAGGCCAGTGGACCCAGGATCCGGAATACTGTGTAGTAGGAGGACAACTAAGGGGAAGATCCGGAAAACTGTTCACTGCACCGAAAAAAAGAGGATTTCAGGAGCAGGTCTTTTGGAATCCAAACCTACAAATATATAAATAAGAAGATCTATCAAGATAAATAGTCAACATCATCAAGCCAACAAACTCTTGAATTATAAGGCATTTTTAACGACGCTCAGAGCATCGTGTCAAGCTTCTGTAGTATTGTGTAGTATATTGTGTGACAAGTGTGTGAAGTCACATTTTGTACAGGAGTGAGGAGTTTGCAACACGAACTGAAAGTGAGTGTTGCAATCCGAACGAGTGTATAAACTGATTTCACACACGTGTTGCACACTATAGTTTTTCTACGACTTTAAATAAAAAATCAAATAAGAAACAAGGATTAAATTATTTTTATTATAGTAATAATTATTATTATTTTCTGTATATCTCTCCAAATTCTCAGTAATGCTGAATTTACGTGTTATTTTAGTTTTAGTATCGCGAACAGCTACTACAATAACTGATTCTAAATCTTGAATATCGCTAGTTTCTAATTTATAAAGTTCATCCCTTCGAAGAGTACCAGCAACACCAAACAGCAACATAACCTAAAGATTATTATTTATTAGATAATTTTATTTGTATTATGTTTTACTTACTTTAGTTAACAAACATTTTTCATCAGCCACATCCTTCATCAACTTAAAAACGTGCTCTCTTTCTAATGTCAGGGACTACTTGGCAGTGTATTCTTCATTTTGTCTTTTTAAATAAGCACGCACTTTCGGATATTTACCAATATTTATGTTGTGTCTCGTATTAATTGCACTTTTTAACAAGGAATAGCTGCTCCACAGTGAAGATAATTTAAATTTCTGTGATAATTCCGCTAAATACGACAGTACTACATTTTCTGAAAATGAGTTTATCTTGTTTTGTTTTCGCCACAACATAAATTTTTGATATGTACTTTCGAAGATTTCGAGAGATTTGCTTGGCAACAAGGAGTCACTTGCAATGGTGGCTGCTGTCGTTATTTCTGGAGGAGTACTACACATTTCTGCATCGGAATCCATAATTGTTCAGTAGTTCTGTAAAGACTTATTTGATAGTTGCAGTGACATTTCAAAATATTTCCAAGACAAAGCAAGCACAGCAGCCTATTTATTTTTGACCAGTGCGTAAAAGTACATGGGCTGTTATAGAAACAGTGCGTGAAGTAAATCCCGTAAGAATTACTCGTATTTCACGCACCAGTGTGTGAAATTGTACTTCACGTATAAATATTGATGTATGAATTGGAGCTTTATACACAGGAGTAGAAAAAAAAACGTTTGCTCGAAGACGACAACATTACAGTTAACAATGTTTTATTTTCACAAAAGCAAAGCGCCATTTGTTATTTCAAATTTTGTATTATGCATTAGTAGATTATCTTTCCACATAAATAGCAATTACACACCAAGTGACTAAAACGATAGTATTTGATCTACAAATGCAAAATTGTAGTCACTTAATCTCTAAATGTAATATTAGAAATAGCCGACTTTGCGTTGTGTGGTTATAGTGTTATACATAGCTAGTTCTTATTGTATATTCTCCTTGTTGCTAGTGCAGTAGGATTTGTATCTGCTAATAGTGCACGTATACCTTTCAGAGATTATGTGATGTTATTAATCAAAATAAATGCGAGAAGTTCTTTTGATATTTGATTAGCTTAACTTAAAAATAGGAATAATTCAAGAGGATGAAACCAAGATGTACATTAGCACTCAACTTAATGCAGATAAGCAATGTTGCTTCTCTAATTTTTCACTTATTAAGCTTCATCATTAGGTTTTCAGTCCTGGAACGGGTTAGACGCGTACCCTCATTGTTTGCTATTCTGTGCTAACCTACACATCTCCTTGAAATTTCTAGTCTGCATCTTTCACTATCTGTGTGCAAGAGTCTGATCTAGATCTACTGCCTTTTTCCTATCTCTGCTTGTAATATATCCTGCACTAGTCTCCAAAAATGCCTTAGAACGTATCCTGCCATTCTATTTCTCCTATTTTTTTGTTTTCCACAGATATCTTTATTCCCCTACTATTTCTATAACCTCTTTGTGATTAACTTTGTCTGTCCATACTATCATCCTCATACATCTGAAGCACAACATTCCAAAAGGCTTCTACCGTTTTTCTGTCTGCTTCTCCTACTGTCCCTATTTCATAGACATACTGTGTTGTGCTCCACACATATGCTTTTACAATTTTGTTCGTGCTTCAAGCTCAAGAAACAGTGTAACTCTCCTTAAACGAACAAATCCAGTTCCTTTTAGGAATAGCTCAGAACTGTTCCGGAACTTCACACCCTGGTGCTATACGCACTTAAAAGGAAAACAGCTATTCATAAATTATTGGGAAGGCACAATCCGAGCTTGCCTGATTTAACCCAGTTTGAAGCTGGGATAAATTTACCCGGCATGCACAATGCACTGTTTACTTTACTTCCACAGCATACCTTTAATGTAATCCCAAATACGGCAAGGAGCATTCATACTTTTACTGTGTGGTGTTGATGTCACCACCATTAAAACAGTTTAAGGTTCATCAACACTGTCGTAAAGGAATTATAATAATTAAAGAAAAATTACAATCAAGCACTACGGATTTGTCTGCAACCATTTAAATATTTATAGTTTCTAGTTTTTTAAAAACGTTACACATTGCTAAGGTCCTAAGGACAAACAAACGAGTGGAACAACTTATTGCCTGCAAAATTCTTGTAAATTCAAAAAGTAAGGTTATAAGAATATAAACAATTAATACATAAACAAATCAGTGTGCTCCTTAACCGTTCATCAAGTAATCGGTCATTATATGTACTCCAGACTCACCTTACCATGGGAATGCACTTTACCCAGACATTTCTTTATGAGCACACCCCAGGTAAGCAATGTATTTATTAGACGTGACATGACCAAACCAGTTCCGTACGTTATCATTGTGTATGTCTGATTTGTGTCCGATTTGTGTCGTGGTCAGTTGCATGGACACGAAAGTTAGAAAAATTATTATTATAAAAGGTTTATTTTATCAAGGTTCACTGTAAACTTTAAATTCTTCAGGCCATAATATAGTTGTTATATAAAAGTGATAGTAGGGCAATTGCAGTCATATTTTTATCCAAGTAAATTTATGATTGCCACTCTGATTATTGGAGTAGATGTTGTATGCACCAGGTGTATGACGTGCAGTGTCCCACATTACATTGTATATACTTTTCTATAAGATTTGTCAGTCAGGACCAGCGTGAAGTCTAGGTGCACTTAATCCTACTTTGTTAAGAATAAGTATATGGGAGCAGGAGTTCATTCTTGGCATCCCTGGCCAGTCTGAAATTATTGGGGTTACTCAATTAACAATAATTTATGTTATATTGCTTTTCTTTATGGTGGACATACTAAAGTATGACATATTGTTGCGATCCACTATTAGGCAACCCGTCAAACATACAAACTCCCGAGGCACAGCGTATTCTTCAGGATTCGAGAATCCTTCTAGAAAATACTAGATAATGAGTCATATCTTTAATTCAGGGTATATATAAGGCCGCTTATGAATGTAAGAGTTAGTCTATACTTGAATGTCTAATATAAATTATATCGTGTACAGTAAATGTAGTTGAGCTTTTAGAAGTTCAAGGATATACATAAATGTTATATGCTGTGTCTAATGTACATGCAGCTTGTAGTACACATAAATAAATAGAAGTGTATAAATAAATAGTTGCGTTAGTGTTGTTAATGGACCTATGGTAAAGAAGTTAGTTTAAGAAGATATTAGTGCTTGTAAATTCATTAGTGTGATAGTGCTTCATTGTTAAGTGGACTGAAAACATTTATAAATAAGGCATAAACTGTTAATTAGACTTGTGAACAGTGAGTAATAAAGACTCTTGTTATTACTTGTTTTTAAATTAAAGAAACGCGGTAGCAGTAGCCTGCTTCAATATGTATATGTTTATATGCTAATTAATGTACAGGGTGTCCATTTTTGGACATTTTTGCAAGGTATCTCGCTTATTTTTAAAGATAGAAGGTTGCGGTTTTCGCAACACTGTACTATTTTGTGAAACTAAACATGCTGCCAATAAAATTTTCATAGCCCTCTTTGTTTTTGAGATACCGGGTAAAATTGAAAATTATCACTTTTGCGATATTCCCCGTATCTCGGTTGTTTTTTAATTATTACAGAGGTGATAAGGTATTCTTATAGAACTTTTTCTGTGGAATCCGGTGGCATAGTTTGTTTCTTTCCTGCACCATGTCTTTTAATTATGAGCAAACATGTTTGTTTAAATAGGACACCCTATATATTTTTAACTATTTAAATCAAGCATTTTTTGGGCTTTTCAAAAATATATCATAGTCTATATATATTTTGAAAAATAACTGAATAAACTACATTTTCCCTCAAAATTAATGTTAATTAATAGTAAGCCATGTCACTGATGAAAGAAAATGAATATATTTGCATATTATTTGTTTTGCAAATGTTTTTAAGTGATTATTGAATTATTTTTTCTTTATTAACCTAATAACGCAAGTAAATATTTAACCATATAAATAGTAATTATAGGTTTTTTTATATAACTTACATTAACTACAACAACATAAAAATACTATGGAAACCCGACTAAAACCACAGGATCATTTTTCACTCAGACAATATAGTACCATAAGGTTAGATGATCAAGTGACTGAGACAGCTTGTGGAGGGATTAAAAAAGATATTGCTTTTCGCCATCTATCTGTAGTGACCCATATAAGAAGCCTTGCAATTGAGCTACTACAACCAGTGTGTAACATTTACTTACCACAGTTTGATTTAGAAACCATTTATAACAACCTACCTGAAAAAAAATCTTAATGGGAGACTTCAACGCACACAGTCCCTTATGGGGTTCAAAACCAACTGATCCCAGGGGAAAGATGATTGAAGAGTTTTTTAATAAACAATGACATCGTAATAATTAACGTAGGACGAAATACTTACCTAAACCTACGTGGTGGAAGTCTGTCGGCAATTGATCTAACTATTGCTCCTCAATCTTGTACACAGACTATAAGTGGGAAGTGCTTGACGACCCTTATGGAAGTGATCACTACCCTAACCTTTTATCTGGAAACTCCAAAGGAATGGCAGAACGTCACCCACAAAAATTTACTTGAAGCAAGCCAATTGGAACTGTTTTACAGAAGTAATCGACACCTTTGAAATTTCTGAAAACGTTCACAAATCAGCAAGTAACTTCAAAGACTCGGTCATAAATTGTTACGTGCAAACCGAATTTGCACTTAAACATTGTTTTTAGTTTAATTTTCTTGACGTACGGAAGTTTCCCGCCATAATTTTTAAATACGCAAGACGCGGGAACATTTTAAATAGACTGGGCGGCGCTTCCGGCATGTCAGAGTAGTGAGTTTGCGTAGTGTTTTTATCCTTAGAGGGTTAGGACAATACGCGAGAAAGGATGGGGGAGGAGTTTTCGCGGCCCTCGCCCGGATACGTGGGCTGTCTGCCTGGTGATGTGAAGTGAAACGGACCTTTCTTTTGGGTGTCGTACCGTAACGTATGCTATGTAGAATCCTTTTTTCTAATTACCTTTGTGTTGTCTACCTTTACCTTTTCCTGTCAGACCCTTACATAGGTACAATTTGCGCCACCGAAGGACCTACCGACCTCCACACCTGTAGATGGAGAGCTCCATGCCAACCAACCGCCGCTAGTCGAGCTGTCCCTTAAGAATTTGGTAGCGTCGACGCCATCTTTACGCCAGAAGGAGCTGGATGCGTGGTTACAGGCCTACTGAAGGAAAAATACCTGATGTGAGTACCTTTAATTAACTTGCATGCATTATTTTTGTGCTAGAGTTTGTTTAAATTTGCGTATTATTACGCAATATCTGACACGTATCAATAATTGGCCTCGCCCTAAATCTGTATAAGAGTTCGCGTTGCCAACCGTTGATAGTGTCTATTATATCACATTCACGTGTAGTGAATATCGAACTTTAAATTGTAATTACCGTTTTATCTTAACGTTTATCTTATAAGAATTTGGCGCCCAATGCATGCTTTTCGGTGGTATACTTATGCAAGATGTTAATTAAGGATAGTCAGGCTTTTTCATCTAACCAAACCAAGAATTTTTATTTCATCTATTTTGCCTAAAATATCTGTGAAGCTTTTTAATTTCAGTTGGCAGTTCTGAATATTCCCCCAGAATATTTCAGAATTGACACATTGCGTTCGTAATTAAAACCGACATTGTAACAAATAGTTTTATCTGAAAAAAAATGTCCTTCTATTTACCATAATGTAACAAAAAAGTAATATTGTTCATAACTAGTGCTTAAAATATGTCTTGTTTGTCTGGAAACGCGTGTGTAATGTTTATATAAAAACTGCAAATTTTTACTAGGAGGGATAACCTAACTTTTTCAAGTACGTATAATAAATATTTTATTTGCATTTTCTAAATACCGTTACTGAATAATTAGTTACCTTGATTACATGCCGTTAAAACACGTTTATTACAAAATTATCTACATATACTAAATTAAAATATCTTTGTTTGTCTTTTTTTTAACTTTAAAAGCCGTTTTTGAAACTTCAATGCACATCTTTCTATGTTGTATTGTAAAAATTGATTCAATTAACACTATCTCAAATACTTACACAAGAAAATCTTATACTACAAACAGTAGTGAAAGAAATTGCCTTTTATAATATCCTTTTATGTAGGGTTAAAATATGAATTTTTATGATTATTAAATAAATAATACATTACATGGTGTATTTTCTAAAATTAAAATTTTTTCTGCTAACTTATGAAGAATATATCTCCTTATTAAACAATTATCTTGTTTAGATCCCTTTAAATACAGTTATTACAGGATTATCTATTATAAATATAACTTTTGTCGCTTTCTTAACGTTAGAAGACAGGTTATTCGAAACCTTTATATCACATTCTAAAAAAAACTGCATTATAGTTTATCCTTTACATGAAAATTTTGTGTTTAAAAAACACTGAGTGAAGTAAATTGCTTACCTGCTTCCATTTTCAATTTTTTGGAAGGCCTTTCTGTAATTATCTATAGAATATGTATTTAACTGAACATTGATTTCGTTTCCATATACCTTAAATGTGTTTCTTTGGTGTTTTCATAAGATTAAAGCTTTAACAGGCATATTAATTTTTATCGGTGACGTTTCTAAACAAGGTTCCTTCCCTAAATATCGTATCGTATTACCTTAAAGTAAGTGTAACGTGTTTTTTACCTTTTAATCTGCGTCAAAATCACATATTTTTTATATCGCGTCTTGAATATTGTATTCATAATGAACGTATCACATTTAAAATCCCTCGAATTGATCTACGAGCTGCAGTGTAGGAACATTATCGCAGCGACTAATCAGAATGATAGGAGATCTCAGCTCAGGGCTATTTTGGCTCAAGAATCGAAAGGCGTTGCTACCTTAAAGAACCCTGTTGGCGACTGGACCCTTAACGTATCAGAAATTAAATTATCTTTAGATGACATATCGAATATAATACATAGAACGGATCCTGTTGCTACTAATATCGAGTTAGGCAGATTGACTTCGAGAATAACTCACGTCAAACAGCGAGTTGATTCACTATCTTTATATAACGACGACCAAGCGACTCAAGCTAAACAAAGTTTGTTGTCCGAAGTGTTATTGCTTGAAGGAATTCTTTTAGAAAGACTTAATCCTATTGCAGACGTAGATATATAGTTACCTTTTTCAAATCTTGCGCTTGCCGAACCTAAACCATTAGGAAAACCTATACCTGTATACAAGTGGGGTCTCACTTTTGAAGGGTTTGATTCGAAGGTTTCTCTATCATCCTTTCTTGACCGGATTAATGATTTTAAAATTTCTCGCGGGTGTACCGACCAGGACCTATTTATCTCAGCTGGTGATTTGTTCGCATGCTCAGCGTTGATATGGTATAGAAACATACGACACCAAATTTCTACCTGGAATGAATTAGTTGCCTGTTTAAAACGAGACTTCCTACCTTATGGTTACATTAACGACCTTTGGAACGAAATTCGTAACCGAACTCAAGGTCCCGACGAAAATGTTGTTTCTTTTATTACCTCATTAGAAGCTTTATATAGCAGACTTGACAAAAAACCTTCCGAATCAGAAATTATCGATCAATTACTTAGAAATTTGAACCCCTATTTCTCAGAACGTTTGGCATTACAGACCATATCTTCGCTAGCTCACTTTAAAGACCTATGTCGTTCTCTTCAAGAAGTGAGGTCAAGGATTGACAAGTACCGGCCACCACCCGAGAAATTATCTGGTCTTCTAGAACCTGATTTAGCTTGCCAAGTTCGACCTTCCCGTAAACTATCTACTCTTAACGTTCCTCCTACCGTAACTAATAACGCACTTACCTGTTGGAACTGCAAGCGAAGTGGACATAGCTATACTGTCTGCACATACCCTAGAAATATTTTTTGTTATGGTTGTGGTCGCTCAAATATCTACAAATCTAACTGCACCAACTGTAATCCTAACGTATCGGGAAACTCCCGTCGAGATATTTCAAATCAGGGTGTGAATATCTCAAGAAACCAAAATCGCCCTCATCACCAATCATCCAACGGACACAGACGCCAATAAATTCAAATTATAAAACCACTTCTAACGTTGTACCGTCATTAAATTTATCTAAGAATAATACCGCTACTATTAATGTACAAAATGCCTTACCTTTAGAGGAATTATGCTATACTACCCCAGCCGAGTGGTCTAAGTGGTTACAAACCGTCAATTCCTTTTATCATAAAAAGACTACCGCTGTTTCACAACTTGTTAAAAAACCCTTCGATAATCGTCCACACTTATCTATCTCAATTGGTTCCTTAAATGTAATTGCTTTACTGGATACAGTTTCTACATGTTCTCTGATAAATAACGAAGGTTTACATCAATTATCTCAACAAAATATCAAAATTCAAATTATTCCCGAAAAAACTTCCATAAATTTAGCTGACGATAACCAAATACATGTAACCGGTTCCCTTAAGTTAAAAATTCGTGTAGAGTCTCTTGAACGTGATGTTTTATTTTTGATTGTCCCTACATTAGCTTATCCATTTCTACTGGGCGTTGATTTCTGTAAACTTTTTAATCTGTCACTTTACTTTCAGGATTTTTCATGGCAAACCTCCATTAAAACGAACTCCTGTGCATCTACAGGAATATCTAACAAAATCTCTCTTACTGATACCCAAAATGTAACTCTTAACGCTACAATTGACAAATTTCGCAAACTTAATACCTCTGAACTTGGTTGTGTTACAACGGCAACACACGTTATCTCTACAGGTGATGCCCTTCCCTTTAAGCAACGTCAATATCCCTTATCGCCTGCCTTACAAAAGCATTTACATGCGGAAATAGACAAAATGTTAGTATCTGGTGTTATCTCTCCTTCAAATTCACCGTGGACCTCTCCCGTATTACTAGTTCGGAAAAAGAATGACGAATGGCGTGTCTGTTTTGATGGCAGGAAGCTAAATTCTGTTACTGTTCCAGACGCTTACCCTCTACCTAGAACTGACTCAATTTTGAGCAGGCTTTGAAACGCAAAATTTATCTCATCTATCGACCTTAGACAAGCTTTTTATCAGATACCTCTCGACTTATCTTCTCGTCAAAAAACTGCTTTTTGTGTCCCAGGCCGAGGTCTTTTCGAATATAATTTTTTGCCATTTGGTCTCTGTAACGCTCCACAAACTTTACAACGTACTATGGATCAAACGTTAGGTCCTATCTTACATCAAGAACGTGCCTTTGTGTTTTTAGATGATATCTTAGTTATCTCAAGTTCTTTCAATGAACATATCGCCACATTAGATGAAGTTGCTGAACGTTTAAACGCAGCAGGTTTTAAGATAAACTGGGAAAAGTCTCAATTTTGTCGTTCATCCCTTACATTTCTTGGTTTTATTATCGATGGGACAGGCTTACGAGCAGATCCTGCTAAAGTTGATGCTATTACTAAATTTAAAACACCAAAAACTGTTACCGAAATCAAGCGTTTAATAGGAATGATTAGCTATTATCGCATTTTTCTACCCAATCTTTCAACTATATCTGCACCCATTACTGCTTTAATTAAAATTAAAAAGAAATCCCAAACTATCGAGTGGAATTTAGAATCCCAACAGGCTTTCGAACAAATTAAAACATTAATCACTTCAGCACCTATCTTAATCTCTCCAAATTTCGATGATAAGTTTTTTATACAAACCGATGCCTCACTTACTGGGTTAGGTGCAATGTTGTTCCAGGTAAACAATGGTTTAGAACATCCAATCGCTTATGCGAGCCGTGCCTTAACTTCTGCCGAACAAAAATACTCTGCTACCGAACGGGAACTATTGGGCGTTATCTTTGGCATCGAGAAATTTAGAGGATATGTCGAAGGTACACACTTTACCGTAATCACTGACTGTGCAGCACTTACGTGGCTTAATAACTTGAAACAACCCGCAGGTCGTTTGGCAAGATGGAACTTGCGTATATCTCAATTTACTTTTGACGTTAGGCATAGGCCTGGCAAATTAAATATCGTACCTGATGCCTTATCTCGAGATGTTGTTTCTCTAAACCTTCCAAATTTAATTCTGGATACCTGGTACCTCAATATGATTAAAAAAGTTTCTGATACCCCTGACAAATTTCCTACCTTTCGTGTAACAAACAATAGACTATATAAATTTGTATCCTCGTCCCCACATAAAATATCGAATATACCTGAATGGAAACTCGTTGTGCCCACTGCAAACAGCAGTGAGGTGCTCAAATTATGTCACGACGATCCCTTAGCTGCACACCTTGGTGTTACAAAAACTCTCGCGAAAATATCTGAATTATATTACTGGCCCACACTTAAGCAATCTGTTTGTCGTTACATAAAAAGCTGTAAAATTTGTGGTTCCCATAAGAGTTCACAAGATGCTCGCCCTGGTTTAATGGGTAACTTTAAGCGTGTATCTTATCCCTTTCAATTAATATCGCTTGACTTATTAGGACCTCTCCCTCGATCGAAAAAAGGTAATCAATATCTTTTGGTTGTTACCGATTGGTTTTCTAAATTTGTTATGGTGCAACCCTTACGTAAAGCTACCTCTGCAGCAATAATTAAATTCCTAGAACAGAATGTCTTTCTTATCTTTGGTGTCCCACAGATTATTCTTTGTGACAATGGTGCACAATTTATCTCTAAAGATTTTCAGAATTTCGTTAAAAGTTACAAAGTTCAAAAAATTTGGTTTAACGCAAAATATCATCCCCAAGTAAACCCTACCGAGAGAGTAAATCGAGTGTTAATTACCGCTATCTCTTCCTATATTGATTCAGACCATACTACATGGGATGAACATATCTTTAAAATTGCCCAAGCTTTGCGTACATCTAAACACGAAGCAACCCAATTCACTCCGTCTTTTCTTGTTTTTGGAAGATATACCCCAATCGATGGGAGTTACTATGGTTTAGTGCCTGACGATACTAACGTAATTGAATTTGACGATAAAGTACGTTGGGACAAGGACCAACAGTCATTACCTTCTATCTTTAACGACGTTAGAAAAAATTTGTTAAAAGCTTACGAAAAGAGTAAGGACCATTATAACTTACGTAAACGAAATATTTCCTTCGCCTTGGGCGAACAAGTTTGGAAAAAGAACTATGTCTTATCGGATGCATCTAAGAAATTTTCTTCAAAATTGGCCCCTAAATTCATTCTTTGTAAGGTCACTCGTGTTATTAGTCCCCTTATCTACGAACTTCAGGATACTGAAGGAAAACGCCAAGGCAGGTGGCATATTAAAGACCTTAAGCCATTCTCTGCTGACCCAAGTGCTAATTAAGTTTTTCATGTCCCATTCTCCTCACGATTTACCTAATATTTTTTGTCCTCACCATCAATTAGTATCTTTAATTACTTATTCCTTCTCTCATATAGTATATAATTTCTTACACGTTTAACTTTACTTACCTTAATTTAGCTATCTTTTTCTTCTGGTTGACTTTCCTTCACCATACCGTTACTCATATATCACTTCATCCTCTACACCCCCCAATATAACTCTGTCGTTTCATTTAATTAACCCTTGAAATTTTCCTACTACATATTGTTCGGTCTTTAGTACTTCTCTTATATGGTTTAATTGTGTGGTAATTGTCGTAACTTTGGTTGAAATAACCCATTGAATTTTTATTATTGGTTTTAGCTGATGTTGAGTGAATGCTTTCTTCCTTGGACTCACATAGGAGACGCGGCCTATGCCATTGTAAGAAATAGTTCATACTCGCAGTTGCAAAAACTAGGACTACCTATTCCGTGTGTTTTTCTTCTGAATTATTGCAGTCGCCCACATTATACTACATCATTATACTACAACATTATTTCCTTCTTTTTCTATTAAATCAACATAACTTATAAACATTTTTTTCGTTATTTTTTATTGAACTTTGTGGTGAGGTGCTATTGCTTCTTATTGTTACCTTATTAAATTCTCGGTTGTTTTAGCATATGGGGACAGTGTATCTGTATCTAACTGCTTTTAATTGGACATTTTGTGTGTTTAGGGTGCTACCGATTTAAAAACTACCTTAAAACAGTTTGTTTTGTGTGTTTGTATCTGTGAGGATACTTTTAAGTTGTCGTGTCTATCTTTGTCTGATTTTCTTATCGTAGTCGAAGCACTCGTTAGGAAAATTATCGCACTAGTTCTCTTAGGAGCCTAGTGAATGTCAACATATGGCATATCTTGTCTTGTCGGATTAATATCGCAGGTAGTCCTTCAGACTACGCTGTGTTTTATAGGGACAACTCTCTACTTTCTCTCGGACGCTTGTCCAAAAACTATACTTTTTCTTAACCCGCTATCTCCGCTATGCCTTATTCTTCTCTCGGTGGACCTGTTCTTGTCCCGGAACACCCGTCTGCCACATAAGAATGATGTTCCCTCATTCCGAGCTACTGACCACACTTGTTGGTTGAGTAGCGCTTTGCTATCCACCTTTCCCTCTGTCGCTTTTGCTCAATGCGAGCCCTTCCCCTTCTTTCTTCTACCTAGAGGTGCCTCTTATGCACTTCAAAAAACCAACCTCCTTCTTTTTTTTACCGTTCCTGTTTCTCTACTACCTTTTCTTTTCTGTTAGCCACCGTGTGGTTGCGCGGGAGGTTTCCACAGACACTTGGACCAGGTCTCTGCGAATCTTTCGTGAGGTCATGCGGTGCCGCTGTCAGTGCGTGGGCTCTGGCAGTGAAGGTATGTATGAGTGTGTGAATGTGTGAGTGAATGTGTATATCTTTATACCGAATGGATATCGGGTGATGGAATCACCGATATCAATTACCGCCGGGTGCAGGGATGCACCCAAAGGTCTTTGCCGGTCCCCCGTGCTGTTCTTACGAACGGACCTGCCTCACAGGTCTCTCTTTTTAGAGGGCACGGGTCAATCCCATTTAAACGGCTCTACTGGAGCCACTCTTTTGTTGTTATCATTGTCTTGGGTAATAACTAGGCCAATATCTTTGTCTTCTTTATTATCTTCGATAATACCTTTAGGTTTAATATCGTTATCTTATTGATTACCTTTAATAATAACTTTAGTTTATTATCGTTATCTTACCGACTACCGTTAGGAATGACTTCGAGTTATTTCGCGTTATCTTATCGGTTATCTTTAGTAATAACTTCTGTTTAAATTCATGTTACCTACTATCTCTTATAATTACTTTAACTTAATATCGTGTTATCTTATCGAGTATCTCAAAAAATAACTAAAGCTTAATACCGTTATCTTATTCATTACCTTTGAGGATAACAACTTAAGCTAAATATCATTATCTTATCTACTATCTTTAACATCAATTTGAGATCTTATCTTATCTTTTTATCGTCCTAACGTGTGGTATATATGACCAGACGTGGGAATTATTTTGTCTTCTGAAATTTAAGTGAAAAAGCTAACCCGATTTAGAAATGTAATTTGTTAGGTTAGCATATAAGGATTTAGTAGGTGGTACTTTTGGTAAAATTGTGGATTCACAACTGTGTCATGGACAAGTTAAATGTGCATCGGAGGAAACCAAAGTACCAGTAACAAAATTTGCTAGAGTGCAAGGTGAAGCACTCTCATGAACATTTTAAATTTGGGCACTTCTTGCCAAAAAGAAGAATAGTTTGATGCGACACTCATGTGTGTTTGCATATAAGAACTTTATGTTAGCTTTAGTTAGTTAAGTTTAGATAGGTTTAGATAGGTTAGGCGATTTGTCGCACCCGTGTTAGTTTAAGCAGTGTTTCATGCTCCCCGACAAATTTGTGCTGTCGGTAAGTAGTGTAGTCACAGACTATCGGGCTACCTATTCCGTTCCTGGTACTTCGGTAGACGTGTTATCGGTCGAAAAAACCAGGTGGCGCCTTATATAAACATTTTGTAGGTTTTAAGTTAGGGTTTATATAGGGTAATTAGGATTTAGATTTTAAGCTGTTACTGTGCTAACAGACTTTTTCTTTTTTTAAGTTTTTTCTTTTGTGGCTTTGTCGCGATTGTTACGTGCAAACCGAATTTGCACTTAAACATTGTTTTTAGTTTAATTTTCTTGACGTACGGAAGTTTCCCGCCATAATTTTTAAATACGCAAGACGCGGGAACATTTTAAATAGACTGGGCGGCGCTTCCGGCATGTCAGAGTAGTGAGTTTGCGTAGTGTTTTTATCCTTAGAGGGTTAGGACAATACGCGAGAAAGGATGGGGGAGGAGTTTTCGCGGCCCTCGCCCGGATACGTGGGCTGTCTGCCTGGTGATGTGAAGTGAAACGGACCTTTCTTTTGGGTGTCGTACCGTAACGTATGCTATGTAGAATCCTTTTTTCTAATTACCTTTGTGTTGTCTACCTTTACCTTTTCCTGTCATACCCTTACATAGGTACAATTTGCGCCACCGAAGGACCTACCGACCTCCACACCTGTAGATGGAGAGCTCCATGCCAACCAACCGCCGCTAGTCGAGCTGTGTCTTAAGAATTTGGTAGCGTCGACGCCATCTTTACGCCAGAAGGAGCTGGATGCGTGGTTACAGGCCTACTGAAGGAAAAATACCTGATGTGAGTACCTTTAATTAACTTGCATGCATTATTTTTGTGCTAGAGTTTGTTTAAATTTGCGTATTATTACGCAATATCTGACACGTATCAATAATTGGCCTCGCCCTAAATCTGTATAAGAGTTCGCGTTGCCAACCGTTGATAGTGTCTATTATATCACATTCACGTGTAGTGAATATCGAACTTTAAATTGTAATTACCGTTTTATCTTAACGTTTATCTTATAAGAAAATGCCGCAAAAATAGCCATTCCTACAACATCAATGAAACCTCTAAGAAAAAACGCACCATGGTGGTCCAGAGAGGTTAGACTTGTTATCCAGGAAAAGAAGCAAAGCCTGCAGAGATTTATTAAAAATAGCGCCACTGATAACATGATCGCATTCAAAAAAGCCTGCTCAATTGCCTGTAGGGCCATTCGAGCAGCAAAGCGGATGTGGTGGGAAAACTATGTAGCAGGCCTAAAACTCGATATTCCTGTGCAAGAAATTTGGAAAAAAATTCAAAATATAAGGGGCAAAAGTAAATACAATCAGATTACACTTCTTAACACTAACAATAAAACAGTATTCAACATAAAGGAAATCGTCAGTATTCTAGCAAAAACATTCGCAGACAATAGTAGTTCCAAAAATTATAACTTAAGGTTTTTACCAATTAAAGAAGCATATGAATCTCTCACTCTACAGTTTATCACCAGCATAGAACATCCATACAATCAACCTTTTACCATAGAGGAACTAAACAGGGCTATACGATTATCCAAAGACTCTAGTCCAGGAGATGACCTGATAACTCCTTCAATGATTTGTCACCTTTCTCTATCAATGAAAGGGAAACTATTACACCTCTATAATAGTCCAGTCACTGAAGGTAAAAATGGGATCCGACCTCTCGATTGTTTGAACCCTCATGAATCTTAATGAAATTGTAGGAGTAAGCTCGTCTTGCTCCTAATTCAAAAGTGACCCTATGCCAATATGAGCTTTTTATTTTTTAGGGGTTAAAACCACCCCTTTGTATGAAAAACAGTAAAATTGTAATAATAATGTAATAATAAGCAAATATTTGACTTTAATTATATTTAAACATAATAAATAAAGACAGTTACACGCCCTAGAATATAAATTAAAAGAATGGTGCATGTTCAACCCTTAAAGTCAACCCCCTTAGCATCATTTTGCTGAGTTTTAATGAAAAAAATTATAATACTCATAAATAACTTATTGCAATTACTTATTTAATATATCTTTACTATTTATTAGCTACTTGTGTAAAGTAATATCCTTTCATCGTTTAAAATCAACCCCTAATGAAAGTTTATTCAAAACATTCATTAAAATTTTTTTTTTCATATTAAAAATGTTTTATATAAAGAACATTTTACATTATTAGAAATTGTATATGTTACATCGTAAGCTGGGGATGTTACTTTTCATCCCTTAAAATCATCCCCTAAAAACTCTATTTAAAAATGTCATAAATAATTTTTTCAAAGAATTTAATAAAAAAATTATTTATTTAAAACTAACATGAAAACTTGTTAAATAATTTATTTGTAAATATAATTTATTGAGATATATATATATATATATATATATATATATATATATATATATATAGTGGTTTTAAAAGATCAAAAATAAATATAAACAAAGCAATTTCAAAACACCCTGTATAAAGGAACAACCAGAAAGTACGTGCAGAAATTATATTAGTTAATTCATTTTTAAGTATCTGGTATTAACGAAATTTTATAAATAATTATTGAAATTTAGGTAGGTTTTCTAAGAAATTAAACGGTAGAAGCCAATGACATTAATTTATTAATTAATTTGAATTTAATTGAACGATTATAAGTTTAAAAACCCAATAATACGAAAGATGAGATGCGTTGCTAACGTACAAATATATCAACAGGGTTAAAATACGTGGAATATCCAACTCGTAGAAGTGTTATTTAAAATGTTACGATTGAACACCTGCGTATTTTTCTAAAGGTCAAGTTCTGCTTAAATTGTGTAGATAACAAATGGTTACAGAGAATGTCGGATAAAACGTTGCTTATATTCACGGAAAATGCTAATGAGGGGGTTATTTAACTCACGTAGACAGTCCACGTGTGTAAACAGCGCACAAACTAGGATATCGATTTTTCAACCACTCAAGCAAGGTTAGACGGAGACGTAGAAAATGGATAAGCATGCGACCACAATAGTAGAGGAGGGATTTGAGAAACGTCATTAAGTCTACGATTGGTCGATATGTTAGTTTGACTTGGCATAGACACGAGGATAGTGTAGCGTGAGTTTCTTAAAAATTTATAACGAGGTACGGAAATTCGCAGATTTAAAATTGGGGTTGAGTGCAAAATTGTGAGAATGTGTGTGGTGTGCAGTGGATTTCGGATAACTGGGGGCCTGGAGAGGTTACAGTCGAAAGATTTATATACTCTAGAGAACTAGGACTCGCTCTCTTGTCTTTTAACTTCGTGTCTTATTATGTCGATAGTCCCGAAAGCACATATGAAAGTTAAACATGAGTTGTAAGTATTAACAAATAATTTAAATTGTATTGCTTAGTGGTAGCCTCTAAATTAATTAAAAACGCGGTTAGTGTACCGATATTACTTAGTTTAATTTGAGGTATCACCTATAATTTATTATCAACTCGTGTCGGGACATTAAATAACGTAGATTACTGTGAAATAAAATTTGGAATTTGGTTACACCGAGAAGGAGGCGTTGGCGGATCAACTGAAATGGAAGTCGTCTAGTAATTGAGAGAATCGACCTGCGGACCAGATAGAAATTTACATGGCATCATCTACAGAGCGAAGATCTTCTAGAAATTCCAGGTAACGATTTAAATTTGTGATTCCTATAAACTGTAAATCTTGGGGTGGCGTATGAGAGTGTTTTCAAGGTAGTGTGAATTATTCACGTATTGAACTGAATATGTGTAAATAATTTTATTACGATATTCAACTAGAAATTGAAGGTGTCGAGAAAGCTTTTTAACGTTCCATCAGAACGTGAAATTTTGTGAAGAGTGCATGGCTTTGTTTTTTTTTGTTTTAGAGTATGCAAAGTAGAAGGGCATGCATTAATTGGGTTATTATGAGCTCACCATACCCCACAGTTTACTTAGAGTATTAAAATAAATAAATAAATTATAATGAAGGGATTTTAGAGAAGGTATTATTCAAGGTCCATTTACTCCGAGTACATTTTATGTGTTTGATGAGTTTAAAATTAAATAAAGGACATTACAAAATAAGGGTTACTGAAGTGTAACGTGAACAATAAAATAATGAATTGCATTTGTAAATAGGAATAAATAAAAGATTGTATGTTCGTTGTATTTTGTGGTTTTATTGGGCGTGTGCGTGAATGATAGGATTTATGAATGAATATAGCTATCCAAAGGGAGGTCCCAATGAGCTAGCCGGAAGCAGTTGAAGAAGGCCGTTCAACTGAGAAAGAGAGGACAACGGGTAAGCAATATCTTTTTTGACTTATTTAAATTTTTGGAAATTTTTCTATTTTTGTATTTGAAAATTTAATGTAATTTTGGAAAATATTTTTGTTGGTGAGGATTTTACCCGAGTTCCACGGCATAATTTTGACTCCCAATTCGTGAGGCTCGATTCTTATAAGGTTACACAGTAATTTTGACGCCCAATTCGTGAGGCTCGATTCTTATAAGGATACACAGTAATATATATATATATATATATATATATATATATATATATATTACTCAAATTTAGACCAGGGTAGAAAATTAATTAACGACATCAAATAATTTTAATCACCGTGTATAAGGACGCTTTCTATAAAAACAAGCAGAATTAAAATGCTCAACGTGTATTTAATTTAATTGTTCCAAGAAACAAATAGAAATTACGTGCAAAATTTATATTAATTAATTCAATTTTAAGTAATGGGTATTAAACTAAGTGTACAAATAATAAATTAATATTTAGTGTGTATTCGCTAAAAATTAAAGGGTAGAAGTCAATGCCATTCATTATTATTTTAGTTGGAGTTAATTGAACCATTATTAATAATATAATAAGCATAAAAGCCTGTGAAAATCCAAGGTTAAAATACCATGAAATAAAAGCTCTGAGAATTATATTAAAACGTTAATTAGGAGCACACACCTGCGTATTTTTAAAAGTCAATTTCAGTTTAATTTGTTTTGATAAACATGACAATTCTGCGTATATTGCAAACGGTCGGATAAACCGTAGTTTATATTAATGGGAAGGCTAGATACGGGGTTATTTAACTCAAATACGAAACCACGTGGACTGAAATAACCGATAGTAAAGAGTATCGATTTGCACCACTAGGAACAAGTTAGAAAAAGACAGATAAAATGCGCAAGGCAGAGACACAGATAATAAAAGGCGTGATTTGAGCAACGTCACGAGGAAACGATTGGTTGAAATAAGATGCAGATATGAGAGGTCTAAACGTAACGATTTCTATACAAAATTAATTAATTGTTCTCGGACGTGTTTGCTAACCTACACATCTCAGAGAAATTTCTAGTCTGCATCTTTCACTATCTGTGTGCAAGAGTCTGATCTAGATCTACCGCCTTTTTCCTATCTCTGCTTGTAATATATCCTGCACTAGTCCCCAAAAATGCCTTAGAACGTATCCTGCCATTCTATTTTTCCTATTTTTTTTTTTGTTTTCCACAGATATCTTTATTCCCCTACTATTTCTATAACCTCTTTGTGATTAACTTTGTCTGTCCATACTATCATCCTCATACATCTGAAGCACAACATTCCAAATGGCTTCTACCGTTTTTCTGTCTGCTTCTCCTACTGTCCCTATTTCATAGACATACTGTGTTGTGCTCCACACATATGTTTTTACAATTTTGTTCGTGCTTCAAGCTCAAGAAACAGTGTAACTCTCCTTAAACGAACAAATCCAGTTCCTTTTAGGAATAGCTCAGAACTGTTCCGGAACTTCACACCCTGGTGCGATACGCACTTAAAAGGAAAACAGCTATTCATAAATTATTGGAAAGGCACAATCCGAGCATGCCTGATTTAACCCAGTTTGAAGCTCGGATAAATTTACCCGGCATGCACAATGCACTTTTTACTTTACTTCCACATCATACCTTTAATGTAATCCCAAATACGACAAGGAGCATTCATACTTCTAATGTGTGGTGTTGATGTCACCACCATTAAAACAGTTTAAGGTTCATCAACACTGTCGTAAAGGAATTATAATAATTAAAGAAAAATTACAATCAAGCACTACGGATTTGTCTGCAACCATTTAAATATTTATAGTTTCTAGTTTTTTAAAAACGTTACACATTGCTAAGGTCCTAAGGACAAACAAACGAGTGGAACAACTTATTGCCTGCAAAATTCTTGTAAATTCAAAAAGTAAGGTTATAAGAATATAAACAATTAATACATAAACAAATCAGTGTGCTCCTTAACCGTTCATCAAGTAGTCGGTCATTATATGTACTCCAGACTCAACTTACCATGGGAATGCACTTTACCCAGAGATTTCTTTATGAGCACACCCCAGGTAAGCGATGTATTTATTAGACGTGACATGACCAAACCAGTTCCGTACGTTATCATTGTGTATGCCTGCAATACACTCATCCGATTTGTGTCGTGGTCAGTTGCATGGACACGAAAGTTAGAAAAATTATTATTATAAAAGGTTTATTTTATCGAGGTTCACTGTAAACTTTAAATTCTTAAGGCCATAATATAGTTGTTATATAAAAGTGATAGTAGGGCAATTGCAGTCATATTTTTATCCAAGTAAATTTATGATTGCCACTCTGATTATTGGAGTAGATGTTGTATGCACCAGGTGTATGACGTGTAGTGTCCCACATTACATTGTATATACTTTTCTATAAGATTTGTCAGTTAGGACCAGCGTGAAGTCTAGGTGCACTTAATCCTACTTTGTTAAGAATAAATATATGGGAGCAGGAGTTCATTCTTGGCATCCCTGGCCAGTCTGAAATTATTGGGGTTACTCAATTAACAATAATTTATGTTACATTGCTTTTCTTTACTGTGGGCATACTAAAGTTCTTACATTTAAACGTGCTTCTTACAACACCGCAAACGAGGTACAAGAGACACCACGGCAGTTGGTAACTCTAATCTATAATACAGAAGTTAGCGCGCCCATCTGTCAATGACGTCACACAATATGCAAATTATTACACGTAATGACGAAATATTCAAATTTATAAAACAGTTTATAAAAATCAAGTACTCACATGAATATATAAGCGTCTCACAGGATAGCTTCCTTCAGGGTTGCTAGGGGCCCCCTTCCGGATTAGTTACAGATGGAGCGCATAGCGTCCTTCGGGATTGCTCCAGCTAGCTATCTCAGGGCTCCCTTCCAGATAAAGATGGTGCTCCGGCGTGGACTGCGGTTCGGCCAGGTTGCTTCCCAAATTATCTTCTACCTATGTAGGGAACGATGAGGAACAGGTATAGGGACGACAAACAAAGATAACAGAGAAAAGGGATCTACATAAATAAAGATAAAGATACGCTACCAAAAACCCAACCACTCTTCTCGAAGTTCAAAGGCAAAAAGCCTCGTTTCCTCAGCGTCTTCCGGAAACTTCCCCACTTTTTCTTCCCCCACACGCGTCGGCGCGAAGTTCGTCCAACGCACTTCTGACGTGACGGAAATACACGCCCAAGTCTTTCAAATTTAAGGCGCGAAACTCCCGCACATCAAAATTAAACTAGAAAGATGTCTAGTGCCAAATTTTGGCACGTAACAAAGTATGACATATATTTATGTTTATATGCTAATTAATGTACAGGATGTTCATTTTTGGACATTTTTGCAAGGTATCTCGCTTATTTTTAAAGATAGAAGGTTGCGGTTTTCGCAACACTGTACTATTTTGTGAAACTAAATATGCTGCCAACAAAATTTTCATAGCCCTCTTTGTTTTTGAGATACCGGGTAAAATTGAAAATTATCACTTTTAGGACATAGATACGGTCTCGGTTGTTTTTTAATTATTACAGAGGTGATAAGGTAGTCTTATAGAACTTTTTCTGTGGAATCCAGTGGCATAGTTTGTTTCTTTCCTGCGCCATGTCTTTTAATTATGAGCCAACATGTTTTTTTAAATAGGACACCCTATATATTTTTAACTAATTTATTATCAAAAATTAATTTTCATATGCTGAGGCTTAATGCAAGAGTTAATGTTACATTCGTATGTGCCACTTCAAGAACAAATCTACTGCTTAAGTCACCTATTTATGTTATGTGCCAAAATTATAACAAAATTTCTAATGTTAGTGATATAATGTTCCATAGCATTAAACATATACTGCATGTTATGCATGAACAAACCTATACATAATTAACTAAATTTTACATTAACATTATTGTATTGTATCTTAGTCCTTAGTTCTTAGTCCTTTTAGATATTTGTTATTGTTCTGTAATTGGAATGTTTTCTGTTGAACAATAAATTCCTTATTATTATTATTATTATTAAAATTAAGCATGTTTTGGGCTTTTCAAAAATATATCATAGTCTATATTTATTTTGAAAAATAACTGAATAAACTACACTTTCCCTCAAAATTAATGTTAATTAATAGTAAGTCATGTCACTGATGAAAGAAAATAAATATATTTGCATATTATTTGTTTTGCAAATGTTTTTAAGTGATTATTGAATTATTTTTTCTTTATTAACCTAATAACGTGGCTAAATATTTAACAGAATAAACAGTAATTATAGGCTTTTATATATAACTAACATTAACTACAACAACATATAATAATACTATGGAAACCCGACTAAAACCACAGGATCATTTTTCACTCAGACAATATAGCACCATAAGGTTAGATGATCAAGTGGCCAAGAGAGCTTGTGGAGGGATTAAAAAAGATATTGCCTTTCGTCATCTATCTGTAGTAATCCATATAAGGAGCATTGCAATTGAGCTACTACAAGCAACTAAGATGACTGTGTGTAACATTTACTTACTACAGTTAGATTGGAACACTGCCGATTTAGAAACCATTTATAACATCCTACCTGGAAAAAAATTTTATTGGGAGACTTCAACGCACACAGTCCCTTATGGGGTTCAAAACCAACTGATCCCAGGGGAAAGATGGTTGAAGAGTTTTTTAATAAACAATGACACTGTAATAATGAACGGAGGACGAAATACTTACCTAAACCTACGTGGTGGAAGTCTGTCGGCAATTGATCTAACTATTGCTCCTCAATCTTGTACACAGACTATAAGTGGGAAGTGCTTGACGACCCTTATGGAAGTGATCACTACCCTAACCTTTTATCCGGAAACTCCAAAGGAATGGCAGAACGTCACCCACAAAAATTTACTTGAAGCAAGCCAATTGGAACTATTTTACAGAAGTAATCGACACCTTTGAAATTTCTGAAAACGTTCACAAATCAGCAATTAACTTCAAAGACTCGGTCATAAATGCCGCAAAAATAGCCATTCCTACAACATCAATGAAACCTTTAAGAAAAAACGCACCATGGTGGTCCAGAGAGGTTAGACTTGTTATCCAGGAAAAGAAGCAAAGCCTGCAGAGATTTATTAAAAATAGCGCCACTTATAACATGATCGCATTCAAAAAAGCTTGCTCAATTGCTCGTAGGACCATTCGAGCAGCAAAGCGGATGTGGTGGGAAAACTATGTAGCAGGCCTAAAACTCGATATTCCTGTGCAAGAAATTTGGAAAAAAATTCAAAATATAAGGGGCAAAAGTAAATACAATCAGATTACATTTCTTAACACTAACAATAAAACAGTATTCAACATAAAGGAAATTGCCAATATTCTAGCAAAAATATACGCAGACAATAGTACTTCCAAAAATTATAACTTAAGGTTTTTACCAATTAAAGAAGCATACGAATCTCTCACTCTATAGTTTATCACCAGCATAGAACATCCATACAATCAACCTTTTACCATAGAGGAACTAAACAGCGCTATACGATTATCCAAAGACTCCTTCAATGATTTGTCACCTTTCTCAATCAATGAAAGGGAAACTATTACACCTCTATAATAGTCCAGTCACTGAAGGTAAAAATGGGGTCCGACCTCTCGATTGTTTGAACCCTCATGAATCTTAATGAAATTGTAGGAGTAAGCTCGTCTTGCTCCTAATTCAAAAGTGACCCTATGCCAATATGAGCTTTTTATTTTTTAGGGGTTAAAACCACCCCTTTGTATGAAAAACAGTAAAATTGTAATAATAATGTAATAATAAGCAAATATTTGACTTTAATTATATTTAAACATAATAAATAAAGACAGTTACACGCCCTAGAATATAAATTAAAAGAATGGTGCATGTTCAACCCTTAAAGCCAACCCCCCTTAGCATCATTTTGCTGAGTTTTAATGAAAAAAATTATAATACTCATACATAACTTATTGCAATTACTTATTTAATATATCTTTACTATTTATTAGCTACTTGTGTAAAGTAATATCCTTTCATCGTTTAAAATCATCCCCTAATGAAAGTTTATTCAAAACATTCATTAAAATTTTTTTTTTCATATTAAAAATGTTTTATATAAAGAACATTTTACATTATTAGAAATTGTATATGTTACATCGTAAGCTGGGGATGTTACTTTTCATCCCCTAAAAACTCTATTTAAAAATGTCATAAATAATTTTTTTCAAAGAATTTAATAAAAAAATTATTTATTTAAAACTAACATGAAAACTTTTTATATAATTTATTTGTAAATATAATTTATTGAGATATATATATATATATATATATATATATATATATATATATTCTGCGTACTTTCTGGTTGTTCCTTTATATAAACAAAGCAATTTCAAAACACCCTGTATAAAGGAACAACCAGAAAGTACGTGCAGAAATTATATTAGTTAATTCATTTTTAAGTATCTGATATTAACGAAATTTTATAAATAATTAATGAAATTTAAGTAGGTTTGCTAAGAAATTAAACGGTAGAAGTCAATGACATTAATTTATTAATTAATTTGAATTTAATTGAAGGATTATAAGTTTAAAAACCCAATAATACAAAAGATGAGACGCGTTGCTAACGAACAAATATATCAGGAGGGTTAAAATACGTGGAATATCCAACTCGTAGAAGTGTTATTTAAAATGTTACGATTGAACACCTGCGTATTTTTTTAAAGGTCAAGTTCTGCTTAAATTGTGTAGATAACAAATGGTTACAGAGAATGTCGGATAAACCGTTGCTTATATTCACGGAAAATGCTAATGAGGGGGTTATTTAACTCACGTAGACAGTCCACGTGTGTAAACAGCGCACAAACTAGGATATCGATTTTTGAACCACTCAAGCAAGGTTAGACGGAGACGTAGAAAATGGATAAGCATGCGACCACAATAGTAGAGGAGGGATTTGAGAAACGTCATTAAGTCTACGATTGGTCGATATGTTAGTTTGACTTGGCATAGACACGAGGATAGTGTAGCGTGAGTTTCTTAAAAATTTATAACGAGGTACGGAAATTCGCAGATTTAAAATTGGGGTTGAGTGCAAAATTGTGAGAATGTGTGTGGTGTGCAGTGGATTTCGGATAACTGGGGGCCTGGAGAGGTTACAGTCGAAAGATATATATACTCTAGAGAACTAGGACTCGCTCTCTTGTCTTTTAACTTCGTGTCTTATTATGTCGATAGTCCCGAAAGCACATATGAAAGTTAAACATGAGTTGTAAGTATTAACAAATAATTTAAATTGTATTGCTTAGTGGTAGCCTCTAAATTAATTAAAAACGCGGTTAGTGTACCGATATTACTTAGTTTAATTTGAGGTATCACCTATAATTTATTATCAACTCGTGTCGGGACATTAAATAACGTAGATTACTGTGAAATAAAATTTGGAATTTGGTTACACCGAGGAGGCGTTGGCGGATCAACTGAAATGGAAGTCGTCTAGTAATTTAGAGAATCGACCTGCGGACCAGATAGAAATTTACATGGCATCATCTACAGAGCGAAGATCTTCTAGAAATTCCAGGTAACGATTTAAATTTGTGATTCCTATAAACTGTAAATCTTGGGGTGGCGTATGAGAGTGTTTTTCAAGGTAGTGTGAATTATTCACGTATTGAACTGAATATGTGTAAATAATTTTATTACGATATTCAACTAGAAATTGAAGGTGTCGAGAAAGCTTTTTAACGTTCCATCAGAACGTGAAATTTTGTGAAGAGTGCATGGCTTTGTTTTTTTTTGTTTTAGAGTATGCAAAGTTGAAGGGCATGCATTAATTGGGTTATTATGAGCTCACCATACCCCACAGTTTACTTAGAGTATTAAAATAAATAAATAAATTATAATGAATTGCATTTGTAAATAGGAATAAATAAAAGATTGTATGTTCGTTGTATTTTGTGGTTTTATTGGGCGTGTGCGTGAATGATAGGATTTATGAATGAATATAGCTATCCAAAGGGAGGTCCCAATGAGCTAGCCGGAAGCAGTTGAAGAAGGCCGTTCAACTGAGAAAGAGAGGACAACGGGTAAGCAATATCTTTTTTGACTTATTTAAATTTTTGGAAATTTTTCTATTTTTGTATTTGAAAATTTAATGTAATTTTGGAAAATATTTTTGTTGGTGAGGATTTTACCCGAGTTCCACGGCATAATTTTGACTCCCAATTCGTGAGGCTCGATTCTTATAAGGTTACACAGTAATTTTGACGCCCAATTCGTGAGGCTCGATTCTTATAAGGATACACAGTAATATATATATATATATATATATATATTACTCAAATTTAGACCAGGGTAGAAAATTAATTAACGACATCAAATAATTTTAATCACCGTGTATAAGGACGCTTTCTATAAAAACAAGCAGAATTAAAATGCTCAACGTGTATTTAATTTAATTGTTCCAAGAAACAAATAGAAATTACGTGCAAAATTTATATTAATTAATTCAATTTTTAAGTAATGGGTATTAAACTAAGTGTACAAATAATAAATTAATATTTAGTGTGTATTCGCTAAAAATTAAAGGGTAGAAGTCAATGCCATTCATTATTATTTTAGTTGGAGTTAATTGAACCATTATTAATAATATAATAAGCATAAAAGCCTGTGAAAATCCAAGGTTAAAATACCATGAAATAAAAGCTCTGAGAATTATATTAAAACGTTAATTAGGAGCACACACCTGCGTATTTTTAAAAGTCAATTTCAGTTTAATTTGTTTTGATAAACATGACAATTCTGCGTATATTGCAAACGGTCGGATAAACCGTAGTTTATATTAATGGGAAGGCTAGATACGGGGTTATTTAACTCAAATACGAATCCACGTGGACTGAAATAACCGATAGTAAAGAGTATCGATTTGCACCACTAGGAACAAGTTAGAAAAAGACAGATAAAATGCGCAAGGCAGAGACACAGATAATAAAAGGCGTGATTTGAGAGACGTCACGAAGAAACGATTGGTTGAAATAAGATGCAGATATGAGAGGTCTAAACGTAACGATTTCTATACAAAATTAATTAATTGTTCTCGGACGTGTTTGCGTGTCGTGTGAAAATTTCTTAGATTTTCAACTGGCGCGTGTGCAAATTTTTAGAATCGCTGTGCCGGACTGTCGAGAAGGGAACAGAGAATGCGAAATTCTGAAAACTGGCCGTCGCGGGACAAAACCGACATGCAGGCGAGCTATTATATAAACCCGTGTTTATAGGAATTTCGCTCTCTTAGATTTTCGATTTTGATTCAATACTTTAAACAGTTTGCTCTTATATTTTGGTGATTATTAAAAACTTTAAAACAGTTTGCTCTTTACGTGCTACGATACAAGTTATTATGCATTAGTGCACTTAGAAAAGAAGATACAAGGTAATAAAGTCTAGTTATATTTGCGAGTATTACTGTACCAATTATCCAAATTTGTAACGATAAATGAATAAACAAAAGTAGGCAGTTTTGGGTATAGCGGGAAAGAAGTATGAATTTCAGTGCTATTTTTCGAGAGTGAGTAATCAAATGTTATTAGTAATCATGATTGGATCCACAAAACGAGATTTAGATATACATAGAAGAGTTCCTGAGAAGCCCTGAAACAACTTTAGATGAATGGTGGTGTAGAAAATTTTAAAAGCGTTCAGAATCTGAAGCCGTAAACATAACCCAGTTGGAATGGTGTGATTAACAAAGGACGATGTACATTGAAGCCACGAGTGCATTAACCTTCAGGTAACTTATGCTTTGTTGTTCGATTTTTGATGTTTTGGTGTGTGTTGAATAACTTTATAATTTGTTTGATAAAAATGGACAGTAGTGAATTTGTACAAACAACAAATTTTTAATTTTAAGGTGAAATTTTCTTGTTCAAGTAGAAAGGAGTATTTAGCAGTTTATGTTCTTGGTTATGATGAAAATTTGGGTCTGTCTTTGAGCTCGATTAGACTAACCTGTTTAGTTAACGTAAAGGGGTGGGAGATGCTCCCTTGTATTCAGACTTAGGTCTGCACCTATTGTTAAATTAATTAGTATACATCCTACCAGGACTTTAATTCTGGATGCATATTAAAATGATGACAAATTTAAACTTGAAATTTAATGATACTGATATTTATGCTGAAATTTAATTTTGAAATTTTAATGTATTATGAATATTGATGTAAATAGAGTTAACGTTGATGTTTGTAGTAGGAATGTATTTGTTTTTTTCTTGAATGAGGATGAAAGTTTTAACTAGGTAAGCAGCCGAGGCGGAAAAGAGTAAAGAGGCGATTAACAGAAGAAAGTCAACGGCCCAGTTAAGTTAATAGCTTTTTGTAGGTTTCACAGCATTTTTGGCGACCCAAAAGTGAGGCTCGAGTTCAAAATAAAATTTTTGTGATTTTATTCCAGGAAACTGGCGAGGCGTTTTGTACATTTCACAGCAATATATATTGCTGTGAAACCTACAAAAAGCCTCACCAGAGTAAAAAAAAATATTCGAACCTCTTGAATTGGGCACCAAGATTTGTTGTGATTCTCGCCCTGTTGAATCTCTTCAGATAGTCGCCTTTTTAGTCTTTCCGCCTCGGCTGCTCACCTAGTTAAAACTTTCATCCTCATTCATAAAAAAAACAAACACATTCCTACCACAAACATCAACGTTACCTCTATTTACATCAATATTCATAATACATTAAAATTTCAAAATTAAATTTCAGCATAAATTTCAGTATCATAAAATTTCAAGATTAAATTTGTTATCATTTTAATTTGCATCCAGAATTAAAGTCCTTGTAGGATGCCTACTAATTAATATAACAATATATGCAGACCTGAGTCTGAGTACAAAGGGAGCATCTCCCACCCCTTTACGTTAATTAACCAGGTTCGTCTAATTGAGCTCAAAGACATACCCAAATTTTCATCATAATCCAGAACATAAATAGTAAATACCCCTTTCTACTTAAACAAGAAAATTTCACCTTAAAATTAAAAATTTGTTGTTAGTACAATTTCACTACTGACCATTTTAAGTAAATAAATTATAAAGTTATTCAACACACACCAAAACATCAAAAAACGAACAACAAAGCATAAGTTACCTGAAGGTTAATGCACTCGTGGCTCCAATGTACATCGTCCTCTGTTAGTCACACCATTCCAACTGGGTTATGTTTAGGTCCTCGGATTACTGGTCGCCTTTAAAATTTTCTACACCACCATTCATCTAAAGTTGTTTCAGGGCCTTTCCGGAACTCATCTGTGTATATCTGAACCTTGTTTTGTGGATCCAGACACGTTTACGAATCATTTAATTATTAACACCCCCGAAAATAGCAAAGAAATTCATACTTCTTTCACGCTATACGCCAAAACTGCCTACTTTTGTGTATTCATTTGTCGTTGCAAATTTGACTAATTGGTACAGTACTCGCAATTATAACTAGACTTTATTACCTTGCATCTTCTTTTCTAAGTGCACTAAATTACTTTCATTGTAGCACGTAAAGAACAAACTGTTTTAAATCACCAAAATATACGAGCAAACTGTTTAAATTATTCAATCAAAATCGGAAAACTAAAGCACTGTTTAACGCATTGAATCAAATCGAAAATCTAAGAGAGCGAAACTCATATTAACCCGGGTATATATAATGGTTAGCCTGTCTGTCGGTTTTGTCTCCAAAACGGACAGTTTCTAGAATTTCGCATACTATGTTCCCATCTCGACCGCCCGTGCGTCGGTTCTTATTAAATTTGCACTCGCACCAGTTAAATCTCAGAAATTTTGACACGGCTCGCAACGTCTGGGAATAACTAATTAATTTTTATACAGAAATGTTATTTTTACCTCTCATGTTTGCCTCTTATTTTCAACCAATCGCAACCCAGTGACGTTGCTCAACTCACGCCTTTTACTATATGTGTCTCTGTCTTGCGCATATTATCCGTCTCTATCTACCCTGTTCTGAGTGGTACTAATCGATATTCTTTAGTATCGGTTATTTTCAATCCATGTGGACTGTGAAATAACCCACCTTATTAGCATTTCCCGTAAATATTAAGCGACGGTTTCTCCAACATTCTCTGTAACCATTTGTTATCTGCCAAATTTACGCAGAACATAAAACATTTAAAAATACGCAGGTGTTCAAACATAATACTTCTAAATAACACTTCTACGATTTGAATATTATTGGGTTTTTACAAGCTTTTATACATATTATATGTTACTAATGGTTCAATTAACTCTAATTAAAATAATACCCTTTAATTTTTAGTGAATCCTCATAAAATATTCAATTATTATCTGTACATTTTGTTTAATACTCGTTACCCAAACTTGAATCAATTCATATAAATTTTGCACGTAATTTCCATTTGTTTCTTTACTCGGAATAATTAAATTACACGTTGAGCATTTTAATACTGCTTCTTTTTATTGAAAGCGTCTTGTAAATAATTTAAATCTCTTATTTTTAATGAAACGAATGAATTTTTATTCTCCACGGTTTTTTTAATAAAGCGTATTATCTAATAAACTTCCTTATACACGGTGATTAAAATTATTTGATGTAATTAATTAATTTTCTACCCTGGTCTAAATATGAGTAATATATATATATATATATATATATATATATATATATATATATATATACCTATAGGCTGTATGTTATATAATTTTATAGGTAATATTCAAATCAGGTTTAAATTGTATGCGCTCTAAAAATTTCTTTGAAAAAATTGTCTCGGTTTTTCAACCGTAACTCCCTCAATTTTGAACATAAAAAGTTTATAAAAAAAATTATATAAAAAATTTTGTAGGTAATTTTATGCTCTATAACATTCTTTTACGTATAAAACTGTAGGATCATTTATTTTTATTATTATAGAGCTTGAAGGGATGAAAAAGGGTGACGCTTACATTTCATTTCACACTTTTAACGGTTATATCTCAGCCAATTTTCATCATATAGTAATTTATAAAAAACAAAAATTTTTGTCAAAAAAAATCTAAATTTTTTTACTCGTTATTTTTACGTAAAATTCATAGTTTTTAAGTAATTTTTGAAAAATGTTCAATTATTAAAAAAATCCAAAATCGACATTTTATCAAAAAACAAACATTCTAAACTGGTACAACTTTCACATCACGTAAATGACACCCAAACAAAATAAAATTTACAGGGAATACGATCAATTTTGATTTTGATGCACTTGGCATCACTCTCACCGCTCATTTTTTGATAAAAAATGTGAGTACTGCGCTGTATTTTGATCATAACTCGGCCAGTTTTTATCCGATCGACATTTATCAAAGCGAATTTTGAAGGTATTTATAAGCACTTTAAAAAGTATCTAATAACAATTTTTGATAAAACTGACCCATCAGCTGATATTCGACATTGAACATTTCATTTTCAACATTTCGTGAAAAAAGTCTGTTTCAACAGTCTATAACTTGAATAATATAGCAGTAATGAATTTTTTACAAGAGAGCTTTTTTCTTCATTTTTTTATTAGCTTCATTTTTTCTCTACACTTTTTCTATTAAGCTTGAATTTTTCGAGTTATTTTCAAAAAACTGCCCAAAAAACAGGCTTTTTTTTGGTCAAAGATTAGCATTTTCAACCGCATACAACTGAAAAACTATGGGGTATACAAAAAATTTTGTATGAACTTTTCTGCTTAAAATGAGTCCATCTATCGATTTCCGGGGTTATTTGGAATAAAGCAGTCCCCACCCCCTAGAAGGGGTGAGTACCGCCCCTAGGGAAAAATCTCATATTGGCATTGGGTTACTTTTGCTTTTTATGCTATTCTTCATCAACTGTCAAAATTTCAAGACGATCGATGAAGGTTCAACGAATCGAGACAAGACCTTCAGTGACTAGACTATAACAAAATATGGCTCTCTCACCTGGCAAAATATAATAACAATTCCTATTTGCAAACCTGGTAAAGATGCGAACAACCCAGAAAGCTACAGACCAATTTCCCTCACAAGCCACGTGAGCAAAATCTTAGAGCGCATGGTAAATGACAGACTAATGTGGTGCTCAGAACGCGACAAACATTTAGTCAACCATCAAAGTGGATTCCGTAAGTACCGATCTACCACTGACCACCACATGCGAATAGATACTGCAATTAAAAAGGCATTCAGAGAAAGAAAGCACACAATTACCATATTTTTCGACCTAGAGAAGGCGTACGAAATTACGTGAAAGAATGGAATTTTGCTACAATTGTACGAATGGGGCTTGCGAGGCAACCTTCCTCTATTCATTGAAGCCTTTTTAGGAACACGCAGCTTTCAAGTGCGGATACAGGATATCCTTTAATCCAAATTCAAATTAGAAAATGGAATCCCTCAAGGGTCAACCCTTTGCTGTACTCTCTTTAATATCGCAATAAACGAATTACCAAGACAGTGTCCTCTGGCATAGAGGAATGCTTATACGTTGATAACTTAGTAATATTTACATCAGCAAAAACAATCGAGTTGTGTAAACTAAGGCTGCATAGAACTACGAATATAATCATTACTGCAGCGGCAACTAAGGGTTTTCGATTCTCTGCAACAAAAACGTTTGCTATTCATTTTTGCAGATTACGAACTCCACACGTAGATCCGAAGTTGTTGTACAACAAGGCAATAGAGTTCAAATCACAAACTCAATTTTTAGGGCTGACACTGGATAACAAGCTTACGTACCGACCTCACATAGAAAATTTGAGAAAACATATACAGCGGCTAAAAATACTGAGATACTTAGGCAACATTACCTGGGGATCAGACAAGGAAATCCTTCTCAGGATGTACAAAACAATTGTGCGATCCAAGATTGACTATGCCTGCCCTGTATACGCACGTGCCTATGAAAGCACCTGAAAATATTAGATCCAATTTAGAATGCGGGCCTCAGGTACGCATTGTGAGCTTTTCGAACAGGCCCAGCTATCAGTCTACAATGTGAAGCAAACGTAGAACCGTTAAAGATACGATGTATTAGACTGCCTGTTTACGTAGCTAAAAACTCTGCACGGATAACCACCCTTACAGCAAATAATTAAAAACTATGAAAGGTACAATCTCAGACATGCGACGCACAATAATAATGTTGTCATAAGATTCTACAAACATATGAAGGACCTTGAATTAGTAATCCCAACACTGTACCCAAGGAATTTCATCTCGAACCCTTGGTAGACAAGGAGAAATATCACAATTAGGCTAGACCTGCAAAAAATACCAAAAAGAAATGCCACACCCGTAATATGTCTTTTATAAAATTATAAAGATTATATACACTAATGGTTCCAAAACTAACTCTGGAGAGGGCAGCGCAATTATTACACAAAAATATAGCGTTGCATTGGCACCTACCAGACAACGCGACAGTACTCACAGCTGAACTATTCGCAATTCACCGTGCATTACTTTATATTGAAGGCGAGAACATAACGGCAGCGGTCATCTGCACTGACAAGTCTAATGCAATACAAGTTATCACGCAACAAAACCCAAAAATAGGCTTGTCATAAAAATCCTTGAGCGCGTATATCTACTTAAGGATTTACACTTAATAATCACCTGGGTTCCAGGTCATGCAGGAATACCAGGCAATGAGCAAGCTGATAATGCAGCCAAAAATGCACCAGATCTAGTGCCATTACAAAATTTTCCCATCAGGCTAAACGAGTATACCCTGCATAATAAAGCACAGTTGTAAAGACATGTGGCAACGGAATTGGGCAAGTAGTAAGTCCAAATTAAAATCTATTAAACCATCCGTTCAAAAATGGTCCCCTGATATCCATCTAACATGCAGGGACCAATCTGTCACCTCCTAATTGAGAATCGGTCACACAAATTTAACTTTGAACTATATACTCACACCTGAGCAACCACCTCAGTGCGAAGTTTGCCACCAAAACATAGATGTAGATCACATCCTCACAAAATGTGAAAAATTTAAACAGATGCGACAAAAATATAATCTGCCCGAAAATCTTGCCGAAATCCTGAAAAATAATCTCAAAGTAATTGACAGTATGATTTCATACCTAAAGGAAATGGATCTATATGAAAGAATATAAAACAGGACACAGATAGTAAACGTACCTCAGAGCGGCTAATGACCGTAGCAGATGATGCCGCTGAAAAAAAAATACTATGGAAATTGTTCAAAATGATTACCATTTTCTCTAATACACAATTTGCACTCGTTTTAGAGCATTTAAAAGAATTATGGAACGTCTTTGTATATTTTGAAATTCCAGGGTAATGGCTTCACGAAGTTTATGTGGGTTGCGACGGTGCTTGACAAACTTTTTTTTGTAAGTAACCCCAAAGAAAAAATCTAGAACAGACAGATCGGGCGATCGTGGGGGTCATCTTATTGGCCCAATAGTACCTATCCATTTGTTAGGAAAATGATTTTCTAAAAACAGGCAATTTCTCAGTAATTATGAGCAGGCTCCGTCTTGTTGAAAATATATAGTGTTCAAACGAGCCAATTGTCACGGAAAATTTCAATCAAGTTAACGGCCACTAGAAAAGTGCTTAGGTAGCGGCTTTTGGGTTGGGGGTGGTGACAACTTTTGCTCCGGCTTAGTCAGGGTGAGACTCTAATTCAGGGTAGATCAGAAAATGTACTGCACAGATTATATTAATAAAGGTCAGTATTGAATCAGAGCCTGGACAGGGAATGCCAAGACGCCAGGAACTGATAAAAATAGACGAACGTATGAAACCTAAAGTCCTAGTTCCAACAGACTTCGAAGGAACACCCTTCCAGATCATAAATATAAAACACGCAACTTCACAAAATAACAATATCGTATCGGAACACAAAAACAATTAATGACAAAAATTCTAAATACCAGTTGAATTTCAATATTACCTCAATTATGATTAACACAAGTATAGACAATACAAAATTTGTAAATATTATAAGTAAACCCGCACGAGTGCATATCAGGGAAGAATAATTTTTAATTTTCCACTCACTTTAATGTTACTAATTACTTATGTACTCATAATCCCTTGGCCAAGAAAGCATGTAGTAGTACGTAAAATGCACCATAAATTAAGTGCTCGGTATTCTAACCTCAATTTCAAATAAGCACCTCGTGGGAGCAATCTCTAACAATAGTGTAAATATTAGATACCTTAACGTACTGTTGAAATATTTCATTAATGATCTTAATAAATCACCCTAGGCAGTAAAGAGAGTGCCTAGAAATATACTAAAAATTTGTTTTAAATATTAAATTTTGTACATCAGTATTACTAAATTTTGAATGAAGTAGATGTACTTCTTATGAACAGCATTAGCTCAAATTATTAATATTAAGTACTAATAAGGGAAAATAATAAAACCACAATAGCACAAATAAGCACAAACACTAACGAATAATAATACATGGAATAATCTTACTCAATGATTAGCTTCTGTACGTAGTTATCTCACATCAAAGGTCGTCGAAGTCCTAGACTGCTGGAATGGTAACCTAGAGTCATGACAGCTGATCGACAACGATAATAAATGAGAAATAATAAAGTTGATAGTGCGACAACGTTCTTGAGATAAAAGAGTGTAGCATACTAAATTCCTCAAAAGGTGAATAGTATGTCTGCTCTACCATATAGGCGGCAGAGCCTCAATAGATTACGAGGGGTTCCTGTTTGACGTTTAAGCCCAGGGTAAAAAGGATGTTAAATGGCTTTGAGAGAAAAAGGTCCCTCTATAGAGATCTTCCAGCCAGCTAAGCTTCTTCAACTTAGGGCAGAGCTATGAGCTAGGGTCGTAGGATGGTATACGATAAAAAGAAAGAAATTTTATTGGACGCCACCGTATCTTAATGAATGTTACAATAACAAACTATCCGAAGATCAGATACGGAAATCTTCGAAAGAAAAAATCTTAAGACGAGCAACATAAAAGAAATACTTACTTTTGTCTCTTCAATCTGGAATGGGAACGACGATCTCGTACTATCTGAAAATTTAACCACATCTAAACATTTTTAGACTAGGGCTACATTTGAGCCTAGTCACTCTATCACAAAAAAATAGATTGTAAATAGATCAACTAGTCAAAATTATGCTTCAAAAAAACTTTTAAATTCAACACCAATAATGTCTTTCTTCAATGCCAAAATTTCATGTGTGATTGTTTGCTTCTATAGGACAATTACTGCTGACTTCAAAGAAAGAAAGCTTTACAACAACTTATTATTCTTTCTATTAATTTAAAAAAATATATATACATTGTTTGTACATAGTTATCTGTACGGAGACTTTCAAAACAGTTTCTTTATTACGATGTAACATTAATCTCTGAATATTCATGGAACATTTTTTAATTGCATAAATTACATTAATTCTCTATAAGAAATATATGATTTTCATTTTTATGTTACAGTTTAATCATGATACTTGAATACGATCCTGTTCAGTTTACAAGAATCAAATTAAATGCTCAACAAAAATTTTTTTGTAGATTATAGAACTATATTTTTAATAGATATATTTACTGAAATCAAAGGTCAAAAAATACTTATTGTCGGCATTAAGCTGTACTTCAGGTGTACTGTCAAAATATGTTATACACTATAATTTGGCAAACAATTCTTACCGTATCACATGTTTAGTTATGCAAACATTTTAATATAACTTTGTAACTTCAAAATTATCTTATAGAAATACCTTGAAAATAATAAGGACATTTATGCATTATTCGAATAATAAATTTTGACCCAAATTTTACGTGTATCAATTTAAATGATCAACAAACCTTTACAAAAATTTCGAGTATTAACTTTAAATAAACATATATAGAATCTTTGAAAATTATTTGTACATCTTAAATGAATGTTCCTTGAAAAGAATATAGCTATAAAATGGAGGATGACTCACCGCTGGATATCTGCTTGGCGGCCGAATTTTTTTTAAACATCCACGTACTTACAAATGTGGTTGCACGCAGCTGCCACAGGTGTCCGAGCTTGATCTCTATAATGTGGAAATTTCCACTCTCTTGCCTAGCAACAATTGAAACTGCATTTCAGTCTCGTACTAGCCATACGGTTAACCATTTTAAAACTTTAAAACGTTAAAATCTAAAACTTGATACTGGCTACTTAATATTTGCAACGTTACAACTTTAGAACACTAAAACTTGCACGTAGAAATGTATTTACAACTATCTTAGGTCGATCCTACAGCTAAAAATGAATCCATGGTATCCGTTGACACCACCTTACTTTCCTCTGGGACGGCATATTTTAACAAAAAAACTTGCAGGCCCTCGATAACACTTGTATTCGGATTACATGCTGATATCAAAATGGAGCTTGACCACGAGGCAATGTTAATTATTCAAGCATGCGCCGGGAAAGGGAATATTGTATCAAGATACAAACAAATAGAAGAGTACTTAAAGTTTACTTTGACTATTCAAATGTAGATGGGGCACTATGTATAAATTCTTAATATATGGTTTCTATAGAAATTTAATATTTATTGAATTAGGTGTATTGGACAAAAGCGTATATTTAAATAGCAGAAAATCGTATGTGTTACAGGAAGCAGGAGCATAAACAGAATGAAGAGCATACGCATAACATGCACAATGAGAAGGCGTAGGGAAGAAAAAGAACCCTAAAATTTAATATTAGAAATCAAGTTGCAAACAAAAATTGGGATATTAATTACCACGTAAGTGGGTCAATTACATGCGCACTAACTGATTGAGAGATAACAGGACGTTACAATATTGAGGTTTCAATAACGAACATCTGCACCTAGAAAAAATAAAATAATAAAATTTAATCTATTTTAATTCATACCAATTATAAACGATGATGATGAATTTAAATCCACTACAAGTAAAAATCGAAGCTTGCAAAAGGCATTCTAGAACCATAAAACCAAAATTGCCAAACTCCAATATTAATTTGTCGGTTCTACCTAAATCCGTAATTAATACGATTATATTGGCAGAATCCAACTTTCACCAACAACGATCGAAATAAGAATGCCTCTTATCCACAAGGACAAAAGCAAAGTACAGCTTATTATCATATTTGTAATTTTAAATGCAGATAAATAACGTAAATTTGAGTATACAGCAATAACTTGTAATTATGAAGGTTAACACAAATGAAGCACAAAAGTAACAACGATATAGATAGCAGGACAACGCCGTCAACAGACAATTGAATTTAGAAATATTATAGAAATAGAATGCTGACACAGAAGTGTCGACCGAAAGGTTACACAATGGAACATTATCTATGAGTTCAGTAACTACATCTTGCAAAATTTCTAGGTATCGGTCTCCTATAAGACTTCCTTCATAAATTCTAAATGCTATTTGTGGACCCAAAATAAAACATGCGACGCTAAAGCCGAACCTACCCTGCTGCTCACGCTCAAATACAAGATGATGATTTTCTTGATACCAATGTCTAGTATTATGTCTGTTAGAAATACCAACACTTGAAAAATAAGCCTCATCGGACTATATTACTGAACGAGCAAAATTTCTGTTTATTTGAATTTGTTGTAAATACCAGTTACAAAAAATTAAGCAACATTTAGCATCTCCAGGGTGTAAGTACTGAACAATTAATGCTTTATAGGGTCTGAACTTAAATTTTTTTAATATCTTCTGTGCCCTACTCTTGATTACTCCAACTTCTGCTTTAATGCCCCTAGACGAGATTGAAGGAGTTGCCTCTACGACGGCTAAAACATTGGTCTTATCAATTTCTTGATTTTCCTTATTGTAGGATTTTGGTCTTGGTCGCGTAAATGATCCATGATTAATTAAATTATTTTTGAGTATAGAAAACCTATCCAAGAAAGGTTATCTTCTCTCCGAATATCTATAATAAGTATAAAGATGCACTATGATAAAAAATACTTAGGTATTAAATGAAGACAAAGTTTACCTGTTAAAATATAGTTCTGAGACCTGATGTGCATTTTCATTGGATTGTATTGTAGTGGGCTACTATTAACGCGTTTTACCAATTTAGAACAAGTAATAACAAAAGTCTTTATTATTCACTATTCACAAGTTTAATTAACAGTTTATGCCTTATTTATAGATGTTTTTAGTTCAATTAACAATGAAGCACTATCCCACTGATGTTATTTACAAGCACTAATATCTTCTTAAATTAAATCCTTAACCATAAGTCTTCTTTACAACACTAACACTACTATAATTTATTTATTACCCTTTTATTTATTTATGTACAAGTGGGCGGTACAATATGCACGTTCACATTGAAACGTATCCTCAAGTGCCTCACATTGCCACGCTAGTGAAACGCTTTTCTAAACTTCTGGCCGACACTACTTTATAATCACCATGCTCCAAGTTAGGTGTCTGCAAAACAAAGTCTTCCGACGTAACTAGGGTCTATTCCTTGGGTAGAGCTATGAGCAATGGGGGTAAGTCGAAATCTGTGGGGGTCACACTCAAACTAAAACAAACAGGCGCCACCAAGTCCAGATTGATTCATGTAAATGGCATGGCTAATTTCTAAGGGCGGACGTGGAGACCCAAAGAAAAAAGATCGCCTTCGCTGACAAAACCTGTCTTAACAAAATAAGACGCTGTTCCTGTAAGGAAAAATAATAATTAAGTCACATAAAAATGGGAACACTATTTGTGTCCCTCAAATATATCTAAAATGCAAAAGAATGTTTCCTACATAAGGGTACCATAAAATTTAACTCTTATTGTTTTTGTTTATCAGGTCTGATCAAACTAGATCAGAATAAAAAGACTTTAAGCGTGGATTATAAATTTACTAGAAAGAATTTTTTCTGTTTCTGTAAATAAAATTTAATGCAATAAAATAAAATGAATGCTTGAATTACTTGAAAAATTAATGTAAAGTTTATCAACTTGATTCTTACTCAAATATATTACAACCCAGTGTGACTGGTTATACTAAGGTTTTCTAACCCAATCAGATCTGTGTAGGTTATTTACAAATTAATATACAAAACTTTCTTTTTAAGTTAACAGTATTAAAATCGATTTGAAGTCAAAATATTCACAAAGATATTCTCTAATTTTATCAAAGGTGGTAGTAATGTAATACTAAACATCTGCTTGCAATTGTGCAATTGTTGACGGCATATTTTAAACAAACAAGTGACGTAGCCGCAGCTGTTAATTCATGCTGAAGCCACGTGTAGTCACATATCTACGAAACTAAGTGAAATTTAAATTTGATACTGGAGAAAACCAGCTTAGCTACAGATAAACTGAATAACAAATTTGTGCTTCTATAAAACAAAACGAAATAACGTGCTTTTAGAAGGAAGCACTGAGGAAATCTTAAAGCTATTACGAACCAAACCCCGGGCTGCTGTCCTTGGCTAGATTGGGAACTGCATCGCCGTGCGGAGTCTGCAGCTAATTATTCCTGCTTTCCATGCTTTAAATACAGGTGTTGAAGCGAAGTGGGTTTCTTACATTGATTCAAAGTTGCATAAATTTTGTAGCGTAATCTTCCATGGTCTAATCTTAGTTATAAATATAATTTTCGTTGCGTAGTTTGTAAGTCGTAGTTTACAAGTCGTAGTTTGCGCTAAACAAATTTTTAAATTAGATACTATGATAACGAATATACAATACCAACCGTTACTCAGGAAGTGTGTCACACAATTAATGCGACCCGGAGGTCACTCGCCATTATCTTCGAATGCCTGCTGTCGCTGCTTTTACCTATCGACGAGTGCCTCTGCCGCGTTCTTGCATGGTGGGAGGGTCCCGAGGGGGGTTGTCAATCCTCTCACGCGCGTGCCTGTGGCTGTGGAATACACCGACCTCCGAAACAAATAGACTAACGACTCTAGATACTGTATTAATGCAAAAATTTGATTGTTACACGTATTATTACTTTAGTTAATAAAGGTGTTTTAACATTCGTTGTACCTTTAAATGAAGAGATTTTTAATGCGAAAATAAAATTGTTACAACATAACACAAATTTATATTTACTCTTGGAATTTCAAAAACGCAATGACCAACTAACTATACACGATATGATTTATATACATTTATATACATTTGGATATAGTCTAACTGATGTACACTCATCACCGATCTTATATATACCCTAAAATTAACCAGATGATTCATAGTCTGGTGTTTGCTCGAATGTTCGAGACTTCTGTAGAATACACTTCGGTTATGCAGCTTGCGTGTTTGACGGGTTGCCTAGTAGTTCGTAACAGTATGTAGCAACATAACATATCATACTTTTCAAAGTTCTGATATACTCCCATTCTAGCCATTTATTAAAAGAAAACACAAATTTTAAACTTTTTAAGTAAATCTTAAATATTATTTTGACAAGCAATCTGACATCACCATTGACAAATTATTTTCTTTTGTTTCATTAATGTTGCTAGGGCCTACTATTAAATAACATATTAATTTTGAGAAAAGTGCAGTTTATTTAGTTATTTTTCAAAATAAATATAAACTATTACATAAAGCCCAAAAAATTATTAATTTAATTAGTTAAAAATATAGAGGGTGTCCTATTTAATAAAAAAACATATGTTTGCTTCATAATTAAAAGGTGGATGGCGCAGGAAAGAAACAAACTACGTCACTGGATTCTACAGAAAAAGTTCTATAAGAATACCTTATCATCTCTGAATAAGTTAAAAAACAACCGAGATATGGGGAATGTCCCAAAAGTAAAAATTTTGAATTTTATGGTGTATCTCAAAAACAAAGAGGGCTATGAAAATTTTGTTACCGGCATGTTTAGTTTCACAAAAAAAAAGAGTACAGTTTCGCAGAAACCGCAACCCTCTATCTTTAAAAATTAGCGAGACACCTTGTAAAAGTGTCCAAAAATGGACACCCTATACAGTATGGAACAGCTAAATGGAATAAATTCATTATTTTGGTAACTGTGCATATTTATAGAAAATTCCAATACACATCAATTTTAGATTATGAATTGACATCCTACAACGAAAAAATTTGATCTCTACATTGTACCCCCTTCGAGTGACAGTTGCAACCACTAATTTTTTAAATGTAAAATATGGGCTTGTGATATATCGTTTGAAAGGTCTCTTCATTCTCTATTCAAAAATGTTATTGTTTTCATATTTATTGTAAAAATTAACATAAAAATAATAAAATCATCCAATCACCGAAATTCGTTACAACACGCTCAAGAACTAATAAGAAATACAGTTTGTGTTCATAATTTAAAAAGACATGAATGTCAATTAATTAGATGTTCAAAATGCTCGCCGCGAAAGTCTTGATAACGTCCTAATCTTAAATAAAAGTATCTTCTAATTTTATTTAACATCTCAGGCATGACCGACCTAATCACAACTGTTATTTATCTTCTTGTCGTCTGAATCTAGCAATTTAGTTTTGTACACAATACTGTTCACATTCCGTATAAAAAGAAACCTAATAACGTAAGATCGAGTGATCGTACTGGCCATTTGATCAATCCTTGCCTCCCTGTCCATCGATTAGGAAATATTACATCAAGGTGTTACTCGACATTGGGTTGGTAATGTGGCAATACTCCATCATGCTGGAATCGTGTAGTATTTGCTGAAACTTGAGGGTTCCCCGGATCAGGATATAAATTTGCCAAGTTGGCACGACATTATTTTAAAGTGGTGCTAAATAATTATCGCTATTCAAATTGTCCTCAATGAAAAAGGGACCGATGATATAGTTTCCAACAATCCCTGCCCAAACATTAATCTTTCGATTAACCAATACAAATTTTGACGATTAGCAAGACCGTTAAGTGTAAAAGTTCACTCATCAGAAAACATAACATCTTCTAATTGGATAACATTGTTATCCAACATTCCCATCATTTGTTTACAAAAGTAAGTTCTATCAAAATCGTCTTCCATGAGCTCCTGAGTTGGAATCATTTTATATAATGCATTTTATTTTCTTTTAATATTCTTAGAATCGATGCATTGCTAACATCCAAGTTGTGGCTGCTTGTGCGCTCGATGTAATGTGGGGTTTCCCCAAACTCAACATCATATCCAATTTGATATCATCACCTATTTAATTGATGGGTGATTTTTTTATATCTGCCTTACATGTCCAAACTCGCAAAATTGCAGTTCTGTTTTACTAATTCTCCCTTGGGTTATATAGGCGGCAAATCCGAAAATTATTCATGAAATTAGTGAAGAACTTCCATTTATGTTCAGGTGTTATCTCCGTAACTAATCATGTGTATAACTTTTATTTTGTTCATTTCTGTTAATCTAACAATGTTTCTGAATTGCAGTTAATAAAATTCAAACTACAAGTATAACACTGACAACTACTGCCATGCAGTTATAATCACACAACAATTTGCTAAGGCATTTTAAACAAAACTAACATTGCTATGGAAATTTTTTACTTTCAAATGATATATCATAAGCCCATATTTCCTATTTATAAAATTAAGGGTTGTAACTGTCACTAGAAGACGGTTCAATGGAGGGATCAAATTTTTTCATTGCAGGATGTCAATTCATAATCTAAAATGTATGTTTTTCGACATTTTCTTTAAATATGTACAGTTACCGAAATAATGAATTTATTCCATTTGGCTGTTCTACACTTTCAGTTAGTAATTATGAATAGAGTTACGTAGATATATTAAGGTGCTTTATTTACGAAAAGTTTAGACAATTAGGGTGGGTCAGATCACTCTACACTGTGAATTCCTTTGTTTTATTATTGAGCTTTTGAGAGTTCTCATCCAATAATGATATTCTTTCACTTCCACATTACTGGTGGTGTCCACCTGGTTTTTGTCGATTACCGAATATTTGTCCTGTTCCATTTCAGGGCTGTTAGGCAAACCCACACTACTACTGTTATCGTACCCACCTTCACTGACTTGAGCTAAGTCCGCTATGAATTTAATATCCTTTCCTTGGGGCCGTAGTGCCAAATAAGTTCGTAACATATTGTTAAAGAATGGGTTGCAGATTTAATATATTTTTTCTTCATTTTCAAATGTTACCTGTGATTCATCAAGTGCCAAATCCTCCAAATTCCATAATTTTTAACCTATTTTCATCAGTCAATTGTAGATGGCTCTGCGACAGCAACAATAAGGTTCTGCGGCAGCAACAAAAGTTTACCATTTTTTAAAATGAAATACATGAAAATCCTAATAACAATGTTTGGGAAAAGCTCATCACAATTATTTATCTGAAATTCTTCCATTTCATGTTGTAGTCTATTAAATTCCTCAAAAGGAAAATAATATGTCTGCTCTACCATAAAGGCAGCAGAGCCTCGATATATTACGAGGGATTCCTGTTTGACGGTCAAGCCCAGGGTAAAAAGGATGTTGAATGGTTTTGAGAGAAAAAGGTCCCTCTAAAGAGATCTTTCAGCCAGCTAAGTTTCTTCAACTTAGGGCAGAGCTATGAGCTAGGGTCGTAGGATGGTATACGATAAAACAAAAGAAATTTTATTGGACGTCACCAAATCTTAATGAGTGTTTGATAAGAAACTATCTGAAGATCAGATACGGAAATCTTCGAAAGAAAAAAATTTAAGACGAGCAACATTAACAAAAGTACTTACTTTGGTCTAAGCAATCTGGAATGGGAACGACGATCTCGTACTATCTGAAAATTTAACCACACCTGAACATGTTCAAACTGGGGCTTCGTTAGAGCCTAGTCACTTTATCACAAAAAAAATTATAAATAAATCCACTAGTCAAAATTATACTTTCAACAAAAACTTTTAACTTTAACACCAATAATACCTTTCTTCAATACTAAAATTTCATATTTGTAAACTGTTTGCTTCTGTAGGAGAATTACTGTTGACTTCAAAGAAAGAAAATTTTATGACAACTTAATATTTTTTCTATTGATTTTTTTTTTTTAAAATATGTATATTTACATCGTTTATATAAACTTATCTATACGGAGACTTTCGAAACAGTTCCGTTATTACGATTTACTATTAATCTCTAAGCGTTCGTGGAATTTTTTTTTATTACAAAAATTACTTCAATTTTCTTTAAGAAATATATGACTTTCATTTTATGTTACAGTGACTTCATGCTACTTGAATAGGATCCTGTTCAGTGTACAAGAAACAAATTACATATTCAAAAAAAAATTCGCAGGTTATGGCTCTATAGTTTTAAGAGCTATCTTTAATAAAATCAAAGGTCAAAGAAAAATACTTATTGTCGATATTGAGCTATACTTCAGGTGTAATATCACAATGTGTTATACACAATAATTCCGCAAACAATTCTTATCATATCACATGTTTAGTAAAGCAAACCTTTTAATACAACTTTGTAACTTCAAACATAATCTTACAAAAATACCTTAAAAATATTAAGGTCAATTATGCCTTATCCAAATACTAAATTTTCAAACTAAATTTTACGTGAAACAAATTAATTTCTCTATGAACCTTCGCAAAATTTCGAGAATTAATTTTAAACAAACTTATGTATAGCTACTTCGAAAATTATTTGTGCATTTTAAATGAAAGTTCCTTGAAAAGAATATAGGTATAAAAATGGAGGATGACACACCGCTGGCTATCTGTTTGGCGGCCGGTTTTCCTTCTTTTAAATTTTTTTTTAAACATCTGCGTCCTTACTCTTATAGTTGAGCGTGGGTGACACAGGGATCCGGATTTGACCTTCATACAAACCAATCACATGTGGGGGTTTCCACTTTCCTGCTTAGCAACAATTGAAGCTGCCTTTCAGTTTCGTGCTTGCCTTATGGTTAACGATTGTTTTTTTTATAATACTTAATTTTCATTGCTTTATTACGTGTAACTTGAATTTAATATTTTAAAACTCGGAATTAAAATTGTCTTCATATTCAATAATTGATATTTTAATCTTAAAACTCTAAACTTAAAAAAAACTTGCGCTGAAATCAAACGACAGAATAGAATTTAGAGGTAAGCTTGCGAAATATTTTCTTACCGTAAAAATATATTTGCAACCATCTTAGGTCGATGCTACCACCAAAACTAAACTCATGGTATACGTCGACTCCACTTGACTATTTGTTGGGGCGGCATGTTTAATTAAAAACCTGCAGGCCCTGGATAATACTGGTATTCGGATTACATCTGATATCAAAATGGCTTTCTCCACGAGGCAATGTTAGCTATACAAGCATGCGCCGGGAAGTGGGATATTGAATCAAGATACAAGCAAATAGAATTTCACTTAAAGTTTACTTTGGCTATTCTAATGTAGATGGCGTACTATGTATGAATTCATAATATAAGGTTTCAATAGAAATTTAATATTTATCGACTAGTTGTATTGAACAAAATTGTGTATTTGAATAACAGAAAATCTTAATTGTTACACAACCTCTCTCCAAAAAGAAAAAAAATCTTGGATAAACAAAACAAATTTTAAAGAAGGATCAAAGATTTTTTATATAATCGTCGTTATAACAATCTCAACATAGCTAACTAACTAATTGACGATAAACACATACCAACTAGATTAACCCTAAACATTGATGTAAGATCAATTAAAAAAAAAATTCCTATTTGACTACTAATATGGGAAGAGGTTGAAGTACAAAAAAACAAAAAATATTATGAGCGAAATGAGTGTAATAGTAACTAATGCGTACAACTCGTCCAAAAAGGAGACATATCCGGGAAGACAAAATAGATAGGGATTAATCGGGAAGGTCTGACACTCAAACGTCACTCAACGGAATAAAAACAACACTAAGTATTTGCATATGCATAACCATACTACTACTCACTAACAAAAAAAAAATGAACCAACGAAAAAAGAAAGACTTATAGACCTATAAATACTCACATAAGATTCTTTATGTCCTAAACTAACTTTAAATCAAGAATATTCACACACGGACAATTGCCATTCGCACTAGACTTCGTAAAGTCCTAAGAGCAAAAAAAAATTTCAAGTTGGGAATTATGATTGTCTATAAAAAAATTTTGACAACCCTACCCACATAAACTTTCTTTAAAATTGTCTTATAGAACTCGCCAGCATAAACTCAAACTGGAAAGAGAAAGTGCTTGAGTGCTACGTCCTACCTTTCACAAAAAAATTTGGTACAACTACCTCATTAGACTTTCAACTTCATAACGCATAGTCCTACCTAGACTATCATATTTCAACTCTATGCTTCCCTAACTCTACAGAATTCAAAGAAATCAACTTTACCATTATATGTCCGCACCACAGTGGACACACTAAAAATTATTCGATTTGATACCAAATCAAACACTATATACTATTACTTTTGGTCAAACATCTTCTACTCAAAATATAACTATCAACTTTGGCCAACTTCACAAAAAAATCTCTACAAAATGCAAGCGACTCTCGCTTACCTAAACTCTAAATTCTCAAATATAGTTAACATCATCAATGCCAACACAACCTCTACAATCGACTTTTTCAGCATCATCCAAAATCAACAACCTAAACTTAAACAATATTATCGCTATAGTCGTCATAATAAATATCAACCTTGTAGCAATTTTATTTTCCACCTAATATATATATCTGTATAATCAATCCTTTTATTAAATATTAAATAATATAATACATTATAATGTTATCCAATCCACTTAATTTAATAACATCTATTGTCCAATAAAGAACTAGTATTTAGTTCATGTTAAAAGTTAAATTCTACGGAGACAATATAAAAGCTTTTGTTTGGTATCCTTCTTAAAGCCCCCTCTACTCAGGAACCGCGGGGTATCGCTGTTACCAGGCGGCAACAAGCTCGGCCGGCACTTCTAACACAGCTGGGGTTCAAGCAGGTCGAAAGTTGTTCTTAGGAGCGATGTCCGTCATTGATTTTTGCTGTTGGAAGCGTGCACGATGGAAGATTGCACGTGTATGCTATCTTCATAAATTGTTTTGGATGGTCCATTTTTGTGTTGAAACCAGTCGTGAAGAACGATGAAGTTTTTGTTAAAAAGACCATTAGGAACATGTAACTTTGGGAATAATTTATTTTAAAATATATTGCAACGTAAATTATAAATATGCAACTTTTCTGAATGGTATTCATGCGAAATTAAATGAAAACAATTCTATTCTTGTATAATATGGAATCACATATATAATTTATTCAAGTTAATTACAAACAACATTTGCTTTCTTGTGGTGTGAATTACGCCTGGAACATCTGTAAATTGAAACGCAGATAATGGAAGCCAAGTGACGTGTTTTTCAGTATGCAGCGCAGCTGTTTGTTTGGAATGGAATTTTCCGTTGTTAATACTTACGTCAGCTTTCAAGCAAGTATTTAGGTGCAAATTGGAGTTCTGGTATGTACAAAAAATTATGTTCGTATGTTGTTTGAACTGTCGACGTAGTAACGAGATAAATTTTACTTTAACCGACTTGTGTTAACTTTGAACAGGTCAAGGACAGACCTCAATTATATTTTACGTAGTCATACGATATGAATCTGTAATTTGTTCCTACAAATTCTTTTATTAACTCAATGAAACATCAGAAGATGTCACTACTAATTAGATAAAGTAAATTCTCATAATTTTGAACCTTTAGAAATTAAATTTCTACATTTGATATTTTATGAACAATTATCTGTAATTATTTACTGTGAAATTAAGGTAAATTTACCATAATTAACTCTTTCTATAAATAAGCAATTTTATGCTTTGTCAATTTGTTATATAAACTTCATTAAATAGTAATTGGTACGGATATATTCAGTACCATTGTAATTAACTCTTCCTAATTTAAATTAACTTATAAAGGAAGACATATTTTTTGTAAAAAATTACTTTATTGGATACCAAAAAGAATAGATTCTTATTTTCGGACTAAAGACTATCTTTTATTTAAGAGGAATGAAAGTCGATTCTGATTGTATTTAATTATTTTTGAGTTTGAATGCACAAACAGTGCTTTTCTTTGTTTAATTTGTTCACAGGTGCAATGGAGGATTGCTAAGGTCAAGGTCGAGCCATAAGGTAAGATACTTTAAAGATTAGGAGGTCTTTAAAAATTATATAGCGGTTATAGAAAAAAGGTTTCCGCATTTGCCTTGTACAAGGGACTTGTATTAGGTCTTCTCAGTATAAAAAAATACGGTGGCGCCTTATTTTTATTGTTAGTGGTTGCAATTACACCCCGACCCACAGCTCATTCTCTACCCAGAGCATATAGTTCGACTAGCCGCTTTGCCTTTGAGATTTCCTCAACTTAGAGCCACCTTCCATCTTAATTTGCCGTGGGCTCCATTTCTAATTATCGGAATTTCTCGTTAAACTAAATCGGAATAGAAAAAGGCTTCAACCTTACCAATATAATCGACCGATCAAAATAATCACATTAACTGCTTAGACGTTATTTACGCGCAAGTCTTTCAACAAAAATCTTTATGACACTAAACTTATACATATTTAATACTAACATAGTCTCTACAAAAAAAACAAGTTGAAAATGCAAGGCATTGTCGCAACGAACTTCCAAATGTAGACTTACTTTAAAACAATTTAAAGAAATTAAAATTATTATGTTGTAATAATTATAAGTATTCAGATAAAATAAAAATTAATTCCCCGGGGGGGTCGGGTATCCGTGGTCAGATTTTGTGGGGGGTACCATATTTCGACTCAGCTATGTTAGGGGAGTCCAAATATGTATCGCACATTAATTTTGGACCTATTTGAAATTTTAATTTTCCCGACGGAATATCGCGGGGGCACGGCGTCCCCGTGGCCCGATTTCAACTGACATCAAAACTTAAGCTCAGGACACCGAGCTGAATCGATTGATGTATCACACATTGATGTCCGACCATTAGAAAGGCCTCGGACGGACAGACAGACGGACGACAAATCGATTTCATAAACGAACGAAGCTCGTTGAAAATATGTACAAACACGAAAGCATGATTGTTACCTAAACAAAATTATCACCGAAACGCTCGATACTCTTCTTACTACAAAAGTTTTCTTTGACAAACAGAATTCCATGTCAAAATTTACTTTTCTGGCACGTCATTATCTATATCTAAAGCTGAATATGATTTTAAATCTTTGAGGTGCCATCTACCGGCTTTAGAACTATCAATATTATTCAGGTCATATACTAAATTCGAAATTTTCTTACGAACGATACACAAAACAAATTTGGGAGCTAGTTTTGCACTAAATTTCTCGCCAGCTCTGGTTAGAACTTTGTTGGTTCTCCAAACTTTCTCACCAACTCTAAAAGAAATATCTCTTCTTCTCAAATTGTACTGGCTGCATGCACATTCATAAGCCTGATGCAACCTCAAACTAACATCTGTTTCTCTACTATGGACCTACTACTTTCTATACCTCTAATGTTTAACTCGTATTCCAACTCTTCTTTGTGCAAATAAACAATCTGTAAAGTATCTGCCATTTCAAAAATTTAAAAGAAAACTTTTCAACCGCTAAATTTCTAACACATGAAAACAGCACTCTCGTTCCGCTAATATTCTTGTTCGCTAACTACTAAAAAAATTTTTTTTACGTTGCAGTGTCATTAATTGAAATAACCAAATCGAGGCTTGTCGTTAGAGTTGCTATAAATGTTTGAATCATCAAAATGTATTCTGGCCCCACGTTGTGAGCGCTATTTATGTAACCTATTAAATTCCTCAAAAGGAAAATAATATGTCTGCTCTACCATACAGGCGGCAGAGCCTCGATAGATTACGAGGGATTCCTGGTTGACGGTCAAGCCCAGGGTAAAAAATATGTTGAATAGCTTTGAGAGAAAAGGGTCCCTCTAAAGAGATCTTCCAGCCAGCTAAGTTTCTTCAACTTAGGGCAGAGCTATGAGCTAGGGTCGTAGGATGGTATACGATAATAAAAGAATTTTTAATAGACGCTACCGTATCTTAATGAGTGTTTGATAAGAAACTATCCGAAGATCAGACACGGAAACCTTCGAAAGAAAAAAATTTAAGACGAGCAACATAAACAAAAATACTTACTTTGGTCTCTGCAATCTGGAATGGGAACGACGATCTCGTGCTATCTGAAAATTTAACCACACCTAAACATGTTCAAACTGGGGCTTCGTTAGAGCCTAGTCACTTTATCACAAAAAAAATTATAAATAAATCCACTAGTCAAAATTATACTTTCAAAAAAAACTTTTAACTTTAACACCAATAATACCTTTCTTCAATACTAAAATTTCATATTTGTAAACTGTTTGCTTCTGTAGGACAATTACTGATGACTTCAGAGAAAGAAAATTTTATGACAACTTAATATTTTTTCTATTGATTTTTTTTAAAAAATATGTATATATACATCGTTTATATAAACTTATCTATACGGAGACTTTCGAAACAGTTCTGTTATTACGATTTACTATTAATGTCTAAGCATTCGTGGAATATTTTCAAGCGAACTTCGTTCGTTTATGAAATCGATTTGTCGTCCGTCTGTCCGTCCGAGGCCTTTCTAATGGTCGGACATCAATGTGTGATATATCAATCGATTCAGCTCGGTGTCCTGAGCTTAAGTTTTGATGTCAGTTGAAATCGGGCCACGGGGACGCCTTGCCCCCGCGATATTCCGTCGGGAAAATTAAAATTTCATATAGGTCCAAAATTAATGTGCGATACATATTTGGACTCCCCTAACATAGCCGAGTCGAAATATGGTACCACCCACAAAATCTGACCACGGATACCCGACCCCCCCCCGGGAATTAATTTTTATCAAAAATTTCAAATAGGTCCAAAATTAATGTGCGATACATATTTAGAATCCTCTGAAAAAACTGAATCGAAATATGATGCCCCCTTATTTACACACACACACACACACACAAACACACATACATACATACATACATACATACACACACACATATATAGCTTTTAAAATATCTATTCAATAAAATAAAATATATTAAAATGTCTCTTTTGTTGTTTATAAATTTTTGTATTTTATCTGAATACTTATAATTATTACAACATAATAATTTTAATTTCTTTAAATTGTTTTAAAGTAAGTCTACATTTGGAAGTTCGTTGCGACAATGCCTTGCATTTTCAACTTGTTTTTATTGCATCTGATATCTGATATCAAAATGGCTTTTTCCACGAGGCAATGTTAGCTATACAAGCATGCGCCTAGAAGTGGGATATTGAATCAAGATACAAGCAAATAGAAGTTCACTTAAAGTTTACTTTGGCTATTCTAATGTAGATGGCGTGCTATGTATGAATTCATAATAAAAGGTTTCAATAGAAATTTAATATTTATTGCCTAGTTGTATTGAACAAAATTGTGTATTTGAATAACAGAAAATCGTATTTGTTACACAGCCTCTCTCCAAAATGAAAAAAAATCTTGGATGAACAAAACAAATTCTAAAGAAGGATCAAAGATTTTTTTTATAATCGTCGTTATAACAATCTCAACATAGCTAACCAACTAATTGACGATAAACACATACCAACTCAATTAACCCTAAACATTGACGTAAGATCAATTAAAAAAAATTTCCTATTTGACTAGTAATATGGGAAGGTGGAAGTTTACTTTGGCTATTCTAATGTAGATGGCGTACTATGTATGAATTCATAATAAAAGGTTTCAATAAAAATTTAATATTTATTGACTAGGTGTATTGAACAAAATTGTGTATTTGAATAACAGAAAATCGTAATTGTTACAATATGTAACTCACCTATTATCTAGACGTTAAATAATAACGTTAACCATTCGCATTGCTAACTTTTAAATTAATTTAATAGTTAAGAATGTTTTACATTGATCAAAGTTTTAGATATATACATAACCACACTTTTTAAATCGATGGAAATTGTCCGTTTTACTTACTTGCTGAGTAAAATATTTTGCTTGGCATGGGGAAAGTAATCCGATGCTCGAATAACGTTCCCCATACCAGGTAAAATTATTCATTAATATTTAATTGGAAACGTATTGGTTTCCGTCGACCAACTTCCTCTTTTAGCACTGGATGCAGTATCTTTTTAGAAGGTCCGCCAGTGTTAAGTAGGTAACAGGTCATTTGTTTATTTCCATTCATTAAGTACATTTATGATCCGTAAAGAGGAAAGACAAATTTTAAGACATTTGGAAACGGTGTCTGTTAAAAGGGAGCACGACATTTAATTAAGACAAGTTAGATTAGCTAGCTAAATAAATTTAAGTGAGAATTAGAAAGCAACTAAGAGCTCATATAATAATAGATAAAAAATTATCAATATGCTCACTTTAATTCTTCATTTTTCAAAACTAAACCTAAATTTAGGTTTTTTACAGGGGTGATGAGTTCAGCTCAATTAATAGTCAGTGATTTTTGTGACACTAAGAATGAAGATAACTCCAAAATGGTTGAAGTATTTCATTCCCAAGCTCAGGCAATAGCAATCGAGGAGCCGAAGGAAGACGAGAATACTCGAAAGCAGTGCCTTTCACAACTAAGAGATTGGATTTTACAAAACAAAGACATTGAGAACTGTATCATAGGTAAGGAAAGATCTGAAGTTCAGATTAGAGCATCGAGTGGTGAAGTCAGGAATTTAATTAGTAAACAGGTCAAAATATGTTGAGTTTAATAAATCGAAAAAAATATTTTTAATATCGCTTCAATATTATTTTAACTTCGCAATATAGGTTTGAACGGAAAATATATGTAGTCAATGAAGAACGAAATTGTATTCAAAATATAGCATCTGCCTTGAGTTCAATAATAAAAAAATTGACCTAAATATGCATTAGATAGTAATTATCAGTCGTGACATATCCAAAATTGAAAATATTTTATTTTACTAAATAGGTGGAAGACTACTTTTTCTCATAAAAATTAAAAGTCGATGCTAAAACGACTTTATATAGGATGATCTGTTGCGGGTGTTTGAAGCATTAAGTTTGTAAATTTGAAATTATCCAAAAGGGCAGGAATTCCATAACAAAATCAGAATGCACTGGCCAACTACAGTGGTGCAGGAATGGGTTTCTATAGCAATAAATTGCAGAAAATTGAACAAAATTGAGTAATGATTAAAATTGTACCTAGGTGCGATTTCAAACTACATTATTACTAGCACTTACCCTGTTAGGTTTCCAATCCTTCAAGTTTAAAGGGCACCAGCTACGTCTAATGCTAATAAGATTGTCTCTGGAGATGTGTAACGCAGGGGATTGTTAATTACGAGGTATTCTCATGATGAAATGGATTTCCTTACAAAAGGTCACCTGTCTGTTTGAACAAATAAAACAACTTTCAACTCATCTTGCTTACATCTATTCTAAAATAGCATTATTTGGGCATTTCTGTAAACTTATAGGCATGAAACAACTTTTAAATGTACTTACACAAATATTCAGGTTAGTTATTCCTATAACAAATTCTAATGCAAATACATACATTAAACAAAATTGGTAAAATTCATTATATTTGTAATAATGAAACATTACACATTGGGCAATACTTTATCAATGATAATCACAAATACAGTACAAATTATACATTTAGTTCTACAACAGATTTACCTTACATTGATTTTAAAGTATACAGGTGTAGTTAATGTGCTTATTCTGCTCTGTAAATTTTGCTTTTTATTGATTTTTTTTTAAACATCGTGCAGTTTTCAATACAAGGTCACGCCTGATGTTGTTTGTATCGCTATGTGACACCCATCTTACAACGTTCAAAAACTAGTCAGTCGCTTCTTATCTGTCGTAGGGCAAGGATGTCAATCCCGACTTCTAGTTCCAGCGACTGGAGAATCGCTTTGAGTTAGAGATCTCTATAATTACAGTTATGTAGAAAGAACTTGGGTGATAATAATCAATGGTTCGTATATTTTTTATTTAAATATCCTGTATAATCTTCGCGTTTTCTTGCAGTGCAATTATAATAAATTAAATTAAACTATATTAAATCCTATAATGTAATAACAAGAGTTATGTTTAAATCGTTCGCATTCGCATTGTTAGCAATACAGCTATTAATGTAGTAAATTCTTGAAACTGCAAAACACATTTAAAATATGTTTCAACTGTAACTCATCGTTTATCGTATGAAGATTTCTGTTATGGCATTTATGTGAAAGCATAACCTGGAGGTGATTTGGATGGAAAATTCCTACCCCATATTCAGTGAATGGGTCGTCAATGTCACTGGTTAGCATTGGTCTGAAAACTCATTCCACCCCTTTTGTTAAAATCCGAGATTGATGCTAAGAAATCCTAATGGGTTTCGGCTGTTATATGGTGTGTCCGTACTTCAAGTGTCTATCACATTCCGTGACGCAGGACAACAGATGGTGAGTGTTAATAGTTAAATTCTTTCCTGATGTCCAATTCCAGCGATTTTGCATTTGAAGATTATTTGATTATAAAAATTTAATTAAAATAAAAGAATAGTCTAAATAGGAATTCAAACTTACTAGAACTTGCTGTGTTAAAAAAATTCTAAATAGAAATTAAATAAACAGTTAACTTGACTAATTATTGCATATGTAAATTTTATGTACCATATTAGTATAAAATCTTGTAATAGTGTAAATCGAAGATATTAGATCTGCTCTGCGATATTGAGGAATAATATAAATAAAATTTATAAAATTTTCAAAAATTAATTAGGGGCGATTTCGTAATTTAAAGGTCAGCTTACAATATTTAATTGAAATAGCTCCAAGTTTGAACTTAGTAAATATCAACTAAAAACTGTTACGATAATATTTCAGTTATAATAAATGTAAATATTTTTGTATTAACACATTATTGGTGCCTTAAATGATACAAGGTATTGTAACACTTCGCCCTCTTTCCCTGACCTAAGTACCAGGCAAAGAAACAAGGAACGAGTTACCTAATACATGTATAATCAAATGCCAACTTTATATCACCTTTTATGGTTCAAAATTGCAAGACAAGGGTCCACTTACCTATTCCATAAGGTTGTCCGCTACTTCTGATCCCATAGTCTTTACTCTACTTTCCTTAAACGCCTCGGCTACTCTACAGCGGAGAGTACATGGACATGTCCCAGGTTGGATAGGCCTAAAATTCTGAAACCGATACTGGTGAGTTAACTTACCCAAAAGTTTACAAAATATCTGTACCTAAATGTATTTCAACAAACCCTTTTAATTGTAATATATATATATATATATATATATATATATATATATATATATATACAGGGTGAATGGTATCGTTTGTGCAAAAATGAACTGGGAGATAGTACACTTAATTTGCAACAAAAATTGTTAATATGATCCCTGTCCTATCTCGGTTGGTTTAGGAGATATGGTTTATTTAAGTTTGTTTCTTAATAACGCGACTTCTGGCAGTAAAACTTAAATTTCTCGGCTTCTGCTGCAAATAACTAGATAAACAATCCGATTTTCAAAAACTACATTAAATTTCCTATAAAAAACAACTATTTCGATTTTTTAATTTTAACAGAAACATTTATTATAAAGCATTAAAAAATAAAAAATTACAAAGGAAATTTTTTTAACAAAGTTTAAAGTAATATTACAGGGAAATTATTTTACCTACAAATGAGCAAATGCCACAAAAACAACCTTACTTCATAAAGTTTCCGACTGTGCAAAATACTTTCTATTTGATTTTTAATTTATTAAATTATTGCCATCGTAATGCCGGAAAAACCTTGTTCGATTATAAGATAATCAAGGCAGTGCGAATTGAAAACAAAAATGTACAGTAATTTTAAGAGCATAGATACGTTTATAGCATGTAGTTGTCACATTGACAGTGTGAAGCATTGTCACTGATTAGACGATTGTATTCGTATAAATGTTTGATATGTACTATATTACTATCTAAGATGCCTGCTCGTTATAGCAATAGAGAATATGCAGATATGCATTTCATTTATGGTTTTTGTAATGGTAATGCTACAAGACCACGGAAGCAATATCAATGTCGGTTCCCAAATCGTCCGATTCCCAGTCGCAACGTGTTTGCAAGAACGCACCAATGGCTCCTTGATGGAGGAGCATTTCAAGTACCTAATGAAAGGGGGCAAGATCTGGACGTAGAAATTGACGAGTTTGTCTTGAATCGAGTGGAACAAGACGCTACAACTTCTACACGTCAAATTGCAAGAGAGGTTGTAGTTTCGTAATGGAAAGTAGTAGATGTTCTGCACAAGAATAATATTCGTCCTTTTCACTTTACACCTGTTCAAGCTCTGGAAGGCGGAGGCGAAGATTTCCAACGAAGGTTGATATTCTGCCGTTGGTTATTAGCACAAAAATTTGAGGAGCGCCATCTTTCGAAAAATACTGTGGTCTGATGAGTCCTTCTTTACGCACGCTGGCGTTCTAAATCTCCACAATTACCACTATTATACCAATGAAAACCCTCATGCAATAAGACAGAAATCGTTCCAACGCAGATTCAGCCTAAATGTGTGGGCGGCTGTGATAGGAAACACCCTTATTGGGCCCTATATTTTCGAAAGAAACCTCAATGGAGAAGTGTATTTGGACTTTCTTTAAAATCAACTACCCCTATTGTTGGAAGATGTCCCTTTAGAAGTTCGTAGAGATATCATTTTTCAACATGACGGGGCTCCTCCTCATAACACACGTGGTGTCCGCCAATTTTTAAACGAACAGTACGCAAGGTGGATTGGTAGAGGAGGACCAATTTTGTGGCCAGCAAGATCGCCTGACTTGAATCCCATGGATTACTTTGTATGGGGCTTTTTAAAAGAATACGTATACATTACATGTGATTTTCCAATGCTCCACCCGAAGGTACTACATTGGCCAGAAAGCGAGTTTTTTTTTACCTGGAAAATTTTGAATTTTGCCGAATCCTTGCTGTTCCAAGCAAGGTAGGGATCTTTAACGTGCGTGACAACACTCTCACACGGGACCTCCATATTACCTCTCATCCGAACGAGGGTGTATTTTTGCGAAAAATGCTCGCCTAACATTTTTCAAGCGGATCGTGTCGGGATTCGAACCCGGGACCTTGGGCGTAGTAGTCACACACATACCACTACGCCACGGAGCCGCCCAGAATACGTATACAGCACGGAGGTAGTCAGTTTGGAAAATTTGAGACAAAGGCTCGAAAATAGATGTCAACTCTTAAGAGAGAAACTATCTATGAGCGTGACCGTGGTTGGTGTGCGGAAAAGAGCAAGAACCAGTGTCAGGTGCGGTGGTCAGCATTTTGAACAATACAAATAAAATTTAATTTATCAAATTATTGCCTCTGTAATACCGGAAAAACGTTGTGGGATTATTAGATAATCAAGGCAGTAGGCGAATTGGAAACAAATATTTGTTTCCATATTTCCATACTTGATAAATTAAAAATCAAATTAGAAAGTGTTTCGCACAGCTGGAAACCTTATGAAGAGAGGTTGTTTTTGTGACATTCGCTCATTTGTAGATAAAGTAATTTCGTTGAAATATTACTTTAAACTTTGTTAAAAAAATTTCCTTTGTAATTTTTTACCTTTTAATGCTTTATAATAAATGTTTTTTTTTAAAATTAAAAAATCGAATTAGTTGTTTTTATAGGAAATTTAATGTAGTTTATGAAAATCGGATTGTTTATCTAGGTATCTGCAGCAGAAGCCGAGAAATTTAACTTTTACTGCAAGAAGTCGCGTTATTAAGAAACAGACTAAAAAAACCATATCTCCTAAACCAATCGAGATAGGACAAGGGTCATATTAACAATTTTTGTTGCAAAATAAGTGTACTATCTCCCGGTTTATTTTTGCACGAACGATACCATTCACCCTGTATATATATATATATATATATAAAATAAGTAAGATATATCTGAAAATAAGCTCTTATGAAAATATAAGTGCTTACTGACGAAATAGCTCGATTTGTATTCGCCAGTAAGCACTTATATTTTCATAAGAGCTTATTTACAGATGCATCTTACTTATTATATATATATATATATATATATATATATATATATAATACAGACACCTTATGGTGTCTGTATTAAATATTACAACTTTGCTACTCCTGTCCTGATGAGCCCCAATTAGGGCGAAACACGTCGACAGGATGCCCTCGTGGCTGAATTTCAGTCACTTACCAACAATTCATTTCTACTTTATATTAATTTAAGACTCATTAATCCTACATTTCTTTTAAATTATAACTTTTGGCTATGGAAAAAGGCAGTTGAGTCGGATCTCCTCCGTGCCGACTGTTGGTACCACCTGCGATGTCAGGTAAAACGACACAAAGACACACACACACACACACACACACTACATATATATATATATATATATATATATATATATATATCAACATTCGTATCAAGTAATGAATTTAATAATCTTTAATATGGTGATATAACTATTTACATTTCCTATATCGACGTACTTGCATGAAATAAAAGAAATATCGCTTACTTAACTAAAAGTTACCTTAAGTCGGGTTGTTATATATTGTACTAAGCCCTGCAAATTCTACAGTTAAAACACATTGGCCCCAAATTACACATCGTCAATAACTCTTGATATTCTATACAAAATTCATAATGATGATTGGTAATGTTAATAATAATGTCCAAAAATTCCAACCCTAATCTAGCAACTTAACATATTCATGAAGAAGCATATGTATAACTATATAAAAGTTCATACTTACAACCCCACGTGTATGCATGCATATATATATGCATGTATATACGTTCGTTCTATCAAACCATTTATTCAAAGATTTATTCAATACCTGTTTCGAGTATGCAATACCCACTGTTGCTCCAATCTCTACACTTCTTATATTTGTTCACGAAACATTACTATAATTTACACGGGCATATAACCACTACTGCTACGCGACATTACAGCGTAACCAGCACTAGCTCCGGGCTAGTTATTTTCACATTTACGTGCCTTCTTTCATATCTTTTTGTCTTTTGTGTGTCTTGGTGTGGCTTTGTGTGTCGTGTGTCTGAATTTCTCGTATTTATACACCTTTTATCACGTGACTGTTTTAGCCAATCAAAAACCTTACATATTTCATAATCGTACATCATTCCTACATGTGCTTTTAGGTTAATGGTTTAAATCAACTTTTATTACTGTCATTGCTAATTGAAATTGCCCTATATTTAAATTTAAGTTATTTTGCAATATTCTAAAGTATTTCCTGTTAATATTTTTATAGATATCACGAAAAATTACATTTTATTACGCACTTCCAGTTTCGAATTCTCTAGAACAAACTAGCATTTCCTTTGACGCCTTAATTTAAAATCTTCTAAATTTCAGGGGATGTTAGATATCAGTTGATAGGTTATGTTCATTTAAGTTGTCAATTGTCATTCAAAATCAAACTAGGGTTGGGTAACTATATTAATTCTGGTCAGTGATGGGTTACATTTTAGATAGAATTATCTGTGATTGGCAGAAAATATCATTTGAAATTTGGCTTAATTTAAAAATGGTCTTGGGTGTTACAGTATTTATGATTGAGGAATTACCAGTCATAAAATTTTATCCAAAAGGTATTGAATCTAGCATGAAAATAATATTTCAATTTCAGTCGTATTTACAGAAGAAGAAGGTGTATAAAATTTAGGTCCAGCACAGCTGAGGGAAGAGGTGTATTTTTCATATTTTTAATGTGTTATCTAGGGACGTAAATAGCGACTCCTTGTGATTTAAATATTTAGCCTCTTCTTGAGGTACAAGGTTAGAGGTGTGACAACAGGGCTTTTGTGCTCAGATGCGCTTGTGTACTAAATGGTTTCTACTTTTTCCTATTAGTGCTTCCTCGTTATAGATAAAAATTAACAAAACAGTGGCGCCTCGGTATTGTCCGATAATCCCCTCGATAGTCTCTTGAAATAACCGCGGAAGATTCCAAAAGTCATTATTTTAGACAGATTATTTTACAGCTTTTTCGTGGCCTTTGTGAAAGTCCAGGTAAGTGTATTTTCTGTGGCAACGATCCAGGGTCCAGTGTTTCGACTTGTAATATTTAGTCCATCCCCAAATTATAATAATTACAGTCAAACAGATTATGGTAACGTTTCACGTTGTTACACTTTTTTTATATAGTGTATTTACTCTACCTTATAGGCGGCAGATCTTCTATAAATTATTAGGGGTTCCTGTCTACAGTTTAGGCCCAGGGTAAAGAGTATGGGAAATGGCCTTGAGTATAAGAGGAGCCTCTAAAGAGATCTTTCAGCCAGCTAAGCTTCTTCAACTTAGGGCAGAGCTATGAGCCAGGGTCGTTGGATGGTATACGATAATAAAAGAATTTTTAATGGACGCCACCGTATTTTAATAATAGCTATAATGAGAAACAATCCGAAGATAAGATACGGAAATCTTTGAAAAGAAAAAAATCCTTAACGAGCAAAACATAGAAATATAATACTTAATTGTGACTCTGCAAACTGGAATTGGAACGACGATCTCGTACTATCTGAAAATTTAATCACTTCATAGCATTTTAGAGGTAGGGCTACATTAGAGCATAGTCACTTTATCACAAAAAAATTCCAAAAAGATTACCTAGTTAAGATTATACCGCAAAAAAAAAGTTCAATACAATACCAATAATCTTTCCTTCGCTACAAAAATTTTATAAATTTGGTTGCTTGCTTTTATAGAAAAATTATTGTTGACTTCAATGAAAGAAAGCTTTAAAACAACTTAGTGCTCTTTCTATTGATTTACAGAATATATATATATATATATATATATATATATATATATATATATAAGTAAGATGTATCTGTAAACAAACTCTTATGAAAATAATAACAGCCATTGACAAATACAAATCGGGCTGGTAGTTATATAGCCATTAACAAAACATTAGCTTTATTACTTCACAGGGGAGGAAACATCCACTGACCAATGGTTTCGGCTTGTTAGCCTCATCAGAGTGGAATAGTTCCCAAGAACCCTATGAAGTAATCGAAGCTATTATAATGATATAATTTCGAAACAATCACTGTACTATGGCAAAAGTAAATAAAACCGCCATCAGGTGATAAAACAACAACACTACTAAAGTGTGGAAGTACAGAATTGAGCCGAAACTACATAATAAATTTTATAGATGACTATAAAAGTACGTCTGGCCTTTGAGATTTGCGGAATGTTACAGCAAAATTTATTTGCAAACGTAACAAACCTTCTCGTGGCGACACCCGGGTTCATGCCCCAAAGGCATGTTTTGTTAATGGCTATATAACTACCAGCCCGATTTTTTTTTGTCAATGGCTCTTATTATTTTCATAAGAGTTTGTTTACAGATACATCTTACTTTATAGACAATTTTCTTATTGCGAACTGCAAATAACTTGTCTTTGTATATATATATATATATATATATATATATATATATATATATATACATACATCATCTGTACAATTTTACACGTATTGAAGCTTTTTATATATCTACCTTTAGTAATGTCTAAGAGTAGTCTCTTATTATTTGTATGAATTTTGCAAGTGCTAATTTATTATAGTTCTTTAGGAGAATTAAAGTGTTTTTGATAATATTCTACTTGTGTTTGATACCGAAATAGGATCCTGTTTTGGCTTACATATAACTAATTAAATATATTGACTTATCATGAACCGACAAACTAACATTTTTAATTAATTTAATTTCTTGAATCAAAGGTTAAAAGTACTTATGGTCTGAACTAATCTGTATTTCAATTGTGCTGTCAAAAAAACATAAATCAGTTAGGGAATGATAGGGAAAGCTAGGGATGGATTTAAATTAGTTAGCTAGATTTGGATAGTTTTAAGACGACCCTTCAGGTCGCACTGGTAAGCAGAGCCGGCGTCTGCTATCCGGTATTACGGATCCCTCCCCCTCTCATTTTTGTTTGTGTCTTGTTGATCGGGTACACTCCAAGGTCAGCGCTAGGGATACCATTATTTAAACCCTGTTTTTAGTTTTTGTTTTTAGTTTTTGTTTCAGTTTGTCAGATTTTTAGGTTTGTTAGATTGTTAGAGTTTGTTAGGTTTGTTAGATTTTTATTTAGATTTTTATTTATGGTGGATTAATTATGAAGTTAGGATTAATAAGAAGCATGGTTATTTTCGCGTTTAAACCCAATGTAGTACCTCCGGGTGGAGCATTGGGGACGTGGCCGCACGTATAGCGGCCCTTATTCAAATTATAAAGTCAAAAAAACTAGATTTTATAATGTGACAAACAAATACGAACGGGTCACCTGCTTAGTTACAAGTACATTTTATCGTAACCTGTTAAATTCAAATAAAGTTATCTTATAGAAATTTGTTTGCTTTCTTACGAACATTTATGCAATATTTAACTATTAAATTCTGAACAAAAATTACGTGTACCAATTTAAATCACTATATAAAATTTACAAAAAATTATTATTACATTTCCAGTAATGGTTCCGTGAAACGAAAATTGAATTAGAATTGGAGAACACTTGCCACAAATAATCCCCTAGACATCAGCGTTCCTTAACCTTCGTGTGCAGTTACAACAACAGGTGCGCGAAGTTCACACGTGTTTGGCATTACAACTTGGCTTTTATACAAAACAAAATTTACGGAAAATCCTTCGATACTACATAGCAACACTCGACAATTTGAACTTTCAATACTGCATAATAAAAAAACTTGTGCTTCAGTGTTCCATAACAATTAGATTAAAACTTGTGTTTCAATACTCCATAACAATTAGATCGCTATATTCCATAATTAAAAATACTTGATATATTACGTGTCTACCTAAAACTTGCGCTGAAAAGAATCGAGAAAATGATTTAAATGCAAAATTGAAATTTATTCACCTACCGTAGATGATGTTTACTCTCCAGCAGCAATAAGTCGATAAACTATAAATTGGTATAATGGTATTTGTTGGCACCATGCCACCTGCCTTTGGGACTACATGTTTTCCAGGAAACCTGCTGTCCCACCTCGCCACAAACTTGATTATCCGATCACATTCGTACGTTAAATGGAACTTTAGCCTCAAAGCAATTATTACTAGAGCACACGCAGAAGACCAAATTGTTGCATCAACACATACACAGATAAAAGGAAACCTAAATTCTACTTTGAGTCCATAGACATAGGATGAGTTCTAAGTAACAAATAGATATTATATTGTTAAAATAGGAATTTGGTATTTTCTGTATAATAAAGGATTTTTGTTAAATAAATATTTAGAACAAAAGCGTACATTAATGAAGCATGTAATCGTATTCGTTACAACGTAACAAGTATTTTTAAATAGAGCAGCTTGATTCTATTTTTCCAGCAATGCGAAATTTGTGTAGAGCAATTTACTGCATGGCAAACATATCTGTCAAAAGCAGGCAAGGGATTAAGCATTTAGTACATTATATATTTCACTTTGTAAATTATGTATATTAAACCAAGTCCATTTGTTTTAGATGACAGTTTTCTCCTTCGCTTTCTCAGGGTAAAAAAGTATAGCCTTTACATGACACAACAGATGATCCTTAAATATCTCAATTTACGAAAATCTTTTTATTATATGTTTTACAATCTGGATTATTTAGAACCAAGTGTACACGAATTAATTACCAATGGGTAAGCACGCACAGACTGTATTTACATGCATATTAAATTAATGTATTTTCTAGGTATATATTTGCCAGCCCTTTCAGGGACAAACATGGTAGACGAGTTATAATAATTATAGGAAGTAGGTAGTTTATAATTTCTATTGTTTAGTTATTAACGTCATTAGATCGATCAGTTGCAAATAACGGACACGTTTTATAACCAACCGAGTCCATCATTTGCATATCGGTCTTATGGCAGGTATTCAATGCTTTTCATAATAAGGGGAATATTTGAGGATGATTAGTGAAAGGTGTTTTTTTTTTACTTACAACTGTGATGTGGTTCGCCTTTGTTAAACTAGATCGCCAACATCGACATCTGTTTACTATGTACTAGAAGAAAATACATCTGACTATTTAGTTATTTAACTTAATTCACAGAATAACAATAATCTTTCTACGCTTACTAATCACGTTTCTCTACTCATTCTACAGTCTATTATAATTATATTTATGTGTGATTCCGTTATGCACTTTACTGAAATATATAACCTTAAGTAGGTAATTAGGGAACGCTGACAACTAATACCGATATTACATTAAGTAATTCTGTACTTCAGGGTATTGCAGAATGATGTACACAACATTCCTATGTTACTAGGTTAGATTGATTAATAATTGCTCTACACCCTCTTTCTGCGCAAGGCGAAAACTTCCTACGGGAGTTTCGCCTTTACAAAACAAATAACATGAACAATAAATTAAAATGGTTGCTGTAAGCTTAACTAATTAAGTGGCTTATAATAAAATCCTATTAAATTACATATATAATCATCGACTAGTTGCATAATATTTTAAAAACTCAAGTGGAACATTCTTTTTCATTAATTGCATTGCATTTCATTCACTACTAAACTAATTATAATGTTAATGCACTTTTATTACACTAGACACTTCGTATTGTTTACTATGAATCATCCGTTTCACTTTCCTCAAACTTAAACTTAACAATTCTGTTCATATGCAATGTCTGGATTTTACCTAAATTGTCCTTAATTGTACAGTTAGGCTTGTTACATGAAATAACAGTGTATGGTCCCTTAAAGTAACTATCAAGTTTCGACCAATTCTCTTTTGTTAACAGAACTAAATCTCCAACCTTTATGACGTCGCTGGTTGTATTTCTGTCATATTTTAGCTTTCTTTCTCTTTTTGTTTGCTCTATATAATGTTCGGTTCTTTTTGCGGTGACTTGTAGTCTATATTTTAGCTCTTTAACGTATTTTTTGACATTGTATATTGGATCCACTCCGTTCGTTAATTCTGAAAGTAATTGAATTTTTTTTCCAAATACAAGTTCGAAAGGTGTATATCTGTGCATAACGTGCGGTGTTGTATTATAACAAAAACTAAAATACGGTGTCAATTCATCCCAATCTGCTCTAAATTCATTAACATATAATCGTAACTATTCATTTAGTGTGCGATGACTTCTCTCTACTTCTGCTGTAGTTTGTGGGTGATATGGTGTTGAAAATTGATGTGGTATGGATAGCAATTCCGTTACACTCTTGAAAATTTCATTTTTGTACTCAGTTCCGGATCTGTTCGTATTTGCTTCATTGGGCCACATATTAAAATAAAATTATTTACTAAAGCTCTAGCTGTGGTGCTGCTTTGTTTGCTTTGTTTGGGGTTGGAATTATTACAATGTATTTACTTAACTCACATGATATTGTTATAGCGTATATATTTCCTTTATTAGATTTTACAAAAGGGCTTATCGTATCGATAGTAGTTATATCGAAACATTTTTGTGGGGTAGGGGTTACTATCATTTCTTCTTTATATCTAATTTTACTTTAATTAATTTGACATTCCTGACATTTGGCTGTGTATTGTGCCACATCTCGTGATATTCCCTTCCAATTGTACTGGGTTTTTAATTTTTTCAATAATCGTTTGTTACCACAGTGTCCTCCAAAGACTGGATTTTCATGAAAAAGTTTTAGTAGTTGCTTTCGTTGCTCTTCGTTTTGTACATTCACTGGTTCTGGATATAGTATTATGCATATTTTTCTAAATATTGACGACACTGCCTTCTTAAATTCATTTACTGTACAGTATTTAAAAATGTTATCCGATGTGGACAACTTAATATTTCGATATCCTAATTCACCAGTTGTTTCTTCTAACTGTAGTAGAAGTTCCTCGAGTGGAAAACTACTTTTAATGAAATGGGTTATCTCCTCTGCTTTATACCTTCTATTCTTGCCCAAACGCATACATATATAGTTTGGTGCTACCTTAAAACTTACATACAGCATTTTGATTAACGCTGCGTCGTTACATTCTAATTCAAAAAATTTTACCTTGTCCGGAATTATTTCCTTTACTTCTTCCCTATCCTGTATATCTGTATTTACATCCTTCTGGTTGCGCTGTTGCCTGGCCATGGCTCGTGTTACAACCATAATATTTTCTGCACATTTGGTTTGGTCAGTATTTATATCGTCTAGTCTTTTATAGTTAATCGCGACAAACAGTCGGCTAGAACATACCTGGTACCTGGGATATGCTCCATCTCAAAATCGTATTCCAATAAATCTAGCTTCATACGTACTAGCTTTGGTGTAGGGTTTTTCATTGTAAACAGATAAATTAATCCTTTGTGATCTGTGAGAACTCTAAATTTTCTGCCATAAAGATACGGTTTGTAATGTCCGATAGCCCAGTGTATGGATATCATTTCCTTTTCCATTGTACTTTTCTTGATATCTGTTTTTGAAAAAGATTTTGATGTAAATGCTATCGGTAATAAATCTTCGCCAAATTTTTGCTGTATTACTGCTCCACATGCGTTTTGCGGTGCATCACAAGAAAGTATAAATTCCTTATCAAATCTTGGGTATTTTAGTATGGTTGGCCTTAATAATGTGTTTTTCAGAGTGGTGAACGCTTGAGAACATTCTTCACTCCATACAAAATGTACGTTTTTTCGCATTAGTTTATTTAGTGGTATAGTTATTTCGGCAAAATTAGGAATAAATTTACGATAAAAATTACAAAAAGCTACAAATTTTTTGACCTCCTTTGCATTTTTCAGTGTGGGAAAATTTTTAATAACGTCATGTTTTGATGGATCTGGCTTAACTCCTTGATTTGTTACTTGGTGTGCTAGAAAAGTAACACTTGTTTTAAAAAAATTGCACTTACTAGGGTTTAATTTTAAATTATACTTTCTGCATGTTTCAAAAACTTCTCGTATTGAGTCTAAATGATGTTACTCTGAAATTCCTATTATTATTAAATCATCCATGTAGATAAATGCTCTTTCTGGTCCAACCCCTGCAAATGCTAAATTCAAACCGCTCGTCTAATCAAAATTTTACAAGAGACAAAAAAGTTTCCAAATTAAGTCGGCTACTCATAAAAAAAATTGGTAGTCATTGCATAAACAGGAAAAAGGTAATGGTCGGATATTTATACAGTACATAATTTTTGGGACACTCGTATGCTTTTAAAATTATTGCGTACACCACCAAAAGATGTCAATTGAAAGTAGAAACTCGTACCCCAAAAATGGTCAAAATCTATCAACGCGTTTTCGAGTTATTTTAAAAATCAAATATTTTTCACGATTTTTGAAGCCCTCTAGCGGCTAAATGAAGTAACTTGTATAATAGGTAAGTTGGCTCAAATTGATCTATTTCGAGCCAAAGAGTCTCTGTTCTTACGTTGTACACGTATTTTCCGGGCACCCTGTATAAACATAAAGCTTAATGTTTATTAAAAATAATTTGTTGAAGTTACTTTTATAGTATTTTATGTATTCTCACATTTACTAGGTAACATAAAAGAATATAAAGTTATTGTTAAGCTCTTGAATTATTTTATGTAAAAAGAGGTTGCTGTGTATTTAATTAAGCACAGTATGGATTCAAATATTTTAATTAGCAATTTAACTCAAGAATACATTTCTTAATACCACAGTAAAAACTAACTGCTAACATACTACGACTTACTTTTTTGCCTGTCAGTCGTGTCTCTCGTCACGCTACCTAAAACTCTCGTACAGAAAACAATACATAACAGAGGTATGTAAGAATAGTGTCTGGTGCTAATGTCACACATGTGCAGGAATAGGAAATAATATAAAGATACATAAGGTGTGTAATTCTATCCATGGCCTTTAAAAATGACATACCTGTTATGCCAATCGTTTGAAATTTTCCAATAATAATAATAATAATATTTATAATAAAGGAGAACTACACTAAAAGAACATTTAATTAGTAATTTTAAGCAGTAACGTACCTGCTAGTCAATCCTTACAATTTAATAATTCACCAGTATTAATCGTACTAAACATAGGAATCGCTGGGAAAAGGAGAACTATGCTAAAACCTTATTATAATTAGAAATTTAAACACAGACGAAGAATGGAATACCTGTAACATAAATTCTTTGAATTTTGTAATTAAATAATACCATTACAATTATCTTCAAGATGGTGAAGGGCTTCTCAAACAAAATAAGTAGAATAGAGGTTATGGTGTTTATACTCTTCATACATAAGCGGAGGCATACGAAGGCTAAATAAAAATAGTTCCATGATACTGCAGAGCCTCTGTGCGCTACCGAATATGCGCGTAATTTAGTTCCCATTCTTCCCTATTCAACGAATGATCTCCTCTTATTTATCTATGACCTACACTAAATATCACCTTTACAAACGCTAAAGTTGTTATTGAGGTTATATTAGCTTTCCTTTCAGGTTTATAGAGATCCGAAACTTAATGATCTGGGACACTTCGGAGCTCTCGCTGAAAGGAACACGCATTTAAGAATTACGGACTTATCATCCGTAGCAACACATAACCTCAAATTAGTAGTATGTACGCTTTACGTTTTTATATATGTCTTATTATCCAACATCCTGACATGTATTCTTTGAAAGAAGAAATGATTTTGCAGGTAAAAGAATAGATGATTTTGATACATATTGTGATCGGTGTTTAATATGTATCATTTTAGGAATTAGTTGTTTCTAAATCTATTAATACAGTATCTTCTGATTCTTCAAGCAGTAGTTCTTTATCTGAAGATGAACCGCTAATAAAAAGAAAGAAAATTTTTAGTATACCAGAATACATAGAAAAAACTGTCCATAACTATGATGGATCCCAATTTAAATTACACTTTAGAATGGCTCGTGCTACAGCATATCATGGAATAGGTAAATTAATGTGTACATTATCATATGATAATAATGTGTCTTAGGGTTACTGCAAAATTCACATTTTATTCCAAATCATTCAGATGGAAGAGACAAGTTATCTGCTGAAAAGGTATTTTTACTAGTGGTGTGGTACTTAAGCAATCAAGAAACTTTTCGTGAAGTATCTGATCGATTTAACGTTACTTTAAGCGCAGCACACCGATGTTTGAGACGAATGCTTAAGTTTTACTCTTCATAGCTCCACAGATTATAAAATGTCCTTCAGAAAATGAGTTAGAACATATAGCTACTGCATTTTATAACAAAAAAGGCATTCACAATATAATAGGAGTTATTGATGGTAGTCACATTGAAATTCCAAAGCCAGCAAATGACCAAATTTCGTACGTAAATAGAAAAGGCTACCATAGCTTGCTCATGCAAGGCATAGTAGATTCTACAAAAAGATTTATCAATGTGTTCTGTGGTGAACCAGGATCAATGCATGATGCCAGACTATTGAGAAAATCGGGAATACTTGCCAAAATTACAAGGGATACTAATTTTATGGGAAATAAATTTATTATTGGAGACACAGCTTATCCTAATACCCACTGGTTGGTAACACCTTTTAGGGATAATGGTAGCTTAACACATGAAGAAGTGAAATTTAATTACCGTCTTTCTGCAACACGAATAGTTGTTGAACATACCTTTGGCTTATTGAAAAGCAGATTTAGGAGACTCTGTAAACTGGATAATTTGGACCAAAAATTATGTAGTGAAATAATAATGGGAGCATGCGTTCTGCATAATATTTGCATTGATAGCAATGATTTTATTGAGGCAGACCTACAAGATGTTAATCAGCCAGCACATGTGCATTATCATAACTTAGATAAAAACATTCCTCTTAAACGACAAGAAGTGCAGCTGTTGCAGCATTTGAATAAGTTAACAAAGACTGAGCAAAGCGTTGATCTAAAAAGGGTACTATATTATATTACCTATTAATTTCACAAGTTTTTTCTAAACTTACCATGCATTGCTCTTGCAAAATCTTCCTGGCTAAGAGTGAGAATTAATTCATATGGTTCCATTTTTCTGGATCAAATGTTAATTTAGAAATGTCATTTGTCATCGTAACCTCAAATAAGTAGAAAGTGGCTTCGCCTCAGCTAATATTCTGGTGCTCAAGGGGTAAGGGGAAAACGTAATTTTAGGGCTCAGGGCTTGGCGCTCTAATTGAAGGGAACATTAGCTTTAAAGCCCTGGACTGTTCGGAGCTGTTCTTTTCTGTGAAAGGAAATCACCTTATGTTGATAGCATGACGTATAATTTTCGTGCTCCTAAATTTAAAGCAAGATGCATAATAATAGTGTAGATAAATATATTTGTCAACAATTAATTTACTCATGTATCTAATTCAAACGATTTGATTAACAATTCTCTTTCCGTACACCTTAAATATTTACGTGTGCAAGTATAACATAACCAATAAGCATAGACCGCGTGGTGGTGCAATTTCTGTTTGTAGTAAAAGAGCTCATAAACAAATACAATTGCCTGTAAAGTAAAAGTATTGATCTTTGCGCTGTAAAATACATACATATTTTCGTTATTGTGGGGGTGTAATAAAACAGCCTGAAATCTCAACTTTCCTAACCTTAAAGTTGTTCATAAGTTAATTACTCTAATAACAAAAGGAAAATATTTATTTAACAATGCCAACCCAATGTGGAAAATGCAAAGAACAAATGGATGTGCAGAAAGATAAGTTACAGTTATGTGATTCATGTCGGATGGTAGTACATGATGCTTGTTCCTCGCTTACAAGTTCTGAGAAGAAGATTATGGATCTAAAACGCATACCATGATATATTTCTGTGAGGAATGTATTTCTGTTTTAAGCAAGCCCGGCTATAATAAAAAGTTGAATAATGTGCTTAAAAAGGGTCGGTCAACGGCTACAAATTTAACTGTGTTTCAAGATTTTATAATAAACTCCATGGAAAGTGGCTATCAAGTTGATGTCATATTTACAGACTTGGCCAAAGCCTTCGACAGTGTTTGTCATGTTTTGCTATTAGAAAAATTGGAATATCTTGGTGTATTCGGTAAATACTTATTTTGGATTGCTTCATTCCTAACAAACCGACGCCAGTTTGTTCAGTTGGGTAATTCGACATCTCAAGAGTTATATGTTCCCTCTGGTGTGCCACAAGGGTCACACATTGGACCAGTATTATTCTTGTTATTTGTAAATGATGTGGCTTCATGTTTCACTCACAGTAAATTTCTAATGTACACTGACGATATAAAATTCTTTGCCTGTATCAAATCCATTGAGGACTGCTCCAAGATCCAAGTCGATTTAAATAACTTCTTACAATACTGTTATAATAATTTACTGAAAGTTAATGAAAGTAAGTGCAAGGTCATGAGATTCACTAAATGTAACAAGCTCGTGAAGTTTAATTACACCATTGTGATAACAATTATTATGTTGATTTAGACATGTTAAAAGAGGCACTCATAACAAAGGGTTCTTGCACTGACATAAAAATCTGGCAACAAAACAAGAAGTATTAATACAAATTTTTGATGAAATCGTAACGATGTTAGAGGCTCTCACAGCTGGTGGGATTGATATAGATATAATTGTATTAACGGAAACATGGCAAAACAATCCAGACTATTACAGTGTTCCTAATTACAATGGCTATTACACTTTGGCAAGTTTCAATCAAAATGATGGTGTTGCAATTTACACAAGACACAACATAGCAGTTAGCTGTACTATTTATAAATACAATGAAGTAACCTTTCCAATATTGATTTTTGGAAAGCATAACACACTATACGGTTTGACATGTATCTATCGACCACCATCAACATCTGTAGATCTTTTTATCGGAGACTTAAGTTACTATTTAGCTAATATACAGTTTGGGCAAGTAGAACTTATAGTAGGGGACATGAACATAGATTTGTGTGATTCAGTGAATCCTGTAGCGGTAAAATATCTTAATACCTTAGACGAGTATAATTTTCGTGTAGCAATTAGCAAAGCAACCAGGGTGTAACACTTCACCCCCCCCCCCTCTTCTGACCTATCTGTATCAGTCAAAGAAACAAGGAACGAGTTACCTAATACATATATAATCAAATGCCAATTCTATATCACTTTTTATGGTTCTAAATTGCAATATAAGGGTCCACTTACCTATTTCAATAGTATTTACTCTTACTTTCTTCAAACGCCTCGGCCAAAATTACAAGGGATACTAATTTTATGGGAAATAAATTTATTATTGGAGACACAGCTTATCCTAATACCCACTGGTTGGTAACACCTTTTAGGGATAATGGTAGCTTAACACATGAAGAAGTGAAATTTAATTACCGTCTTTCTGCAACACGAATAGTTGTTGAACATACCTTTGGCTTATTGAAAAGCAGATTTAGGAGACTCTGTAAACTGGATAATTTGGACCAAAAATTATGTAGTGAAATAATAATGGGAGCATGCGTTCTGCATAATATTTGCATTGATAGCAATGATTTTATTGAGGCAGACCTACAAGATGTTAATCAGCCAGCACATGTGCATTATCATAACTTAGATAAAAACATTCCTCTTAAACGACAAGAAGTATTCAATAGAATGTTTAACAGATAAGGTCCTTATGTATTCCTGTATTAATTAAAACTTGATCTACTCCTATTTAATTATTATACCATTGTTCTTAAAATATTGAATAAGTAATAGTATTTATAATTAAACTGTGGGTTATGAGCGTGAGTTGGTATCTCACGCCTTAAGCTTATGTTTCTATACAACTACCAATAATAGTTAACAAAATGATTGGATCAAAGTAGCTATCCACTTACATTTACCTAATGTCAAACAAATTTGTTGTAACGCTATTTTTTGAAACGCGAGATATTAAATCAATTAAAATTACGGAGAAATGAGTGATAGTTAATCAGAGCTGATGTGCACACCACCAGCAATTGGAGAAATAGCCCATATTATGACATGTAACCTATTACCTGATCAATCACACGATAAATATCAACCTGTTTATCGAAGTTTTGTCGACTGGAACACTAATAAAATATCAAATTATTTCCAGAAAACGTGCTTTTAGTCGTAGATAAAGTATAGTATTCAACATACGGTAATGGCAATAACTCACTTGATGAATTACGGCACTCGCCGCTCGTGCCGCAAACTTCATCTACATGAGTTATTGCCTATATTGCCATATGTTGAATAATATACTATTATTTAAAATCTTTATTACTTATCTAATGCTGAAAAATAATTTCCAAAGTTATAAAGAATACACATTTTCGTGTCTAACATAATATAGGAGTTATTGCTTTTATTTAAATACAAAACAATTTCTCAATTGATCAGAGATACACTCATTGTAATATAAAATCCCTCAATCTTGTCAGTCACGCTGCTGTAGATATTTTTCTAATATTTCTAATTTCTTTTTTTCTAATTCATTCCTTTCTAATTTTAAAGTCAAACGTTCTTCATGGCGTTTCTGTCGTTTGTCATATTCTTCCTTTTTTAAAATAATATATTCGCGTTTTAATTGTTTTTCACTTAATTTGTTTTTCACACTTACAGTTGATTGTAACACAGACTCTTTATGACTGTTGCTAGATGGAGTGCAGGGTTCAAGCACTTCACTATCGATAACAGCGGATGAAGTTGATGCACCGTCAGAATTAATGGAATGGGAGCATGAATTTGTTGGATTGCTACCCAATATTTCATCCATTAACTCAAAAAAATGAAATCTTGAAGGTTCACGTCCTGTTCTATTTTTATTGTCCTTTGCCTTCTTGTAGCTTTTTTACTAAGCTTTTCCACTTACTTTGAACCATGACAGTGTCTACTTTAAATTTCAAGCTAGTCAAATCATTGGTTATTAATTCATATATGTTTTCTTTTTTTTTTGGGTGATTAAAGTCTTCTAAATAATTACCCATTATTCGAATCAGTTCTACCACTTGATTGTAATGCAACAAATGTGTAATTTTTCTATTGTCATCATCAGATTCTTCTGTAACTACAGTGTTCATATCTTCTACAGTAGACTCATTTATAGAGTATTGGCGTCTTCATTTTCAGTATAAACAAGTGCTGAATCATCTGCAGCTGTTGCAGCATTTGAATAAGTTAACAAAGACTGAGCAAAGCGTTGATCTAAAAAGGGTACTATATTATATTACCTATTAATTTCACAAGTTTTTTTCTAAACTTACCATGCATTGCTCTTGCAAAATCTTCCTGGCTAAGAGTGAGAATTAATTCATATGGTTCCATTTTTTTCTGGATCAAATGTTAATTTAGAAATGTCATTTGTCATCGTAACCTCAAATAAGTAGAAAGTGGCTTCGCGCCTCAGCTAATATTCTGGTGCTCAAGGGGTAAGGGGAAAACGTAATTTTAGGGCTCAGGGCTTGGCGCTCTAATTGAAGGGAACATTAGCTTTAAAGCCCTGGACTGTTCGGAGCTGTTCTTTTCTGTGAAAGGAAATCACCTTATGTTGATAGCATGACGTATAATTTTCGTGCTCCTAAATTTAAAGCAAGATGCATAATAATAGTGTAGATAAATATATTTGTCAACAATTAATTTACTCATGTATCTAATTCAAACGATTTGATTAACAATTCTCTTTCCGTACACCTTAAATATTTACGTGTGCAAGTATAACATAACCAATAAGCATAGACCGCGTGGTGGTGCAATTTCTGTTTGTAGTAAAAGAGCTCATAAACAAATACAATTGCCTGTAAAGTAAAAGTATTAATCTTTGCGCTGTAAAATACATACATATTTTCGTTATTGTGGGGGTGTAATAAAACAGCCTGAAATCTCAACTTTCCTAACCTTAAAGTTGTTCATAAGTTAATTACTCTAATAACAAAAGGAAAATATTTATTTAACAATGCCAACCCAATGTGGAAAATGCAAAGAACAAATGGATGTGCAGAAAGATAAGTTACAGTTATGTGATTCATGTCGGATGGTAGTACATGATGCTTGTTCCTCGCTTACAAGTTCTGAGAAGAAGATTATGGATCTAAAAACGCATACCATGATATATTTCTGTGAGGAATGTATTTCTGTTTTTAAGCAAGCCCCGGCTATAATAAAAAAGTTGAATAATGTGCTTAAAAAGGGTCGGTCAACGGCTACAAATTTAACTGTGTTTCAAGATTTTATAATAAACTCCATGGAAAGTGGCTATCAAGTTGATGTCATATTTACAGACTTGGCCAAAGCCTTCGACAGTGTTTGTCATGTTTTGCTATTAGAAAAATTGGAATATCTTGGTGTATTCGGTAAATACTTATTTTGGATTGCTTCATTCCTAACAAACCGACGCCAGTTTGTTCAGTTGGGTAATTCGACATCTCAAGAGTTATATGTTCCTCTGGTGTGCCACAAGGGTCACACATTGGACCAGTATTATTCTTGTTATTTGTAAATGATGTGGCTTCATGTTTCACTCACAGTAAATTTCTAATGTACACTGACGATATAAAATTCTTTGCCTGTATCAAATCCATTGAGGACTGCTCCAAGATCCAAGTCGATTTAAATAACTTCTTACAATACTGTTATAATAATTTACTGAAAGTTAATGAAAGTAAGTGCAAGGTCATGAGATTCACTAAATGTAACAAGCTCGTGAAGTTTAATTACACCATTGTGATAACAATTATTATGTTGATTTAGACATGTTAAAAGAGGCACTCATAACAAAGGGTTCTTGCACTGACATAAAAATCTGGCAACAAAACAAGAAGTATTAATACAAATTTTTGATGAAATCGTAACGATGTTAGAGGCTCTCACAGCTGGTGGGATTGATATAGATATAATTGTATTAACGGAAACATGGCAAAACAATCCAGACTATTACAGTGTTCCTAATTACAATGGCTATTACACTTTGGCAAGTTTCAATCAAAATGATGGTGTTGCAATTTACACAAGACACAACATAGCAGTTAGCTGTACTATTTATAAATACAATGAGGTAACCTTTCCAATATTGATTTTTGGAAAGCATAACACACTATACGGTTTGACATGTATCTATCGACCACCATCAACATCTGTAGATCTTTTTATCGGAGACTTAAGTTACTATTTAGCTAATATACAGTTTGGGCAAGTAGAACTTATAGTAGGGGACATGAACATAGATTTGTGTGATTCAGTGAATCCTGTAGCGGTAAAATATCTTAATACCTTAGACGAGTATAATTTTCGTGTAGCAATTAGCAAAGCAACCAGGGTGTAACACTTCACCCCCCCTCTTCTGACCTATCTGTATCAGTCAAAGAAACAAGGAACGAGTTACCTAATACATATATAATCAAATGCCAATTCTATATCACTTTTTTATGGTTCTAAATTGCAATATAAGGGTCCACTTACCTATTTCAATAGTATTTACTCTTACTTTCTTCAAACGCCTCGGCTACTCTACAGCGGAGAGGACATGGACGTGTCCCGGGTGGGTAGGCCTAGAATTCTGAAACCGATACTGGTGAGTTAACTTACCCAAAAGTTTACAAAGTATCTGTACCTTAAATGTATTTCAACAAACCTTTTTAAATTATAGATCTCGAAATTATCAAATAAGGAATTTAATAACCTTTAATGTGGTGATAGAACTATATACATTTACTATATTGACATACTTGAGTGCAATAAAATTCGTATTTCTTATTTAACTAAAGCCCCCTGAAATCGGATAATTACATTCTACTAAACATTGCAAATTTGACATTTAAACAGATTGGTTTCCAATTGAAACATAGCCAATAACTCTTAATATTCTCTATAAACTCATAACAAAAGTAATAACGTTAATAAAGTCCAAGAATTCCAATCTTACTCTAGCACTTGACATATTCATTTAAAAGCACACACACACACACACACACACACACACACACACACACACAATATATATATATATATATATATATATATATATATGTATATATACAATTATATATAAATTCATACTTGCAAACCCTGTGTATGCATGCAAATACACGTCCGTTCTCTCGAATCATGTATGCAAAAATTCACTCAATACCTGTGTTGGGTATATAATACCCACTATTCCTTCATCCTAAACCAATGGCCTCTAAGGTAATTTATTCTCACCAGGTTTGGAACTGTTAATACGGTTATTGAAAACTTTAGTGCTTGGAACTCTGGATATTTCCCTACTTCTGCACCAAACCCCAGTTTGGGAGTCGAACTTCCAAAATACAAACGTCCATCAAATAATCAAAATTGAACCATAAAAGTATGTTGAGTTATCATATTCTATGCCGTTAACAAGCCGGCGTCTCTAACCATTACCCGCTCTACAACTTAAACCTGTCGTCGTCTAATTATATTGTTCTGTATTCATTGTTTAACTCCACTAATCGCCCCGTAATACACGTATTTACTTCTTATATATATATATATTTTTTATTTATACTTCACTTTAATTCCTAGGCGGTTACATAACCACAATAGTTACGTGCCATTGCCGTGTAACTGGCCCTAACTATGGGCGTATTACTTTTATTTTATTTAATCTATCTGTTGCCTTTTTGTATTGTCTTTGTGGGTTGAATATCTGTTAATTTCTTCGTTCCCTTATTTATATACCTTTTATCACGTGATTGTTCTGGCCAATTACAAACCTTCCATATTGCACCATTATATATCATTCCTACACGTGTTTTCAGGTTAATGTTTAAATCCATTTTTATTATTACAAGTGCTAATTGAACCTGTCCTATAATTAAATTTAAGTTATTCTGCAATATTCTGAACTATTTCCTGTTAATATTTTTATAGATATCACAAAAAATAACATTTTATTTTGTGTTTCCGGTTTTGGAATTTTCTAGAACAAATGAGTATTTCCCTTTGGCGCCAAATTTAAAATCTTCTACATTTCACGGGATGTTAGAGTTCAGTTGATAGGTTATGTTAATTTAAAGTGTCAATTGTCACCCCAAAGTCGAACTAGGATTGGATAACTGTATTGATTCATGGTTATTGATAGGTTATATTTTAGATAGAACTATTTGTGATTGGCTGAAAATATTATTTGAAATTTAAATTAATTTAAAAAGGTTCTTGGGTGTTACAAGGGTAACATCAACTACAAAGTCATGCATTGACCACGTATTTATTAGAGTTCATACTACACTCCATTCATCGCAATTTTTCAGTAATACATACATACTTCAGAATTCAATAACTGATCACTATTCGACATTCACACAGCTACAAGCTAAAACTGCATTACATAGTATGAATTAAATTGATTGCAAGTCAAAATGTAATAATAATAATAAAACTATAAATTATAGTAATTATGTAAGGTTATGTACTGAAGAGAACTGGAATATCGTACTTAATAGTGAAGATATTAACTTTGCAACTAACACTTTTATAAACATAATAAAAACTAACTTAAATAATTCAATAGATAATAAATTTGTAATACATAAAAATAAGCCGTGGGTTACAACAGCTATTGTTGGTGCGATTAAGCAGAGATTCGCTAAAAAAATTAGTTCTAAAGGATCCTACAAATGCACATATTGCTGCATATTATAAACATAGAAATTTTGTAACCAAAATGATAAGAAAAGCAAAATATGATTTCTATCGCAAAAAGATATCTGAAGTTAAAGTAATCCAAAACAAATTTGGAGAATAGTAAACGAGGTAACAAATAAGGGGTGTTTAGTGCCCATTTCAGTTATTTAAATTAATCGTTTTTAATCATTTTATTTGCCTATTATTATTTAATTTAATTAAAGCTGGTTGCCATTAAACACGCCTTTTTCCTACCATCCAATAAAAACCTTCCTAACCCATCCTAAGGCTTAATCCTCAACGGAGGAGATGGAAAGATTAAGGGATAAAAGTCCAAACACACGAAAGAGTTGCGGCTGTTTTTAAATGTTTCACTTGCAGATACTACGTTCTGCTAATTAAGCTTCATGTAACTACTATAAAAAAACAGTATAGTGATAGTGTCAGTATTCATGAACAAACTTTAAATCAAGTAGTGCTGCGGGTACGAGTAATATAAATTCCCCTTAATCTTCTTTGGGAATTAAACCACTTATAGTTTTTAAATTCATCTTTATTTACGTTTCGATCCATGACCTAGGATCGTTGTCAAAATAATAAAAACTTCAAGTTTGACATTTATGACAAATTGAAGGTGACTGATTTATTGATGTTTGAAATATTTGGTTTGAGTATACTAATCAAAAATTTTAAAGTTTAAAAGAATGATTGCCTTCAATTTGTGTTGCGACCTGGGATCGACTTTCTTTAGGTAGCCAATACGCTTAACGTGAAATCAGCTGATTAATTTTTATTGGTGAATTTTATATAAATTCAATAACTTGGGAATTGGAAAACATTTTTTTAACATGTTTCTATTTATACAATTGAGATATTTAATTTTATGTCTTATTTCACAAACATACAGGGAGTATATAAATTCCCAATGAAGATAACCAACATGCCAATTTTATCACCAATCAGCATACAAGGTTAGTAAGCCACTCTGTTTATTACCCTCAAAATTACCGGCATTTCCTTTATAGCTTCCATTAAATTCAAATGAGCAACACAATCTATTGGCACCATGCAGCTACTTCAGTTATTCAAATCTTTAATTATGGTCATTGTAACTCATTGCTTTCTGTATATTTTATTCATACATTAAAATCTAACAATATTATTTTTTCGTTAAGTCTTTCGTTTCCCTGAACACAGGGTGGTCCTTCGCAAATCCTACACCCTTTACTTCGGCTTAGATCAAGATAACAATCTTTCAGGTCCCATAACAAGGAGTATACAAAATCACAGTCGATAGATTACATATGTAATGATAATGGTGACAAAATAGAAGATCAGCTACTTCTTGCAACTTTATTCAATAATCATTACTCGACAGTGGGGATTAGAATGTCACAAAAAATACAACGAGTTCATCCAATCTGGGAAAAACATGCTAAAATTAGGGGATGCAGAAACTTATTATACCTGGAGCCAACAACGGACGACGAAATCATCAAACATTGACACATTAAAAGGTAACGCAGCAGCAGAGCTAGACTCCATACCAAATAGGGCACTAAAAGAGATTAAAACGGTAATTGCTTCACCCCTAAAACATCATAAATCTAGGAATTCAACATGGTCAATTCCCGGAAATTCTAAAGCGTGCAGTAGTGGTGCCAATATATAAAAAAGGAGATAAACATGACATTAATAATTATCGTCCTACATCACTAATAAGCAGTGTGGCTAAAGTATTTGAAAAAGCTATTAAAAAGAGGCTAGTGTCATTCTTAACTAAATATACATTATTTGCCGTCGCAATTTGGTTTCAAGGAAAATCTATGCACATAAAATGATATTTTCCCATTTGTAAGCAATGTAGTTGATGCCTTAGATTCGGACAATAAGAAAATTTGCGTGTTATTAGATATATTCAAAGCATTTGACACTCTACAGCACACATCCTATTACAGAAGTTAGAACACCTAGGTATTAGAGGTTTGCCAAAATTACTATTGCAGGATTATTTATCGAACAGAACCCAGTTTGTTAGAATCAATAACTATGTAAGTGCAGCGTCAATAATCACATGTGGCGTCCCACAAGGAACTGTTCTAGGTCCCCTTTTTTTTCTGCTATACATTAATGACTTAGAAAGCTTACAATTAGAATGTAAAATAATATCATACACAGATGATACTGCCCTAACATTTGAAGGCCTAACATGGGATGAAGTCATAAATAAACTTAACACAAGCTTGAAGATAATTAAAAACTATTTTGATTCTAATCTACTAATGTTAAACATGAATAAAACAATGTTTATCACTTTTTCCTTATATAAACCCCAATAACATAACCTGAATGTAATCAAAATTCAACATTTCCAATGTGGGATGCACGCAAACTGCTCTTGTGAGGACATAATCTATAAGGCAACCAAAATACAGTACCTGGGAGTGATAATAGATGAACATCTTAGATGGGATGCACATGTAGAGCTATTGATAAAGCGTATACGTAAAACAATTCCTGTCTTTTTTGAAACTAGAAATGTATTACAAATAAAGGTACTCAAGGTCTTATATTATGCACTTGTTGACTCCCTTATCAATTATGGTATTGTTTATTGGGGTTCGGCATATGAGGAAATCTTGAAACCAATTGAGACAATACACAAGTCAATATTAAAAAATATGTTTAATAAACCTAAACTGTACTCTACCAATAGGTTATATACGGACAGTAATATATTAAACGTAAAACAGAAATACATGAAAAGCATCTATTGCTTTCTACATAAAAACTCACAAATAAGAAACTGCTTATTCACTCATATGTATCATACAAGGGATAGATTAAAACAAGTCTGTATTGTATCAAAAATTAAGAAATCTGTTAAGCAGAAATTTATCGCCTATCAGGGCCTTAAGTAATACAATCTTTTGCCACTTCAATTACGGAATGTAAACAACTATAATCTATTCCGCAAAAAAATTACTAGATATATTTTTGAAAATAATAAAACTTAAGAGCAATTATTAGACTGTCGCGCCACTAACTGTGAAATAAACCTACAAATATACTACATTGAAATATTATAGCACTTCAATCACTTCATACGGCACATGCAAAAACTCTTTGTTCTTAGGTGCCTTATCTTAATATTTATATTGCTACTGCATATTAAAGCATGTATTAAAAATATGAAATAATTTGTTAGCATTACTTGTACTTATTATTATTAATGTATCTATCTATCTATTATTATGGTAGATGATTTAGCAGAATGGCAGAGTGTTAGCTGTTGTATATAACTGTCATGAGATAATGCTGCACTATTGTATATCTGCACATGAGTGTCAGATATAGAAATCTCAGGGGTATGCGAACATCATGTGCGTGTGTGTGTGTGCATGCACGTGCCCACATGTGTGTATATCCATAAGTGAACAAAATAACCCACCACTAAAACGTTCTTCTCAATTTTACTTTTGAATGTTCATGTGACATTTTTACAATTATTATGTGTTTTAGGAAAGTTTGATATAAAGCTCAGCAGTACCGATATGGCAAAAGCTCACATCATTACATATGAAACGTTAATGGATGATGAACAAAATCAAACTCTGGGATTTACACATGTTGGAGATTGTGCGGGTATCTCTCCGCACGTGCTTACAAAATGGAATATTTCAGAATTTATTACTCTAGTTCGATGGGGACAGGTATGTAATCACACATTAATACATTACAATACAATTTATTATTCTCTATATACATGATACATACATGATATACTTTATACTTTTACATTGTATGTTATACATATTATGTTATACTGAAAATGTGTAATTTTAATTCTTTTCATTATTTAGAAATACGCAAAAACTTTATTATTATAAAGTATTGAGATCAATGCACCTAAGAACCATGTGTTCTTGTATGTGCAATTGACTGTAAATTTAAGATCATTTATTATTTTTATAAAGAGGTTTGTCATGCTATGAATTGCATTATTCTAGTGAAATACGATGAACAGGTTGTCATCATCATCATTTTGTTTTCGACCTTACTTAAGGTCGGTTTGACGCAGCTCTAACTTCTTTTCTATTCTGTGCTAATCTAAAAAGTTCGACATACCCTTCACAACCTAAATTTCTAATAATTTGACTAATATAGCTTGGTCTAGGTCTTCCTATACTCTTCTATCTTTTTCCTATCTACCTGGCTCTACATAGATATTAGCAACCTGATGGTTGTTAAAGAACTCTAACATGTTTACATGATTTCCATTTATAAGGAAATGAACTATAACCTGGTTATCCGCTTCAAAAAAGGAAAAGTGTTAAATTATATGTTATGGTAAGGCTTAAGCAACGAATCGCTACCAACATGCCAGACCGCTAACTAATTGTGAGTCATGTCATGGTGACATTTAGTTAACCGATTTTTATTTACTTATTCTTTTTGTTGTGTTTTCGAACTTACTTAAAGTCGGTTTGACGCAGCTCTAAATTCTTTTCTATTCTGAGCTAGTCTAAAAAGGTCTACATACCCTTCACAACCTAAATCTCTAATAATTTGACTAATATAGCTTTGTCTGGGCCTTCCTACTCTATTTTTATTTGGTAGTCTATAATCTAAGACTTTACTAAATAGTCCCTCATGTCTTAGCTGGTGCCCTATCATTCTATCTCTCCTGACCTTTAATTGTTTCCACATACAGGGTTCCTGACCTATCCTTCTGTAAACTTCCTCGTTTGTTACTCTATCTGTCCAACTAATCTTTAACATTCTCCTATAACACCAAGTTTCAAAAGCTTCTATCTTTTTCTTATCTACTTCTTTAATTATCCAAGTCTCACTACCGTATAATAGAACACTCCATATGTACGACTTTAAGAAACTTTTTCTATTATCTAAACTAATATTATTAGCTATTAGTAAGTTTTTCTTTTTTAAAAACATTTTTCTAGCTTGAGCTATTCTAGCTACTATATCCCTTCTGCTACGTCCGCCCTTTGTAATTATACTACCTAAATAGCAAAATTCATCTACCTCCTCTAACTCGGTATTACCTATTTTTAATTTTGGTTTATAACTAGGCTGTAACTCACTTGTCATTATCTTTGTCTTTACTGAGTTAATTCTCATACTATAGTTACTCTGTAGTATGTCATCTAAAATATTTAAAAACTCTTTTCTAGACTCTACTGTAATGGCTATATCATCTGCAAAACGTAACATGTCTATTTTCTGTCCCTGTACACTAATACCTATCTCTTTTCTCTCTCTAGCTAAGTTTAAAGCTTCCTCAATATAAACATTAAAAATCAAGGGAGACAGTATACAACCCTGTCTAACACCATTTCTAATCTTAGCTTCCTTTTCTATTTCATCAAATCTAATTACTACGCTTTGGTTTTTATATAGACTGTAAATAATTTTTCTATTCCTATGCGAGATTCCTATTTTTCGCAAAACCCTGAACATAACAATCCAATTAACCTTATCAAATGCTTTTTCTAAATCTACAAACGTGAAATGAGTCTTTTTATTTTTTTGTAACCTTTTTTCGATAATTACAGGTTGTAATTTGTCCCTCTGTTCACGATATGTTTGTATTAATCACATCTAATTATTAGTATACAGTAAGAAATATTTAACGTATGAATCCTTTAAGTAACTCAAACCCTAGTTAATGTTTCTACCTTTAATTAAGTTTAACAGTTTTCCAAATACTGGTAAAATTGATTTCCCTTCGTATTTTACAACAGAAAAGCAAAGTAAATTTTCGAAACACACATTTTATACATCTGCCTGCTACATCACGATGATCAACCTTATTGTGTGTATTGAAATATAGACGTAACATTTTATTAGATTGGATGATCACAATAAAGTAGACCAACAAGAAAAAGCAAATAACTAGAATATAAATGCAGGTGTTTGAAACTATTAGATGTTGGTGAATGGTAAATTGATACTGGTATTACATTAAATTTATCGATTTCAACAATACGGATATTATATCCCCGTAAACGAGGTACGCATGCCACTATGTCAGTTGGTAACGATATTAGATAATGTAAATTTGACGCGCCAATTCTAAATGACGTCACACAATATGCAAATTAATGCGACGTAATTACACAAATTTTAAAGGAAATAAATTTTAAAGAAAACCCCCAAAGGGGGGCACTCACGTGAACAGCTAGAGCTTCCTTCAGGATTACTCCACGATGGCGGCGGTTTCCTTCAGGATTACTCCATAATGGCGGCGGCTTCCTTCAGGATTACTCCATGATGGTCGCCCGTGGTTTCGCTAATATTTCTCGGGTATGGGCTGCTCGCGGCTCTTTCTCGGGCGTGGGAATTCTTGAGCCAGGTTGCATCCAAATTTGTTTGTCTTCTTCCTATATGTAGACAAATAAGGTAGGGGAGACAGGTAAAAGGTACGATAATTTGGAAACACAGGAAACCTACATATCAGAAAAAGACACGGTAAGATACAAAAGACAACCTTCTTCACCTCTCGGAGGCTAATTCTAGCGCGTCTTTCGGAAACCCCCCACTTCCTTCTTCCACACGCATCGGTGCAATCTGACGCAAACGCACTGTCTGAAGTGACGGAAATACGCGCACAAGTCTTTTTAAATTTATGGCGCGAAATTCTTACATATTAAAACTTATAAGTATGTTTAGTGTCGAAATTTTCGGCACGTAACAATCGCGACCAAGCCATAAAAGAAAAAACTAAAAAAAAGAAAATGACTGTTAGCACAGTAACATCTTAAAATCTAAATCCTAACTACCCTACATAAATCCTACAAAATGTTTATTTGAAACGCCACCTGGTTTTTTTCGACTGATAACACGTCTTCCGGATTACCAGGAAACGGAAAAGTGCACACACGAGTCTTTGGTGTGGCGCAGTTATAATCAACAGCACAAATTTGTCGGGGAGCATGAAACACTACTTAAACTAAAACAAATGCGACAAGTCGCCTAACCTATATACTAATCTAAAGCTAACATTAGAGTTTCCTAAGTGCAGACGCACATGAGCGTTGCATCAAAACTGTGTTCTGGGACGAGAACAGGTCCTCCGAAGGAAAGATAAGGCAGAAACGGAGACAGTAGGATATGAAAAAGTAGAGTTTTTGGACAAGCGTCCGAGAGAAGGTAGAGAATTGTCCCTATTGAAACACAGATCGGTCTGAAGGACCACCCACGATATTAATCCGACAAATTAAGGTATATCATAAGTTAAAAAAATCACTAGACTCTTAAGAGAACTAGTACGATCATTTTCCTAACGAGTGCATCCACTTCGATAAGAAAATCAGACAAAAGCCGACACAACAACTTAAAAGTATCACTACAGACACAATCACACGAAAACAAACTGTTTCAAGGTAATTTTTTAAAACGGTAACACCTTAAACACACAACGATGCCTAATTATAAGCAGTTAAATACAGATCCACTGTTCCAATATGCTAAAACATCCAAAAATTTGATAGGATATCAATAAAAAGCATTAGCACCTCACCACGAAGTTCAACAAAAAACAATGAAAAAAAAAATGTTTATAAGTTATGATGATTTAGTAGGAAAAGAAACAAATAATGATATAGTATAATGTGGGTGACTGTAATAATTCAGAGGAAAAACACATGGAATAGAAAATCCTAGTTTTTTGCAACTGCAAATACGAACTATTTCTTACAATGGCATAGGCCGCGTCTCCTATGTGAGCCCAAAGAAGAAAAACATCCACTCTAACATCAGCTCAAACCAATCATAAAAATTCAATAAGTTATTACAACCAAAGTTACGACAATTACCACACAATTAAATGATGTAAGAAAAATACTAAAAACCAAATAATATGCTGTAGGAAAAGTTCGAGGATTAATTAAATGAAACGACAGAGTTATACTGGGAGATCTAGAGAATAAAATGATATATAAGTAACGGTATGTACAAGGAAAAGTCAACCAAAAGGAAAAAGATAGCTAATTTAAGGTAAGTAAGTTAAACGTGTAAAAGGTATATACTGTATAGGAGAGGGAATAAGTAATTAAAGTTAACTAATTGATAGTGGGGGCTAAAAACATTAGATACATTGTCAAAGAAGTAAAACGTGAAAAGCTTTCAAATGTACGTAGGGTTGAACGATTTTAAAGATAATTTCATGCCATCTAATGAGGTTTAAATCGATATGTGAAGAGAATCCAAACTCGATTTACTGATAAAATTGTTGAAGAAAAGAAAGATATCTTGTAAAACATATATTTACTAGGATGGGAAGTTCTCGTTTGAGTTCCACCCAAACTAATAAAGAAAAATTTCAACATCATTCTTAAAAAAATGATTTACAAATTGCTAAAACGACAACTTACCAACCAAATTCTCATCTAGAGTTACGTAAAGCTGAGCGACCGACCCTTTGATTGATGGGGGTCTCGTCTAGACTTCTATACAGTTGGACGACCAAATTCGACAGTAAATTTCGCTTAATAGATCTTAAAATGCTGCGTTGAAATATTGATATATCTAAAAAAATATGCAATCAAGACAAAATCATACTCACTACACAAAAGAAATATTTTACGATACATGTATAAAGAGAACAGTATTCCAAATTGTTCAAATATTCTTTCGATATTGCGGAAATTAGCAGCAACTATCGTAAATGAGTTTAAATATAAAACGTTAACAACAATTTCAATATTACAGTGTTTAAAGGAGCAGATATAAAGAGATTCAGTTTATTACAGCATTTTGAAAGGTAAAAGATATGATTAGATAATTTCGTTAACTGTATTTGAAGAAAAAATTTTCTTTAAAAGGCATTTGTAAGTTACACTGTTTAAATTACTAAGGGAACACCTTTAAAATGGTAAGAGGGAAAGATAGTGTTTAATGAAAGAAATACATCACGGTTAGGTTAATATAACACTAAAAGACACACTAAAAACTCAAGTTAATTAGAAAATCTATATTTCGAGATGAAAGTAATTGTAAATTATATGTAATTATTTAGGTTACAAAAAGACACTCAAAATTATAGAAAGATACCTTATATGTGTTAATTAAATGGTAGCTTTAAAAATTAATCAAAAAACAAATTGAGATAAGTTAAAAAAAATTTCAAAAGTAAAGTAATCATTCTAAGCACATTTTTCAACAATTTTAGAAAAAAATTTTCACTTTTCCTTCATAATAGGTAGAAAATAAGCTGTTTACTTATAATTAAAAATACTTACATTCAAATTATATGATGCAACATGTATGTGAGGTTATTATTATACCATATACTGCTGAAGGAAAACACTTTAATTCCATTTCAAAAAACAAACTATACAATTATTTAACACAATTCAAGTTAAAAAGGAAGTCCCAACATAAATTTTTATAAGTCAATAGATATTTAAAAAAATGAAGATAATTATATTTATTTTAAGTGAAAAAGCTATAGATCATTAATTAATACATTATAAAGCCATAAAAAGAATTAATACAACCTAAAAACACGTTGAAGGCGGCATTCTTACATCCCCGTAAACTCGGTATATGCGACACAAAGACAGTTGGTAACGCTAATCTATAATGTGGAAATTAGCGTGCCCATCTGTCAATGACGTCACACACTATGCAAATTATTACACGTAAATGACGAAATATGCAAAATTCATACAATGTATTATAAGAAACCCCACACACGGGGAACTTACGTGAATATGTAAGCGTTTCACAGAATTACTTACTTCAGGGTTGCTCGTGGCTCCCTACCGGATTATTTAAAGATGGCGGCTGCGGCTTCCTTCAGGGTTGCTCCAGCTAGCGACTGCGGAGCTCCCCTCAGGAATATTTAAAGATGGATCTCAGAGCGTCCTTCGGGATCATTTAAAGATGGTTCTCAGGGCGTGGACTGCGGTTAGGCCAGGTTGTAACCAGATTTGGTTAGTCTTCTACCTATATGTAGGGAACGACAGGAACGGGTTTATATGGAACGGTAATCAAAAAGGCAAAAGGGAATCTACATAATAAAGATAAAGATACGATACCAGACCCAACCACTCTTCTTGATGTTTCAAAGGCAAGCCCTTCTTCCAGCGTCTCACGGAAACTCCCCACCTTTTTTCTCCACACGCCGGCGCGAAGTCTCGCGCAACGCACTTCTGAAGTGACGGAAATACGCGCAACAAGTCTTTCAAATTTATGGCGCGAATCTCCCGCACTTATTTAAAAATGTCTAGTGCCAAATTTTTGGCACGTAGCGCACGTACCAGCTTACTTTGCATGCAAATCCTTAGAATTCTCCATACATACGCCATACACTAATATGTTATTCAAATCGCCTGTTAATATGATGTGTCGTAACTTTAATTTACTGGATACAGATATTGATATTCACGTATGCTCTCTAAAGGAATTACTGTTACTCGTTTAGTGCCGTTAAACTGCTTTTTTTCTTTTTTGTGTGTTGTTATTAATTACCGATTCACATTACTACAATACTTTTAACGTAGTGCAATATGGATTAGCAATAGAGTATTTTGTTATGTATACACTTATTTAGTTCACTACATTTTTGTTATTTAGGTTTTGTGTTGTCCTATAATTGGATGTAATGTCTGTTGGGCAATAAATAAATAAATCAGGAGTATCTACTAAAATCGTAAACAACAAACTACCAGCAAACATCATGCAAGTAGGGTGATTCTGTGATTTTCCATTTTTTAACCCAACGAACCAACAAGTGTGTGGTGTTGGTGTGGGTGGGTGTGCATTTGTGTGTGAATGTGTGCATGTGTGTGCACGCATGTGGTTGTGTGTGTACACGTATGTGATGTTTATGTATATATTTTTTTTCTTTTAAGTATATTGTTTATTTTCATTAATTATTAAGTTTTTTTCATCTTTTGGTATTTACGTTTTATGTTAATGTATAATAAATATTGTTTGTTTTTTTTATTTTATCTAGGCTGCAAATTAGGTGTAAGAAAGGGACGTATGGCCCTAATCTCGCTTACAAAACCTAGAAACAATAAAGTCGAAATAGATAAATAAATGCACCGATAGTTGTGTAAAGGTTTTGCACAACTAGCACATAATTTACTAAAGCATCCAACCTGTCAAATTTTGGATGGTTTCTGACAGTTTGCAGAAGCGAACGGATAACTATTTCTGACCGACCATATAAAACTCTAAGAGTCTCTACGATTTTGGGAACTGTATGTGGGAGCCCTAGCCGCCACATGACTGCTTCCAGGGCTTTGCTTTTCAAACATTTTTGCAGCCTGCATAAATTCTCTGCATTTGAAAAACCGCATGTTTTAGTGGAACTTTCAAAATTACTAATAAAAATGGCCAATCTTCTGGCCTTCCACTGAAACATAGCAACTCTTTAGATATTGAAGGTCTGGCTGTCAATTGCTTGGAACATAATGGTACACGTTCAGTAGACACATCTAAACCAGATTGAGGAACTTGATAATAACAATCTGCTTTCTGCGTTGTTGACACACTAGTGAATCTCGTCCAAGTTTGCAATGCAGACGGATCCCTGTAAGTGGTGTTTGGATGTGGGGTTTGCATGTTAGCATCTGACCATGACATAGCACTCCTTGTTACTTCTTGAGTGGACGCAGTAGCTTCAAAGGGTTTATGAATAACAGTCACAGGAAGTGAATTATGTAACGACCTTATATTACAATCATATTACAATCGCCTTTTGAGGCTGGATGTATTGACCTCAGTGTAGTGTATTCGTTACTGTTATCAGCGGTTGCAACACATTCAGATTAATCTTAGCTGGTGGGTAATTTTCTATTACTTATTGTTAATATGGTCGACGTTAAAAGTGATAATAATTCCGCTACTTTATATCCCAAAGTTATATTTTCTTGTTTCTCTACAGCAGGATCGATAACAATTGCCGTCGATATAGATACTGCCTTTTGGGAATCGTGCGATAAATTAACTTCGTCACTAGTAAAGTGTACGTGAAATTTCTTCAATAGTGTCGGAGATTCTGCGGTACGATTTACCCAAGTATTAACCATGTTACCAATGTCCTTAGTTGGGAGGTCAATTTCTAGGTCATCGGGATCACCTTCTACAAGAATTTCATATATTTGTAGTATATAATCTCTGTCATGTTGTTATGTATATTGAGGCGGCTCCGTGGCGTAGTGGTATGTGTGTGACTACTACGCCCAAGGTCCCGGGTTCGAATCCCGACACGAAAAATGTTAGGCGAGCATTTTTCACAAAAATACACCCTCGTTCGGATGAGAGGTAAAATGGAGGTCCCGTGTGTGAGTGTTGTCACGCACGTTAAAGATCCCTACCTTGCTTGGAACAGCAAGGGTTCGGCAAAATTCAAAATTTTCCAGGTAAAAAAAACTCGCTTCCTGGCCAATGTAGTACCTTCGGGTGGAGCATTGGAAAAAAAAATCAAATGTAATGTTATGTATATTGGCGTCGCCATGGATCAATGTAGTAAGCGTAAGACTACGGATCCCAAGGTCCCGGGTTCAAATCCCGACATGGCCTACTGCTTGAAAAATGGCAGGTGAGCATTTTTCACAAAAATTACGCCCTCGTTCGGATGAGAGATTGAATGGAGGTCCCGTGTGTGAGTGTTGTCATGCACGTTAAAGATCCCTACTTTGCCTGGAACGGCAAGGGTTCAGCAAAATTCTAAATTTCCAGGCAACAAAAAAACTCGCCTCCTGGCTAATGTAGTACCTACAGGTGGAACATTGGAAATGTAAATGAACTGTTATGTATATTAAATCTAATCCACAATAAAATAAATCGTGGTAGATTTAATATTACCATATCGAGAATTCTTATGTAACTGTAACAAGTCCAGGGTAAGGTTAGGATGTAAATTGGCTTTTAGTAAAAGAAAACTCTTAAGACTTTTAGGTAACTGAGTTTTTGACCCACGGTCGTATGAGATTGGGTCAGTGGGTTTAATAAAGTTGGAAAAAACAAGATAATGGATGCCACCTAAATTTTTTATAAAGCAACTGACTACATCAATTTGCTTAAAGCGAAAATTTGGAAACCTAGATTATCGCTAACCACTTTAAATACAAAGTTTGATTGTCACAAATATGTTACTTACATCTGGTCGTCTTCTTCACTGAACTAACGATGACTAGGGTGACACTGAAACATAAATACTACCAACATGGATACCCTATATATCTTACGAACCAGTATAAGCATGAAATCTTTGATTTAGTTTCAATTAGTTTCCACTGTATCGTGGTACACATTTGGGTAAGTGTAACCTTTTAAATACCTAACAAACTTTGGAGAAATTTAATGATTACTGAGTAATGAACTGAAGTCAAAAATAACTCTATATTCTCTTTTAAGACAAGTAATGTACATTTTAAATTATAAGTGTTTATTAATTAAAAAATAAAATTCTTATAAATGTAGTTTCTTGAATTGGATATTACTTTTGGACATTATTTTTCATAATCAATAGTCTGGGGTAGCGCTACTAAGACTTTGCAGTTCTTTAAAAATATTTACTTAACTTTTGGCAAATATTATGAATTAATTAATTAATCTAAGTTCAAACTTCATTATACAGGACTTAGGCCCTATTAAATCAGCATGTTGGTATTTTTAAATTGTGGTAAACAAGATAACTATTAAGCATGTAGCAAGCAAATCATGATTATTTGTCTGCATATTTTACTATCGTCTATATACTACCAGTGAGATACAATTCCAAGGTTGAACACACCATTAATTACAAAAAATTGTTGTACTCATTGTAACTTTACATTTTAACAGAATAAGCTTTTAGCAAATTAATTAACAAAATTATTCGGACGAGCCATGATGAATTGTATACAATAACCTGAGGTAGTTACAAGCTTCAAAAAAGAATTCATTACATACATAGATTATGTAATGAACTTTGCTATGGCAACCTTATCTTAGAAACTTGAACATTCTTACCCATAGCGGTAATGACCTATAACCTTCAAATGACATGTCGTTCATCAACTAAACACGCCAGGTGTAGCTGCATAGCGAAATCCATCATTTGTCCAACAAAATTGCTTACGCATTTATATTTTAAACAAGTTCCATAAAATTTGTTTGAACCAAACCAAATAGAATATGTTCAAGATAACCTAAGATTACATCTGAGTTACATCGAAGTTGCACTGTAATAAATTGCATAATTAATTTTTATATGAATACACATTCAAACAAACCGTCGTCAAGAAGAGTTTGTACACTACACTTATACACAAGTTGTCACAGACAACTTTTAAAATACTGTGCCTTTATTACGGCGTCTCCGCCAGGAGAACTTAATTTCCCTAACCATCTTGAGTGTTTTTTTAAACACACCAAGCGACCTTTCAGTTCAACGAGGAAACGAAAAGTTGGAACAACTTGAAAATCTTAGATATTACAAAGAAGTAGGAGCACGTGAATAGGTTTGTATACATGTTATCAGTAAGGACAACGTGATACGTAGTAGATTGTAATTGAAATTGTAGTGTGCCTTGAAGTTTGTTGGTTATTAAATATGCAATATCGAATGAATCAATAATATAAACGGTGTTGAGTAAAGATTAAAATAATAGATGCACAGCGGTAATGTCAACGAATAAATTTGCAGGAAAATTTATATGTTACACAGTTTATCAATGAGTTGACATTGCTCTTCCAGCATTTGCAACAGAAGTTGTTGTTGACGTGTAGAAGAACGTAATAAACGAGATGATTTTGTGCTACCCGATTTCGAATGGTGCAATTTTTTGAAAAAGAGATAACCCTGAACTATAGGATAATCCAGGCTGTGCAACGAATGTTCTTGTACTGTAGCCGTATTATGCAACGATGATGTAGTTATCATCCCTATATTAGATGATGCCATATACAGATAGTCACTTAATTTAACTTGTTTTTGGTACAGCTCTTTAGTTTCATCAAACCGGTTGTTAATTACGTAATCAGCGTCAGGTTGAAGATCTGGCAACATATGGTACAATCCGTTTTTTTAAACTGTTCCCAAAGTTCGCTTAAACATTTGAGTTACTTTTTCACGTATTCATCGGTTACCTTCTTTTCGAGCATTTTCTTTTAAGCGAAAAACCTCATCAAACACTTTTTTCTGCAACGCACATAATTTGACCATAGATTCCATGATGGGTATACTAAATTTGAAGACTTTGTTAGAAGAGAAATTTGAGAGTAAAGGAAACACAGGAATTATGTGCAATCCAAATAACTTCAAATTTATTAGCTTTTCTACAGCGTGAATTTTCAGTATATTGTTGCGATCCACTATTAGGCAACCCGTCAAACATACAAACGCCCGGGGCACAGCGTATTCTTCAGCATTCGAGAATCCTTCTACAAAGTTCTAGATAATGAGTCATATCTTAATGCAGGGTATATATAAGGCCGCTTATGAATGTAAGAGTTAGTCTATTCTTGAATGTCTAATATAAATTATATCGTTGTAAAGTAAACGTAGTTGAGTTTTTAGAATATATACATAAATGATATGCTGTGTCTAATGTGCATGCAGCTTGCAGTATACATAAATAAATAGAAGTGTATAAACAAATAGTTGTGTTAGTGTGGTTATTGGACCTAGGGTAAAGAAGTTAGTTTAAGAAGATATTAGTGCTTGTAAATTCATTAGTGTAATAGTGCTTCATTGTTAAGTGGACTGAAAACATCTATAAATAAGGCATATACTGTTAATTAGACTTGTGAACAGTGAGTAATAAAGACCATTATTATTACTTGTTTTAAATTAAAGAAACGCGGTAGTAGTAGCGTTACACTGGTGTCAGGCATTTGTGGGGTATATAGTGATTAATTTAAAACACAAGTCTAAAGACATTTAAGTAGTTTGTATATGCCAGTGACAAGAAATCAAAGTAAAATGGAGGCAGACACTTTAATGAATTTCCTCAAGGATTTTAAATCCGGTATGGAGGAAAGGTCGGCTAAACTAGAATTGACACTTAGTGAAAATGCTGAGAAAATGGAGGAGAGGTCGGCTAAACTGGAAGTGACACTAAACGAAAACTTAGTGAAGTCAGTTGAACTGGAATCGACCCTTAAAGAATTTAAATACGGCATGGAAATGACACTTAGTGAAAATGCTGAGAAAATAGAGGAAAAGTTAAGTGAAAATACAGCCACGTTAGAACGAAGATTAATGGAAAGTTCCATTGCATTGAAAGAAGATTTCACTGAACAGGTAAAACAGTTGAGCAAAAGTTGGACAGTAAATTGATAAAAATGGAAGAAGATGTGATGAGGCTGCAAGAACAAGTAATTTCACTAACAACGCGCCACTTGAATTGCCAAGCCAAGTTGTTAATCAGAACATTCCAGAAATAAGAACCACGGAAAGAAGCGAGTCAATTCCGTCTAAATTTAAAGTAAAACCACCTACATTCGATGGTAAAACACCTTGGCCCACATATTTGAAACAATTTGAAGCTGCTGCAATAGCCAACGGTTGGTGCAACAAAGAGAAGGCTATCTCTCTAATAGTGGCCCTACGGGGAAGCTCTTAACATCTTACAAACGATTCCCGATCACCAGCAGAATGATTACGGCCTCTTAACATCGAAGCTTGAGATGAGATATGGAGACGCTCACCTTCAACAGGTTTACCACGCACAAGTTAAGAACCGCTCGCAAAAGACAAGTGAAAGCCTGCAAGAATTCGAAGCTGACATCGCCAGATTAGTTAGATTGGCATATCCAACGGCACCAGATAGTTTCCTCGAACAACTGGCTGTACAAACATTTGTGGATGGCGTTAAAGATGGCGAAATACAGCAAGCGCTAAGATTAACACGGCCAAAAATGTTAGATGATGCACTGGCCCATGCGCTTGAATTTGAAGCAGCTAAGCAGACATCACATAGGGTGAGTCACAAAGTTCGGTCTGCCTTAGAGGAACCTGGTCAAGCTCAGAACAGCATAGATTTAATAATCAACCGTGTGTTTGAAAAGCGAAAGGCGGAAAGGCTGAAAAGACTACGACCGCGGAGATGGCGTCTACGATGCTGGAGCTGCGGTGAAGTTGGCCATATGCAGAGACGCTGTACTCAACCAAAGAAACAACCGGTTGTGCCAAAGCTGGTCCATGTAAGGGGGCGAACTTCGACAGCACAGCGTAGTGCCCCGGAGATTATCATCCGTGCTGCATCGTCGGTGGAAAGTCTGGACAGCATTTATATTGATGGTAGAATTAATGGTAGGGTTGTCCGATTACTTGTGGATACAGGAGCGACAAGAACTATTGTGAGACCAGATTTGGTTGGTCGTGGAAAAGTGCTACCTGTATCGGTGTGTCTCCGAACGGCAAGTGGTGAGAAGATTGGTACTCATGGAGAGACTGCCGTTATGTTGACAATTGGGGACAAATTAATTAATCATCGAGTGTTGGTGGCTGAAATTACAGAAGAAGTGATCTTGGGAATGGATCTCATGAGAGAATATGGGTTTCATGTAAACATGAAAGAAAATGTGCTTCGGATAGATGATGATGAGATTCCATTTCAAGGGACGAGTAACCAGACGATGCAAGTTCGAATGATTTGCGATATGAAAATACCCGAGAAGGCGGAGATGATAGTAATGGGACGCCCGGATGGTACGCTCCGGGAAGGACAAGTATGCATGATGGAAGCAACTGAATCGGGATGGGTCAGGAGGACTTCTGATTGGAAGAACGCTGGTAAAGTCTCGAAATATGGTACCAGTAAGGGTGCTGAACATTAAACCTCATACAGTGACCCTGAAGAAAGGCATGATTGTGGGAAGTTGCATTCCAGTATGCCATATTAAACGTTGTATGGACGACACGAAAAATAAACCAACCAACGGTTGCTCACAGAAATTGCTGGATATGTTGATACCCTCGTGTCAAGGATTAAATGGCGATCAACTGGGCAAGGTAAAAGAACTGGTCGGACGATATCGAGGTGTGTTTGCAATGGATGATAGTGAGAAGGAAGGACGAATGTTGTGCAACACAAGATCAATACTGGAGATGCGCAACCGATAAGACAACACCCAGGCGGCTTCCTTTGGCAAAACGTAAGGAAGCTGAGCAAATTATCACCGATATGGAAGAACAGGGAGTGATTGAACCCTCGAATAGTCCATGGGCATCCCCGGTAGTGCTTGTCAAGAAAAAGGACGGGTCGACAAGGTTTTGTGTAGACTACCGGCGGCTTAACAACGTGACAAAGAAAGACAGCTATCCTTTGCCCAGAATTGATGACACCTTAGATACTCTATCCGGATCTAAATGGTTTTCGACCTTGGACTTGAAAAGCGGATACTGGCAGGTAGGCTTGGAGCCAAACGATAAAGAAAAGACTGCCTTTACAATTGGAACTGGATTATGGCAGTTCAAGGTCATGCCATTTGGATTATGCAATGCTCCTGCTACTTTTGAACGATTGATGGAGTCGGTACTGCGTGGACTGTCCTGGAAGACATGTCTGGTGTACCTGGACGACGTGATAGTGTTAGGCCGTTCTTTTGAAGAACATCTTAAGAACCTAGAGGAGATATTCCAAAGATTACGCGGGCAAACCTTACATTAAGCCCCAAGAAGTGCCACCTATTTGGAAAAGAGGTGAAATACCTAGGACATGTCGTTTCGAGACCGGAATAAGAGCTGACCCTGACAAAATAAAAACGGTACAAGAGTGGCCTACACCAGCAGATATACGCCAACTACGCAGTTTTCTAGGATTGTGCACATATTACCGACGTTTTATACTTGGGTTTGCGAACATTGCCAAACCGTTAACAAAATTAACCGAAGATGGACAAGAATATGATTGGAATGACGACTGCCACAGAGCATTTGAACAACTGAAACGGCTACTAGTTACAGCACCAATTTTGAGTTATCCGCGGATGGAGGGAAAGTTTGTGTTGGATACCGATGCCAGTAACACAGCTATAGGAGGCGTTCTTTCTCAAGTGCAGGACGGACAAGAAAAAGTTATTGGGTATTTCAGCAAGGTCTTGTCGCGGCCAGAAAGGAACTATTGTGTGACAAGAAGGGAGCTGTTGGCCGTCGTCAAATCCGTAGAGCACTTTTATAAGTACTTATACGGCCGTAAATTCCTGTTGAGAACAGACCATGCCGCACTGAAATGGTTACTGCAGTTTCGAAATCCTGAAGGGCAAGTGGCAAGGTGGATAGAGCGGCTGCAGGAATATGACTTTGATACGGAACATCGTGTAGGAACTAGCCATCGGAATGCAGACGCTCTATCAAGGAGACCTTGTCCGATGGACTGCAATCATTGCTCCAAGATGGAAGAGAAATAAGTGTCATCCATAGAATGACGGTAACCGATGATACTTGGCAACTCGAAAGAATACGAGAAGACCAGGAGAATGACGCCGAATTGGGACATATTATTGAGTGGAAAAATAGAGGACAACGACCAGCTTGGGAAGAAATTAGTATTTCAAGTAGGAGCCTGAAGGCATACTGGTCACAGTGGGACTCCTTGATGATGGAAAATAGAATCTTGAAACGACGCCTGGAATTTGAAGATGGCACTGAGAGACTTCAAGTGATAGTGCCGAGAAGCAGAGTGCCGGAAGTGTTGCAGCACTTGCACGATGGTATTTCCGGAGGGCACTTTGGCGTGAAAAGAACTCTCGAAAGAGTGAGAGAAAGATTCTATTGGGTGAACTGCAAAGAAGATGTGAAGGAGTGGTGCCGGAAATGTGAATTGTGTGCCTCTGCAAATGGCCCGGTCTCAAAACGAAAGCCCCAATGAGACAGTATAACGTGGGGAATCCTTTTGAAAGGGTAGCCATTGATATAGCTGGTCCGTTTCCTGAATCAGAGAAAGGAATAAATACATCTTGGTTGCAATGGATTATTTTACCAAATGGCCGGAGGCATATGCTATACCTAACCAAGAAGCCGAGACGGTTGCAGATGTACTAGTGAGGAGTTGTTTTGTCGCTTTGGAGTTCCGTTGGAATTACACTCCGATCAAGGTCGGAACTTCGAATCAGCGTTGTTTCAAAACGTCTGCAAGCATCTTGGAATCAGGAAAACTAGAACCACGCCACTTCATCCTCAATTGGATGGAATGGTTGAAAGAATGAACAGAACGTTAGGAAAGTACCTGGCCAAAGTTGTCTCTGAACATCAACGGACTGGGACCAATATCTACATTTGTTCCTACTGGCGTACCGATCTTCGGTACATGACAGCACAGGATACTCGCCCGCTTGCGTAATGCTAGGACGTGAATTGCGGCTACCATGTGATCTTCAGTTTGGATTTAAACCTGGAGAAGAGATCGCCGGTGAAGATTACGTTAGTAAGCTTCGTGAAAGATCAAATAGTATTCACGAAAACGTCCGAAAGAATATACAGGCAGCAAGCGATCGAATGAAATCACAATATGACACGAGAGCACAAGAAGGTGGTTATCAACCTGGAGATTTAGTGTGGTTGTACAATCCACAAAGAAAACGTGGATTGTCGCCAAAACTACAAAGACAATGGGAAGGGCCGTACGAAGTGTTAAAAGGATTAATGATGTAGTGTACCGGATCAGAAGATCCCTCGTGGTAAACCGAAAGTGGTACACTTTGACCGTTTAACACCCTACACTGGCAACAACCAGGAAGACTCAAATAATGATAATGGTGTTCGGCAAGTTATTAATCATGAGCCAAATGTAGATTTTGAGAGCTCTATGGCGGCGTATGGTGGTTCCGCTAAAGCGAGATTTGGCGTTGTTGTTGAAAAACAGCAAGATCTGTTTAGAGCACCAGAAGAGTATTCCTTGCACATTGCGTAGCTCAAGATTTGGCAATGTCAAGGGAATAGCTGTTGTTTTCAAGAAAAGTTTGGATGTGTGGATGAATTAGTACAACAGCAGCCAACTGTAGGAAAATCTTTGGTTCTTCAAGATAAAAATCGTTATGTTTACTATTTGGTCACCAAAAATTCTTCATGGCAGAGACCTAGTTATGGACATCTATGGGAGGCTTTGCTAAATCTTAAGGCGCAGATGATGGAAAATGGAGTAACGAGACTAGCGGTGCGGCTGTGGACTGGATCGCTTGGATTGGAGGATAGTCCGAAATATGCTAGAAGTAGTTTTCCAGGGAACCAACGTCCAGGTTCTTGTTTGTTGTTATCAACCGGTTGCCTACCAAGACCATGAAAAGAGTGTTGACTGTTACTTCCAACGACGCGGTGGATGCACCAGAGGAGATAGCTGCCGATACCGTCACCAGTCATCGAATTGGCGTCAAGATAGATTTATAGTTACGAGACGTAACGGTTTTAAAGAGGGGGCAGTGTTGCGATCCACTATTAGGCAACCCGTCAAACATACAAACGCCCGGGGCACAGCGTATTCTTCAGCATTCGAGAATCCTTCTACAAAGTTCTAGATAATGAGTCATATCTTAATGCAGGGTATATATAAGGCCGCTTATGAATGTAAGAGTTAGTCTATTCTTGAATGTCTAATATAAATTATATCGTTGTAAAGTAAACGTAGTTGAGTTTTTAGAATATATACATAAATGATATGCTGTGTCTAATGTGCATGCAGCTTGCAGTATACATAAATAAATAGAAGTGTATAAACAAATATTGTGTTAGTGTGGTTATTGGACCTAGGGTAAAGAAGTTAGTTTAAGAAGATATTAGTGCTTGTAAATTCATTAGTGTAATAGTGCTTCATTGTTAAGTGGACTGAAAACATCTATAAATAAGGCATATACTGTTAATTAGACTTGTGAACAGTGAGTAATAAAGACCATTATTATTACTTGTTTTAAATTAAAGAAACGCGGTAGTAGTAGCGCGTTACAATATGTATAATCTTAAAGTCAATATATGTACGCTAATTAAAGTTTTAAACTGGTACAAGTTACGAATATAAGAATAAAAGTTCTAGAAAAATGTTTTTTATGGCATGAATACACAACTTGATAGTTTTCTAAATATATGAAAAATGTGTAACCCTAGTAACACGATTTACTGCCTACACAAACTGCACTAACACTTATTGTTAAATGAATTGAATTTTTTAGCAATCTGTACCTATGAAGCACAAAGAAATCCATATAGTAAATGTTTCTGCTGCTATGCTGTATATATATGAACTTATAGCTTCGCTTGACAGTCAAAAACTAAAAGACAGAACCAAGGTAAGTGTTAACATATATTCATTCATTAACAAACAAAATTTATTTTAGGTTTATCGCAGTTTTGAAAAACTACATAGTAATGTAGATGCACATGTTTTACCCAAAGAGCTGGGAGGAAAAATGCTCATGAATGAAATGATCCACTTGTGGAAAAAAGAATTAGCAGAGAAAAGAGACCGGCTTCTTTCATTGGACAAGATGAATTTAGTAAGCGACCAAGGAATTGTTCGTAGTAAGAAAAAAGCTACTTCGCTTGATACTGAAAGTATAAGTGGGAGCTTTAGAAAATTAGTAATAGATTAGGTATTCAAGTTGTTTTAGATTTGCAGTTATTTTTAACACCTAAAAATTAAAAGTAAACCTATCCATAAGTAAGGGTATATAGTCACTTACTGGTATAATGTATAGAAAATGAAACAATAAAAGTATTACATTTATAATCACTTAAGCTGTATTCTCTGTGTGTATTATCACTAATGTGCTATGAAGAAATATATAACAATCTACCCAAATTAGGGGGTTAACTTTTATAACCTTCGAAGAAATTGCTTCCTGTCAATGGATACAGCCGTCTTACAAAAGGTGTATTCTTGCATATAACCAATTTGACGATCACTATTCACTGTATGGCATATGAAAAATAAAAATATACGAAGTTAAAGGTATCAACATGTATTTTGATCGTACAGAATAATTTTCTATGTAAAACTGTTCATCTAAAATTAATCATTAACCACTTGCAATCCCACATTTTTTATTGCGCTTTACTTAAATTCGTTCCATTGCATTCGGAGATATTTCCACTTTATGCAATCTGCTGCGAAACTACTCCATTTTCTAGATTTTTAATTTGTAAATTCATTCATTCGGTAGTGAAAACATCCAATAAATCAAGTTAAATTGCAATTGTGACAGGTAATTAGAACAAACAACATGCATGAACATTCCAACTCGTGCAACTGTAAGCATTTTACAACCCATAAATCAGATTCGGTAATGAGATAAAAAGCTCAAAGATAAGTATTTTACAATCATCCTTAAACCACACCAATTAAGAAATGATACTAGGATATTTTACAACCTAGTGCATCAAAACTGACAGCTATTTAGATAACGTAATGTCTTAATTAAAAACATTTCTAAAGAAATTGCATCATTATAAATATTTATGGTTCCTGGTTGGGATCATGTCATTTTATAAATTAAGGTTGACGTTTCGCCCACTTTTGTAATGGGTTACATCAGGACAAGAAAAGAAATAGGTAATAAAATAAAAATAAAAAATATAAAAAAAAATAATAAAGACTCTTCTGTTTACACTTTAACTTGTCTACTTAATATTATCATTCTTATCTTTATTATTTTATATTTTATTACTTATTTCTTTTTTTGTCCTGATGAAGCCCCTTACACAAGTGGGTGAAACGTCGACCTTAATTTATAAAATGACACGGTCCCAACCCGAAACCATAAATATTTATAATGACTCCGGCCATGAAAGTCTCCAACAATATCAGAAATTGCATCATCTTATGAATCAAACCAATCAGAAAATATCAGATGAAACAACTGATACATCATCAGCATTTCAATTGATTATTGTTTTCCGTTATGTTTTAAATGATGCACAGCCCGTGGAAAGATCCTGGCAATTTATTAATCCTCCTGGACAAGATGCAACATAAATTGCTGAATGTATTCACACTGTGCTGCAAAGTGTAGTTGACAATTTCGATAAAGTAATATCCCAGAGTTATGATGACGCTAGTGTAATGAGTGGCAGAGGAGGACAAGATATTACTAAGCATCATAAAGTTGCACATTTTATACATTATTATGCGCACCAACTGAATTTGATTGTGGCACAATGCGCAAGTCATAATCAACAAGTGAGGGTGTTTTTTTCTAATTTGAGTGATATTACAAACTTCTTTAGTAACTCACCTCAAAGAATTTCTGTTTTGGATGAGACTGTCGGCAGAAGAGTACCACACGATTCCACAACAAGGTAAAATTCCAAGAGTCGAACTGTCAATACCATGTATGAGTGTAGAATGCAGCTAATTGAATGCATGGAAAAAATTGAATCATCATCCAAGCAAGCGATAACAATTAATCAAGCCGATGCAATTCAACGTATGTTAAACAATTCCGTGTTTGTATTTTGGCTTACAGTTTTTCATAATATTATGCCACATGTCTTATATAACCAATTTCAAAAAAGAAATATGGATGCAGTTCCAATCAAAAAACATCTTGACCATTTTCATACATGCATAGAAAGGGATAATATGGACAAGACAACACTTCAAATTGAACAAGCGCACCGGAAGCCATCCCCAAAGAAAAGAAAAGTGGATAATATTCACTTAAATAGTACTGTGGCAGCCAAAGGAGTCTGTGATGTGATAAGTAGTCGAATAGTTCTACAAGGTTTTCATTCACTACACACTATTCTGCTCGATCCCTTATTGATGCAGAAAAATTCTTCATAATAAACTACTTGAACAACTAATTAAGGTATACCCATTTAGAAAAGGATTGTTTAAAGACAGATTTTCGACACATGAGTGGAGCAATCAGCCTTCTACAATTAATAATAGAGAATAACTTGTAAGCACGTTTTCTGAAACATTTAAATTGTTGTCAATTATATCTACAATTCCTATGACTACTACTGAAGCTGAAAGATGTTTTTCAACCCTAAAAAGGATAAAAACATTTCTAAGGAGCACCATGAGGGAGGACACATTACTGTGCCGCCAAGCAAATATAGAACTTGGGAGGTGTGTCCTTGGTGTCACAGCCTGCTAAGAAGTACACTCAAAGTAGAAGGCTTTTATTTGTCAAAGTGAGATATTTGTAAGGTTAGGCGGTGGTTATACTACTGAATCTTCATTAAATATTTCTACATAATTATTTACCTTATATAGAAAGTCAAAAAGCAGTAGTTTAAAAAAAAACTGTTGAATAAAAAGGAATAAAACTAATGAATGATGAAAAATTAAAATAAATTACTAAAAGAGCTCTGCGACTGCCAAATATCAAAGTAGAGATTATGTTCTACTAAGGAGTGCTTTCTTACTGCTGTTTTTAGTTGGGACCACGAAAAAAGACGATCTAGCGGGATCATTTCTATTCGTTTGAATAAATATGAATTCCTGAAGTCAAACGACCACCACTTATATTAATTGAGAAGTTTTATAGAAAAAAGTAACATTGCCAATTCAATTTTATTTTCAAATTCATTTCAATTGTAGAAAATCAAAAATAATCTAGCATGTTAAAAACGATGAGAGTAGAGTTATAATGACATAAATGTAGACACATTATTATTACTGTCAGGAAAACAATTAGTCCTTTAAATTTTTACACAAAGTTGAAACCCACAACATAGCGACTGTAAAAGCCTACAGCGCTAGAATATATAATAAAATATAAACACACAAATGAAATTTGCGTAAGAGTAGTTTGGTCTTAGAATGCACATACGTAACACACCATGGAATTTTAAATTTGCTTAAAAATGCTTTGTTTCCGCAGTGTACTTTGAAACAAATCGCTTTCTGATTGGTTCCCTATGTTGTTTCAGTTCACATATTTTCCGGGTCCTATGTATGCTTGGTGGCACTGTAAGTGCAGTAGCCAGCTTTCAATACAAAAAGAAATGATTGGTGATACAAAAAATTTCAACAAGCGCGTTATAGCTTTGTTTGCTGCAAAAAAAAGAAAGAAGGATGGATTTTTGTTATAAAAATTGTTCATAAATAGCGAACTATTAAATTAATAATTAATTAAATATTTTGTAAATAGTGCAAAGAGATATATAAATAAAATACATTTTAATGCATACGGTACCTTTAGTTTAAAACGTATTCGAGCAGACTCATTAATATAATATGAAAAATATTTTCATTATAAACGTGTAAATTTAATCTTCTGACTGTCAAATTAGTCTCTCGGTTTAGCAAGAAAGATGCGTAAGCGTATTTAGCTATTGTGATTCTCATATTATTACACACAAGTTATTTTGTCAATGGTACTCTAGTTTGAAACTGTGTTTTGTGCAGAGAATTAAAGAATTAAGGTAAGCCTTTTTTGCATTTTGATTGATTTATTTAACTTGCAGTCCTTAAATTGATCATCATCATCATTAGGTCTCCAGTCCTAGAACTGGTTGGAGGCGTACCCTCATTATTTCCTAGTCTGAACCAACCTACGCAATTCCTTGAAATTTGCAGTCTACATCTATCACTATCTGTGTGCGAAAGTCTGATCTCAGTCTACCTCTATCTCTCTTTTCCTATCTCTGCTTGTAGTATATCCCATACTATTCCCCTGAAATGCCTTAGAACGTATCCTGTTCTTCTACTTCTCTTTTTTTTCATTTTCCACAGATATCTTTATTCCTCTACTATTGCTACAACCTATTTGTTATTAACTTTGTCTGTCCATGCTACCCATCCTCATACATACGAAGCACAACATTTCAAAAGGCTTCTATCTCTTTCTGTCTGCTTTTACTACTGCCCCTATTACATAGATGTACTGTGCTGTGCTCCACACTATGTTTTGAACGGTTTTCTTCTTGTATCTATGTTCGTTGTCTTTGAACATAGCTGCTGTTCTTTCTTGTTTGATGCAGTTCGGTCACCTTCTTTTGTTTTACAGTTATATACTCTATTTCTTCGATATTCAGTGGTATTGGGGTGGGGGGGGGAGGCAGCCTTTGGCTGCCAAGTTCCCCCAGCACCTGAACCTTTGTCGAATTAATAGTTTTTCCAATTTATCCTTTCGCTGGGATATGATATTTGCCAGAAATCAAAAGTAATAAATCAAAAACAAGCAGGGTTAATGAAAAACATTATTAGTGAACAACCTTTAGACCTAGTAGCCATAGATATATACGGACCCTACCAGGGGTTGCACATTTTTGTGCTATGTGATATTTTTACAAAATTTGTTAAGCTGTATCCCGTTAAAAAAGCAACAGCAACATTATTAAGGAAGATAGAAAATAATTTTATACCAGATTTAGGTAAACCTGTCTGTATGTTATCTGATCATGGGCCATAATTTACAAGCAGGGTTTGGGTAGAAACATTAGAATGACTAGATATTAAGCAGAGACATTCAACTATATATCATCCCTAAAGTAATCCCGCAGAAAAAATAATGAGGGAATTAGGGAGATTATTTAGAACAATGTGTCATAAAAAACAGTACTTGGCCTTATGTCGAACCGATAATCGAAGGATGGCTTAACTGTGTACAAAATGATTCAACAGCTTATACACCAATCGAACTCATGGCTGATAAAAGATGTGAGCAACTAGTTGAAAGATTGATAAACTTCCCTGAAAGGAAAGATTTAAATAAGGTTATTGAAATTGAATTGGCACAAAAACTTCTATATTAACTAAAGCTAACATGAGAAAGTTGAGACATCATAAAAATATTAAACCTGTAACATAAAAACCTGGTGATTTGGTATTAACTAAGACCCATTATCAATCTTGCGATTTAAATAAAGAAATTAAAAAATTCTTTTTGTTATATGAAGGACCGGCAGCAAATAAATGAAAATGCATATATTTTAGAATATCCAAAACAGGAGTAACTAAATCAACACAAAATGTAGTAAATTAGAAACCACATACTCCCTGTATGTTTGTTGTGGTTTGTTTAGCATTTTTCTTAATCTTCTTTGGGAAGTAAACCACTCATAGATTTTTAAATCATCTTTATTTACGTTTCGATCCATGACCTAAGATCGTTGTCAAAATAATATTTTCAAGTTTGACATTTATGACATAAATTGAAGGTGACTTTGATTTATTGATGTTGGATATATTTGGTTTGAGTATATTAGGTGAAAATTTTAAAGTTTAAAAGAATGATTGCCTTCAATTTGTGTTGCGGCCTGGGACCGACTTTTTAGGTAGCCAATACGGCTAAACGTGAAATCAGCTAAAAAGTCGGTCCCAGGCCGCAACACAAATTGAAGGCAATCGTTCTTTTAAACTTTAAAATTTTCGCCTAATATACTCAAACCAAATATATCGAACATCAATAAATCAAATTCACCTTCAATTTATGTCATAAATGTCAAACTTGAAGTTTTATTATTTTGACAACGATCCTAGATCATGGATCGAAACGTAAAAGATGATTTAAAACCTATGAGTGGTTTACTTCCCAAAGAAGATTAAGAAAAAATTTAAAACCATATAATAAAATATAAGTAGACAATGAGTCCTTTCTCATTTCAAGTCGTTGAATCAAATAAATTAATTTACTTTTGTTTGGATGCTGGAATCTTTGTTATACAATGAGATCAGCTCATTTGAAGAACAAATATCCGGGAGTACTGAAATACTAACTTTTTATTTTTCTAAAATAACATAAATATATGGTGATAAATTGGTCCTATAGCTAATAATTATTCTAAAACTATATGTGGTGACAAAAAGCAACACAAAAGAGAAATCTATATTAAGATTAGTCTAACATCTGTTAAATGCAAGAATTTTAAATTTCCCGGTAAGGAAATGGGGAGGTTGGTAGCTAGAATCGGCAAAAAAGGGAAACTGGATATGTGGGTTGTTGATCGCGATATGGTCGCGATAGACATTTTTGTTTTAGTAGTGATGTATGAATTATTTTTTATTTAATACGCTTGAATGTATTTTACGATATTTCGAATAACATGTGTGCTATGTATTAAGTGTAGTTTAAAAAATTAATTATGTGGTATGCGTTGTTAAATGTTTGTGCATTGTAAAAAGTACCACGTGTGTTTGTTTGTATACTGAAGTGTAGATATTACTAAAAATAAAACTCCTGCAATGATAGAGTTATATTCTCTTCTTAAAACAGTAAGAAAATATTTTTTTCAACATTTTGTATACAAATAAAAGTGTAACAATTTGTTAGCAAACCCATCTTGGATGATTGTTTCCAAGTGTACTAGTTGATCGATGGTGGATCCATGTTTTCGGAAACCGACCTGATGATTGAATAACGTCTTTTTTATTCCAGTAGCCACATTAACCTATTGCTAACAATTTTCTCTAATACTTTGCTCATACAGCTGGTTAAAGTATTAGTTGATAATTTGCAGGATTTATTGCACTTTTTTTTTGTTTTAGAATAAGTACTTAATAGTTATTTATGAAATTATTCTGGAAAACACTCTTTTGCTGGATGAGTTAGTAAGATACAAAACAAATCAAAGACAAGTTTCTTGACATCTGCAAGTCCAACAGAAGCACTATATAGATTTATTGAATACAAAATTGTTGGTGCAATCTCAATTAAAAAATTAAACATATTAGTTATGCATTTAATAATATTAATAATAAGAGAACACAATTACTTATATTTAACGATATATGATTTTTAAAAATATGAATATCAAATGATACATAATTTTGCAAGACTGATCTTGTAAGGTTTTCAGATCTTTGACAATAGCTCGCCTGTGTTCATCTTGACCTACATCCTAATTTTGATAAATTTCAATGGCCATTACGATTTTTCAGATGCTGATGTTTTAGTTTCCTCCAAAGCATTATCAATTGTGTAAATAGCATCTTTTACATTAAAAGAATGCACTGCCTCAAATACGTTACTGCATTCTTCTCTAAAACAGGTTCAATATATTTCTGTTGATATATCTTTTTCTACTATTTTAAGCTCTTCCAAATTGGCTGCACAGCAGTGATGTTGGGTAGAAAAAATACAGCTGTTATTTATTTCTAGTTTGTTATCAAATGGGTACACAAGTGGGAAGTTGTTTGCCATTAAATATTTACAATTGCACTCATGAGCTGCTCAAACGATTTGTGATTGTGATAATATGAGGACAATGTTTCTTTAAATGTTCCAATGCAAAAAGTGGTGATGTATGACTATCGTGAGCGTTGTTGTAAGTAACAGCAGTCACACTTATCAAATTTTGTCTGTTTTTATGTAGTATGGCAAGAGTTGTTCATTGATGCTATACACTTGACCATATGTTGTTATTTTGTTTAACAAATTGAAAAATTTCAAATACTGTTACAGCCCGATTTAACAATCGTCCTGTACATGGTTTTGTAGATATATATTTCGTGTTTAATAATTGTACAAGAGGTGACAGTAATTATTTGTGTATATAAAATAGGTATATAATTTATAAGGAGTTTCTAAAGTAGTTTCTGAAGACTATACAAATAGTTTAAATTAATTTCAGTTACGATTCAGGTTTACAATTTTTAGGGTTACATCTGTTTAGATTCAACAATGCCATTGTGTTTTAAATTTGTAGTTGAAGATATTGCGCGATGGGTATAATAGGAAATAATGTAGATAGATTAGCTTTTAACAATCAACAGTGGCGTCTGTAAAATAAATGCATTAAATTCAATTTTCGTTTACCTGTAAGAAATTATATTCAGTCTTGTTTAAGGAGTATCGAGGTTAGTAATAGTTTTGCAGTAGGGTACAAGTTTGTTCCATATTTTTATTCAGCATAAAACAATATTTATAGTAATTAGAATCCTTCTTAAAATTAACGACGACTATGTGACAGGCGTGGTTTTCAATTCAAATCGCGTTATCAGTTGTTTTCGACAAGTGAATGCTCTTTTTGATTTTACACCTTAACAGAGCAGCACGAATGGTTTGGAGCTCTTCCTAATTGTTATTCAAATTTATTAATTGAAAAGTAAGTCATCCGTATTAGTTATTACGGGATATTATTAGTGGAGTTCTTACAGTACAATAATAAGTATTTATTATTGTATTTAATGGGATTGTTCCCGATTTGTAATTAACCAATTTCGTGCGAGAAGAGCATGCTTGTAAGTATGGCAGCATGCCATGTGCATTTCCTAAATTGATTTATTTTAGGTACCCTTTTTATATGTTTCATGTAGTTTCAATTTTTAACGTTTTGTTCTGGTAATATTTTAATCGTAATTCTGGTTGAATTAACTACATTTAATTTTCGTTACTCGAAAATTGGAGTTTGGTATCAAGAACTTATTGGGTCATCGCAGGTGCGATATTTCAGTTTTATTTTGGAAGATATCTTCTTGGGGAAAGTGCTACATAGGGGAGATCCTAATTATCCTTGTTCCTATCACCCAGAGCAGTAGAAGTACTTGACACCAGTCTTGAGGTTCATGGAATTTCGTAGCGTATCTGCTAAGTTGATCCTGAGCCGAGGTTATTGTACTTACATCAAGGTGTTCCACCGGATTAAATCCCGTTTGGTATCGTAATAGATATATATGATTAATGTTCCCCAAATGCATGCACTTGGCCTTTGATATTTTGTTTAAGAAATTTATAAGTAAATGTTTATTGTTAAGGCTTTATAAGTATTTTGGTTGTAGTGTAGTATGCCAATCACAATTAATTTAAGTCCTTAAACTATTCCCACCTAGAAACCCTCCATTATCCCTACCTTTAGTGCAACGACATAAAAGGGTTGGTAATGTACGAGTGGACGACAATTCAACTTCGTTCTCGCTTGGCTTTGGTTCGTGATTTAGTTCGGTGCATCGAGCATCAGTAATTAGCAACAATTAGTGAACATTATACATACAGTCCATAATTATCTGATAGCAGTGCAAGTACAATCAACCACTACAACCAGTGAAAGGTAGGTGATATATTCCTTTAAATTATCATTTCCTTTGTGTGATTGTAAATGCAAATTAACATTTTGATTAACATTTTGGTCCTTTGAGCAAATATTTGGCTTATTAATTGGTTTATTATTGGCATTTATTATTGGCATTCATTTTAACTACATTGTTAATTGCTCTTCGCTTAAATTAGGGGTTGACCGCATTTAGAAGAAAAGTGTAGTCACACCACCAGTTTCATAGTCAATTGTGTAAAGTAACTTATAGTAGATGCAATCTCGCATTAAATTTGAAATTTTGTACTGATACAGAATCTTATAAAGCCTTAAAATGACAAATCTTTGTAAATTTTAGGGATAGTTAACGTAAGAATTTGTAGTCAGAAAAGTGTTTAAGCAATACAGTTATTTTAAACTTGTAATTCAAGTTCGCTAGAGAATTCAGGTATTCGTAAAACCGGGTAGAATAAAACCCTTTGCTCTTTGTCATATTGAAACTTGCAAGCTCCCGTTAGGCACGTTGTAGTAAAAATTCTTTAACAGGTAGTTCAACATTACCCTTGGTATATCCTATTATTAGGTGAACAAACCCTTCATTTTGTAGCTGAAATCAATATAAAATCGATATTAGTAACCTTGTTCGTTAGGATGGCACATATTTCATCGGATAGGTTGATAGTGGATTTAAAGGCCGCACTCGATAGATTATCTGATATATCTGGTGCGATAGATAAATTGGAGCATATTAAAGGCAATTGTATTTCTGTTAATATTATGGCTGAAAGCGCCTTTGATATCAAAAACGATGTAGATACTGCTTATAAAACGTGCATATTGGATGAGGACAACTCTGAATTATTAAATGCAATTACAACACTAAGAATTGAAATAGATAGGTCTTTGTTAAACATTAAAATTATTAAAGCTCAGTTTGATAATATATCCACTGCTGAAAAATGCTTGACTGAAAATATTACTAGCATCGGCTCATGTACTAATATTCGTCTCCCTCGGATAGAAATGAAAAATTTTCTGGAAAAATAGAACATTTCAAGAGTTTATTCAATTTTTAATAATTTAGTTCATGAAAATAATCAATTGCTACCGATCGAAAAGTTCTATTTTTAATTGATGCGTTGGATTTTAAGTCTAGAGAACTCATTAGACATTTGCAAATTTCGAATAATAATTATATGCTAGCTTATTCAATTATTGTGGAGCGGTTTAATTCAAAACGTTTAATTGCAAACACGCATTGGAATGCTTTAGAATCGTCACCAAAAGCAAAATTTAATTCACATACAGATTTAAGAGAATTGCTTAATTGCTTTACGGAAAATATATCAAGCTTACGTCAAACTAAGATTGATTTGCTCGACTTCGTATTGTTTAATTTGTTATCAAAAAAGGTAGATACAAATCTTTTGAAAACATTTGAGTTAGAAAATACATCAGACATTCCATCTTATGATCAATTAAAATTATTTCTAGAAAAACATTGCAAGGCATTAGAAATTAGCAATATGGTTGTTTCCGATACACCGTCCAAATTTAATACGTCCGTTAAACAAACCATATCATCTAGTGTACCTTCTAAACGTTCCTTTGAATATTCAAAACCCCAAGTTCGAAAGTCATTCGTAACAACTTCATTCGCTCAGAAATGCAGTCTTTGCAGTGGTACTCATAACTTATACCAATGTGAAATGTTTCTGAATAAATCGCCACAAGACCGTTATAACTTTGTTAAAGACAAACACTTATGCATTAATTGTCTTCGCAACTCTCATATGGTTACACGCTGCTCTTCCAAACTTGTTTGTAAAAAGTGTGCAAGGGTCATCATACTTTATTGCACTTTGAAAACCCTACAGTTGCACAGAAACCTGCAATCACTCAGGCAACAGATCAACTTCCCGAACCCACCTGCAACACTACTACAAGTACGTTGTTATCATCTAGATCGTCCAACACAATGACGTTATTAGGCACCGCAAGAATTTCAATTACAGATGGGTTTGGTAAAGTTCAGACAGTAAGAGCACTTGTAGATAGTGCATCAATGGAAAATTTCATGACTGATAAGTGTTGTCGACGCTTAGGTTTAAGAAAATCGAATATTTCAATGAAGGTTGAAGGCTTAGGTCTATCTGCTTCTCATGCGTATGGACAAGTATCGTGTAAAATTAGTCCTCAAGGTAAAACTGTTCCAGAGTACAGTATTGATTGTTTTGTTTTACCAGACATTTGTGGAACCCTTCCTTCATCAAGGATCTCACCAAATAGTTGGCCTCACATAGTTGGATTAGATTTAGCAGATTCGGACTTCGACAAACCTAGCCATATCGATTTATTGTTAGGTGCAGATTTGTTCGCGCGTGTTTTATTAAACGCAACTCGCATTGGGTCACTAGAAGAACCCGTGGCAATTCACACTACCTTTGGGTGGATATTAACAGGAAGGTTCTTTCTTCTGTTACATCTCGTATATCATTAGCTGCACTTGTAGAAGATGCTAACATTACTCGATTTTGGGAACTGGAAAATATTCCAGATTCTAACAAATTATCTCCTCATGCGGAAATTTGTGAAAGGCATTTTGTGGACACTCACAAGCAGGATGACACCGGTCGTTTTATTGTTTTGTTACCTTTCAATGGTCCTGAACCGCTATTTGCTGGCTCTCGGAAATAGCACTTCAAGATTTCTTTCACTAGAACGCCGTTTGAAATAAATCCTCAACTGTATAATTCGTACAGAGAATTTATGCAGAATTATATCGATAGTGGTCACATGTCTCGTATTGTATCGGATTCAACTCGATCGTCTACATTATCGCCGGTATATTACATACCACATCACGCCGTGTTCAAACCAGACAGTACAACTACAAAACTTCGTGTCGTATTTGATGCTTCAGCCAGCGCTCACAGTGGAGGGTCTTTAAATGATCATTTACTCGCAGGCCCCCTCTTCAAAAGATATCATGGAGTTGTTATTACACTTTCGTTTACATTCTGTAGTTTTAACTGCGGACATTAAGCAAATGTATAGACAGATTCTTATTTCTACTAGCCATCGAGACTATCAACGTATAGTTTGGAGATTTAAGTCCTCGAGTCTGTTATCGATTATCAGCTAAACACTGTTACATACGGCATCACATCATCACCATTTTTAGCCATGCGTGTAATTCAAGAACTTGCAAAAGTCAATCGTTACGTTTTCCTATTGCTTCCAAGATTTTAGCATCGGATACGTACGTGGATGATTTGATTACAGGGTGTGATTCGATAGAGGATGGCAAACGACTCGTGTATGAATTAAACCAAATTTGCCAATCAGGTGGTTTTATGTTGCGAAAGTGGAATAGCAACGTGCCAAGTGTCATTGGCCATTTACCTGATTCCGTTCGGTATCAGCAAGCATTTTGTTTGAAGAGGTAAACAATACTTCTCAAAAATTTTAGGACTGCAATGGCAACCATTGAGTGATGTGTTGTTTTACAATCTTAATATCGTTGATCGGCCTTGTACCAAAAGGAATATGGTTTCGGAAATTGCAAGGATCTTTGACCCTCTGGGGTTATTATCACCATTGGTCTTCTTCGCAAAACATTTGATTCAATCTGTATGGATATTAGGAATTGGCTGGGATGAACTTCCTCCCCAACAAATTGTTTTAAAATGGAATCTGTATCTTCAACAATTACCGAGTTATTGAAAATTGAAATTCCTCGACGGATTCTTTGCGATAACCATCAAACTGTACAAATTCATGCATTTTGTGATGCATCGGAAGCTGGATATGCAGCAGCAGTTTATCTCCGCTGTGTCGATGAGAAAGGAACATCCAAGTATCATTGGTCTGTGCCAAATCTAAAGTCGCACCAACCAATCGTATATCATTACCTCGATTAGAATTGTGTGGTGCAGTGTTGTTGTCGAACTTGGTCGAGTATGTGCAAAATACGTATAGAGATAATTTAGTATTGGACGATACATTTGCGTGGTCAGATTCCACAGTAGCATTAGCATGGATTCGATCTTCGTCGTATAATTGGAAGACCTTTATTAGCAATCGTGTCTCGCATATCCAAGAACGAGTGGCTCCATCATCGTGGCATCATATTAAATCACAGGATAATCCTGCTGACTGTGCATCAAGAGGATTATTAGCTGCTGAGCTTGTTAATCATCCTTTGTGGTGGACGGCTCCACCATGGTTACTATTACCTAAAGAGAATTGGCCTGCTCATATGGAACCAACTCTTACAGATCACACTCAGATGCACATTGAAAAAAGAACTTTATCCCTTAACATACACGTTGCAGATAATTTCGTAGACTCGATGGTAAATCAATTTTCAGATTTGCGAAAAATATGCAGGATTCTGGTATATATTTGTCAGTTCATTCGTAACTTGAAAGTTCGTGCAAATTTGGATATTGGAAACTTAGAACAATTATTGGTCTCCCCCGAACAGTATGCACTTCATTTATTAATAAAACGGGTTCAAGAACAAGTTTTCAGTCAGGACATTGATATCATTCGAAAGGAAAACTTAGTAATAAACAACTTCGACCTCTCAGTCCTTTCCTTGACAGTGATGGGTTGTTAAGGGTGGGCGGCCGGTTGCGAAATGCAGACGTATCTTATGATACAAAATTTCCATTGCTACTTCCTCGGTCACACCGGTGACAGAGCTCATTATTCGAGATTGCCATACGAAATATTTACACCCTGGACTTAGAACTACTCATTTTTGTTAGTACAAAATTTTTGGATTCTGTCTGCAAAAGGGCTATTCAACAGTGCCTAAACTCTTGTATTCGATGTTTTCGTCAAAACCTATTTCGCTATGTCCTCCTATGGGCGACTTGCCCCGCTAGACTTACTGCCGGTAAAGCGTTTCTACATACTGGGGTAGACTACGGTGGACCCTTTTCTATCACCATGAATCGTATTAGAGGTGCCAAATCATTGAAAGCCTATGTTTGTTTATTTGTTTGTCTTAGTACAAAAGCGATACATCTGGAGTTGGCATCAAACCTATCTAAAGAGGCCTTTATTGCAGCTTTACGGCGGTTTGTAGCACGTAGAGGTAAATGCTTGCAAATTTATAGTGACTGTGGAACAAATTTTATCGGAGCATCTCGGGAACTAATCGAAAATATGAAGCAGTCATCCGAAACGGAAGGTATTCACTTTGTTTTAATCCTCCGTCGGCTCCTCACTTTGGGGAATGTGGGAAGCTGGGATAAAATCTGTAAAGTCCCATCTCAAGAAGGTGGTAGGCGAACAAATTCTCTCGTACGAAGAATTTAACACCATTCTAGTTCAAATTGAAGCCATCTTAAACTCCAGACCTTTATGTCCAATGAGTAACGATCCCACTGATTTTTCATTCTTAAGTCCTGGTCATTTTCTGAACGTAGAACCAGTGTCTGTCATTCCCGACCCTAATGTCTTAGATCTGAAACTATCTTCCTTAAATCGTTGGCAACTGGTTCAACGTATTCAGCAATCATTTTGGAAACGGTGGCATTTGGAGTACCTGCACACTTCAACAGAAAACCAAATGGTTTTCTGCTAATTATTCGTTAATGGTGGGAACGTTGGTGTTGATTAAGGATACTCAAGTGTCTCCATTACAGTGGAAAATGGGACGTATACATACGTTGCATTATGGAAAGGACAATGTTTGTCGTGTGGCTACCGTGGCAACATCCAGGGACTATTTAAAAGGCCCGTGGTAAAATTGTGCCCTCTCCCCATTTCAGAGGCAACTTAGTATTATAGTTAGTATATTAGGGTAAGTTAACTTTTAAATTTACGATTATATATATATATATATTTTTTTTTTTGCTCGTTTAGACACACTTAGAAAATAAGTTCCTAATACTTATTTTGGTGGGCGGTATGTTAAGGCTTTATAAGTATTTTGGTTGTAGTGTAGTATGCCAATCACAATTAATTTAAGTCCTTAAACTATTCCACCTAGAAACCCTCCATTATCCCTACCTTTAGTGCAACGACATAAAAGGGTTGGTAATGTACGAGTGGACGACAATTCAACTTCGTTCTCGCTTGGCTTTGGTTCGTGATTTAGTTCGGTGCATCGAGCATCAGTAATTAGCAACAATTAGTGAACATTATACATACAGTCCATAATTATCTGATAGCAGTGCAAGTACAATCAACCACTACAACCAGTGAAAGGTAGGTGATATATTCCTTTAAATTATCATTTCCTTTGTGTGATTGTAAATGCAAATTAACATTTTGATTAACATTTATAGTAAATTATTAGAAAAGAGTAAAAGATACCACAGGCCAATCTAAATCGTTGTTTATTTTATATTTTTGTGTACTTTTATAGGGGCGATGGATCCGCTGAGGTATATGGGACTTAGGCTCAGAATAAAGTTAGCCGGTAATTAAGAAATAGAGTAAAGCAGTAGGTAGTGAACCAGATTATTCCTCGTGATGGTGAGTAGAGGTAATTATTCTGCTTCAACTTGAGTAAGCAAGTGGTGGTAATATTGGAAATTGTCATTATACTGTTGATCTAAGTATTTAAGAGATTTAAAGTGTTTATATTACTTGTTCTAAATTCTTGACAGTCTTAATTTTGATAACATACTAACACTCCTCCCAGGGTGGTAGCAATACCATCGTGTTTTTTCCTGCTGACAGCGTGCACTTGCTATAAATTTGTTGCTTCCTGCTTCCAACTTTTATACAAAATAAGTAACCTCTTCTTTTATTACAGGTGCTGACAATGGAGTTCCTGCACAGAACATGTCAACAAAGTATTATGTAACAGTTCAGGATTAGCCCTTTTGGAGTTTTACAAACATCAAGTCCTTCCTCGTCAAACACCAACATCTTCACTTCTAGGCCTCTCCTATTGTTTCCAATTTTTCACTTTCGTCCAATTAATTTCTTCAAGATCAACATAACGCGTTTAATGACGTAATGAGGCAAGTATCGTCACTGAAAACTGATTTCTAACAGAAAAACTGTTTTGTTCACTTGCCAAAAGTCAATGCTTTAACGATAAACATTCATAATGGTAAGCATTGGAACACACCATTGGTATGTTCAAAGAACTGATTCAACACTGTACAGTATGCGGTGCCTAAAAGACAAGTACTGATTTTAATGGAATGGCAACATTTCACATTTCCAAATTTTGGTCATGGTCGATTATGTCAGGAGTCAAATCAGTTTACTGTGGTTCTACTGTATTGAATTACTATTAATGCAAGCTTGGCGGTTCTATTCTTACATAAAAAACAGTCTTAGAGGGCTTATTTAAATACTTACATACTTTTGTTTAAAATTAATATAGTAGCATAGGCCTCTTTAGAATTAAAACGAATACGTTTATTATACAGAATGTTGCCTAACATAGATATAAAAAATAGGCGTTGTGTAACCAAAATCTTCATCCATAAATTAATGTCATCGAGCTGTTAACATTTTAGGCACCGCACCGTCTATAAAATTGATATGTATCACGAGGGCCCACGTATTTAGTGAATGCAGTTAGTTAGCTACGATAGGTGCTACTGGTTTGGTACACGTCACCAAGTTGCTTCATTCAAAGACAATGGAAGTGAACAGGTTAATAGTACAACAACTGAAGAATAACAAATTACTTTGAACACTAAACTATGTTAATACAATGAACAAAAATCTTTTGTACATACTGTACTTTTATGTTTGCACTTTACAAGTCTAAATAAAATAAAAATAACATGGAGTCAGAACTCTATTTCTCTACCTTCAATCCTGTGTTGTCTCTCCCTTTCTTCTGCTCTTTCTATAACTCTAATTTTATATGTTTGGACTAGTGTAGTAAATCCTGCTCCCAATGCTGTTAATCCTCCTACCATTGTTAATAAAAGAAGAGGTGCTCCAAGAACAGTAAGTGCCATCCCTATTCCTACGGTATTATCCAAATCGGACCTACTTGCTTGTTCATCATTAATTTTCTTGATTAGTCTATTAATACAACACAACTGCGCACGTAACGTTTCAATGTAATTATTAATTATTACACTTCGTGTGCTGCTGTCCAATAATCCAGATTCATCCAATATCACAACAAACTTAAAATTATCTCTAAATGTTGCAGGTATGTCAAACCTACAATTAAGAAACCAAACGATGTAGTTGTTGAGCGGACCCATAAACAACGATTCCAAGCTATTTTGAACAACACTTAAACAATTTAACTTCCTATTTACTGCATTTGTTAATTTCCCTCTTAATGTTATTAAAGCTTCCTTTGTATCTTCAAGTTCACGTTTTAATGAGGCATAAACGTACTTATCAATATCAAAGTACTTCTTGTACGGTTCGATTAATTTACCAACCAAATCCTTGAAATAATTTTTGTCTGTATACTTAGGATATATTTTCAAAAGAGACTGTTGTGTGTTTTCAGATATAACCGGTACAATTTTACAATTAGAAAGATCAATAGCTTGTGTGTTTCCTATTGCACCCGTAACATTCATATCAATTGCACTTGATATTGGACCTACTTTTGTAGGCATTCTAAACAGCCCAATTAAGTGTATGTTCTGATACAAATGCTGAACTAAGGTTTTATTAAAATTTAAACTTTCCGTGTCTAAAATTTTGCTTTTCAAACAGGCCCCTATTTCACTTTGTGTATATTCACGTGAATCTTTTGTGAATATGAAACAAAATGACCGTTTACATTGACTAAAATTAGAAACAAGATTTTGTACGTAATCCAATGTTTTTGTAAAATTTCTTACATTATCTTGTAATAAGTCGTTTATATCAAAAACAACAACAAATTTAACACAGTATGCAAACTGTAACTGATTAATAAAGTATGTATTTATGATGTTTTGTGCTTCACCTCGATTATCTTCGAATCCAGGCGAATCTATAATATACTCACGACTTCCTCGCTTATAGTATATACTGCAAGAAGTAGTACATGATAAACTTTCATGTTCTATTTTTGGTCCATCATTACTTTGTTCTCTTTTTGTCTTTTGTATTCTGTATATTTTATTAGATTCAAACGCTTCTAGCTTTGTACCAATAAGATAATTTACAAGAGTGCTTTTACCACAACGTGTATTTCCAAGCAACACTGTTACACGTTTATTCTGAATCAGGTTCTTGAAATTAAGTACATCACTTGAATTGTCGGCAAAATATTTTAAAACTTCCCGTTTAAATATATCCATTTTATCTGTAACAATTAAGTATGTTTACATAACATATTTTCAAAACTAAAATTATAATGATATCGTAACAAAAGAGTAATATTAAATTATTATACTAGAAACCACGAAAGAAGATATCTACGTGACAGGCGCTTAGTGCAATTCGCAACATACCTTTAAGATTCTTTTAAAGCTTAACCGATGGATATGAGAAAGATAGCAATATGATTTCTGTTTTTTTTTTAAGTAACGACATACGTGAACTGGTTTATTTAAGATAATGACAGAGAGAGTTATGTGGACGTGTTTGTATTCTAATATAAAAATGAACATGACTTTACTAGGGCAGTAATCCAATCTGTCAAATAAATTTTGTCATAACCTTGTTTGTTTGTTTGGTTTTGGTTAGATTGCACCTCTGCGTTCCCACTTTTATATTTACGTATTTTTTATTGCTAATTCAATCGAATTAGCGAATATTGATCACAACAGTTCTTATTAGAACTAATAGCTGTATCATGTTGGCAAAAGGGAAAACATTGGGTTCACAAGCCCAACAATTAGTTATAAATTTGTCGGTGTACTTCCAGCACGAACAGAATAATGGTGGACCGCTAATTTCTTTAAATTCCGTGCATAAGGTAGAGTATATTATAAAAACAATTTTTCATATTAATAAAATCTATATTGCTTTAGCGAGTTGCAAACGCCTTGAAGATTAGCATGCTTACTGTGAGTAGGATTAAAGCACGCTGTAAGAAAAATCCAATTTTGTGTAGTCCTGGAAAGAAAAGACCTAGGAAAAAAGAAAAATCGGTTGACTTGCCTGTAAAAATGAGCATCAGGAATACAGTATGTGATATGTATTCTCAAACTAAGTGATATCAGTTGTCCAATTACCTAAAAAAAAACATATTTCTTTTTATTATAGAGAAACGTTACAGTCGTAACCCTAAATGTGGCACTTCGAGAAAAGAAAATTTTTTTAATGTAGGAAATGGCTAACGCTTTGTTTCGAACTTGTAGAAATAACTAGATTGGATATAACACACTCTATTACTTATTAAAACTTAAATCAAACACATAAATACATAAAAAATGCAGATGCCATTACCGGCCATAATTAACATAATCACAAAAGCCTAACCAATAATAATGTTTGTTCCCTAGTGTGCAGGTGCTATGCAGGTCTAAATCCGAACATAAACCAAACATAACCGCAATATTCAAATGCTAGAATGATGAATTCTACTACAACTAAGTAATACCAGCTTAAATCGCACTCTCCACAACATTGGATTTAAGTTTAAGAAAGAAGACAACTGCCGTGCTTTAATTAAAAAACCGTCCATCGCCGAAGCAAGGCAGAAATTTTTGAAGGCCTATAAACGTAATACGGACTCGTGGGTTAAACGAGATGTTGTCTTTATCGATGAAACAGGGTTATTTTCTAAGGGAAATCCAGGACGTCCATGGCAAGATAGTAATGTAAAAAGTGTTCGTAAACCAGGAGGCTATGATGGAAAACGCTTTGTAATTGTATATGCTGGTTCTAACGCAGGGTTTGTAAATAATGCTGGATTAATATTCGCATCAAAATCACACGAGTAGGAGTATCATGGTGAGATGAATGGTGAAATTTTTTTTAAATGGGTGGATAACCAATTAATAAACAACCTTGAAGAACCATCATCGATTCATATTGATATATTGAAACAATAATAATATTGTATACAAAACAGAACAAAACTATTCTAATTTATGTACATAATACCTAGTGTGTAATGTTAATTAATTGGACAAAATTAATTAATATATTCACGTTTTTTTATGTCTCACTGCTAATTGGCACCTAGATGTGTACACCTGTATGTGCCAGAAAAAATTGTGTAATTTAATACAATTCAATTTAATTTCATTTCAATTAAATTTTCTACTTGGTTTAGAAAATAAATCAAAACTTCCCGATACTCAAATTTAAAGCCAAGTTTAAAGACAAGGTTACAGGGTCAGGCCACAATTAGTGAATGGGTATGATTTTACAAGAATCAGATTATATACAAAACTGCCTAAAAAGGCCTTATGCTGTGAGATCTGCAAAACTATCCTGATTGTTCAGTGTAAATATTTTGCTGTGTTTGTTAAATAGTTTAAGGTTGCGTATTTCTTCAATATAGTTTGGTAGGCGAGTGTAAAACTTGGGGGCTATGTAGTTCATAAATTTTAGATTAAATGTTCTGGCACTGCTTGGTATTGATAGGTGTTTGTTATGTTTTCCTCTTGTGTGGTGTGTATGATTTATATAGTTTCTGTGATTATCCTTTTTGTGTGTATAACTACAGACAGAAAGAATGTAGATGCATGAAATGTTACAAATGTCTTCATTGTATAACAATTTAGTTGGGAACCTACCCTGCTTTTTAAACATAACTCTTAAGTAGAGTATTTTGTATTTTAAACAGTGGAGTGATGTTAGACTTATAGGTTCCACCCCAGACGACAATACCATAAGCAAGCAGGCTCTGCAAGTGATTTGTAGAGGACAATTAACATATTTTCCTAAAGAAATTCTCTTAATTGATAAAATTTATATACCAGAAAACGTACTCTTTGAGTTAGATATGTGATATGTTCTTTCCATTTTAGGTGTTTGTCAATCAAGACACCGAGGTATTTTATTTTTGATACTGTAAAAATTCTGGTTTTGTGGACATCATTAAGTTTGATGAAATTAAATGTAGGTCTATTTTTCTGTTATTGTGAAAGCAATGTAGTTTGTCTTTTCAAAATTTATTGTCAACAAGTATATAGCTAGCCAATTTTTAATTTTTAACATATCTTCTGCGACTGTACGTTGTGTTTCGTCCCATGAATCGCTCGAACAAACCAATGCCGTGTCGTCAGCATAAGATATTAACTTGCCTTTAATGTCCAGTTTTTGTAATTCATTTATGTATATTATGAACAGCGGCCCTGACTTCTCTGAAAACGCCGGTACAAAATTTTATAAAAATTGAGAACTCCTAAAAATGCTCTTAATTTCCGGATATTATTTGGTCTTGGGTAGTTTAATATCTTAGATAGTCCTTCCTTGCCTATACACATACCCTCATGATTCACTACATATCCCAAAAATTTTACCGTTTTTGAAAAAAACTCACACTTGTCAATATTCAATCTTAGACCTGCTAACTTCAATTTTAATAAAACTCTCTCTAAATGAGTGTAATGCTCCTCTGTTTCACTAAAAATCAATACATCATCTACATAGTGTATACAAAACTGCTCATATGCTACTAAAATTGCCTGCATGGCTTTAATTAATGCTGCACTCGATGTTGACAAACCATACGGTACTACTTTAAAGTTGTACACTTTCCCTTCTACAGAAAACCCCGTATACCTTCTAGACTCTTTGTGTAGTGGAATTAGCTAGAACGAATTCCTTAAATCTAACTTACTAAATATAAATTTGCCACTTAATATCGTCAAAAGTGTGTCCATGGACGGTGGACAATGAAATTGTGGTTTCGTCCTCTGATTTATCTTCCTAGCATCCAGGCACAACCGAATACTATTATCTTTCTTCTTAACCACAACTAACGGATTTATAAAATGCGTATTTGAAAACTCAATTATGCCATCATTTAGCATCCTAGTCAACTCCTGATTCACTTGCTCCCTATATGCTGCCGGTATAGGATATACTTTTGCATGAAATGGTTCAGAATTGTCTACCTCTAAAACATGTTCATAATTTAACGCTGTGCTTGCCTCTACTCCTACTAACTCTGAATGTTTCTGTAATAAATTTTGTACCTCTCCTAACTTTTCTTCTGGGCATTTAATGGTGTCGATCTCTCTCACTTCTTCATCATCTCCCTCTATACTATTAATACATAACCCCATGTCATCTTCCGTGACATCATAACTTGCCTTCCCGGGCAATATCCTATCCCTAATCCTAACTATTTTCCTCTCTATATCTATTATAACCCCCAACTTCATCATGCAATCGACCCCTAATATCCCTTTAAACTTTAACCCAGGTACAATTATAAATTCTTGTTCACAGCTTACTGAACCTAACTCTACTTTCAAAATAACTACGCTATTTACAACAGCAAATCGTTTTTTATTTGGCGCAACCAGGTGACTTCTTTTTATTGGCATTATCCTATCACACACTTTATTTTTAATTTCATTGACAAATTCCTCCAATACCAAACTCGCCTCAGCTCCTGAATCTAATAAATCTCCCAAATTTTTCTCAAAAATTTTAATTTCAATTATGGGCAAACAAAATTTTTCTACCACTTCTGGCTCAATTTCTTCTTCAATTTTTAAAAATTCCTTCGGATGTTCATACTTGTACACAGTGATGTCTAGTGGTTTGTCCGTCTTTAAAAATGCTGTCCAGGTCTATTTTCCCTACTCGGTCCTGGTCTAGCCGTCACCTCAGCGTATGTCCTAGGCGTTTCCACTATTTCTGTGTCTGTATTAGCAGTCCCCCTCATGTCTGGTGAACTGTTCTGTCTCGTTGGTCCCGATCTCGGTGCAGGTCCCCTTCCTAAACTATTACTTCTAAAGTATGGTCGTCGCTGTTCCCAATTCTGTCGCTGGTATCCGTAACTATTCCCCCGTCTAGCATAGTTGTCCCGTCTATTGTCGAACCTAACCGTGTTGATCTGTCTTTCCCTCTGTTCCCGAGGTCGTCCACTACTTACGTCGTCGTACCTCTGCAGGTATTCTAAAAACATTTCTCTGTCCACTATGTTCTGTAGTGCAACGTGTTTAACTTCTACCTCAAAGTGTCGTGATAAATACTTGATAATTTGTTGGTCCGTCAGTGGTGGGTTCAGTTGCTTAGCTATGCTATACTTTCGTATAGCATATTGCTCCCTACTTCCTGAAAATTCTCCCTTAAATTTCCCTGCGATTAAGTCGTCTCGTACCTGGTCTTGTCTGTGGTCACTCCAATAGTGCTTTAAAAATCTGTCTTCAAAGTCCGTGTATGTGTTAATTTCCTGTCCTATTAAATTGTACCAAGCTTCCGCATGGTCTTTTAATAAAGCTTTTACAATATTCAATTTTGCCTGTTCATCGTACACGTTATTTATTAACCCTCTCACATTATTAATAAATATTTGTGGATTTACTCTACTATCCCCATAAAATTTCATTTGTTGCTCTAAAGAAACATTTCCTGTTACAAACCTTGGACCATCCCCCATTAAAGTCGCTACATTATGCTTAATCCCGGTTACTTCTCTCTCAACTCGACCTAACTGATCCTTACACGAGTCCGTTACCTCAGTCATTTTCGCATTAATCTCATCCTCACAGAAAATCCTTACATCAGTCCTTAATTGTCCCATTTCCAAATTTAAACCTCTAATATCGCGCTCATTTTTATCTACCCTATTTTCAACTTCCCCCCATTATTACCGTCAAACTATTTTTAAACTCTGAAAATTCTTTCGTGGATTTGTCAATTTTCTCGCTTAAGGTTTCATTCATTCGATCAACTCTTCTATTCGATACAGCACTCAAATTCTCTAATCTCATCAAATTTTTTGTTTGATTCGTCTCTAACCCCGCTTAACGTCTCACTCATCTGATCAAATTTCTTATTTGATTCTTCCCTACTTAATCTCATTTCCTCTAGCATTCTCATCATTAATTCATTCCCAGCTTCTCCTGATTCCATCCTCGACTGATCCCTACTACCTCCAGCCTCCTCCATTTTCAAATTTTTCTCACACAAGGCACTATCGTCACTTCCAATTTCCACTCCTTGGCTCCTTAACCACTCCTTTCTCTGCATACATTCAAATCACTCACACACACTCTCAAAATACTCTTAAATTTATACAAAAAAAACAAACTCTCTCTCTCAGATCACCAGTTTACTGGAATAAAATCACTAAAATTTTATCTGGAATTCGAGCCTCACTTTTGGGTTGCCAAATTTATTGTGTATATTGGGCGTCAAAAATTATTGTGTGGAACTCGGGGAAAACCCCACCAACCATAAATATTTTCGAAAATTTTATATATTTTTCAAAACTTGAAAATTCAACAATTAAATAATACCAAAAAAAATCCTTACCCGTTTTCCTCTCTTCCTAAGTTGAATGGCCTTCTTCAACTGCTTCCGGCTAGCTCATTTGGACCTCCTTTTGGATAGCTATATTCATTCATAAATCCTATCATTCACGCACACTCCCAATAAAACCACAAAATACACAAACATACAATCTTTTATTTATTCCTATTTACAAATGCAATTCATTATTATTTTATTGTTCACATTACATTTCAGTAAATTTTATTCATTAATGTCCTGTATTTAATTTTAAATTTATCAAACACATAAAAAGTACTCGGAGTAAATGGACCTTGAATAATACCTTCTCTAAAATTCCTTTATTATAATCTATTTATTTATTTTAATACTCTAAGTAAACTGTGGGGTATGGTGAGCTCATAATAACCCAATTAATGTATGCCCTTCTACTTTGCATACTCTAAAACCAAAAAAAAAAAGCCATGTACTCTTCACAAAATTTCACGTTCTGATTGAACGTTTAAAAGCTTTCAAGACACCTTCAATTACTAGTTGAATACCGTAATAAAGTTATTTACACAAATTCAGTTCAATAAGTAAATAATTCACACTACCTTGAAAACACTCTCATACTCTACCCCAATATTTACAGTTTATAGGAATCACAAATTTAAATCGTTACCTGGAATTTATAGAAGATCTTCGCTCTGTAGATGATGCCATGTAATTTTCTACCAGGTCTGCAGGTCGTTTCTCTCAATTACTAGACGAATTCCCTCCAAATTGATACGCCAACGCCTCCTTCTCGGTGTAACCAAATTCCAACTTTCATCTCAATTATACTTCTTTCACAGTACTACGTTATTTAATGTCCCGACACGAGTTGATAACAATTATAGGTGATACCTCAAATTAAAATAAGTAATACCGGCACACTAACCGCGTTTTAATTAATTTAGAGGCTATCACTAAGCAATACACTTTAAATTATTTGTTAATACTTACAACTCATGTTACTTTCAAACGTGCTTTCGGGACGATCGAAATAATAAGGCACGAAGTTAAAAGACAAAAGAGACAAGAGAACGAGTCCTAGTTCTCTAGAGTATTTATGTCTTTCGACTGCAACCTCTCCAGCCCCCCCAGTTATCCGAAAAATCGCTCAGAACAACACATTCTCACAATTTTGCACTCAACCCCAATTTCAAATCTGCGAATTTCCGTAACTTGTTATAAAATTTTAAGAAAATCACGCTACACTATCCTCGTGTCTATATCAAGTTGAACTAACTTATCGACCAATCGTAGACCCAATGACGTTTCTTAAATCCCTCCTATACTATTGTGGTTTCATGCTTATACATTTTCTACGTCTCATTCTAACCTTGTCTGAGTGGTAGAAAAATCAATATTCTTGTTTGGGCACTGATTACACACGTGGACTATCGACGTGAGTTAACTAACCCCCTTATAAGCATTTCCCGTGAATATAAGCGACGGTTTTACAATATACGTAGAATCTTTGTTGGTTATCTACAGAAATTATTGGAACGTGACATTTAAAAATACGCAGGTGTTCAATCGTAACATTTTAAATAGCACTTCTACGAGCTGGATTTTCCACATATTTTAACCCTCTTGATACATTTGTACGTTAGCAACGCGTCTCATTTTTGGTATTATTGGGTTTTTAAATGCTTTTATGCATATTATACATCAATAATTATTCAAATAAATTCAAATTAATTAATAAATTAATGGCATTGGCTTCTACTATTTAATTTCTTTGCAAACCTACTTAAATTTCATTAATTATTTATAAAATTTCGTTAATACCAGATACATAAAAATGAATTAACTAATATAATTTCCGCACGTAATTTCTGGTTGTTCCTTTATACAGGGTGTTTTGAAATTGTTTGTTTGATATTTAATTTTACTCTTTTAAAACCACTATAATATATATATATATATATATATATATATATATATATATATTGCTGTATATACCGGGTGTTCCATTAAGCGTATCGCACGGCTGTATATCATAAAGTATAAGGGCTAGAGCTTTGCGGAAAAAAATTTATTAAGTAAAGTGGCCAAGAGAAATTGCTGGAAATTATTTTTAAGTTTCAATTTCTACCGCAAGGGGGAGTATTTGCTAAGGTCAACAACAAAATTTAATTTTTCTCCCAAAATTTAAGCACAAGGTATTATGCTCAAAACGCGAATAGGCAGTTATCTTTATTATTCACAACTTTTATTTGAAACTTTTTTCTTTAGATCGCACAAGGACAGCTGCAGGACCTGGTGAATTGGTTTACATGTAAATAGGGTTATCTCACAATGCCCATGTTGGAATTTAATAATCTTAGAATCGTTTGAAAGAGAATTTCTCAGGAATCAAGAAAAACGACTAAATTGATTTTTCTAATGTTTTCTAAATATGTTAGAGGGCGCTTTTTCCAATCATGCCAGTTTTTGTTCATTTACTTAAAAAAATTAAATGGAAAGACATATTTATCAAAGGGGAATCGAATGAAGGGTAAAAAAACAAAGATTTTAGTAAAAATCGCACCTCGATATCTTTAATGGTTCTTAAGTTATTGCAAAAAGCGTATTCATATTAAAAAATATGTACTTCCTTGAATTTTGGATTAAATAGCGTTTTGAATTATTTAGTTATTCTTCATTTTAAAGAAAAGGAAATACAGAATTGTGATTTTTGCTTACATACATTATTACGCTAACAGAGTCTCAAAAACAATTACAAACAACGTTGTTTTTCCTTGTAGTCGATTAAACATTAATAATAATAATAATAATAATAATAAATCTGAGGAAAATGCGGGTGGGATTACTTTAGCATGATTGTCTATGAAAATGTTGTATTTTCAATGGCTAATGTTGTAGCCCTAATAAAAAGCCGTTTTTGGTTACCAGTTTTAGTCAACTGGTAAAACTAAATACATATTTAACGCACACAAACTGAACAACTAAAACAAACAATAAACAACTAACATTATTACAACACATGTTCAAAGTGCCTTCCATCATTAAAAATACATTTTTCTAATCTTCGATGGGTGCTTGACACTGCAGTTTCAATTTCGGCTCTTGAAATGCTTGTTATGGCGTTTTGAATTCGAGCAATCATATTCTCGCGTGTGGTAGGTCGTGTTTGAAAAACCATATCTTTTAGGCTTCCCCATAAATAAAAGTCTAAAACAGTAAGATCTGGTGATCTAGCCGGCCAAGGAAATAAACTTCTTCTTCCCATCCAGCGATTTAGGAAGGTCGTTTCTAAATAATTTCTAACTTCCACGGAATAATATGCTGGGCAACCGTCATGCTGAAACCACATGTTCTGCCTAGTTCCTAGTGAAACAGCCTTCAAAAGTTCAGGTAGGTGTTTGACCCAAAAATGCAAGTATGCTGCTCCATTCAAATTTCCATTAATAACAAATGGACCTAAAATTCTGTTTTCAATAATGCCGCACCAAACATTTACACTCCACCTGTGTTGGTGATCAACTTGTAGCATCCAGTGAGGGTTAGTTTCAGACCAATAATGCATATTATGTAAATTTACTCCTCCATCACTACTAAAGGTAGCTTCATCTGTCCATAATATGCGGGACAAGAATAAGGGATATTCGGTGCACATATCTTTCAACCAATGGCAATGATTCAATCTTCTGTCGGTATCGATATCTAAAAGGTTCTGGTGCAAAACTGCATGATATGGATGCAATTTGTGGTTTATTAGAATACGATGCACCGATGTCGTAGGTATCCCTAGATTTGCAGAAAGTTGCCTGGTACTTACATGCGGATCTGCTTCAACGCACGCAAGAACATTTATAACACTGTTTTCATTTGTAATTGTATGTTTTCTTGTGAGCATTTTAATTGGATGCACACGCCCTGTTTCTCTTAAACGTTTTGCCAATCGTGTAAATACCATTTTGGTATAATGTTTTCTTTCAGGATATGCCATTGCATATTCACGCTTAGCAATAGCCGCGTTTTCAAAACTTTGAAAGTAAATTCTAAGCATGTCATAAACTTCAGCATTAGAGAAAGACATTTCTGTAGTTCAAAATTAACAAACAAACTTACACACAGAGCATACACGATTTAACTACTATAACAATAACTAGTATGACAGAGTTATACCTGTTGACAGATATGGATGTTTTTATTTTCATCGCCTACTTGATGCATTTTAAAGGGATCTATTTGCAACATATTATTAATGTTTATAAACATCGTCATTAAATGAAAGGCACTTTTGAACATCTGCTATAATAATATTTATGACTAAATAATTTCAAATATTTGATCCGAAAATTTAGGAAAGTTCTAATTAGTAGTGGGATAGATCTCTAAAATGCACATACTTTTTGCAATAACTAAAGAACCATTAAAGATATCGAGGTGCGATTTTCACTAAAATCTTTGTTTTTTTACCCTTCATTCAATTACCCTTTGATAAATATGTCTTTCCATTTAATTTTTTTAAGTAAATGAACAAAAACTGGCATGATTGGAAAAAGCGCCCTCTAACATATTTAGAAAACATTAGAAAAATCAATTTAGTCGTTTTTCTTGATCCCTGCGAAATTCTGTTCCAAACGATTCTAAGAATATTAAATTCCAACATGGGCATTGTGAAATAACCCTATTTACAAGTAAACCAATTCACCAGGTCCTGCAGCTGTCCTTGTGCGATCTACAGAAAAAAGTTTCAAATAAAAGTTGTGAATAATAAAGATAACTGCCTATTCGCGTTTTGAGCATAATACCTTGTGCTTAAATTTTGGGAGAAAAATTGAATTTTGTTGTTGACCTTAGCAAATACTCCCCCTTGCGGTAGAAATTGAAACTTAAAAATAATTTCCAGCAATTTCTCTTGGCCGCTTTACTTAATAAATTTTTTCTGCAAAGCTCTAGGCCTTATACTTTATGATATACAGCCGCGCGATACGCTTAATGGAACACCCGGTATATATATAATTTTTTTTAAAAATATTGAGCGTAAGTTATTTAGAATAGGGATGTTAATATTTTTGGGATTATTTCGCTCACAATAAAAAAGCATAAAACGTTAAATCATTTGTAATATTTCGTACGTTTCGGTGAATGATTTTAAACTACACATTTTGTTAAAAACATTATTATAAATTTTGTCTAGTAATTGTAAGTATTTGCCTGTTATATGTTATTGCTGACCGTTAATAATTTTTTCTTGTAGTTCGATGATTAAGGTGAGAATCATTCACTGAAACGTACGAAATATTACAAATGATTTAACGTTGTATGCTTTTTTATTGTGAGCAAAATAATCCCAAAAATATTAACATCCCTATTATATATATATATATATATATATATATATATATATATATATTGCTGTGTTGGTTTCACGAAGTGCACTAGAACATAGGTATTATATCTACTCATGCCCTTCACATCATATTTAAAAAATATACCAGTATTACCAGATATAATTCTACATGCTGATGCTTGTAAGGGTCAATGTAGTTGTAAAAATAAAATGCACAAACACTACAAATTAAATACTTGGGAGTTATTGTGGATGTCCACCTAAAATGGAATGCACATATAAAATATCTCTGTGGAAAACTAAGACTCCTAATGACACACTCTACATTGCTACGAGATATACTCTCGATCAAAAATCTTAGAATAGTATACAATGGCCTTGTCCTTTCAATCGTTAGTTATGGAATTTTAGCCTGGGGAGGATGTTATAAAACCATAATGAATAAACTTTTAGTAATTCAAAAGTCCTTTATAAAAATAATGTATAAAAAACAGAGAATCTATAATTCAAATCTTTTATATATAGAAACTGACATGTTGGATGTAAGGCAAATCTTTATATTAAAAGTGCTATTGTACTATAAGAAGTACTGCAGTACAAACCTAGTCGATCATCTACATAATACTAGACAAAAACTAAACTTAAATGAAAAACCCAATAAGGTTTCTAAACAATTAACTAAAATCTCAACCTCATACTCTGCCACTCGATTATTTAATACTCTACCGAGAACTATAAAGGAACTAAATTATAAACACTTTAAATACTATCTGTATAAATGGATTTCATCTAAACCTCGCAAGTTTTATCATGATTTACTCAATAATCTATAGCAAACCCACATAAAAATAAATGTAGCCAAATATAAACCTATGAACCTTATAATATAGACTACAGATTCAGATAAACATATAATGTGATTGTAGATCATTCCAAAGATTGAACCTTGTGCCAAACTACTGAATGTCACACGCACAACTTTTAGCGACAATTACATTGCTTAGTAGAGACACCACTGTTATTGTTATTCTGAATATAAGAATATTAATCAAATTTAATGTAAATTAATTTAGTTTTATAGCGATGTAAGGAACTACTAAGCATAAATAAATAAATACAATAATGAATTCAAAGAGTAACTTTGTGTTCGATAAGCATTGGATTATGCTGCTGATGAAACATGAATTGCCGTTGTTTTTCAGTCGTTTCATTCCTAACATTTCTAAAGGGTTCATTTTAAGGGTTTCGATTGAGTTAGTGTTATATTTTAATTTTTTTTTATTATGTAAAACATTGGTTTTTGGAATGTAAGAGTGCATGTTATTGTTTGTCTGATCAAATTTATTTGATGTTGGATATAGATACTGTGTTCCTATACGGAAAAGAAATGGTTTATATAAAGCTTTTGATTTTGGTATGGTACCGAGAACTGAAGCGATGTTGCCTCTTTGTATGACAATGCTGATTTTTTGTAATAAAAAGGAGGTTGCTCTTGGTTCATATATACCGGGTGTCCCAACGCATACGAAATGCTCGATTACTGCTTTATGGTAACGTTTAGCAAAAAAACTTTCAAATAAATCATGTGTATTCAAAATGGCTACAACGTAAAATTAATTAGTGTTATACAGGGTGTTCAATAAGAAGTTATATACCAAAGTTGTTTTTTTTAAATGGAACACCCAGTATTTTATTACAAATTCTGATTGCTCGTATCAAACTAGGGTAACCTTTATCAGGTTACCTATACCTAAGTCTCATAGTTGTTGAGATATTCAACTTTTTTCAAAATCGCATGAATCATTAAAAATTTTTGTAACACTTTTGTATGGGAATAGTATAAACTTGTAGTTAATGGAAACATAACACTAGTTATCAAAATAATATACAGGGTATCCATTGCATCGTTCTCCGTTTATTGAACAATTAATGCCATTTTGTCGCTTATTTCAAATGGAACACCCTGTATATTTTCAAGTAGTAAAATGCAGAATTAAATTCTCTATTCAACAATATAAGGTTACCCTATATTCATATTCAACCGTTTCCGAGTTATTAGCGAATAATTAAAAATGTTAGTACATAATTCTAAAGTTGGGTATAATTTACTTTGATCATAGGCGGCGCGTCGCCTACCAAATAATATTAACTATTTGACTTCGTTGCAACAGCAACCATGTTTAAGTTTTGTTTTTGTTGTTTATCAGATTTGTATCTGTGTTGATGTGAGGTGAACATTTGTAAAATGGAAACCTATGGTCTTAACAAAAGGATTGATATGATGTTGGTAGTTGGCGAAGCAGAAGAAAATTGTCTATTAGCTACAAGAATTTACGCTCAAAAATTTCCTAATCGAATGCATCCTAATAGAGCTGCGTTTGAAAGATTATTGCAACACTTTAGAAGTACCGGTAATGTTGAATATGAAAAAACTCAACAGCAAAGCATGTTACTAATAGTGAAGGAAATCAATGATTGGTATTGGAATTTGTAGTAGAAAATCGTAATACTAGTTTGCTTAAAACCAGTCAAACAATCGGATTGAGTAAACCTAGTGTTTCAAAAATACTAAAAGCCAACAAATTTCACCCATATAAAATTCAGCTTCACCAAAAGCTTAAGGATGGGGATTTTCAAAGCAGAATTGATTTTGGATTATGGGTAATGGATCAAATTGGAGAAGATGAAAATTTTTTGAATTTTGTTTTGTTCAGTGATGAAGCAACATTTCATAACAATGATTTTTTTGAGTTTTTTCACATTCAACATTACCGTTGCAATAATCTTTCAAACGCAGCTCTATTAGGATGCATTCGATTAGGAAATTTTTGAGCGGAAATTCTTGTAGCTAATAGACAATTTTCTTCTGCTTCGCCAACTACCAACATCATATCAATCCTTTCGTTAAGACCATAGGTTTCCATTTTACAAATGTTCACCTCACATCAACACAGATACAAAACTGATAAACAACAAAAACAAAACTTAAACATGGTTGCTGTTGCAACGAAGTCAAATAGTTAATATTATTTGGTAGGCGACGCGCCGCCTGCGATCAAAGTAAATTATACCCAACTTTAGAATTATGTACCAACATTTTTAATTATTCGCTAATAACTCGGAAACGGTTGAATATGAATATAGGGTAACCTTATATTGTTTAATAGAGAATTTAATTCTGCATTTTACTACTTGAAAATATACAGGGTGTTCCATTTGAAATAAGAGACTTAATGGCATTAATTGTTCAATAAACGGAGAACAATGCAATGGACACCCTGTATATAATTTTAATAGTTAGTGTTATGTTTCCATTAAATACAAGTTTATACTATTCCCCTACAAAAGTTAAATGTTTAGCATCATCTAAATCATGGTGTTACAAAAATTTTTAATGAATCATGCGATTTTGAAAAAAGTTGAATATCTCAAGAACTATGAGATTTAGGTATAGGTAATCCTGATAAAGGTTACCCTAGTTTGATACGAACAATCATAATTTGTAATAAAATACTGGGTGTTCCATTTAAAAAAACATAACTTTGGGATATAACTTTTTTATTGAACACCCTGTATAACACTAATTAATTTTACGTTGTAGCCATTTTGAATATACATAAGATTTATTTGAAAGTTTTTTCACTAAACGTTACCATAAAGCAGTAATCGAACGTTTCGTATGCGTTGGGACACCCGGTATGTACAATTACTAATTTTTTTCAAATCCCTTAATGAATTCTATAACATGAGGTCCTATCACTCCAAAAGTTTCAATGGCTATTGGATAAAAATGTATAATTATTCAGTGTGATGAATATTTTTTAATTTTTGTTATCACCGTACAGTGCTGCGCCTCCAGCTTTCTTCGAGCAGGATGTGACGTGTGAGCTTGGGAGAGTATCGTTGCAAGTAAAATCTCTATGACCAATTTTCCGAATTTCCATAGTATAAGAGAAATGCCATTTGGACGTTTGCCGTCATCTTATATTATTGATCTCTAGTATAGATGGGACGTCTGTGGAAGCCAATGTACAAAGAATTAGTTCATTGATTATTTGATGTTTTGACTGGCAACCTGCACTAAATTTGTAGCTTAAGTCGTGACGACTGGATTAGTCTACAGAAGAGCCACAATTGCATATATATGGAATACCTATATTGTAGGCTATTTTAGTTAAATATATTTAAATTGCATGCCAGAATGTAGTAGTGGGAAATTGAGATAAAGGTTCCTGAAAGTGGAGAGAGAGGGAGGATGTGTGAGTTAACAGATGTAAGATTATTAGAAACTCGAGCTGAATAAAAGATTTTGCTGTAGATTATTTTTTTATTCAATCAAGTGAATTATTTTGCTGGAGAATCACCTACAGAATTCAGGTGTGGGGTTAAGCAACTCTATAATTGGGATTATGAAAAATTTGTAATTATTATATACACGTGGCGTGCAGAAATATTTGAGCTTAAGTTGCAATTATGGATGGATTAGTGAAAAATTCCGAAAACGCCGCTAATTGGAACAGTGCAAATAGTGTAGAAACTAATTTTATGACGATGGATGAAGTAATTCAAGCAACAGTATGGGGAATTACGCTTTTTCAGCAGCAACAAATAGTTGGCACAAAATTTAAGAGCGTGGGACGATTTGAACAGATGCAAACACCAAGACCTTCATTTACGAATAGAAATAAGCATTCCATTATCGAAATTCAAGGGCACAAACGGTGATGTAAATGTTTGGTTACAAAGAGAGTGCGTTACAAAATACATATTGTGTTCCAGACAGTATTATGCAAATAATTGCAGCGAGTAAATTGGGTGGTCAGACAAAAGAATGGTATAATTCAAAAGTCGATTATGTTATTATGAATTGTTCTTAATCTTCTTTGGGAGTATTTATTATGAATTGGTCTCAACTTAAGTGTGAGATGCAGAAAATGTTCAACACACATCACAATATTGTTACTTTGCGTAAAAAATTCGAAAGTCGTAGATGGAGACAAGGTGAGAGTTTTTCTGAATACTATCAGGATAAAGCTACTTTGGGGAATATTGGATCTGTTCCTGAACCTGAATTAATTCAATGCCTTATTGATGGACTGGATAATAGCCAAATACAAAATCTAGCAAAAATGACAATACATAAAGAAGTGAAAAGCGGGGGGAAAATTTATTTAATATTTTAACTGACGTTTCATGCAAAGATTCTAGTGGATATGCTGAATCATGTTTATTTTCCAAACCTCCTTCAACTAGATATTTTTGATATAAAATTATTTTTAGTTCCATTAATTTTTATTTTGGTAAAATATTTAATACAATAGAATTACAAAACACACCTGAAGTATTCATGTCCCTCATAAATAAAGTTCCATATTTTCTAAAACCGATAACAAACGTTTAAATTTGCGAAGTTCAAATAAAGTCACTACGAAAATTATGCATCCTTCGATTCAAGGCCCCATCTGGTGTTGTTTGTTTCGCGATGTGGTATTCAGCTGTTATACTCAAACGAGTTAGTCACTGGTTATCTGTTGAGGTTCGAGGATGTCTTTCCCTAGTTCCAAGACAGCGGACTGGAGAATTGTAATGCGTTGGCGTTTTATATAAATATTTATACGATAAAATTGGGGTATATTAATCAATGGTTCCTATATATCTCCTACTTGAAAACTCTATCTAATTTTTTTGTTTTCTTTCAGCGCAATTAAGTCCAAGTATGTAAAATAATGTACAGTAATGAAACCATGCAGGAATTTTACGTTAAGAAGCTCATTTAAAATATGTTCAGTTAAATAATTTCCAACATAACCTCCGTTAAAAAAAATTACAAACTTTGCAGATAATAATGTAAAATTTCAATCATATTTACCGACCCAAGACGTATATAAAGATCCAGTCTCGTATAACTGTGGATAGTACTATAGTTTATATAATTTTGATAAAATATCCAGGGACGCAAATAGTGATCCCCTTTGCTTTAAATATTTACTTTTTTACAGGTACGAAGTTAAATGTGCAACAACTAAAGTCTTGAGTCACGAAACGTTAATACGCCAAGTGGGTTCTACTTTTCCCTATTAGTGTTTTCCCGTTAGAGATAAAAGTTTAATACAGTAGTGGCGCCATGTTAATATCCGTAATATATAACCCCCCTGATAGTTTCTTCAAATAACCACTGGAGTTAAGAGTCCCAAGTTAGTCCAGAAGATTCCAAAGGTCGTTAATTAATACGGATTATCTTACAACTTTGCGTGCCCTTTGTGAACGTAGAGGCGAGTTGTATTTTCTTTATCAACAACCCGAGTTTCAACTTATAAATTTTATTCGATCTATAATCAATAATATTATATTCACAGTCGGACACCCTATGATAACATCTATCGATACAATGCACAGTCTAGTTTGTCCCAAAGTTCAGGGCAGCAAATGCCAAATGAGAAAGTCTATCGATACAAATAGGAATGAAAATTCGCAGAAAAAAATTCCATGTTATAACTGTAACAAAGAAGGGAATACCATTCAGATGTGTAAGAAGCCTATTAAGAAGAGGGGTAGCTGTTTTCAGTGTGGCAGTATGGGACATCTCCAGTGCGATTGTCCAAAAACAACGTCCAGAGGAACTTAGGGAAGATTATACAATACATGTTACTAAATCTCAACTGGTAAAGTTGTACGAAATTCAAATTAGTTTAATATTAAATTTAGTAATTTAGATGCATGCACTTATTTTATTAAAGCATTATTAGATACTGGGTCTCCTATTAATTTGATTAAAAATAGACTTATTCCTTCAGAATTTATTAAAAATGAGTGTGAGAGGGATAAATTTAAAGGAATTAATAGATCTAGGTTAAACATTTTGAGAACGGTTGAGATAGATCTCCATATTAATACTGAAATAGTACCGAATGTAAAATTTTATGTTGTGCCTCAAATAACAATGACTTATGCCTCTATTCTGGGAAGGAATTTTATGTCGATTAATAATATGTTTATTGATTTTAAGGATAATCCTAGTATTAGGTCAAACCCTGACTTCCAAGGTCTAAATCCTATTAATGTGGATGATTCAAAAGTGTTGGGCGGAGATGCCGAAATAAGTTTTATTTCAGAATTGATGAACATTAATTATGTTAATGAACTGATCCGGATTAAGGAAAAGCTAAACATTAATCCAGAATTGCCGTATGTAGTGCAAACTAAAATACAGAATATTTATTACGAAAGCTATTTGTCTGTGGATAAGCCTCAAGAACCTAAAGTTGATTATAAAATGAAACTACACTTAATAAAAAAATGAACCTTTTTCAAGCAAGGCGAGACGTATAGCATTTAATAAAAAAATTAGATCGTCTGAAATGCTAACTGAGCTAAGAGATCGAAATATTATTAGGGAAAGTGAGTCCCATTAATGTTCGCCAATTGTTTTAATTCCCAAGAAAACTGGAAAGCTGCGGTTATGTGTAGATTACAGGACATATTTGGTTAGGGATGTCTATTCCATCCCCTTAGTTAATGATCATCTAGAGTGTTTGAGAGTTAAATGCTACTTTACCAAACTAGATCTTAAAAGCGCCTTTCATCATGTGCCAATAGAAGTCAATACAATGGTATGATTGTGACTGTAAAGGTGTATGATAAATGTGCTCTGTCATTTTGTGTTTTTAAACTGTGAAGTAAATGTTTTTATTTAGTGAAAAGTATATCACAGTGTAGTTTACTTCTTACTCTTCATCATGATGCTGATAGTTGGTTGAGTGCAGCATTTATAACTGATTAATCATCATTTATAAGAAGGACAACAGTCTTTATATTGTTAACCTATTAACCGTCTGGTTCTTGGACTTGTTCCTTATCTTTTATCTGAAGGCAACATATTTACTGTTATCATAATTAACAAGAATCACTTTGAAGCATATCTGCAATTATATAATATAATATTTGCATTTATTCTCTATCTGCAATTAATTTTAAATTTTCATTATCAAATAAGGCTTACTTATATTACGGATTACTTACTAAGTTTATTATGGCTGAAAATGATCTATTTATGGAGCCTTGCTTTAAATCTTCTGGCTTTTTATGCTGTCCTAAAAAATTTTTTAACAATTATGTGTGCGTCCATTGCCACAGTGTTTACCACAAGAGCTGTCTTCATAGAGTTAAACATAAAAAGTTACTGAATGATAACCTATTGTTATGTGAAAACTGCATTTCCTCAGCGACAAATTTTTCTACTACCTCTAATAACACTGATAAAGTTCACTCCAAACTTCAACAGCTGGCTGAGGACAATGAGTTATTGGTCCACCACTTAGCTAAATTAAAACTTGATCACAACTCTTTTATTCAAGAAGCCATTGCAAATGAAACACAGCTTAATCAGCAGCTGCATGATGCCAAGCTTAAGATTAATATACTTCAGACCTTAGTAGATAGGTTAAATACAAATTCAAATGACAGTTCTTATTTTCGTAGTTCTGTTGATACTCAAACATTATCAGTGACAAATTCTATCACCTCTGATCTAATTACTGGAACTGGCACTCAAACTCTCGCAATTACCAATTCTGCCTGTCCTATGACAAATAAGAATTATGATAAATCTTTCTCTGATGAATGGTGTTCAATAATGTATGGATATTCACCTATCTACACCAAAAGATCTGTTTCTGACCAGAGTCGACCTTCTACTAGTTCAAATGAAACCCTGAATATTGTCAGTGCCTATACCTCTGCAAATTTTGACATTCAGAATGAGATTGTTGCTTATGTGACTACTAATCAATCTAAAAAGTCACTCGCTAACTCTGATCCAGAAAAATCACAGAATCACCTACCACCTTCTATGGAATTTGCCAGTGCGACAACTCCTGAGACGCCTCTGAAAATCACCAAATTTGCATCTTTCAGAAAACAAAAATATTGTAGTCTTTGGGGATAGTCAAGTCAGAGGATTCTCCAAAATACTCAGCTCATTGACGGATCCAGCAGTTAGCACTGTATATATTAACAGTAAGCCTAATGCCACTTTGGATGATGTAGTCAGTAACTTGCCTTTCGAACTTGCAAATCTAAACACTAATCATTATGTCATAATCTTTGGAGGTTCAAATAACAACTTGAAAGGAAGAAAAATTTTGGAAAGCACCCTTAAATTACTACAAGATGCAGCAAAAAAAAAAAACTAACTTAATTTTATTAGCTACGCCTTATTGGAAAGGTCCAAATGTTCTAAATAACTTGATTTACAACTTCAACCTAAATATATATTCGCATTTGACCGAAACTAAAACTCCTTACAGATTTATAGATGTCAATAACATACTTTCTTCTAAACATTTTACTTCACATGGACTTCATCTCAATTATTTTGGAAAGCAGCACTTAATTAAACATATATTACATACTACATTTAACTTCACCACAAGGTCATCTCACAATAGTTTTATTAATAACAACCTAGTATATATCACTGTAAATGATCCAAACCATGATATTCAAAATTTTCAAAATTCCATAACTGATAACTTAACTACTCCTTTAACTAAGGACAACTTGCGAAATAGCATTCCACAAAGCGGTCCTTTTTTATAAGAAAACAATCCACTGGTTTCTCTCTTCTATTGTGTAATGTGCAGAGTCTGCGCAGTAAGGCAGATAATTTATTTGTACTTTTGGATAGTTTAAACTTCCCTGTTGTGCTGTGTATTACTGAACATTGGTTGATGAGTCATGAATATATTCATTTAGAATCCTACACTTTAGTTAGCTCTTTCTGCAGGAAACAAAGAAAACACGGCGGAACCGCAATATACTGTGCTGAAATGTCTGATTTTGATAACGTGTCAACATTTAATTCTTTAAATGATGAAATTCATTTTGAATGATCTCATGTCTTTAACAGAAAGCGAAATTTACATATTGTTTGTATTTACCGTTCTCCAACAGGAAAAATTGATTACTTCTTCGATTCTCTTGATGCAGTGCTCAATGCAATTACAGGATTATTATTACTGGTGATTTCAATATAACTTTTAATAATATCTTTGATAAAAATGTTAGCAGGTTAAAGAGGCTTCTGAGATTTCATAATTTGCAAATGCATGTTAATAATGACACTAGAGTCACCAATTCTTCGAGTTCCTGTATTGATTATATAATTACCAACATAAATTCGTCTATACAAATGACCACAGAGATAATTGAGAATGATCTCTCGAACCACAATTTTATTTATTTTACTTTGGGTACCTCTCAATTTTTAAACCATCATAAAATTCGGCACATTCGAAAATTTAGTCAAAATAATATGATTAAATTCACCAAGCTGTGTGCTCAGATCAACACGTCACCCTCTTTCTCCGATATAAATAAAAAATTCTAGATTTTAATTGACAACATTTCATCAGCTTTTGAAGTGGCTTATCCTATAAAAAAAGTCATTATATAAAAAGGAAAAACTGGCTAACAAGAGGCATCAAAATATCTGCCAAAAATAAAAAATTTTTACATATCCTTTACAAACGTTTTCCATCATCGTCTTTTATTAAGAACTATTACTTAAATTACAAAAGAATATTTAAAACTGTAATCAATTTGGCTAAATCACTTTCATTAACAAACCGTATTTTACTATCTAAGAATAGGCAAAAGGAATCATGGAGGCTTATCAACGAATTGACAGGTAGATCAAAGTCTCATACCTCTCATATTCGTCTTGAAAATATACCAGAAAAGGATGTGGCTAGTTTCCTGAACTCACATTTTGCTACAACTGCACCTAAGCTAGTCTCTAACAATAACTCATCATTGTCTGATGCAACTGACTTTCTAAGAAATATTTGTAAACAGTTTGAAAAAAATTTTATGTTATTTCCAACAGACGAATATGAAATTCTGGACATCATCAAATCATTTAAAAACAAACATTGTACAGGTGATGATAATATTCCTGCTAAGGTTTTGGTCTGCCTGCCTATGAATCTATTAAAATATCTTACTGATCTAATAAATGAGACATTCCAATTAGGTGTGTTTCCTGCATGTCTGAAACATGCAATTGTCATTCCGCTTCACAAGGGAGGTCCATTTGTTGCAAACAACTTCAGACCTATTTCCTTGTTGTCAGTATTCTCGAAATTAATTGAAACATTAGTTAAAATAAGGATTGTTAATTTTGCAAAAAAATTCGATGTCTTTTCTTCTGCACAGTTTGGTTTCTGTGAAAATAAATCCACTATGGATGCTATTCACAATTTTTTGAGTGATGTGTACTCTGCATTAAACAAAAAGCATACTGTGTCAGCTGCATTGTTCATAGATATTAGCAAGGCATTTGAGTGTGTTAATCATGACATTCTTTTAAAGAAACTTCATTTCTATGGAATCAGAGGACTTCCGAACAATTGGTTGAGATCATACCTAAACGACAGATTGCAATCAGTTCACACTCCTTATAATAATGTATCTGATAAACAAAAAATATCCTTAGGCGTTCCTCAAGCTTTAGTGATAGGGCCCATTTTGTTTTTATTTTATATCAATGACATTGTTGATGCAATTAAACATGGAAATGTTACATTATTTGCAGATTATATTACTATTAATTGGGAATCTCCATCTATCAATTGCTTAGAGAATAATATTATGACAGATTTTGAATCTGCTAAAAAATGGTTTACTGCCAATAAGTTAGTAGTAAATATTGAAAAAACCTGTCTGGTGGCGTTTAAAGCTATAACGATTGCTGACAATATTTTGAATGACATTCTATCCCGAGTTACATCGACAAAGTTTTTAGGATTAATAGTTGACCAGAATCTGAACTGGTCCGAACATATAATCTCATTAGCCTATAATTTATCTTCGGCTTGTTTTGCATTGAGAACTATCTCAGGAGCTTTATCGGAACAATGCACTCTTAATGTGTACTTTGCACTATTTGAGTCGAGAATGAGGTATGGCATAGCTTTTTGGGGCAATTCTACTTTGGAAAATATTTCAATTATTTTTAAAATACAAAACGTGCCATTCCAATAATCTGCAAGGTGGATAAAACTGCTCATTGTAAACCTCTTTTCAAGAAACTCGGCATTCTAACCTATGCTTCAATGTACATTTCTGAATCATTAATCGTTTTTCACAGATATAATAATAATTTTGCTACTCATCGTTCATTTCATCATCATAATACACGAACTGCAGCTGACTTTTATAGACCTTTACCTTTATCAAACTTTATAAAAAAATCATTTTTATACACAGCACCGACACTTTTCAATAAACTTCCCCAAGAAATAAAATCTTTCAATAACTTCAAGCAGTTTAAATTTTCGTTACTGTCCTTGCTGCGTGAGCGCTGTTATTACAGGATCGAAGAATTCCTTACTGATCATTTTGATTAACCCTTGGGTTTGTTTTCTTCTAGTTTCTGTAATATTCTATAAATTTTATCTCTAACTGATGACTTCTATCACATTTTGTGATTTTGCATTATTTATGTGACAAGCTTGGATAAAGCATTGTGATGTTTTAGACAGTGACATAAACTTTTATTGTTAAGTTTTTAAATTATGTATTTATTCTCTTCACTTCTTAAATTGTATTACACTCTTGCTTGATAAACTAGGCTAATGGTATGTATATATGTATTTATTTATGTATTGGGCATTGCTCACTATGTAATTTTACCATGTTTACATGGGTACTGATTAAATATCTATCTATCTATCTATACATGGTTTATAACACCATCAGGGCAATTTGAGTTCCTTAAAATGTCATTTCGATTTAGTTCAAGTCCTTCAATTTTTCACGTTTTAGTAATCAAATTTTTAAAGACCTAATTAAGCAAAATAAGATTTTGATTTACTTGGACGATCTGCTAATAGCGACCGAAACTATTGAAGAAAATGTGGACATTCTGAAGACTGTGATCGACTTAATAGACTAATAACTTACTAGAGTTAAGACTAGACAAATGTTTATTGCTTATGACCAAAATTGATTATTTAGGTTACAATATTAGCAGTTGTGCTATAAAACCGAACGAGAGTAATATAGTTGCAATTAAAAATTATCCCGCACCTACGAATGTTAAGCAACTTCATACTTTTATAGGGATGGCGAGTTATTTCTGCAAATTTATTAAAGATTTCAGTATACTAGCTAATCATTTATATAACTTACTCAAAAGGGAGACGAAATTTGAATTTACACGTTTGCATTTAGATGCATTTGAGCACTAAAAAGCAATTTAGTGGTTCAACCAATTTTAGCCATTTATTCGCCACTTAATGAAACTAAGCTTCATTGTGATGCCAGTGCAGTAGGGTTTGGGTCTATTTTAATGCAGAGGCAAAAAGATGTGAAGTTCCACCCTGTATTTTATTTCAGTAAGAGCTTCAGAGGCGGAAACCAAATATCACAGCTACGAACTAGAATGTCTGGCAATTGTTTATTCATTAAATAGTATATTGTGTCACAAGGGCAGAAAGTGAGCATTAGCAACTTGCAGCTATTAGATGCCTGAGCGAGCGAAGCGAGCAAGGGCAGCTGATAGCTAAGGGCTGCTAACACATTTTTGCCTGTGTGACACACAACTGTTTTTCGCCTAGCATTAAAGAAAAAAAAATAGGAAAAATAACACAAAATAAAGAAGGTTAATAACATTTGACGTATTTATTTATTATAGTAATTGATATTAATTATCCCTTGAGCATTATTATGGATAGCAATATCAGAATTTGTAGGCAGTTGGTAAGTATGTGAAACGTCAAAGTCGCAATAAATGAATCTCAATGATAGTCATAGGTATCTAGATTGTGAAAAACCTACAAAATCATGCTGCTATGAGTTTAGCGGCCTTAGGGTCGCAAAGGTTTTCTTTCAGTCACATTTTTAGGGCAAATATGATTCATTTTCATATACGCTAGGCGAAAAAAGATTTTACACTTACTTAAAGGGGATCACATTCAAAATAATAACAGACTGATAGTTTTCGATTGACTATGAATAAGCGGAATATTGTACCAAAGATAATGTGTTGGTGTATTATTTTGCAAAACTATAATTATTCCATTGAACATAGATCTAATGATAAAATGTGTCATGTGGATGCTTTAAGTAGGGTTCGGCAAATTTTAGTTCTTGAAGGTAACACCTTGTAACAAGTTTATTTTCCAGCAATATCTTAACAAATATTTAAGTTAATATTTTTATAAAAAGTCAATTCAAATATAATATCTCTACACCATCTACGTGAAAATTATTACAGTTGTTGAATCCAATATAAGCTTTCGAACTGCGAGCATAAATTATAAATTAAGCGGTGACAGAAAATGCCATTTGTGAGCGTTCTTATAAGAGGTCCCTCCTTTGATAATTATAAAACTCGTAACTGTTGTCAGGCGGTAGTATACGTCAATAGAACACTTTCGCCTAAGCTGTTGTTTGAGAAGGTCAATTGTTCTTTGTATAGAAGAACATAGCGTTGCACACCTGGTGTTGGAAACGCAGGAAGATAAAAGTTGATTTCAAGATGAAATCGTCATCGTCAAAGCACATTATATGTCGACGCTTGACAGATTATAGTTGTATAAGACGGGACGTGAATTAAAATGATTGGTTTTAGAATAGCAGTAAGTATTACCGAGCTTTAGGTCCTTTGTTAATTTAAAATTTTCAGTGCAGCTTACATTAAATGCAAATGATAGTAAATACAACTTATATTAATGGCAACTTATAGGATTTGTAAAACTTATATGTAATTTTATTTGATGTGGTAATTAATCCAACGTGGTTAATTTATTCAATATGGAAGCACGTCATGTCTGTTTGATATTCTGTATCAGAGTTAATTGGATTGTGTGGTGTTGGAGAATTCTAACCTGCTTATAGTTGAAATAAGAAGATTCCAATTTATTAATTATTATTCCGGGTATGGTCCAAATACATTGCAAGTATTCTTCTGATGGATTAACATCTGGTATGTAATTAGAGTTTAAGTAGGTCAAGCTGTGACCTTTGGCATGACAATAATAATCTATAGGAACACTGTGGCACGATTTAAATAAAATTAAATAAAAACCCTTAACCACAATGTTTGCATGTGGTTAAGGGTTTTTATTTAATTTTATTTGGCATGACAAACAAGTAAGTTTTGTTTGTTCATGTGGAAATTTCCTAGGTCATTATGTGAATGACAAACAAGTTATTTTTAACATTGGTGAAAGGAATCTATGAAACTTCAATTTTATCTTTTTATTAGTACAATAAAAAAATTGTAGATGGCAGTATATAGGTAGAAAAGGTTAACTTTCAGGATTAACAAAAATTGAAGCTATTGTTTGAATATCAAATTATTTAAGTTAGACAACTAAATTGTTTCATTTTGCTTTTCAATAATTATTAATCGGAATATTTTAGCATACGATTTAATGTGAAGTCTACGTAGTACTACCAAGGCCAAATGAAGTTTGTAGTATAAATTTAATCCATCATAAAGCTCAAATTTAAACATCTACAAGAATACAATCTTGCTAGATTTTTATAATGTAAAAGTTACATTACTCTATTTTTGCGAGATACAGATGTTGAGACTATTACCGTTTCTATAAGAACATATTTTTCGTAATCATAATTTAGTCATTTTTTAAAGTAAATTTGCTACGATAATGTTTTGTAAATAATTTTAAACTGCAACTTAAAGGAATAGAAATTCATTTTGATCAAGACTATGATTATTAGTTGGGATGAATGAGGTTTGATTCTTATTAATTATGAATTTTTTGAAATGAATGCACAAACTGTGCTAGCATTGGTTTAATCTGTTTACAGGTGTAGCAGTGCATCTTTAACGATCAATATCGAGCCATAAGGTAAGCATCTATAAGGATTATGTTCTTGTAATATTTTTTGTATAGTGGTATTTGGGTGTAGGTTTCCGCATTCCCCTTATACAAAAGACTCAAGTAGGGTCTTCTTAGTATACAAAAATTCGGTGGCGCCATATTCACTATATTTTTGGTCGCAGTCCAACCCCGACCCAAAGCTCATGCTCTACCCAGAGCAAATCGTTCGACTAGCCGCTTAGCCTTTGGAGGTTTCCTCATCTACGAGACATTTTCCACCGAAATTAACCTTGGGCTCTTTACATCATCATGAAATCCTCATTATCTATCCTTGTGCCTTTCAGCTGGCAATATAGGAGTAAAGAAAATAACCCCTTAGTAAGGCGAAACGTTATAACCTTAGAGCAAACTTTAGCAGTTAAGCAAGGGACAGATGAAGATATTAGAATAAAAAATTAATTGCTAGAGAGTGATCACCCTTTCTTTGAATTAAAGCAAGATTTAGTTTACAGGAAAATTGGCGATACCATTTTATTTTATGTACAGGAATTAATGGTATATTTTGAATTAAATAATTTGTTTTCAAATCAACAGTTTGGTTTTAGAAAATTCCATAGCACCTGTGATGCTGTTCTTGATTTAACACAAAAAGTTATAAGAAACCATGAACTAGGACAAAAAGTGCACTTTAGTTCTTTTGATATGATAAAAGCATTTGACACAGTAGAACATGATATATTATGCAAAAAGCTTCAATCCTATGGATTGGAGTCATCTACTGTGAAGGCAATTCATTCATTTTTAAGTATAAGAGTTCAGTATGTATATAAAGACTGTACATACTCGGAAGGTGGAAGGTTTATGTATGGTGTACCGCAAGGATTCGTCTTGGGACCCATACTCTTTAACATTTATATAAATGATTTACCTCATAGTATAACTGCTTCAGGTAGCGTTTGCTATCTATTTGCAGATGATCTTGGGCTGAAAGTCAGTAGCGGTACACAAGAGCAATTAGAAGTTATATTAGACAATAATGTTCAAATAATTGAAGACTGGTGCAAAGCTAATAAACTATGTTTAAATAATGCTAAAACACAGGATTTGAAATGTAACTTTGATACACGCCTGGGTATTAACAGTGGATCGGTGAAGTTCTTAGATATCATCTTAGATGTGAACTTTAATTGGAAGGCTAATACTGAATACATTGCAGATAAACTAAGTAAAGGTCTCTTTATACTACGTACACTTAATAGTACAATCTATACCAACATCATGATTAGTGTGTACTATGCTTATATTTATAGTCACCTTGCTTATGGCATTATATAATATGGGGTAACAGCACTGCTGCAAATAAACTATTTATTCTACAGAAGAAAGCAGTTAGAATTATTTGCCAAGTCTCATCCAAAACTCACTGCAAACCAATGTTTTTAAAACTAGGTATGTCACTTCCATCATTGTATGTTTATACTGTTATACTACATATAACGAAAAATATTACGTCTTTTACACTAAACACATGTACACGATCATGATACTACAAAAAAACATAATCTTAAGAATGATTGTTATAAGTACAGTAGATCAATGAAGAACTCATTTTCTACAGAAAAAAAACTATTTAATTATTTACCAATTAATATTAAAGAAATGCCTTCAGTTAAATTTAAAAAGTATGTTAAAGAATTACTAGTTACAAACTGCCTCTATGAAATTAAAGATTTTTTTACAATTTCCCTTTAGTTTTCAATAGCTACATCTTCTAATTAAATGTAATTAATTGCCTAGAGTGCTCAAATGCTTAACTTTTTAAACTTGTGGCTTTGTGTGACACTTTTATTATATTTTAATATTATAATAGAAATAATTTGACTTCCTATATGTGAAACATTAGGATCTGTATTGAAATTTTATTAGATTTTAATATTTAATTAGTAATAAGTTGATTTCCTATGTACTAAAATAGGATTAACGTCACCTTAAAATACTTGGTGAAAACCAAGTTTGTGCTTGTAGTAATAAATAAAATAAAATATGATATACACTATTATTTACACTTACTGTACATCATCATCATCATCATTAGGTCTTCAGTCCTGGAACTGGTTAGACGCGTACTATCATTGTTTCCTATTCTGAACTAACCTACAGATTTCCCTGAAATTTGCACAGTCTGCATCTATCACTATCTGATCTAGGTCTACATCTACCTCTTTTTTCCTATCTCCGCTTGTAATATATCCCATACTATTCCCTAAAAATGCCTTAGAACGTATTCTGCCCTTCTATTTCTCTTATCTTTTTCCCCAGATATCCTTGTTCCCCTACTATTTCTATAACCTATTTGTTATTATCTTTATCTGTCCATGCTATTGTCCTCATACATCTGAAGCACAGCATTTCAAAAGGCTGCTACCGTTTTTCTGTCTGCGTTTCAGACTGCCCGTATTTCATAGGCATACTGTGCTGTGCTCCACACATATGCTTTCAACAATTTTCTTCTTGTTCTATGTTTGTTGTCTTTCCTCACAGGCGCTGTTCCTTCTTGTTAGATGCAGTTCAATCACCTTCTATTGTTTTACAATTATATACCCTATTTCTCTGACCTTCAGTGGTTGTGAAGGGAAGGCGTCGCCGTGGATCAATGTAGTAAGCGTAAGACTACGGATCCCAAGGTCCTGGGTTCAAATCCCGACACGGCTAACTGCTTGAAAAATGACAGGTGAGCATTTTTCACAAAAATTACGCCCTCGTTCGGATGAGAGGTTAAATGGAGGTCCCGTGTGTGAGTGTTGTCACGCACGTTAAAGATCCCTACCTTGCCTGGAATGGCAAGGGTTCAGCAAAATTCTAAATTTCCAGGCAACAAAAAACTCGCCTCCTGGCCAATGTAGTACCTTCTGGTGGAGCATTGGAAATATAAATGCATGGTTGAACACGTATCTGCACTTATTTATATTCTGAGCTAGCCTACCTAGTTCCCTGAAATTCTCACACAACATGTGGATACAGCTCGTTCCCCTTCTATTGTTTTCTAATTTTATGCCCTATTTCACCGAGATTCAGTGAAGGGGGTTAAGCAACCTATGGCTACCAAGATCCCCCAACACTTAGACATTTGCCGAAGTAATGGTTTTCCAGTAAATCCTTTCACACACTTAACATTATTCGAGAATATTTCCCAACCAATTCTTATAGTTACTTATAATAATCATCATGTTTAAACAGTTATTTTTTCGTCATTAGTTTATCCATCTTGGGATTGGTTGGATGCGTACCTCCATTGATTTCTATTCTGGGCTAGCCTACACATCCCCCTGAAACCCCTACAGCCTACATCTTTTACTATCTGTGTGCAGTAGTCTAACCTAGGTCTGCCTCTTCTTCTCTTTTTTCCTATATCTGCGTCTAATATATTCCGCACTATTCCCTCATGCCGTAGAATGTGGCCTATCATCCTATCTCTCCTACCGTTTTCCACATATTTCTTTCTTCCACTACCATTTTTAGTATCTCTTCGTTCTTAACTTTGTCTGTCCATGATATCTTCATCATACATCTGTAGCACCACATTTCAAAGGCTTCTACCTTTCTCTTGTCCACTTCTCCTACTGTCCAGGCTTCACAGCCGTACAGTGCTGTACTCCACACATATGTTTTAAGCAATCTTTTCCTTGTTTCTATGTTTGTGGTCTTTGAGCACAGTAGTTGCTTTTTCTTGTTAAATGTAGCACGACCTTGTGCTAATCTTTGTTTTATATCTTTTGTGCTTTTCCCATCTTGCGTTATTTGGCTTCCTAGGTAGCAGAAATCCTTAACCTCTTGTAAGTTCGTGTTACATACTTGTATTCTTGTTTTTGATTTATTTTCCCCACCTTTGCATACTAGAACTTTAGTTTTAGTTTTGTCAATTTTCATACCGTGTCCCTCTGTTAGAACCGTTTCCATTTCATTAAGAGCAGCTTCTAACTCTTCCTTGCTTGATGCTAATACCGCTATATCATCTGCAAATCTAAGCATATCAATTTTTTGTCCCTGCATAGTAATTCCAAATGTCTTTCTGCATTTGACCTTATTCATTGCCTCTTCTATGTACAAGTTAAAAATCAATGGGGATAGGGCACATCCCTGTCTCACCACTTTCCTAATGTTTACTTCTCTACGTTCATGCTCTAATTCTATTACTGCTGTTTGCTCTTTGTATAAGCTATGTACTATTCGTCTATCCCTATAACTCATTCGAATCTTTTTGAGTATTTCAAACATTTTTTTCCATTTTACATTGTCGAATGCTTTTTGCAGATCTACAAACCCTATATACATGTTTTACCCTTTTTCTATTGTTTTCTCCATTATCACTCTCAGAGCTAAAATAGCCTCCCGTGTTCCCCTGTTTCGCCTAAACCCAAATTGGTCTTCTCCTAGTATTTCTTCCGCCCGTTTTTCCATTCGTCTTTGCACAATTCTAGTTAATATTTTTGACACGTGTGCTGTCAAACCTATTGTTCGAAAATTTTCACATCTATCCGCGCCTTTCTTTTTTGGTATAGTTACTATGATGCTACGTTTGAAATCTTTGGGTATCTCGCCTGTCTCATACATATAGCGTACAAGTTGGAAGAGACGTTCTGTTACTGCTTGTCCAGCAGCTTTTAGAGATTCTGCTTGCACCTTATCTGTACCCGGCGCCTTACCATTTTTTAGACTCTTTAATGCTAATTCAAACTCATCTCTAAGTATAGGATATCCCAAGTCATTATTTTCAATGTCTGATTCTTGTTCTAATGCAGTTAATTCCTCTCCTGCATATAAATTCCCTATATATTCTTGCCATCTACCCACTTTCTCTACATTTTCTATGATGAAGTAATCCTTGTGCGTCCCTTATATTTTTGCTATACGGTTTTATATCCCTAAAATTTATTCTAATTAATTTGTATGCTTCGTTTGTACCTCTTTGCACTTTTCATCAATACATTGTTCTTTAGCTTTCCTGCATTTTCGAATAATTTCCCATTTTATGGCTTTGTATCTCTGTTTTCCTGTTTCGTCTGATTTATTTTTGTATTTTCGTCTTTCTTCTATTAAATTCAGGATATCCTTTGTTATCCATGGTTTCTTATTTTCTTTTTGTGTATACCCCAGAATATCTCTGGCCGCCATGTCTAGGCTGGATTTAATGTTATTCCATTCTGTTTCTACTTCCTTAGTATCAGATATTTTTCCGATATCTTTGAGCAATTCATTTGACTTTTTTTCGAATCTTTCTTGAATATCTTTATCTTTTAGTTTCTCTAAGTCCAAGTGCCTTTTCCGTTTCTTTTTTTCACATTCTTAAATTTAAGTGCGGCCTTCATAATTACGATGTTCTGGTCAGTATCTATATCTGCTTCTGGGTAGCTTCTACAGTCTTTTACTTGATTCCTAAACCATTGTCTAACAAGAATGTAATCTATTTGATATCTTCCTATATCTCCTGGCATCTTCCACGTATATCGTCTTCTAGCATGATGTTGAAATAACGTGTTTGTGATGATTAAATTGTTCTTGTCGCAAAATTCTATCAGCCTAGTTCCCCTGTTGTTTCTCGTGCCTAAACCAAATAAACCTACTACCGCTCCTTCCCTACCCTCACCTACCACGGCATTAAAATCCCCCGTAATTATTAAGTTTTCATGTTCTTTTACGTATCTTAATATGTCTTCGATATCTTTGTAGATGGCTTCTATTTCTTCGTCACTGTAGCTAGAGGTGGGCATGTATACTTTTATTATTACTGTGTTTACCGGTTTAGATTCTAATCTAACCATGAGTACTCTTTCGTTCTTTTGTAAGTAATTTTCTACTATGTCTAGTGATAACCTATTCATTTCGATTTTTAGGTTCTCCAGCTTACCTACTTGCTTCATACTTCTAACATTCCATGCTTCGACTCGCAGAATGTTCCTGACTCTTATTTTTAACTTTACGATCGCATCCTCCAGTAGTCCCCTCCTGGAGATCCGAATGGGGACTATTTTAACTCGGAATCTTTTACCCCAGAGAATGCCATCATGTTTGTTACAATTTAAGTACGCTGTGTACTTGGGAGATAATTTGGTGGTTTCCCGTTGCCTTCCACATCGCGGTAGTGTGTCTTAGACTGCCATACCGACCCCTATGGTCTCTGCCAATCTAAGTACCGAAGAGCCGCTGCCCTCTTTCGGGACCTGTCTTAGTCTGGTTCCTCACTAACGACCCTACTACTTTGGTTGGACCTGTAGTTTGGCTCTTTAGCTCATTAGAACACGCAAGCCATTTCACCTGTTCTAGTAATCTAGAACTTCGGCAAGGTGCAGGTCCATTCGAAATGGACTTACTGTACGGTGCGGTTTAATTTCGATAACTCAAAGGCGAGATTTAGAGTGGACTGTATTTTTTCTTAAGGCGTGTTTTAACAAGCAACACAATTAATTAATGTTCTTACACAAGACAAACAAACAAAAGCAGCGATTATTATTAGCACTCACCTGAATGAAGCGGCATAAAGAGCGGTTCATCTAAGTGGACCATTCAATTAGCGGCTTGTAGCACGTGCACACTAGACGCGGCACATGGACAAAACGGTTAGAACACAAAGCGGGGTGTAACAATTCAGAAACAAGACGGCACTATTCTACTATTACCATTGCGGTTTATACGATATTTCCAAGCGACTTGTATAAGCGACGATATGCAGCTGCGGTCTAGACGATACTCTCTGAACGATTTGGTCTCTCTGCGATTGCTATAGCGACTGCGGTTTCTACGATAGTTGCTGAGCGATTACTCGAGCAAGTTTCTAGGATATTCCAATCGATAATTGGCTGCGTCCGTGCACAACAGAACGTTCACCATTCGCACAGGTCAACGTACATAAAATAAACGCATTGGAGAAATTTGATCTAACCAAATTTTAATCTACCGCGTCGAATTTAGAACAAGCAAGTAAGCCCAAGTAATAATAAATCCTAACTATAAATTATTTACAAGGACGGAACACTTACCACAATGAAATGGGGTATTTTGGAGTAGATAAAACTTTGGAATTAATTTTACAGACATACTGGTTTCCTAAAATTAAAACTAGAATCAGGAATCACATCGATAATGGCCTCAAATGTATTGAGTATAATCTAAAATTTGGAAAAACGAAAGGGTTATTAAATAATATTCCAAAGGGACAAATTCCTTTTGCAATATTGCATATAGACCATTATGAACCTTTAGGTCGTATGGAAAATAAGATAAAATTTATTTTAGAAGTAATCGACGGATTCCCACGTTTTATAAAGTTTATTCTTGTAAAAGCTCCGGTGCTGACCAAGTGATTGGTCATTTAACCTCTTATTTTAATAATTATAGTAAACCCAAAATTTTAATTTCAGATAGAGGATCTGCTTTTTCCTCTAATTTATTTAAGGAATTTGTAAAAGAGTACGACATTAAACACATAATGGTTGCTGCAGGTGCACCAAGGGCCAACGGCGAAATTGAACGCATAAACAAAATTATAACTCCTTTATTAGCTAAGATTGGTAACAAAAAACAAACGTTATGGGATAAAGTTTTGCGTGATATTTAATTTTGCTTAATGCACAAAATCGATCAATCGGCGATACCCCCAGCAAATTATTATTTGGTCTCAATCAATTTGAGAAAATTCATGATAATGTACGGTTGATTCTAGAGTCATTTAACGAAGAATAAACTGATTTAGATGCAATTAGGTTAGCTGCTGCTAATAAAAATGAACAAGTTCAGAGTACTAATAAAACCTATTATGATAATATGCATAAACCAGGACACGTTTATAAAGTGGGCAACCCTGTTATGATATCAAATGTTGATACAACTATAGGCACCAGTAAAAAATTAATTCCAAAGTTTAAAGGTCCATATATGATAAAGTGTGTTCTTTCTTATGACAGATATGTTATCACAGATATCATTGGATTTCAAAATAGTTAGATACCTTACGATCATGTTTTAGATGTATCTCGTTTAAAACCCTATTTGCAATAATTTACTTACCTTATCTTTATTGTGTCCTTATGTTGCTTATGCAAGTTATGAAAAATTATGTTACAATAAATTTATTTTGTCTTATGTTTAAGTGTACGCACATTCATGTTGGTGCTTTATGTTTTATTGATTAGAGTCATTACTTAGAAACGCAATTTTATGATTTAGCTTAAGCAAGATATGTTAGAATAAGTAATTGACAATTCTCATTTGATGTCTTACGTAAACAAAATTGATTTGTATTAAATTAGAAATGTTGGCTTATAGATCGAGGACGATCTAGAGTCAGGATGGCCGACTTGTAGACTATTCTAGTTAAATATATTTAAATTGCGTGCGAGAATGTAGTAGTGGGGAATTGAGATGAAGGTTCCAGAAAGTGGGGAGAGACGGAGGATGTGTGAGTTAACAAATGTAAGATTATTAGAAACTGGAACTGAATAAAAGATTGTGCTGTAGATTAATTATTTTTTTAATCAATCAAGGAAATTATTTAGCTGGAGAAGCACCTACAATATCTGCTTCAAGTCTTAGGCCAGTCGCTATTCTGAATGTTGTCATCTAGTAATGTTCCCATAGACGGAACAGAAAGTGTATGAAGCCATGCGCTGGTATGTTTTGGTGAAACCGCTAAGATTCTAGCCTTGTCGATGTTGGCAGTAACTGATTCTAGAAGGTTTCTTGAAGTGCGGTCTAGAAGTGGTGCCTCCCAATTTTTTTGGTTGCATTTATTGTGGTCTAATTTATATATTTGTCTCGTTACACCATAGGTTTTCAGTTTCTTTATAGAGCTCATCTTGTGTTTGAGAATTACGGGACAGGCAGGAATTAAAGGAGGATAAGTATGCAGGAAGAGAGAGGAATGAAGCTAGGCTAATGCAGAGTCCTCCTTTGGCTATTGGGAGTATTGGTTGAGACCAACTGGTGTCTAGTAGTTTAATGTTAAACGATTTCTTCGGCAGTGTTTCAGACTATATTGTCAAAATCATCGACAAGATCTCTACAGCGCCACGATGGAGAGCATCTAAGACAATATACCGTATGACTTCAAATTTAAGATGCACTTTTTTTCACGGTTCAACTGGGTGCATTTTAAATTCGAGGTACTTTCTTCATTCACCACATGTATTACCGTAAAACAACCTATTGTACGAGCTAAAATGTCCTATTATACGTACAATAGTAGTAGTCTTATTGTATTTGCTACATTATGCTATCGACATACTGCACTATCCTTCTATTCATATAAGTCATCTTTCACGGAATTGAATAATGGTGTTTATAAAAGTGATGACTAAACACCTGTAAACCTGTTCCCATTTCCTGTCACAGTCGTCGCTTGTCATCTTCAGTGTTGCTGTCCCAAACATTGCAGTTGTCGTAACCGTTGCCGTTGTTGTTTTGTTAATACTGTACCTTTTTTTTATTATGGAAAAACGTTTTACATACTATGCGGAATTTAAACGTAAAGTTATTTTGTGTGCCGAAAATATAGGATGTTCGCCGTTGGCGTAAAATGAAAAATAAGTTATTCGCGTGTAAACGAACAATCATTTTGGGGGCAAAACACGGAAGATATCTGGAAATCGATGCTGCCGTTTTAACTTATTTTAAAGAACTTCGCACAAAAGGTCTTTCAGTAACGCGTGAAGTATTAATGTTAAAAACCAGAGAAATTGCTACCGATAAAGCTCTTCAATTTAAAGTTAGTCGTGGATGGTGTGAAAAATTCATAAAAAGACGTCTATCATTACGTCATAGAACCACAATTTACCAAAAACTAGCCATCTGATTATGAGGATAAATTGGTTCAATATCAACGTCATGTAATACAACTAAGGTTAAAGAAACGATACCATCTTAGTCAAATCGGTAATACTGATGAAACTGCCGTTTTCTTTGACATGCCAAGAAATTACACGGTCAGTGAGAATGGACAAAAACAGGTAAGAGTGAAAACAACCGGCTACGAAAATTAAGAGTAACTGTTATGCTGAGTGCTACTGCAGATGGCAATAAGTTACCGTCGTATGTAATGTTGAACAGAAAAACTGTTCCAAAACAGTTCTTTTATGACAGGCACATTCCTTGAAACTTAAGTCAGCTTTAGTAAAACCGTTACACAAAAAGGTACTCCCACGATCCTGGTAACTATAGACCAATCAGTCTTTTGTCAATTTTTAATAAAATAATTGAAACAATAATCACTATTAGCCTATCTAAATTCTTAATAAAACATAAAATTATTGACAAATCCCAACATGGATTTCTCCCTAAAAAATCTACCCAGACAGCGCTAGTAGACCTATCCCTTTTTGTAAGTAACACTATCGATAAAGGTGAATTTGTTACTGCCTGGCTAATTGATATCGCTAAGACTTTCAACAGTGTCTGTCATTCCATTCTTCTTGACAATACACATATAGGAATCCGAGGTGTCCCTCTCCGTAACTCTCCGTAACTATCTATCAAATAGAACTCAGTCTGTGGAAATTGTAAGTTGTGATGGGACTACTACAGTGCATTCCCCTTTCGTGCCTGTTAATATCGGAGTACCCCAAGGCAGTGCCTTGGGACCACTCCTGTTTTTAATTTACACTAATGACTTGGCTCCCTTGCTATCATCCAACGATACTAACTGCATTAAATATGCAGATGACACTACTGTGCTTACAAAATCTATCTCGGCTAACTGGCACAATACAGTAACATCGGCCCTAAATAAATTAACTCTAGCTAAGCAATGGCTCATTCTCAACAAACTTAGCCTAAACATGCGGAAAACGGAATTTATGGTATTTCGATCTGATAGGTCTCAAATCACCCTGCCTCCTTCGGTAAGCCTTAATGGTCCATTAATTCTAATAGAAGGTAAAGTAAACTTTTTAGGATTTATCATCGATGGTTCATTGTCCTGGTCGGCTCATGCCGAACACATCTGTAAAAAATTATCAATATCCTGCTTTATATTACGTAAAATTGTACAATTCTGTTCCACGTTGGTGATTAATTCCGCCTATTATGCCTTAATATTCAGTCATATCTCTTATGGGATCCTTGTGTGGGGTAGTTCCTCGAGCGCCATGTATAATGTCTTTATATTGCAGAAAAAGGCAGTCCGGATCATCTGCAAGCAGGCACCTCTCAGTAGCTGTCGAGGAAATTTCAAAAAGTTAGATATTCTCACTGCTCCTGCTGTTTACATTTTATCACTGCTGACATATATCCATAAACACCCACATTTGATTGAGCTATATAGACCACAGCATGCTTATAACACTCGCTTTCGACCATTTACTTTACCAGCCTACAAGCGCACTTCTACGCAAAGATCACTTGTTTACTGTGTTTTAAAACTACTAAACCGTCTGAAGATCGACCCAATTAGATATCCCTATACACCATTCAGTAAGGCTCTGAAAGCCTACCTTACGGATATCGAGCCATACTCTGTGAACGAATTCCTTACACAGTCTACTACACACCAACTCCAAATCCACTAACCTACTTTGTTATTTCCTACCTCTAACTCTGTTCCCTCTTTTGTCAAAATTCACCCATAAAGACGAATCAGGAGGTGACACTTGCAACACCAGGTACAAGACAGCTTAACTTAATAGTGTTGCCTCGTATTATTGTTTTGGTGTTTTTTTGATTATTGTAGTAATTTATGTAAGCTAGGTATTATAACGTAATTTATACATGCAAATGAGTGTTTGCCCAATTGTATAAATTGAATAAATGAAATGAAATGAATTTGAAAAGGGAAAGCTGTATTTCCCATCATCATTGTAGTATAATTTAGCTTATTACGCATAAAAATTGCGTGGTTAAGTTTTCATGCGCTAGAACAAGAATTAACAATTTTATTGTATGTATTCCTTCAAACACAAATTTGTACATGCCTTGAAGAATGTGCGGTTATCGCCTTAACCAATGAAAACGTTGGGCGATGGTTGGGACGACGACGATTTCATATAAAACGCCCATTTTTAAGGAACTCTATCCCTAACTATATTATCGTATCGAAGTAATAAAGGATTAATGCATGAAATATGTCGTGAAGTTCACCTGTGAATTTCCATACCACTCCCGTGCCTATTTTAACACCGCCTGCTTCAAAGCTGTTGTAGATTTTCACAGTAACTTCACTGCAAGCAATTAGGCAAGAAAAACTAGCATCTCAAATTAATGACGGTCCTGCTGTGTATTTAGATCCCAGCATAGGTTTTCCAAGAAGCAAACAACGCAAAGGTCTACTTTCAATTACGACTAATAATTAATGGTAAACACTTGACAGAGATGGATGCGTTTCGCGGTCATTTATCTGACAACATTAAAACCAGATTGGCAAATGGAAAATGCGATTTAGTAGTTATTCCTGGAGGTACGACAGGGCACAATTGATATTCAGGCAAAAGTAAATGGTGAATGACACAATCGTCAATTGACAAATGTGCTTTATGTTCCAGATCTCAGGAGAAATTTATTTTCTACAATTGCTGCGAATAACAAGGGGTTTTCTTTTCATAGTTATCAACATCAATGTGAAATACGACAGTCAGATGGGGTTTTATCTGCCGTAGGTGTGAAATATGGCAATTTATTTCGCATGTTATTTCGCAATCACAAAACGTTGGCATGCTCGGTTCAACAAAAAGAATCGTTACAATTGTGGCATGAAAGGTTGGGACATATAAATACAAAGTATATTAAGGATACTTTAAAACAATTTATTCCTAATATACCAAATAACGAATTTTTCTGTGAAGCTTGTAAACTTGGCAAACAAGTAGTAAACCACATCCAGTTAGTACTCGAGTGAAAAATTTCAAATCTGGCGAAATGGTGCATAGTGATGTTTGTGGGCCTATAAATATTATATCACCAAGTGGTAGTCGCTACTTTGTACTTTTTAAAGATGAAAATTCAAGTTTCAGAAACGTTTATTTTTTGCAAAATAAATCACAGGTCATTGAAAATTTCAAGGAATACGTGGCGTATTCTGAAAAACATGCAGGTAATTCACTCAAAGTTTTTCGCTCAGATAATGGTACAGAATTCACATCATTTCAATTTTCTACGTTTCTAAAAGATAAAGGCATAATTCATGAAATGTCGTCGCCATATCTTCATGAACAAAATGGTCGTTCAGAACGAGAACTGAGAACAATTGTGGAATATGCTAGAACTATGTTGTATAACAGGTGTTTAGCCCTTTTTCATGCTGTAAATTAATTTATGAATTATTATTTGATGTTCAAATTTAGCGCGCTTGCCCTCTGGTGATGGCTTGCAAATTTACATGTTTTCTTTAATTATGAGCATGCATTCTCAGCGAGACGTTGTTTTTTTCCCACCGTCGAGGAAGCATGGCGTGCAAGTTGTTTCAAATAAATTGTACACATTTACTCCTTTCAAGATTATCAAATTAAAGATTGTTCAAGTGCAAGTCAGTTTTGTTTATATACTTTTACAGGTCCTTCGTATTAAGCTTCGTTAACTAACAATATAGATCAGTGGTTCTCAAACTGTGGGTCGCGACCCCCAGGGGGGTCGCGTGGTGTGTCCAGGGGGGTCGCGGGATAAGGAGGAAAATCAAAAAAACAAATCAGTCATAGCCGTAGTTTTTATTAATAACAAAATTTATAGGCTACACAAATTTGTAATATACATACAAGTTGAAAAAGGCCTAATACTATTTAATGGGAAACATGAGCTTGTTTGGAATTAACCAATTTTTTTATGTCCGGAATGAGTTTTGTAATACACAAAAGAATGTCATTTTCCAGGGTCAAACGATTTCTTGATTTTGTTTTGATATTCACCATTATGGAGAAACCTTGTTCACAGTTATAAGACGTAGAAAATGACATCAAAGTCTGTAATGCTTTTGTGGACAGTTCTGGGTATTCATTTTTAATACCTATCCAAAATTTGTCGATACAAGCACTGTTAAAAGTGAGTTTTGCTGACTGATCACTTGAAATTTCGATCAGTTGATCATGTTGACGAGCAGTTAGCTCAGCTTTTGTTACGACTTGATCACTGAACGGATTGACTACCCACAAAACCCCACTCGTATCCTTATTTGGAATGTAATCTGTCAACTGTTCAATCAAACCTTCGAGATGAGAAGATACTAGTAAGGAGAGAGATGAAGTGTCAGGGGATGTACAGTAGGATGTAGACAGAAACTCTAGAAACTCTTAGTTAGTGTAAAATTTTCAAAATCTTCTTTCTTAACTCTTGCGTTCCAAACACTGAGTTTTTTTACAAATGCATTTACTCTGTCTTGAGCATATAGCATATTTTTGTCTGGTCCTTGTAGGGATAAGTTCAAAATATTAAGGTGAGAGAAGATGTCAGCCAAATAAGCAAGCTTAACCAACCACTTTTCATCACTGAAAAAAGTGGAAATTTCAGGTTTACTATCAACCAAAAATAACAACATTTCTGACTTTAATCCAAACAGTCTGCTTAACACATTACCACGGGATAGCCACCGTACTTCAGTGTGAAATAAAAGATGTTTATGCAAGGCTCCTACCTCTTCACACAAAATATTAAACATCCTACTTTGCAGCGGGCGACTTTTGATGTAGTTCACTATCTTGACAGCTTCATTTAAAACTTGCCGTAATTCATCTGACATTTTCTTAGCTGCCAAAGCTTGCCTATGTAAAAAGCAGTGGACCCAGCTTGCATTCGGTATAAATGATTTCAACCTGGCAATCAAGCCACTCTTCTTTCCGTAAGGGCCATTGCTCCATCACTACAATTGAAACACATTTCTTCCAATCAAATTCAAAAGGTTCAGTTGCTTGAACAAACACCTTATAAAGACTTTCACCTGTTGTATTATTTGGCAGGGGCATACAAAACAAAATATTTTCATGAATAGCATCACCGTAATCGTGCGGATGAAGCATAAAAACTGAGCACAGTTGGCAACATCTGTTGACTCATCCAACTGAATTGCAAAAAAGTACTGTTTTTTATTTGCTTCTTTAGCTGGTTCTGAACATCTTCAGCCATGTCACATATTCTTCTTGAAATAGTATCATTTGATAACGGATTTTTTCAATTTTTCAGCATCTTGAGGACTGATTATATTTGAAACCATATCAATTGCAGCAGGAAGAATTAATTCTTCAGCAATTGTATGGGGTTTCCCTTTTTTAGCAATCTTCAGTGCTACCTCGTATGAAGCTTTAAGAGCATTCTTATCAACATTAGCAAGATCCGTAATGTTTACCTGTTGACTTGAAGGGATAACAGTTTTCTTTGGAAAAATTCCACTGGTTTGTCTTTCAAAGCAAAATGTTTAGTTTCAAGATGTCGTTTCATTTTCGAAGGCTTCATGCTTTCAGCTGACAACACTTCACTACACACCACACATTGAGGTTTGTTTGCCAGTTCAGTGAAACCGAATTGTATGTACGACTGGTCATATTTGCGAATTTTGTCTTTCCGCACTCACTAGCACTATCATCACTACTTGACAACGGTCTTTTCAAAACTTATCCATTGCTACTTTTTCTAACTGTATTTGCTCGCAATACTACTCACAAAGTACACACACAGTGTTCAGTGATCGACTCAAGAAGCCAGACTGTCGTGTCGTCTGCCGGGCACCGGCTAGCAGAGAGTGCGTGCAAACAGGCCCCATGAGTCATCATTGCTTTGTCCTTGTTCGTGCCAAGTGAGTTATCCCACTTTCTCTTATTATAAACAATTCAAGTGACAACAATTTGTATTTATTTTTACTAGTTAATAGTATTTTTATGGATAAAACTTAGCCAATAGTGTTTTTTTTTCATTTTTGTTTATATTTAAAAATAGGGGGGTCGCCGAAATACTAGGTCTAAAAAGGGGGTCGCAGTGGCAAAAAGTTTGAGAACCCCTGATATAGATCATCAAGCATCTAACAACAGGAATATTTCAAAAGCACTTTGGTCGGAGGCCGTTGCATGTGCGGTATATCTTTTGAATAGAACAGTCTAATGGTATGACCGCTTTTGAAGGATGGTTTGGTTTTAAACCAGATATACAACATATTCGAGTTTTTGGGTGTGACGCTTACCTGAACTTACCTAAAGAAAAACGACATAAATTTGATCCAAAATCAATGAAATTAATCATGGCTGGTTACAAAAAGAAAACGGTTCTTTATCGTTTATGGGATCCTTCTACTAAGAAAATTTTTAAGAGCACTAATGTCATGTTTAATGAAAATTTGTCATTGGTTGAATCAGTGAAACTACCAAGTGTGTATGACATTGATTTTGTGTTTGAGAACTCTGGTTTGGACAATTTAGAGCCTGATTTGGTCGAACCGGTTTCTGTAAATAAAAGTGACGGTGTATTAGATAGGTTATGTGATCGGAGCAAAATTAAACCGCCTATTCAGTATGAAGAATATGAACTTTCTGCTTTTACTGTGGATAGTGAATCGTTAACGTATCAAAAAGCAATTTCTGGTAAAGACTCATTGTCTTGGTCATGGGCTATGCAAGAAGAGATCGCTGCTCTTCATGAAAATTCGACTTCGACATTGGTAAAACTTAATAATAAAGAGAAAAATCTTTCAAAATGGGTTTTTAAAAAGAAATATGAACCTAATGATAGAGTTCGGTTCAAGGTATGTTTAGTCGCTCAGGGTTATGGTCAACGTGAGGGTATAGACTATACAGACACTTTCGCACCGGTTGTGCGTTATGAATCGGTACGCGTGTTATTGGCAATCGCCGCTGAAAAAAACTATCACATTAAACAGTTCGACGTAAAAACAGCGTTTTTATATGGCAAATTGAAGGAGGTTATTTACATGCAATAACCTCCCGGTTTTGAAATCGACTTTGGTTCAGTATGTCTCCTACAAAAGTCTTTGTATGGACTTAAACAGGCACCTAGGTGTTGGAATTCAAAATTTGTCACATTTTTGGAAGAATTCCATTTTAATGCAACAAATGCGGACAGTTGTGTTTTTGTTAGAGAAGATGAAATAAACACAGTTTTTCTGGCCTTGTATGTTGATGATGGATTGCTAATTTCCAGTTGTTCCAAAACAATTTCTGTCATATTGACACAAATGAAACAAAGATTTCAAATCACAGTTTCAAATGGCTTACATTTCATTGGCATGGAAATATATCGTAATCAAAAAGAACGGAGCATAGGTATTTGTCAGGCAAAGTATGTTAAGAAAATGCTTAGAAAATTCGGTATGGATACATGTAAACCATCGAAGGTTCTAGCAGAACCTGGTTTACATTTGAGTTCATTGGAGATATCCAAAGTGGAAAATACCGCAGAAATACCATACAGGGAGGCAATCGGTGCACTTCTATTTTTGGCCAGAGTCAGCCGACCAGATATGAGTACGCTGTAAATCAGGTTAGTCAATATTCTACATGTTTTGGTACTCAACATTGGACAGCCATAAAGAAGATTTTCCGGTTTCTTCAGGCTACCCAAAATTATGGCATTATCTATGGAGGTAGTGGGAGCAGTAATTTTGCATTAACTGGTTATACTGATGCTGATTATGCCACTGATGTAAACTCCAGAAAATCTACTAGTGGTTGTATATTTATACTAAACGGCGGTCCTGTGTTATGGTCGAGTAGAAAACAACGAGTCGTTGCTCTTTCGACAACAGAAGCTGAATATATAGCTCTAAGTGATGGTGCAAATGATTCTATTTGGTTGAAAAGTTTACTTCAGAATTTAACAAGTTGAAAATGCAAGGCATTGTCGCAACGAACTTCCAAATGTAGACTTACTTTAAAACAATTTAAAGAAATTAAAATCATTATGTTGTAATAATTATAAGTATTCAGATAAAATACAAAAATTTATAAACAACAAAAGAGACATTTTAATATATTTTATTTTATTGAATAAATATTTTAAAAGCTATATATGTGTGTGTGTATGTGTGTTTGTGTGTGTGTGTGTAAATAAGGGGCATCATATTTCGATTCAGTTTTTTCAGAGGATTCTAAATATGTATCGCATTAATTTTGGACCTATTTGAAATTTTAATTTTCCGACGGAATATCGCGGGGCACGGCGCCCCGTGGCCCGATTTCAACTGACATCAAAACTTAAGCTCAGGACACCGAGCTGAATCGATTGATGTATCACATTGATGTCCACCATTAGAAAGGCCTCGGACGGACAGACAGACGGACAAAATCGATTTCATAAACGAACGAAGTTCGTTGAAAAATCCAAGAAGAGAGTGTTACAGTAATGGTTGACAACCAATCAGCTATAAAATTATCAAAGAATCCCGAATTTCATAATCGGAGCGAGCACATCAACGTACGTTATCACTTTATAAGAGAATTATATACTAGTGGTGACATAGACATTGTTTTTGTGGAATCTAGGGAACAGCTGGCTGATATACTTACCAAACCTTTGGGTCCCCAAATTTTTTGTTGTCTTCGCGAAAAATTAAATATTGTGGATTTGGTGCAGCTTAAGTGGGAGTGTTAGAAATATAAGCTGCAAGTGCGGTTATATTTGTATACATTTAGCCTTGCATTTGTAAGACAAGGATGCACAAGGGTATGTTGATATCGGTTGTGCAGAGTTTGCATCCTTGTCTTATAGTTAATTTTTAAAAAGGGTAGTGTGCTAATGACATTGGTAAATGTCACACAAGTTTATTTTTTAATAGAACCGTAACTAGTTTTTCCTTAAAGTTAATACTTGTTTATTAATATAGGTGTAAACCAGCAAGATTCGACGGCTTCCTAGTATTTATTTACATCATATTTTTGGTGTAACCCTTTCAGAATTCTCTTTCAGAAAAAATTATTTTATAGCCAAAATTACACCTGTAACAAATAACCTATATTTCTCGTATCGATAACGTTATTATACTTTGTAGATATCCAAAAAATTATAACATACTTGACATCAAAAAGAGTCGATTACAAACTGAAAAAATCTTTTGTATTCAATGGTAAGCGAGCCGTAAAATTCCATACTGAATGCCTATTCACTAATGCATTAATAACATAGCTTTTGAAAATCTTACACATATTTCTCTTTATATTATAGGTTGCACTGATTTTGAGTATTTATGGTGCTTGTACATGATGTTTGTTAATCAAGCTAAAGGTGGATAATATCCTAGATAACGAAAAATTATTATATGTAACACTAGACGATACAAAAACACATACAACAAGATCAATCGCAATAGCAGACATCTTAAGTTTCTGAATTTCTAAGGAGCTTATTTAAAATTAAGACCCCAGGCATGTGGAGACCAATTGGTTTTTCTTAGCACACCGAAATGATAATTATACTATACACCCAGTAGTCATTCATGCATTTTATAATGTACCCAAGAGAGTAACTGCATTTTTAAACCTCCCAGAACCTCAGCTGTAGACTATCCACTGCCTGCGTCGTACTTCATCAAAATTTTGTTGTTGAAAGTGGATGAGATCTGTTGCAATTTAAAAGGTATGATGGGTGAAAAGATCCACCGTTACCAAGAATTACATTGTAGAATCGTTAGCAAACAAGATTCAAGTTTGTCAATAATAAGCTGCATTTCTATGGAAAAGACCAACTAGTTTAAGTAACAACATTAATAAAGAAATTGAATATTCAACCATTGAAACTTCAAAACCTGTAGAATTTAATATTAGTAGCAACACCAACTGTACGTTGAACATTAAGTTTTGCAAGAAATAATAAATCATTTGTTTTTTACGACTAGTACGAAAACAACTTGTTGCTTTCGCACCAGTCAATAAAACAAACATCAACTTTACCTATTAGTAACAGTAAAATGATATACAATAATGAATATAAATATTTCGTATGAGAACTTACCAAGGCATATATATTCAATGGCTGTCGTAATTCAATAAGCTACAGTTTAACTATAAGCAAATTTCCAGAAAATTTATAAGAGTAACTCGTATTCTTTCTACCTCTAAAAAAAATGTAAAGTAACCATTGCATTCATACAATATATCTTACCTAAAAGTAACAAATTTCAATTTTAAACTTTTACTAAAAAGTTGTTAACAAATAAAAACAAAAGAAACTAAAAACCTGTCGCAAGAACTGTTAAGATTGGATCCAGTGATACTTGCCTAAATGCGGATCAACGTAGTTCAAACGGGCGTTTACTACTACTTACTTTTCTAACATTCATAAAAATGTATCTTCTATCTTTTATCTGGTCCTCACCAATGGGAATATTGCTTAAAATGGAGGTAATTTTAAAAGCATACCAACATATACATAACCTTACTTTGTTTACAGATAAATGCATGGGCTATACTAACCCAAGATGTGTAAAGTTGGAAGTGATCTTACAAACTTTTAGCCAATCAGCGGTTGCGCAGGAATACGTCGCCCTGGCTGTCAATTTAAAATGTTCCTTAAATTCCGTATAAGCAATTATTGTAAATTTGATTTAAAACTTTTAAATTGAGAAGTTTGTGTTAGTCAAAAATATAAAAATAATACTAGAAACCACGAAAGAAGATAGTACGTCACAGGCGCCTAGCACAATTCACAACATACCTTTAAGATTCTTTTAAAGCTTTACCAATGGATATGAGAAAGATAGCAATATGATTTCTTGTGCTTGTAAGTAACGAAAAACGTGAGCAGGTTTATTTAAGATAATGATAGAGAGTTATGTGGACGTATGTTTGTATCCTAATATAAGAATGGACATGATTTTACTAGGTCGGTAATCCAACCTGTCAAATTAATTTATTTGATATATATTTATTTTAATGTACTTGCATTTATATTAATTGAATTTATTAAACCCTTAAAGTATTAAGAAGACAATTTTAAAGTAGTAAAAGCAACTACTTGTGTGAAAATAAAATATTTTTCACAACCGATATTAATTTGGTATTTATGAACTATACTCCATTCCAGTTAAGAAGGTAGTAGATGGCGCTTGTGCTTGAGTCAGATTTACACAGATCAAAATTTATTAGTTGCTGTATTTGAAAAGTTGCCGGCGTCGGTTGTATATTTACTATTTTGTGATGATAGTTTTTCAAAAATTACAATGCAAATGGCTGACTTTATTAGTTAATTTTTAAATATTATTGCATTCAGTAATTGCAATTTGGTGTTCTTCTTAAGGAATAACACCACATTGCTTTTGAAAATGATTTTATTGACGTTTCGATCCTTCTCCTAGGATAGTTGTCTAAATAATAACAAGGAGTATTTGTAATTTGGTATTAAATTTCAGAGGATAAAATTGGACTTGGAACTACATTAAGTTTAAGACAGACAAAACTTAGGGCAAATTCATAAAGCACATAGCTACACTCATACTTAATCAATGTTCCATCTCAACTTTTAGTATTTTTCCGAATACCAAAAATTGAGATAGAGCATTACTTAAGTATGAGTGTGGCTTAACTTTATAATTTATAATCTTTAGTTAACAATTCTGGTAGAAACAAACATTCACCTGGAGTTATAGAATGCTTTAATAAAATTCTGTCAGTTTCATTTTTTCGAAAGGTTGTAAGTTTGTTAACAATGATTGAAATTAAAGCAATGCATCGATGTTTATACAGATTTTATTTATATTTTTGCAAGATTGTAGTTTTGAATAAATACATCCAAAAAACACGGTTTTAAAACATATCAAGCATTATTGAACTTTATTTTCTACCTGCTTGGTTAAAGTTTAAATAAAATATTAATATAGAACAATATGTAAGCTATTTTTAATTAAACACATCACAAAATATCAAAACAAGGATATCACAAATTTATATTTAATCTACATCCATATCATCCCCAGAGGTATCTTCGTCGTCTGTTGTACTTTCATATCCAACATTTATTACAATTTGTTCGACAAGTTCTTCGACAATGCCATCCAATTTCCACATTCTTTCTTCTTCTTTAATTAGATGGCTAATACAATTAACCCAATGTCCTTTATCTATGGCTGCAATTCCTTCATCCAGAAGCACCTTCACGTCGTTAATTTTAAAAGTAGAATTGTTGGTAGCTACATGCTGCTTTACTCGAGCCCAAATCAGCTCAATTGGATTTAGATTGCAGTGGTATGGGGGTAACCTTAATACAGTTCTGCCAGAGCGTTTTACAATTTCGTCAACAACATAAGGTGCCGGGTGAGCTAGATAGTGCTTCTTTACTAAGGCTAATAATTCAACTTTTAATAGCTCTTTGGTAACTTCAATGTGTTTTGCGTTTAACCAATTATAAATTTGTTCTTTCCGCCAACTTTGATTTGGAACCTTATCGGCTTTGACGCTGTGATAAGGAGCATTATCAAGCACAATTACACTATCATTATCAAGAAGAGGTAATACACCTTTCAACCAAGTTGTAAACGCTTTACCGTTCATGTCTTCGTGATAATCTCCTAAAACGATAATTATGAACTCAGGGTCCTAAGTTGTTTATAGTGTTAATACGCTACCTGTTTTTTTAGATTGAAAGTTTAAATATGCACGATTGACAAATCCCATATCACTACCCATGTGCGCAACAATTAATCTCTTGCCCTTGCCAGAGGGATCTTGTATACCAGTCGATAAATCTTCGATTAATGCCTGCCTTGCTGTTTTTACAGTGGTGTCTTGCCATACCTTGTTCTTTACATGTCCAGCATTCACCCACGTTTCATCAGTATAATAAATTCTTTTGCCTTCAGCTCTATACTTTTTAATTGCAGTTAAATATTTTCTTCGCCACAACACAATTTCAGGTTTTTCAATTAAAATTGTTTCTCGGCTACGCTTTCTATATTTAAAACCCAATTTCATCATTACCTGATAAAGTGATGTGCGACTGAAGTTTGGTAAAGAGTCATCATTGTTTATTGCATGTAATACTTTCTCTAAATTTGGTAATTCATTTCTAAAGTAAAATGCATGAACATGCCGTCGAATCGCACATCTTTCAAATTCTTCAAGTTCGTCGTAGATTGTTGTACGCACTCTTGTAATCTTTGGCGAGGAAGCAGTACCAGTAGTTTCCATTTCTTTTACAATATTCCACATTGATCGAACACCTAAACCCACTTCTAACGCAGTTTGCTTCACAGATTGCGTTTTGGATGCATTGTGGAATTTTTCAAACATATATTATAGGCAATAAGCTTTTGCCCGCTCATAACATGTTTGCCCTTCGGATTTTTAATAGGTTGGTGATCCATAATTAAATAAAAGTCTGAAAAGAATTCATTGTTAGTATTATATGCTTATCTTTAATGAGACATGCTTACCTTATTATGAAGACACTGGTGTTTTATAGCTCTGACAAGAACTGTTTTGATACTAAATACAAAATTAACACAAATTAATAAGGCCGAGCAAAATTTCAAAGGCAAAATAATAACAAAATACAATAAATAACAAAAACGAAAATATGAAAGGGCAATAGCAAATGTCAAAATGCCAATTGACAATCTGTCTTATAATAAAAATGTTCAAACAACCAACACAAACATACGGGATATTTATACTTGTGTACACTTGGCTCATCCATCCACCAATGAGAATCCCTAAAATTCAGTCCTATCTTTTTCTTCAGTACCTTCTTAACTGGAATGGAGTATAGATGCTACATTGACTTGAAATTTTTAACTTAATACATACGGTTACAAGCCATGACGCAGACATCTTCTTTTGTGGTTTCTACTATATATATGTATTGGTATGTATATTTCAGTTGCTGTTAAGATTTGAAACTGATTATGGCCAGGTAATCTTTATAAAAAAAATTAATATGTTTTTGGATAATAGCTATTAATACTTTAATCTGATTTTTTTTTATTGTTAAATACGTTTTATTAATTACGTCAATTAATAAGGGCTCATACTACGAGCTCCTAAAGGTTATTGGCTCCAACGCACACTTCCAGGTGTATTGAAATTTGAATGTAATGATGTAAATGTTTAGTTCAATTATTTTCTAAGCAAACTCAAATGTGTATATAATTTTGTATTAATAGGTTTTAAAATGTATATTCTTGATAATAAAAGAATAAGAAGATAGTTACAGTAGTGCTTTTTCAATATCACATTTATCACAAAAATTGAAAAAATTTGATATATTTTAAAGTGGCCGCCAGCCGCCATATTGGAAATAGTTGCCACCCATTCACTGGATGGCGCTAACATTGTTTAATTTCAACTTTTAACACAATACAAATTTTAGCCGTTATGTGCTTTAGATGGGCACGTATTACTTCAAAAGTACAATTAGATCGAGGTAAGAACGATAACGTCGTTGGATCGTGCTCTTCTTGTTTTTGTCTGTAGTCCATAAAATATACCTTAACGGTGGTCTTCAGAAATAACCGAATGGTTTACCTTTATCAAGGCAAGATTGTTGTGGGGTGAGTTTTACTTTACTTTCTAATAATAGGTTTTAAACTTTGCTGATACAAATTATTGCTAATGGCAGTTCCATAGATAAATGTTCTCTATAGGCGGTTCTTAACATATCATCGGCGACGTAGAACAATGGCGTATCTGCAAACTTTCTGAAAATAATTTTTGGGCATATTTAAGAATAAAAGAAATGGTGTTTAATTATTAATAATTTATTTAATAATTTCCAAGTTACAATATAGGCATACTATGTGTGGTGTCCGAAGGGAAAGGAATGATACACAGAATGGTGAATTGATTTATTTCATACACCGAACTTAGCACTATATTAGACTTAGTATATACATTGAATGTGCTCACAATAAGACTGTCTATTATTCGCCATCGTGGCTCAACAGCAGGTCTTACTTATCCTAGACTATGAATACCTAGCATATATAGATACACAACACTCTCCCTTGTCAAAAAAAATCAGTATTACATTTTAAATACATTAATTATTATTTTCTAGGAGAAAAAAAACAAAGAAACATTATAGATTCAATCGTTCGGGTGGTTTTATTTTACGAGTTGAACGTCGAACTACTGGTTCTGGAGCAATATGTTCCTGAATTTTATCATCATTTGTGGCAGTGGAAACATCACTCTGATCATTATTATCAATCGTTACATCTGTTTCTAAAGGTTTTTCAACAGAAGTTATTAATATGGGTGGTTCCACTAATATTGGTTCATCAATAATCTCAAATTTTTCTTTCACATCTGAATGTAATGTATTTTCACCAATTGCCCTTATCTGATTTATATGTCTTTTCCATAATCGACCATTATCAAGTTGGATTGTGTATAATGTAAATTATCCAACTTTTCTGAAATTATACCAAACATCCATTTTACTTTAGGATCATTATAATTACGAGTAGCTACACGTGCTCCAACTTTTAAGATTCGCGGCTCTGCATTTTTTTCAAAATCTATTTTTGACGGTAGGTAACTGGGTTTCATAAGATCTAACCTGGACCTTATCTCTCGATTAAGCATTAAAAATGAAGGTGAATTCCCTGAACTACAATGTGGGATTCGTCGATACTGAAAAAGTAATCGTTGTAATTGAATTTCCTTATCCGTATATTGCTCTTCTCCCATGGCTTTTAAAGAGTTCTTTAAAATTTGAACGTATCTTTCAGCCTGTCCATTTGTAGCAGGATGAAAGGGAGCAATACATTTGTGATTAATATTATTCATTTTCATGAAGTATTGGAATTCTGCCGATTTCAATTGGCTTGCATTGTCGAAACCAGTACTTTAGGAATACCGTACCTAGCAAACAATGAACGTACAATTTTTATAGCTTTACTTGAAGTTATTTCTTTTAAAATAAAATTTTCTGGCCACTTGGAATACACATCAACCACAATGAAATAATACAATCCCTTGAAAGGACCAGCAAAGTCAATGTGTATTCTTTCAAATGGTGCAGATGGTGTCAGCCAAGGATGGTAAGAATATTTAGATGGGTTATTAGCAATTTTATTACATGCTTCACAAGTTTTAGCTAAATATTCTATATCTGAATTGATTGAAGGCCACCAGCAATAGCTGCGTGCTAATGCTTTCATCTTGACTACACCAAAATGAGCTATATGCAACTCCTTTAGAATTTTAGGTCTGTATACCTCAGGAATAACTACGCGATTTCTTCTCGTTATACAATTTGCCTGAAGAGAAAATTCTTCTTGTGGAATGCGGAATCTTAATTCAGAAGGAACTATTTGACCGCTTTTTAAACCTTCGTATAATGGTTGTAATTCTTGATCTTTTACTGTTGCTTTAGCTAAAAGCTTAACTGTAATCTGTAGTGTTTCTATTTGCTGAATTTCAAAAATATCTACCATTTCGAATTTCACTACATCTTCAGAACGAACTGGAAGACGTGAAAATGCATCTGCATTGCCATGCAACTTTGTGTTTTATATTTGATATCATAATCGAATGCTTGTAAATACAACGCATAGTGTTACATACGTGATGCCGTTAATATAGGTAATTTTTTATTTGAAGAGAAAATATGAACTAATGGCTTAGAATCAGTGTATAACGTGAAACGTCTGCTATAAAGAAATTGATGAAATCGCTTCACAGCAAAAATAATTGCAAAACTTTCTTTATCAAGTTGTGAATATTTTTGTTGCGTGCTTGTAAGCGTTTGCGAAGCTGTTTGGATTGGACGTTCCTGACCATCAGGAAAAATATGTGAAATAACAGCGCCCACAGCATAGGGACTACTATCTGTGGCCACAATTATTGGTAAATCAGGATTATAATGACATAAAACTTTGTCTGTTGGGTCATTCCATCGTGACCAACGTAACATTCACAGCTTATTCAATTTGCATTTTTGTTGATAATTAAGGACAAAATAAGTGAATTTCTATTTTTTTTTCATATTATGATATCAATGCAGGTAATAAGTGCATTATCGATAAAAAAAAGTGCAGTAATTTATGTAAATAATAGTTAATAACAACAAAATTTAGTGCTGTGACCAACGTAACAAAAAAAGTACCACATAAAAACTTACTTATGCTTTGAAAGCAATTTCTCTGAAAGTTCTTATTCAATAAACTAAAATTTAAGTTTTTTATAATACACAAGTTATCTACTTTCAAATATGGTATGTAGTTATATTAAATACAAATATTAAATTTCATACAAAAGGGTTTTTCAACTAAAGTGGTGTGACCAACGTAACGTGACCAACGTAACAAAAAGAATACTATAAATAGGTCTGTGTTTCTAGCAATTTTATTCATTGATTAATTATTTTTTTTCCAACTTTTATACATTCTATTTATTTTTCTTCTTTCTTGCGTACTAACACTAAAAGGTAAGTTTCCAATAATGTTTATGGGGTCACACAAAACAAACTTAGTTGATATAGTTTGGATATCATCCTGAGTAGGCCACTGAAATCCACGATATGATTCTTGTAAAAGTTTTATTTCGCAAACTTGCTTGTTTTGGTCATATTTAACAACTCTTCCAATGTACCATTTGTCATCGTAACCAACTGCATAATATTTTTCTAGTTTAATTTCAATTGGCTTCTTTAATAGCGAAACATCTTTGGCCATTGGACATTCGTCTCCTGTATTAACATACATGTTGACACACATGTTGCTTGCCTTCTGAATTGAATGTGCAAACTTATTCCATTTAGTGGCTCTATAACATTATAAAAAGTATCAACTTCCACACATTTTGCTGCAATGTCATCCTCTGATGCATAAATACATCGAACATTTAACTCTGCCGATAGAACTTCTGCAAAAAAATCCTGCGCATTTTTCACAATTACTCTTGTTTGTAGGACCTTCTTCCAGACGTGGCGCTTTAATATTGCACCCACTCCATCGTGTGGACCTTTTCCATGATAAGAGGCGCTAAAGTACAATTCCGAAAAAACATCGGACACTGCCATGCTTGCTATAGAATAGCGGTTCTTAAAATGGGCAGCTGCCCCATCACTCCAAATAGTTGCTCTCTTTACTTTAAAGTTGAAATTAACTTGGAAGTCCTCAAGAATCATTTCATTAAATAATTTTACTTCTTTAGAGGTGTGTTGTTTTGTGTCTGAAATAACAGCATATGTCTGCTTTAGAATGTCTTCATCAGGTTCTCTTCTGAAGTAGATGACACTTGTATAAATTGTAAGGCTAGGGTCTTCAGTACTTTTCCAGTGTGCCGCCATCACTTTATTTTGACGTTTTATCTGAAAGTTCTGTGCAAAATCAGTTTGCAGCAAAACTTTGTCCGGCTTCAGATTATCCTTTTGATTTCGCAGCTCTTTCGCTTGCCTACTTACATTATATAAATGCTCAGTTAGTTGTGTAAACTGTTCAACCAGTTCATCTTTCAAGGCATCATCAATGAAACATTTTTTTCAAGCTTCCCCACATTCCATTGTTCGACTTCAATTTGTTTCGATAAAAGCTTTTCTTTTAACAGTATTTCAAATAAAGATGAACATTTATTGCATCTTTTTTTCATACAGTCAGCTAAATGCCGATCACAAACAGTGTGTAATAATAAATCATTAATACTTTTGATATTGTCCTTCCATTTGCATTCATGCAACAAGAAGTTAAAGTTCTCACAATAGGGGCAACGACACACTTCATGGTCTTTCGACTTAACTACTTCAACTTCTACTGGTCGAAACTCACAAAATTTGATAGTCCTATAGCAATGGTGGGATTTTCAACTTTAAAAATCTCGTGAGCTTCCTTCAAATTGTACATCAGCAATCGTTTTTGAAGACACATTTTGGTTTTAGTAGTTGGGTCTCTAAAAGATTTTACATCCTTTTTGCCTGGAAAAATTCGTGAAATTTCATCCTTTCGATAAAACTCTTTGACAAATTCCTTCACTTCTTCGGTGATTCCTTTTCCTTGAGAAACAGCATTTTGCTTTGAGACTGGAATTCCTTCATCTGAATCCAACTTCTCAATAACTGCTATTCTTTTTCGGGGGCTTTGAGGCAAAGTAGACTTGACACGCTTTAAGGCCTTTCCAAAACTTTGAGGACTAGAATATGCCTTTTTGGGACTTGAAAAAACTGTTGCAGAAGACTCCGCTTTTTGTTTCATTCGCATTTTGCGCATTCTTAATTTGGTTGCTTCATTTTCCTTCTTCTTTAATTTTGCATCTCCTTTCTTTTTCATTCTCAAATTTTTCATAAATTTCTTAGCCTTGTCTTTCTCAGCTAGCCTTTGTTCTTCAGTTCGATTTGCCTGGCTTTTCCGCTTTCTTTCAGCAGCAGAGAGGCAGTTAGATGTACCAGCCATGGTATTTAATACTTTACACCTTCAAATATAATAAAAAATACTTTAAATTCTAGAAATTTGGCAAAGAGTTTTATTACCAGTCTGTAAACACTAAAACAAACAGTGTGACTAACGTAACACATTAACATGTTACGTTGGTCACAAAACACATGTTACGTTGGTCACAGTTTTTACAATCAATCAAAAAATATTTTTTAAAAACGGAAGATGCATTTATGTCACTTTTGATGTGAACTAAGAGATTTTGAAGTTAAAAAGTTTTAACTTTATAAATACTTGAGTTATTGAGAAAACAATAGTTTTTTGTGACCAACGTAACATTCAAAACAAAACAAAATAAACAGTATAATTTTTTTACATACCTTTAATATTTCCAAACTATGGCTTTTGTATGTGATAGATGAAGGTTAAGTCTTGAAAAAAACTTGGTTTTAAAAGTAATTCCCCTAGTATAGATTTATCAACAGAATGGTTTTGAAATCCAATATCTGTGCATGGTAAAACAAATCCAACAACCATGTGATTCAATATCCAAAGATAATGTTGCCAGTTCCTTAAACTACAATAGTTGTAGAATAACAAAATATATAGTTTTTATTGTGTTTTCAAACTTTTTTTTTAAGCTCGAGGTTTAAGTTTCCGTGGAATGACCCTGTTTGCAATTCTGCCTTTATTTGCTTAAAAGCAGATTCACATTATTCTGTCCAATGGAATTTCGTGTCTTTACGCAATAATTGATTTAATGGAAAAGCTACAGAGTTTAAATTTGGAAAAAATCTACCATAGTAATTTGCTAAACCCAAAAATGCTCTAACCTCTGTTGTATTAGTGGGTCGTTTCATATTATCAATGGCATCGATTTTACTTTTGAGTTTGTGTATACCATCTTTATCGATACGATATCCACAATACTTATAGAATTTTGTAAAAAGCTACACTTATGTGAATTAATTTTTAAATTATGTTTAGCTAAGCGTTTGAAAACTTCCTCCAATCTAGCTAAATGAACTGAATCATTAGGTCCTGTAATTCTGATATCATCCCGAAATACACTCACCCCTGGAATATCTTTAAGGATATGTTCTATATTTCTTTGCCAAATTGCTGGCGCTGATGCAATGCCATACATCAGTCTTGAACATTCGTACAATCCTCGATGAGTATTCAGAACTAAATACTTGCGATCATCAGGATGTACACACATATTTAAGTAAGCTTGATTCAAGTCAATCTTAGGAAATTTTTCCCCTCCTGCCATGGATGAGAAAAGTTCATCCACTGTTGGTAAGTGGTGATCATCCACTTGAAGAAATTTGTTAATGGTGACTTTGAAATCCCCACATAGTCGCACTTGACCATTGGGTTTAGGAACAGGTACAACTGGCGTAGCCCAATCAGATGAATTAATCTTTTTAAGCACCCCCGCTTGTACCAAATTATCTATTTCTGTATCCACTTTAGGAATTAATGCGAATGGCACACTACGCACCTTTAAAAATACTGGTGGCGTGTCTGGTTTCATGACCAGCCTTGCAACCATGTCTTTAATTTCTCCTATACCTGCTTCCATAACAGTAGGATATTTAGCAATTAAATTTTTAATCAAAGGATTACTTTGTGATTGTAACGATAATTGATAAACTTCCGTCCAATCTAATTTAATGAAACGTAACCATTCTCTACCTAACAATGGTGTTTTACCTGGTGACACTACATATAAATTCAGTGTATCATTAAAATTTTTATACGCTACTCTTACTTTAATATAACCAAGAACATTGATTTCAGTGCCACAATAAGATACAAGTGCTAACTCTGTTTTCTCTAGCTTAATGCTTTTGAACAACTTGTTATAAATCTCCGAACTAATTAAACTTACACCTGAACCAGTTACGATTTCAAAATTAATCTGATGTGCTTCCACCTCAAGATTGATCTTAAACATCTTTCAAAAGATTGAATTTGCATGTTCATTACAATCTGAAACTGAATTACAATTAATATCTTGTAAATGAAATAAGTTTTCTAAACAATAATTAGTATTGTCATGAAAATTTGAATTATAATCATTACTTGAAATGTTTTTAACCTGAGTGTGTGGTTTAAATTTTCCACATACTCTACTTAAATGCCCTTTCTTATTACATTTAGAACAAATAACATCTTTCTTGTTACAGGTATTTGCAAAATGATTTGAATTACCACATCTAAAACATACTAAACTAGAATTATTTTTATTATTTCCTTTTTGAATAGGTTGCTTTTTAGATGCATTACTTATCTTAGACACAACTGATACTAAACCTCCTGTGTGAATTTGTGCAGCGTTCCTCGCCGAAGCTTCTAAACTGCATGCTTTTGTAACTGCATTCTTCAAGTCTGAAGTTTCCAACAGTCGACTCTGAATGTGCTGATTACGAAGCCCGAATACGAATTGGTTCCTCAATGCTGTATCCAAATAAGTACCGAATTTACATCCTGTCGCAATTTTCTGCAGAGCTGCTAGAAATTCTTGCAGTGACTCGTCTTCGTTTTGCTTCCGTTGCCAGAAATGAAAATTTTCCATAATTTCAGGTGGTTCCGGACTATAGTATCCTTTCATTTTAGAAATAATTTCTTCGTAACGAATTGTATTAGGGTCCACAGGTGCTGTTTTATCACACAAAACATCATACGCCTTGGGTCCCATGTAATGCAGTAAATACTGAGCTTTTAGTTCTGCTGTAACATTGAAAATTTTGAACGCTCCTTCTAAGCGTTGAATCCATCTATTCCAATGAAATTTCGATGGGTCGAATTGTTCTATTGTGAATGGAGCTTGAAATGAGACATTTCCTACTTGAGAACTGCTCGAATGATCCATGATCCATGATGAAATCTTACTTTTTATTGAACTTGAAACTTGAGCACGTTTTCTTTTTTTAGTTTATGTTTTTTTTTTTGATTTTAATCCTCGTCGCCAGTCTGTGGTGTCCGAAGGGAAAGGAATGATACACAGAACGTCAGAATGGTGAATTGATTTATTTTATACACCGAACTTAGCACTATATTAGACTTAGTATATACGTTGACTGTGCTCACAATAAGACTGTCTATTATTCGCCATCATGGCTCAACAGCAGGTCTTACTTATCCTAGACTATGAATACCTAGCATATATAGATACACAACACTATGGGTCCTAATTTACTTACCCAAAAAATTATCATATAAGCAAGTCGTTCTTTGTTCTTTATCTGTGGGTTATTCGCTTTGTTAATAACATAGAGAACATACAGTAAGAGAGTCAACAATGCAATGCAAGGAATTTAGGACAACAATGGCAGTTTAAACTAGTGGTGCATCCAGGGACTACTGATGAAAACAAAAGCTAATAGTGTGAAATCCAAAATAGTGACACTAGGATTTATCTAAAAACTTATTTTCAAAACTCAGCAATATGTGTACTAACAGGTTGAATAAAAATGCATTTAACCATATATATGGTATATGAATGAATTTTAATTCAACATGTTTCATACATATTGTTGAGTTTTGAAAATAAGTTTTTTAGATAAATTTATTGATGGGAGCTAAACAGAAAAATTAATAATAATGGTTTATTAATGTAAATATTCTTTATTATACATCACACTTAGCAACAGTACAATATAACAAATCAATAAATAATCAAACACAAATAATTGCAATATAAAGAAATTCTGTTTGTTAATTAATTAAATGTATTACAAAAAAAACGAAAGAGTACTCATGGTTAGATTACAATTTAAAACAGTAATAATACAAGTATACATGCCCACCTCTAGCTACAGTGACGAAGAGGTAGAAGCGATCTACAAAGATATCGAAGACGTATTGGAATACGCAAAAGGACATGAAAATTTAATAATTACGGGGGATTCTAATGCAGTGGTAGGTGAGGGTAGGGAAGGAGCGGTAGTGGGTTTATTTGGTTTAGGCACGAGAAATGACAAGGGAAATAGGCTGGTAGAATTTTGTGACAAGAACAATTTAATTATCACAAACACATTATTTCAACATCATGCTAGAAGACGATATACGTGGAAGATGCCAGGAGATATAGGAAGATATCAAATAGATTACATTCTTGTTAGACAACGGTTTAGGAATCAAGTAAAAGACTGTAGAAGCTACCCAGAAGTAGATACAGACACTGACCACAACATCATAATTATGAAGGCCGCACTTAAATTAAAAAATTTGAAAAAAAGATACGGAAAAGGGTACTTTGACTTTGGGAAACTAAAAGATAAAGATATTCAAGAAGAATTCGAAAAAAGTCAAATGAATTGCTGAAAAATATCAGGAATATATTTGATACTAAGGAAGTAGAAACAGAATGGAATAACATTAAATCCAGCCTAAACATGGCGGCCAGAGATATTCTGGGGTATACACACAAAGAAAATAATATGGATAACAAATGATATCCTGAATTTAATAGAAGAAAGACGATACAGGAAAACAGATACAAAGCCATAAAATGGGAAATTATTCGTATAATGCAGGAAAGCTAAAGAACAATGGATTAATGAAAATGCAAAGAGATACAAAACTAAGATGGAAGTAGGAAAGACAGATGAAGCATACAAACTAATAGGGATATAAAACCGTATAGCAAAAATATAAAAGACACTGGAGGAAACGTCATTCTAGAAAATGTAGAGAAAGTGAGTAGATGGCAAGAATATATAGGGAATTTATATGCAGGAGAGGAACTAACTGCATTAGAACAGGAATCAGACATTAAAAATGATGACTTGGGATATCCTATACTTAGAGATGAGTTTAAATTAGCATTAAAGGGTCTGAAAAATGACAAGGCGCTGGGTACAGATAAGGTGCAAGCAGAAACTCTAAAAGCCGCTGGACAAGCAGTAACAGAACGTCTCTTCCAACTTGTAAGCTATATGTACGAGACAGGTGAGATACCCAAAAAAGATGTGAAAAGTTTCGAATAATAAGTTTAACAACACACGTGTCAAAAATATTAACTAGAATTGTACAAAGACGAATGGAAAAACGAGCTGAAGAGATATTAGGAGAAGATCAATTTGGTAGGCGAAACAGGAGAACATGGGAGGCTATTTTAGCTCTGAGAATGATAATGGAGACAACAATAGTAAAAGGAGAAAGCGTGTATATAGGGTTTGTAGATCTGGAAAAAACATTCGATAATGTAAAATGGAAAAAATGTTCGAAATACTCTATTCGTGAAAGATGGCTGACAGTGAACAACATGTTATTTCTGATCAGTCAAATATATATATATATATATATATATATATATATATATATTGTGTGTGTGTGTGTGTGTGTGTGTGTGTGTGTGCATATTGTAAGAAAAAGGCAATAAATAAATTTGTAAAGTGTTTCTTGTGCAACAATAAGGTGCATTCATCATGCAGCGAAAGATTTGGCATCTATCAACAAGCCACAAGTGATAATTTAATATATCAATGTAACCAGTGTATCAAAGGGTGTAAGTGTAAAAAATATCGTGCTAGATTTTTATAGAGTTTTTCTAAACCTATCGAGAATTCTTATATATTTGTAACAAGCCCAGGGTAAGGTTCGATGACAAGCGGCTTTTAGTAAAAGAAAACTCTTAAGACTTTTAGCTAACTGAGTTTTTGACCCACGGTCGCATCAGATTGGGTCAGTGGGTTTATTAAAGTTGAAAAAAAAATAAGATAATGGACGCCACCTAAATTTTTTGTAAAGCAACTGACTAAATCAATTTGCTTAAAGGAAATATTTGGAAACCTAAAAGTTATCGAACCTCTTTAGGAATTAAGTTTAATACCACCTATACATTACTTACTTTCTTACTGCACTGACAAAGTTCTAGGATGGCTTTGAAACATAATTACAACTAACAAAGATGTCATCTATCTAATAATTCTGTGAATACACGAAGTCCTTAATTTTGTTTCATATACTTATCACTGAATCGTTATATGAATTCCTTCAACGGTCATAAAATCTTTGGGAGAAATTAAATATTCATAAAATAATGAGCTGAAGAAAAATTGATTCTATATTCTCATATTAAACAATTATGTACATGATAAATGCAACTGAACAAAAGTTGTATTCTTATGAATATAATTACTACGTTACTCAGGAGATGTAAAGCTAATTTTTTTTTAAATTTTAATTCTACTGAATTTTAATTGAAGTCTGTATTTTATTAACAATATTTATTTATACTTAATAGTCCGAAGTAGCGCTACGAAAGACTGTACAAGAGATTCAAATTTTTGTACATGCAATAAAGTATTTGTTAGTTTATCTCAAATTAAAATTTCATTTGCTGGAATGAAGTCACACAAACTAAACATCTTGAAATAAGGTTTTGGTAAACAAGATAAGAAATAACATTTAGTTATACAAATGCTGCAAACAACATGTTACCATGATTTATGTAACTTATTATCCTTTTATACATAGTTTGACAATGAATAATTTCTAAATTTGAACACGTAATTAATGAAATAAAATTATTCTATATATTTTAAATATTCTGCCCTTAAAAAGGTTACGCTTCTTTCTATTAACAAGTATGCTACTAAATTATTTGTATGGCGAAGTGCTTGCATATAACAGAGCATGAGGTAATTTACAACTGAACAATTAAACATTACATAAATTCATATATCTGTATACGGAATAAAATACAGCACATGCAGCAAAAAATTCAGGAAATTAAATGGGCTTACCCATCGGCGTCAACGACCTATTAACCTCTAAGCACATGATGCGATGTCACCATTCTGCCATGTGTCGCGTTCCAACAAATCTGCTTACAATTTAAGTACAAAATGAATTTCCATGTTGATAAATTTTATTTACACATCAACCAAGTAGAATAATCTTAATATTTTATTAAAATTTTTGTAGATAACGGAAGTTGCACTGCAATATACTTTATTATAAATTGTAATTAATTAGCTATGAAACAAACCATTGCAAAGATCAAATTACTTCATGAGTTTGTTTCTTAGACTGTTCATTTACATTACCAATGCTCCACCTGTAGGTACTACATTGGCCGGGGGGCGAGTTTTTTGTTGCCTGGAAATTTAGAATTTTGCCGAACCCTTGCCGTTCCAGGCAAGGTAGGGATCTTTAACGTGCGTGACAACACTCACACACGGGACCTCCATTTAACCTCTCATCCGAGCGAGGCGTAATTTTTGTGAAAAATGCTCACCTGCCATTTTTCAAGCAGTCGGCCGTGTCGGGATTTGAATCTATGTCCAGACTTTAAATTATAATGACACCAGAACTATATATTCAGAGAAACTAGCTATAAAAACGCTTATTTCTTGAAATGATCGCGATTGCTCTCAAAGAAAATCCTATAAATAAAAACAGACACACAAAATTTAAACAATATTTATTCATATCTTATAACAATAATAAAGAATAAAATAATTCCAAACTTATATAAAACTATCACACTATACAAATTTATAACACCTTTATTAGAATACGATTAACTTTAATTTTAAAACTAGTATAACACTTTTTAGTTTCTATTTTTATTTTTATCAACAAGACCTATAAAAACTATGTTACTTTATTTAATTAATATCTTTACTACAATTAACTTTAACTTTAATTTTGCATATACTTATAAGAAACTTTTAAATTAGCGTATGAACAAAAACCTGTCCATGTCATATAGATGTCATTTAATGTTTATATAATTATAAACTTTATATTCGTAAGTAACCAATATAATTTTATCATATAAATGTTAAATTATAAACTTTTAGTATCCTGATGAAGAAAATAAACATTTTCGAAAGCTTGAAATGGTTATAAAGTTTATATTAAATCCATGCCCAATCTGACTGTATCCCCAATATTTATCTTGCTTATATATATATATATATATAATATATATATATATATATATATATATATATATATTACTCAAATTTAGACCAGGGTAGAAAATTAATTAACGACATCAAATAATTTTAATCACCGTGTATAAGGAAGTTTTGGGAAAAATGCGTAATTAAAGGCCTACTGTGAAGATTTAAATCATTCAATTAGAAGGTAGGGTTTGTATAGAATTTTATTAGATAATACGCGTTATTAAAACGTGGAGCATACAAATTTATTCGTTTCATTAAAAATAAAGGGATTTAAATTATTCACTAGACGCTTTCTATAAAAAGAAGCAGAATTAAAATGCTCAACTTGTATGTAATTTAATTGTTCCAAGTAAAGAAACAAATAGAAATTACGTGCTAGATTTTTATAGAGTTTTCTAAACCTATCGAGAATTCTTATATATTTGTAACAAGCCCAGGATAAGGTTCGATGACAAGCGGCTTTTAGTAAAAGAAAACTCTTAAGACTTTTAGCTAACTGAGTTTTTGACCCACGGTCGCATCAGATTGGGTCAGTGGGTTTATTAAAGTTGAAAAAAAATAAGATAATGGACGCCACCTAAATTTTTTGTAAAGCAACTGACTAAATCAATTTGCTTAAAGGAAAAATTTGGAAACCTAAAAGTTATCGAACCTCTTTAGGAATTAAGTTTAATACCACCTATACGTTACTTACTTTCTTACTGCACTGACAAAGTTCTAGGATGGCTTTGAAACATAATTACAACTAACAAAGATGTCATCTATCTAATAATTCTGTGAATACACGAAGTCCTTAATTTTGTTTCATATACTTATCACTGAATTGTTATATGAATTCCTTCAACGGTCATAAAATCTTTGGGAGAAATTAAATATTCATAAAATAATGAGCTGAAGAAAAATTGATTCTATATTCTCATTTTAAACAATTATGTACATGATAAATGCAACTGAACAAAAGTTATATTTTTATGAATATAATTACTACGTTACTCAGGAGATGTAAAGCTAATTTTTTTTAAATTTTAATTCTACTGAATTTTAATTGAAGTCTGTATTTTATTAACAATATTTATTTATACTTAATAGTCCGAAGTAGCGCTACGAAAGACTGTACAAGAGATTCAAATTTTTGTACATGCAATAAAGTATTTGTTAGTTTATCTCAAATTAAAATTTCATTTGCTGGAATGAAGTCACACAAACTAAACATCTTAAAATAAGGTTTTGGTAAACAAGATAAGAAATAACATTTAGTTATACAAATGCTGCAAACAACATGTTACCATGATTTATGTAACTTATTATCCTTTTATACATAGTTTGACAATGAATAATTTCTAAATTTGAACACGTAATTAATGAAATAAAATTATTCTATATATTTTAAATATTATGCCCTTAAAAAGGTTACGCTTCTTTCTATTAACAAGTATGCTACTAAATTATTTGTATGGCGAAGTGCTTGCATATAACAGAGCATGAGGTAATTTACAACTGAACAATTAAACATTACATAAATTCATATATCTGTATACGGAATAAAATACAGCACATGCAGCAAAAATTTCAGGAAATTAAATGGGCTTACCCATCGGCGTCAACGACCTATTAACCTCTAAGCACATGATGCGATGTCACCATTCTGCCATGTGTCGGCACGTTCCAACAAATCTGCTTACAATTTAAGTACAAAATGAATTTCCATGTTGATAAATTTTATTTACACATCAACCAAGTAGAATAATCTTAATATTTTATTAAAATTTTTGTAGATAACGGAAGTTGCACTGCAATATACTTTATTATAAATTGTAATTAATTAGCTATGAAACAAACCATTGCAAAGATCAAATTACTTCATGAGTTTGTTTCTTAGACTGTTCATTTACATTACCAATGCTCCACCTGTAGGTACTACATTGGCCGGGGGGCGAGTTTTTTGTTGCCTGGAAATTTAGAATTTTGCCGAACCCTTGCCGTTCCAGGCAAGGTAGGGATCTTTAACGTGCGTGACAACACTCACACACGGGACCTCCATTTAACCTCTCATCCGAACGAGGGCGTAATTTTTGTGAAAAATGCTCACCTGCCATTTTTCAAGCAGTCGGCCGTGTCGGGATTTGAATCTATGTCCAGACTTTAAATTATAATGACACCAGAACTATATATTCAGAGAAACTAGCTATAAAAAACGCTTATTTCTTGAAATGATCGCGATTGCTCTCGAAGAAAATCCTATAAATAAAAAAACAGACACACAAAATTTAAACAATATTTATTCATATCTTATAACAATAATAAAGAATAAAAATAATTCCAAACTTATATAAAACTATCACACTATACAAATTTATAACACCTTTATTAGAATACGATTAACTTTAATTTTTAAAAACTAGTATAACACTTTTTAGTTTCTATTTTTATTTTTATCAACAAGACCTATAAAAACTATGTTACTTTATTTAATTAATATCTTTACTACAATTAACTTTAACTTTAATTTTGCATATACTTATAAGAAACTTTTAAATGTACGCGTATGAACAAAAACCTGTCCATGTCATATAGATGTCATTTAATGTTTATATAATTGTAAACTTTATATTCGTAAGTAACCAATATAATTTTATCATATAAATGTTAAATTATAAACTTTTAGTATCCTGATGAAGAAAATAAACATTTTCGAAAGCTTGAAATGGTTATAAGAAGTTTATATTAAATCCATGCCCAATCTGACTGTATCCCCAATATTTATCTTGCTTATATATATATATATATATATATATATATATATATATATATATATATATATATATATTACTCAAATTTAGACCAGGGTAGAAAATTAATTAACGACATCAAATAATTTTAATCACCGTGTATAAGGAAGTTTTGGGAAAAAGTACGCGTAATTAAAGGCCTACTGTGAAGATTTAAATCATTCAATTAGAAGGTAGGGTTTGTATAGAATTTTATTAGATAATACGCGTTATTAAAACGTGGAGCATACAAATTTATTCGTTTCATTAAAAATAAGGGATTTAAATTATTCACTAGACGCTTTCTATAAAAAGAAGCAGAATTAAAATGCTCAACTTGTATGTAATTTAATTGTTCCAAGTAAAGAAACAAATAGAAATTACGTGCAAAATTTATATTAATTAATTCAATTTTTAAGTAACGAGTATTAAACAAAATGTACAAATAATAATTAATATTTAATTAGGATTCACTAAAAATTAAAGGGTAGAAGTCAATGCCATTCACTATTATTTTAATTGGAGTTAATTGAACGATTATTAAGGTATAATAGGCATAAAAGCTTTTAAAAACCCAATAATACCAAATATGAGACGCGTTGCTAGCATACAAATATATTTAGAAAGTTAGAATACGTGGAATATTCAAATCGTGGAAGTGTTATTTAAAATGTTACGATTGAACACCTGCGTATTTTTAAATATCAAATTCTAATAAATTCGAGCTGATAAACATGAAAATTCTGCATATATTGCAAACGGTCGGATAAACCGTAGCTTATATTAACATATGAATCCACGTGGACTGAAATAACCGATAGTAAAGAATATCGATTTGCACCACTAAGGCCAGGTTAGAAAAAGACGAATACAATGCGCAAGGCAGAGACACGGATAATAAAAGGCGTGATTTGAGCAACGTCACTGGGTTTGCGATTGGGTGAAATAAGATGCAGATATGAGAGGTGTAAACGTAACGATTTCTATACAAAATTAATTAGTAGTTCTCGGACGTGTTTGCGAGCCGAGTGAAAATTTCTTAGATTTTCAACTGGCGCGAGTGCAAATTTAGTAGAATCACGTGCCGGCTGTCGAGAAGGGAACAGAGAATGCGAAATTCTGAAAACTGACCGTCGCGGGACAAAACCAACGTGCAGGCGAGCTATTATATAAACCCGTGTTTATAGGAGTTTCGCTCTCTTAGATTTTCGATTTTGATTCAATACTTTAAACAGTTTGCTCTTATATTTCGGTGATTATTGAATACTTTAAAACAGTTTGCTCTTTATGTGCTACGATACAAGTTATTATGCATTAGTGCACTTAGAAAAGAAGATACAAGGTAATAAAGTTTAGTTATATTTGCGAGTATTACTGTACCAATTATCCAAATTTGTAACGATAAATGAATAAACAAAAGTAGGCAGTTTTGGGTATAGCGGGAAAGAATTATGAATTTCAGTGCTATTTTTCGGGAGTGAGTAATCAAATGTTATTAGTAAACGTGATTGGATTTACAAACAAGATTTAGATATACATACATGCGTTCCTGAGAAGCCCTGAAACTTTTTAAACGAATGGTGTTGTAGATGAATTTTAAAAGGCGACCAGGAATCTGAGGATGTAAACATAAACCAGCTGGAATGGTGGAATTAGCAAGGACGATGTACTTTGAAGCCACGAGTGCAGTAACCTTCAGGTAAATTATACAATTTGTTCGAACTTTGATGTTTTGGTGTTTGTTGGATATTTTTATAATTTGTTTGATAAAAAAAATTGGACAGTGGTGAATTTGTATAAACAACAAATTTTGAATTTTAAGGTAAAATTTTCTTGTTTAAGTAGAAAGGAGTATTAGCAGTTTATGTTTTGATTATGATGAAAATTTGGGTCTGTCTTTGAGCTCAATTAGACTAACCTGTTTAATTAACGTAAAGGGGTGGAAGATGCTCCCTTTTATTCAGACTTAGGTCTGCACATATTGTAACTTAATTAGTATGCATCCTACCAGGACTTTAATTCTGGATGCAAATTGAAACTGATGACAAATTTAAACTTGAAATTTTATGATACTGAAATTTATGCTGAAATTTAATTTTGAAATTTTAATGTATTATGAATATTGATGTAAATAGAGTTAACGTTGATGTTTGTGGTAGGAATGTGTTTGTTTTTTTTTTTATGAATGAGGATGAAAGTTTTAACTAGGTGAGCAGCCGAGGCGGAAAGAGTAAAAAGGCGACTATCTGAAGAGATTCAACAGGGCGAGAATCACAGCAAATCGGTGCCCAATTCGAGAGGCTCGAATATTTTTTACTCTGGTGAGGCTTTTTGTAGGTTTCACAGCATAATCTTGACGGCCCAACGTTGGTGCTCGAATGTTTTTTTTTATTCCGAAGAGGATTTTATCCAGGTTTCACAGCTATATATATATATATATATATATATATATATATATATATATATATTATACTTTACTATAGATATCGGGGAAGCAGTAAAAGAATATTTCAAACAGTCGATATATCTTATTTGTGTGTGTGTGTATATATATATATATATATATATATATATACCGGGTGTCCCAACGCATACGAAACGCTCGATTACTGCTTAATGGTAATGTTTAGCGAAAAAACTTTCAAATAAATCTTATGTATATTCAAAATGGCTACAACGTAAAATTAATTAGTGTTATACAGGGTGTTCAATAAAAAAGTTATATACCAAAGTTATGTTTTTTTAAATGGAACACCCAGTATTTTATTACAAATTCTGATTGCTCGTATCAAACTAGGGTAACTTTTATCAGGATTACCTATACCTAAATCTCATAGTTGTTGAGATATTCAACTTTTTTCAAAATCGCATGATTCATTAAAAATTTTTGTAACACCATGATTTAGATGATGCTGAACATTTAACTTTTGTAGGGGAATAGTATAAACTTGTAGTTAATGGAAACATAACACTAGTTATGAAAATAATATACAGGGTGTTCATTGCATCGTTCTCCGTTTATTAAACAATTAATGCCATTAAGTCGCTTATTTCAAATAGAACACCCTGTATATTTTCAAATAGTCAAATGCAGAATTAAATTCTCTATTCAACAATATAAGGTTACCCTATATTCATATTCAACCGTTTCCGAGTTATTAGCGAATAATTAAAAATGTTGGTACATAATTCTAAAGTTGGGTATAATTTACTTTGATCACAGGCGGCGCGTCGCCTACCAAATAATATTAACTATTTGACTTCATTGCAACAGCAACCATTTTTAAGTTTTGTTTTTGTTGTTTATCAGTTTTGTATCTGTGTTGTTGTGAGGTGAACATTTGTAAAATGGAAACCTATGGTCTTGAAAGGATTGATATGATGTTGGTAGTTGGCGAAGCTGAAGAAAATTGTCTATTAGCTACAAGAATTTACGCTCAAAAATTTCCTAATTGAATGAATCCTAATAGAGCTGCGTTTGAAAGATTATTGCAACGCTTTAGAAGTACTGGTAATGTTGAATGTAAAAAACTCAAAAAAATCATTGTTATGGAATGTTTCTTCATCACTGAACAAAACAAAATTCAAAAAATTTTCATCTTCTCCAATTTGATCCATTACCCATAATCCAAAATCAATTCTGCTTTTTTATTTTATATGGGTGAAATTTGTTGGCTTTTAGTATTTTTGAAACACTAGGTTTACTCAATCCGATTGTTTGACTGGTTTTACGCAAACTAGTATTACGATTTTCTACTACAAATTCCAATACCAATAATTAATTTCCTTCACTATTAGTAACATGCTTTGCTGTTGAGTTTTTTCATATTCAACATTACCAGTACTTCTAAAGCGTTGCAATAATCTTTCAAACGCAGCTCTATTAGGTTGCATTCGATTAGGAAATTTTTGAGCGTAAATTCTTGTAGCTAATAGACAATTTTCTTCAGCTTCGCCAACTACCAACATCATATCAATCCTTTCAAGACCATAGGTTTTCATTTTACAAATGTTCACCTCACAACAACACAGATACAAAACTGATAAACTACAAAAACAAAACTTAAAAATGGTTGCTGTTGCAATGAAGTCAAATAGTTAATATTATTTGGTAGGCGACGCGCCGCCTGTGATCAAAGTAAATTATACCCAACTTTAGAATTATGTACCAACATTTTTAATTATTCGCTAATAACTCGGAAACGGTTGAATATGAATATAGGGTAACCTTATATTGTTGAATGGAGAATTTAATTCTTCATTTTACTACTTGAAAATATACAGGGTGTTCTATTTGAAATAAGCGACTTAATGGCATTAATTGTTTAATAAACGGAGAACGATGCAATGGACACCCTGTATATTATTTTGATAACTAGTGTTATGTTTCCATTAACTACAAGTTTATACTATTCCCCTACAAAAGTTAAATGTTCAGCATCATCTAAATCATGGTGTTACAAAAATTTTTAATTAATCATGCGATTTTAAAAAATGTTGAATATCTCAACAACTATGAGATTTAGGTATAGGTAATCCTGATAAAAGTTACCTTAGTTTGATACGAGAAATCAGAATTTGTAATAAAATACCGAGTGTTCCATTTAAAAAAACATAACTTTGGTATATAACTTTTTTATTGAACACCCTGTATAACACTAATTAATTTTGCGTTGTAGACATTTTGAATATACATAAGATTTATTTGAAAGTTTTTTCGCTAAACGTTACCATTAAGCAGTAATCGAGCGTTTCATATGCGTTCGGACACCCGGTATATATAATATATATCTTTTTTATATATCTCTATATGGGCCCTTTGTATTTAAACTTTTTATATATCTTTAATAAATGGATATATGTAAATTAGATGTGAACCAATATATGCCACGGCTTTTTGAAACTCTTACTCAGGATTAAATGAATTAAAAATTATAATTTGCAAACAGTGTGGGTACAAAACTGTATGCATATATAATAACCACTGCCAGTCAAAGCACCATCTAGTTATTTTTAAAAATACTCGCTATAGGTGTGGGTGTGACCATACTAGCAATTTTATTCATAATGTAAACAAAGCCCACAATGCTTAAATTTGATAAAAATTTTGAGATTTCAATCAGTACTACAGTTTTTTAGGTGTTACAATTATAAGAACTAATTTATTAAATACCTGTAATTCCAATGAAGTTGCCTGTGTTTACAAGAATGGACTTCTTGACTGCTTACAGTTACCAAAACTTGAAGTGCACAATACCTGTTTAAAAATAAGTTTTAATATTTGGTATTTAAAAGAATTTACACTTTATTTTCAGGCTTTAGGAATACCAAAAGAATATTATAGCAAAAATATACTCAGAACCGACGATCTAACTAGGAACTCGCTTAAATTACTACCACTGCTGGAACACTGTTCATAATATAGGGAATCCTCTGGAAATATTTGGAGCTCTCTTCACTTCAATTTATATCAGCTTGTAAGCTGTACACATTTCACTTAACTGGAGCAAATAATCTTCTCGGCCTCAAATGGTTGTATAAACCCTTGAAACTTGTTACCCGTTGCACAAGGCCTATTTTAATTCACCGTTAAAACTCTTTCAAATAACTTCAGCTTTAAATAATTTAATAAAAACTCGAGAACAGGTAAAAACACATCTATTCTTTCTTAATAAAAAATTAACAAGTCCCCTTTTTCAAGTTCTACATTGTTACCTTATCACCTAGGAGATCTTCTTAAAAATTCCTATTTGCCTACTCGATACAAAATTCTTATAATGCTACCAACTGGATCAACTATCACAAACAGATCTATTAGCTCTTTACAAAACATTTCATTTGAATCACTTGAGTCCTATTTTTCATTGGTTAAATTTTGTTTACAATTTTCATTAATCTTACAATTATTTATTTCTAACACCACATACTAAATGAATTATATTTCAGGTATTATGGTTCATATCATTTTCAAGAACAGTAGTATCCATTAAATAGTGAACATAAGAGTTAAATACTGTAAACAAACATTATTTTTACATCCTATAACTACTTACTTCTACGAAAACATGCTAAATGAATTATATTTTATGTATTATGGTACATATTATTTTAAAGAACAGTAGTGTCCATTAAATAGTGAACATAAACGTTAAATACTGTAAACAAACATTTTTTTCATCCTATAACTACTTACTTCTACGAAAACATGCTAAATGAATTATATTTTATGTATTATGGTACATATTATTTTAAAGAACAGTAGTGTCCATTAAATAGTGAACATAAACGTTAAATACTGTAAACAAACATTTTTTTCATCCTATAACTACTTACTTCTACGAAAACATGCTAAATGAATTATATTTCAGGTATTATGGTGCATATTACTTTCAAAAACAGTAGTGTCCATTAAATAGTGAACATAAACGTTAAATAAAATCAACAGAAGCTTATTCATATGGAATTAATTTTCATTTTTTTAAATAAAATTACTTAAACACCTATTTGAAATCTCAAAAGCTCCATCGCACGGAAATAGCATTCGATATAAGTTCAGCAAATAATTATTCTACGATCTCGTTTATCATCAGTTTTAAATTAGACATTTCATTAATATGAGTGGTAAATGAGTGCATCTAACCTTAGATATTACATAGAACATTACAATATATATATATATATATATATATATATATATATATATATATGACGAGAAAGTATACAATCACAGAAACAAATATATGCTCAACTTCTCTATTTATCCAAGATAAAAATTTCTCGCAAGTTGTTACTTCCAAATGGTAGTAATTACCTTTTAGGGTTTTGTGATGTGAGACAGTTTATTCAGCCTGTATCTATCTTTATACAGTAATGGGTCATTCCTTGTCTTGCAATCTCTTACAAGTAAAGAGTAAAGTTGCTCCATTAAAATCTGTTACCATTCCGCAGACAGAGCTTTTAGATGCCCTTTTGTTAGCTCTCCTAAGTTTTTTCTATCGTGGCTAACTACCGTGTATATTCTATTCATGAAGTCAAATTGTTCATTGATTCTCAAGTGGTTTTTACATAGTTAAGGACTCCTTATTTATTTAAGTCTTTTGTAGGTAATTGCATAGATAGTATTCTTAACTATACCAAATTTCGCAATTGAACCATATTTGTGGCAAATTGTATCCTGCCGACCTGGACTCTCGTGGTCTGGTCTCGTGCTAGCTCATAGATAATCATTTATGCTGGCATGGGAGTACTGTTATCTCGGATATTACATTGGAACGGTTTTGCGAACCATTCGTTTCTTTAAACCCCATTCATGAACTCAATCTCAACCCAAAATTCTAATTTCTGCTACACCAGAAAATTTCTGCGTATTTATGGCGAGATAGTTCTCTTTAATTTAAGGTGGTGTACATTAATGGATTTATATACAATTGTCGTCATTCGGGTAAAAAAATTAGCTGGCACTATTACTTCGGATGAACATAAAATTCTTTGTTTACTCTGGTGAAACTACAGAAAGGCTGCAGTATGATTGTGAGATTAATTAAATAGTGACGTTCTAAAGCAAAATCAACAAGAAATATTTTCTGCTGGTTTCTCGTAAGATTAGGTGGTTATTCAATCCTCCTTACGCTCCAAATTTTGGTGGAATTGGGGAAGCTGGTGTAAACTGTGCCAAGGCTTTAATGTTGCATGCCTTGGGTAAGTAACCACAGAATGTCAAAAAGCTTTCGACTGTTTTCGCACGCATAGAGGCGGTGTTAAGTAGCCACCCCCTTTGTTTGCCATCCTCCCATCCTAACGACGGCGTTGATTATCTCACTGCTGGGCACTTTTTCATAGGTGGTCCTATTCTTAGCCTTTCCGGAATTCCCTTTCTGAAGACCAGAATCTTAACTTTAGCTGGAGGCACTTTTTTCAGGTGACTCAATTGTTTTGACGAAGATGGTCAAAAGAATATCTGAACACTTTGGTGCAAAGGGCAAATGGCACCATTGCATTGGGGATCCCAAAGTGGGGAACTTAGTATGTATTGTTACACTTTATTTTAAAGCTCTCAGGTATTAGATCATTAATTTAGATTTGGCAACTTTTTTTAGAACTTTGCATGGAAATTTTCTGCTGATGCCGTGAAAACCACCCTTTGTTGGTGTTCGCATGGTTGTTGACATTGTGGGAATGGACAGTGAATTTTCCACTCAGAGTTTTAAAAAAGTCCCTAAATCTAATTCAATGATCTAATATCTGAGAGCTTTAAAATAAGGCATAGCAATATTAAGCCTTTGAAAACATCACCCTTGACTTGGCCCATTGGTCACGTAATTGAGTTATTCCCTGGTTTCAATGGTGTTACCAGAGTGGCATCTGTAAAAACAACAAGTGACCTACTCATGTTCCCTATAAATAAACTTATTTTTCTTCCCAAAAAAAGAGTAATTTTCTTTTAACTTTTATTTATTCTTTCTTAATTAGATTTATGTAACTTTAGGTTTCCGCGTTTCGTGCCTTGTCTCGTATTTCGTTTGGTTTTTAAAGATTTTTTTTTCGTGGTACTTTTCATGTTCCGGCTTCATTGATCATTCCCATACTAGGAATCCCTATTTCCAACGGGAAAGTCCAGTCTTAGTATTCTTTAGTTATTTAGCTTAAAAGAATGTTAATTATAGGTGGATGGTATGTTTGCGTCTTTTAATCCTTTTGTATTAATTTGCGATTATCCGCTTTGTGTCGTTTACTGCCTGCTAGTATGACAACGACTGTCTTTCATGACAGTACCAATTCAACTCTAATAGTAAAATTGTTTGTCTATTGATTACAATTGGTAAAAACCTGATCAGGTTACGTCTGTGTAAAATGGTTAGTGCAAGCAATATTTCCTCCTTTCCCTTCTCTAATATTGCTTTATTTTCAACATCAACCCGGCCTAACCTAGGGTAATTGATTATTTGTTTTCTTTTCTTGTTTCCTATGCACTTTAGTATGGTATTTAAACTGAATCAACTAATAAACCATTCGCCTAACTCTAAAATAGCATCAAAACTAGTACATTTCCCTTTACATTTTTCTGTGACTGGGAGAATTTTCATGTATGCATATATTCGGACTCAAATATTGCCTGTCATTGAAATATAACTCTATATCTGTTAGCTCTGACTGTTTGATACCTTTTCCAAAAAGAATGCATGGAAAATGGAACAAATATGGCCGAAAGTGAAGTAAGCAGTGCTGTTATCTCTACTTTTAAATTCAAATGCTGTGCAAATAAATGCCATCAATATTATGTGTGTACAAAATGTTGCAAGCTATTTCATAAAAGCTGCATATTGAGGAACTAGAATAAGAAAATAGTAAGTACTAATTTAATTATTTGCAAAGATTGCTTAAATTGTATTGAAAATCAAGAGGATGTACAACATAATTCCAAGGACTTGTTATCAGAACTACAAAACCAGCTGTTGCTCTATAAACAAGAACTTGAATCTAAAGATAAAGCTATAAACAATTTAAACAGAGAATTGGAATATATACTAAATTAAGCCTCTGACAATGAAAAACTATTTAATCAACAACTTAATTCAGCACAAGAAAAAATTAAAACTCTGGAAAAGCATATAAATGTTAGTTTAAAGAATAATGTAACAAACCGCAGTACACAAACATATAATATGCTGGATACTACATTAAATATAGCTAATGATGTGTCACTAAGAACTACCTCTACTATAAGTTCTACAGCAAAGGATAAGCTAATTATCCCAATACTTACAGAAACTATGTCTAATAACAACGACCATAAAGTACCAACTAGTGTTTATACCGAGACTAATAATGATCTAAGTGACAAAACATTCTCTGATGAATGGTTTAATATTTTATTTGGTGCTCCCCCTATTTATACTTATAGTGACAGTCACAAATCAAATGCGGTTCTCATTCAACAAAATTCTACTTTGTCAAGTGTGGAGTTTAACACAAGCACGTCTAATTACAATTATAATAATGATCAATCCATTTGTAGTGTTCCTACAAAAAGTGTTCCTAATATTATTATTAGTACTAAAAGTTTACAGAAAAAGCAAAAAAAGTTGCTAATACTGGGAGATGTTCATGTCAGAGGACTTGCAGCATATCTGCAAAATACGAAACTGGACAATTATAAAATCGAAGCGTTAAGTAAACCTAATGCCAAATTACAAGATGTTTGTGTGGACCTGCCTGATTTAATAACTAATTATGGAATGGACGATTATGTTTTCTTAATCACAGGTACTATTAATGATAAGGAAACTCCTGATTACACCCTTAACGTGTATAAAAGCATAATGCGCAAATGTAAAATGACCAATTTGATTTTATCAACTATTCCAAAGTGCTTCAACTTGTCAAAGTTGCATGATCAAATTAATCAAATTAATAATTTAAACAAAAATATTAAAATGTTAAGTGGCACTCCGTACATATCTTCGATATAAATGATTTTACTTATAGAAGACATTATAATAAATTTGGAATGCTTTTGAATAAATATGGCAAATCATTGTTGTGCAATAAACTGGCGAAATCCATTAAAACATGGGAAAAATCAGAAATTCAAAATATAAGTGTTATTGTTAGTGATCGCTCATATAGTGATAAATATTCTTTTCCGCTAGGACATACGCATTCTCCAATAATTTAGTAAATTGTATAATTGACCAATCTTGTACAGAACCAACATCTTGCTTCTATACAATATAATTCATCAAAATGTTCAATGCCTCACCAATAAGTTAATTGAAATTGATGTATTCTTGGAAAGTACAAATTGTGATATACTATGTATAAGTGAGCATTGGCTAACAAACAACGAAATTTTAAACTTTAGCATAAGTGGCTATTATTTAGTGGATCATTTTTCCAGATCAACTAGTATACATGGTGGTGTTGCTATCTTTGCCAGGATTGGTAATGACTATTGTACATTGCAGAAAATCGACAATTTATCCTCTGAGAAAGATTGTGAGTGTGCAGCCGCTTTGTTTAAGTTAAAATCTAACATTACAATTATAGTAGTTACTGTTTATAGAAGCTGCAACGGTAAATTTAATAACTTTCTTAATATTTTTACAGAAGTGCTGAATATACTAAGCCACTATAGAAAAGCAAGGATAACAATTTTGGGTGATTTTAATATAAATTTCCTAAGCAGATCCAACAAACTTGATAGGCTTCATGATTTAACAAAAGCGTATGGGTTTAGGCATACTATTAACTGTGTAACGAGAGGCAAAACCTGCCTTGATAGTATTTATGTCAGTGCAAATGTTAAGGATTTTAAAAGTAGTATAGTGACAAATGGATTGTCAGATCATGTTGCCCAAAAGATAGTAATAGATAGATTAGAACCATGTAATGACATGGTTGAATCTATTTATTTTCGTAACTTTAATAATTCATCTAGTATTGAACATTTTACATCAATATTACAAGGTGAAAATTGGGAAGATATCTTTAATCTTGATGATGTAAATGCTAAATATGGGAAATTTGCTAATATCCTTTTAAAAGATCATATTGATACCGCATTTCCCTTAAAAAGGAAGTGCAATAAAAATAATATCAGATTAAGTAATAAATGGGTAACCAAAGGAATCAGAATCTCAGCCAAAAGGCTGAAATGTTTGTATTTAGAGTGCTTAAGTAATTCACCTGAATTAGTTTCATTTTATAAGATATACAAGAGAACCTATAGAAAGGTGATAGTTGCTGCCAAAAAATTATATCATAATGATTTAATAATAAATTCTTCTAATATGGTCAAAACTGCATGGAGTATAATAAATGGTCATAAAATACTCAAAACTGGAATTACACTTAATATTAATGATGCATTAATAGATGACCCTAAAATTTTAACAGATTACTTCAATACATTTTTTACTAAATCCTATGATGAAAGTCAATGTAATAATCAAACTCAAACAAGTTGCACTACTCCACGTTATCAATACAGTGCTAATTTCTTTCTTACCCCAATAGTTGAAGAGGATGTTGGTAATGTAGTTGCAAAAATGAAAAATCTTCTACTGGATTAGATGGGCTTAATATAAACTTTGTAAAAAAATATTTAAAATATTTAGTTACACCACTTACCCATATTATAAATGCTTCTTTCAGTCAGGGTGTTTTTCCCAATTCATTGAAAATTTCTAAAGTAATACCTATATTCAAAAATAAAGGATGTGCCACTGATATAAAAAACTATCGCCCTATTTCTTTATTAAGTGTTTTTTCAAAAATAATAGAAAAGCTAGTAGCACAAAAACTTACTAGTTTCTTCATTAAGCAGAAACTTTTTAATCCCCTACAATTTGGTTTTCAATCTGGCAAATCTACAACTCTGGCTATAATAAATTTATTAGACAAGCTGTGTGAAAGCCTTGATGCAGGTAACGAGTGTATGGCAATATATTTAGATCTATGTTGTCTACTCCTTGGTACACCTATCTGTAAAGGAGCAAAAAAATATATCAATACCTCGGGACTTTTACACTGGCTGCAAACTCCGTCTTCCTAAATATGGCAGAATCTAAACAAAACACTAATTTTGCTTACAAAAAAACATAGCCTAAGCTATAATAATTTCAGAGCATAAAACGTCTAATAACTTCTTCAGGGGTGGGATGACCTGTATAGCTTAACACAGTAGTGTACCATTTAATGCACTAAGTCACAAACACACCAGTTCAATAAATAAACAATTGGAAGGCAAAGTATTTCTAATATTTTCGTAATATATGTTCAAGAAAAGGTATGTACAAATAAGCAAGATTCGCATTAATTCCTTAAGAAATATTCAAGCAGCAAAACTATATACAACTGACTTAAACTTTCATAAGTCAACATTTTATATACAATTATTGAAAAAATTAAATGACGTTAAATTATTTACAATTAATTTAAAGGCGCCGATAAGTGTCTGAGCTCATAACCTCATCAGTGTTACACTGTTTGCTAATACAAAATATTTATACAAAGCACTTTATGTAAAGTTGCTATATTTTCAAAGTGAAATTCAATTTAAATAACGGTCATTATAGTTCAAATTTAATTTCAAGTAAAGGTGGCCTTATACCGATATTAAAATTATCTAGCAGGCATCAGGTAACTTACTAACAATTTTAAAATAGAATTAATTTAGAACGTCCCGGAATGTTTACTACAAATCATAGGGTATGTTATGGATAAAGATTATTTTAGTTTACACTTTTGTTTAGATAAATTATGTTCCAAACCCGATCAGAAGGTCATAAATACCTAATTACATGAGTTGTAGGAAAACCAATATCATCTGCCTGCAAACAGTCAAACATAACCGCCAGCTGCGTCCTTGACTCGACTTGACCCTTGTAATGACCATGGAATTAGGAGGTATCAGCAACCTTTGCTCTCCAAACTCGTACTTGTAGATTCTTCACCTGTTATTTCTTTAAATTCGAATGGTACAGCTTCCTATGAATTTCCTTTTACTCAAATCCAAATTTATGCCAACGCCATTAGATAACTGGGAAACCTCTTTCGTTCAAGACGGTACCATTAGTCATCTAATTTTTAAAATAACTACAGTTATTTCTTTCAGCCGTAACTGACAGCTAAAAATTTGTAATACTTCATTAGCAAAATTTTATTTAAAAGAAATCTCACCTACCACTAGCCTTCTGTAAGTTTCATTAAGTAAACACTTTTTAAACCGAACTCGCTTCTTTGCAAAAATTCTTCCTAAGAAAACGATCTCTCGAATCACCATCATGCTTGCAAGTTCAAATCAACAAGAAAACCAGAAAACCGAGACGACCTCTAGTATCGCCGTCGAATCTCGAATCCCTACTCCGTTCTAACTTGATCTACCCGCAATAGAACTGTATACTACCATAGATGTATACGCTACGTAATTAGGATTGCCTACCTATAATGATATTAGCAGGATTTTACACTGCTACAATGTAAAGCATTTGATTCTGTTGATCATTCTATACTTATTCAGATTCTATATAGTTATGGTGTTAGAGGAGTAGCCAAAGATTGGTTTGTTAGTTTCTTAAGTGAAAGGTCTCAGTGTGTTGAAATTAATAACATAAAATCTGGTATTTTGTTCACTAATAGAGGGGTCACGCAAGGATCGGTGCTTGGACCCTTGCTATTCATAATTTATGTAAATAATTTAAGTTTAGACAACACCATTCAGTTTGCAGATGATACGTCGCTCCTGATCAGTACTGAAAATGTGAGTGAATCAGTTAATTCTGCTAAAACAGTAAAGTGAGACAAATACAACATTATTTCCATAATTGAAAGCTACTACTCAATAGCTCCAAATCGGCCTTTAAACATTTTAATCTATCTAACAAAATCAAAGATTATTCGTTGCTAATTAGGTCGAGTGAATCAAGCCTGAGTGAGGTTTCAAGCTCCAAATTTTTAGGTCTTATAATAGATTGCAAATTAAATTGGTATATCCGTATAGGTAACCTCTGTAACAAACTTGATCGATATATTATTAGGTGGTATTATTTTGCTCACTTTCACTCTCGGATCTCTTATGGCATTATTGCTTGGGGTATCTCAGCACATATTAACAGGGTCTTTAAACTACAAAAGAAAGCTCTTCGTATTATCATGGGGGTAAAAGCCAGAGCGAGCTGCAAAAAACTGTTTATACAAGATCAGATTTTAACGGTTCAATGTATTTTTATCTATGAATTATTGATTTATGCTAGGAAAAATATTCAGTCTTTTCCAAAACTTTCTGATCCGCAACATTATAACACGCAGTAAAAATACATTAATGATTCCAAAACAGACTTGTGAAATCTGAAAGCAGCCCTTTGTATTTAGCCATTCAAACATATAATAAGCTACAGAATTCTTACAAATCATATCCAATTGTTAAATTCAAAAATAAAATTAAAGCTATACTATTGAAAAAGGGATACTACTCATATGATGAATATTTACATGACACGCAGCTGTAGAAACTATCATATCATATTTATTTTATTTACCTTACATACCTTAGATGTTTGTGATTGTATTGTAGCGTATTATTTCTAGTGATCTTATTTGGGATAGTTAATATACAGTGTGTACAGTATAAAATGCAGTACATGGGGATCTTGGAAACTGTAGGAGATACGATCTTGGTCAAATGGGACAAAAGTTGCATAATCATGAGGGTATCTCAGATCGGTTTTCAAATTTCAAAATTTTTTATAGGTTACTAGATAGAGGCAAAAAACACAAAATTGACGATTTCTTTATTTGCTCGTAGTTAGTCTACTAATTGAAATAGAATGTTCAAATTTGGTACATCATGGTAATTCCCCATTGCGCTTCACATTTTCAACTTAAATTTTGTCTAGGGCATCTAGATTTTGCATGACAATCTTCAACTTTTTATTTTTAAATAGCCGCCATATTGGATTTTTACATTTTTGAAATGCTGACAAAAAACCCTTTCCAAAGAGGTATAACATGGCTATGTTTGATTGAATCAAAACACTAAAAATCACATAATTATGTTTTGGTCGTAGTAGGCTTTAATTTCCATTATGACAAAGAGAAACAATTGCTCAACATCTGAGAAACGTCAAAGTTTGTCTTTTATTTTATGTTTCAAGTAGTGCAGTTTAAAAAAACAGTTAATTAATTTACATAGAAATTTAAGCAAAGCATTTGTGATTGAAATGGATCGCTTTACTAACCGTGATAAATATCAAATGTTAGAATGTTTTATTCTTTCTGGAAGGAATGATATTAAAGCCGTTGAATTGTATTTAAATAAATACCCAGAAAAACATCAACCAAACAGATGTATGTTTAGGAGATTACAAAATAATTTAATAAATTATGGTAGTTTTGGCTTGTCTAAGAGAAATAGGCAAATTAACAAAGATAATGAAATAGCGTTTTACAAACAGTTGTCGAAAATCCTCGTACTTCTCTTAGACAAATTCAGAATATAACAGGTGTTGCTCATTCTACGGTAAGAGCTATTTTAAAACGTTTCAAGTACCATCCATATCATGAACGACCATGTCAGGGATTGCGTACTGATGATCAAATTCGAAGAATGGAATTTTGTGCTTGGTACATCAGAAAGTGCAACGAAAATTCAAATTTTGCATATACAATTTTGTGGTCTGACGAAAGTCGATTTACGAATTGTGATATGTTCAACCACAAGAATACAATTTTTTGGTCAGATGAAAATCCACATTTGAACCGCCAAGTTAGACATCAAGTTAAATGGGGATTCAACGTCTGGATTGGTATTATTGGAAGGTACATTATAGGTCCGTTTTTTTATGATGCAAATTTAAACTCTGCGAGATACTTAGATTTATTGCAGGGAAATGTGGCAGATAGGCTAATGGAGCTTCCACTCGCTACTTTGCAAAATATGATTTTTCAAAATGATGGCGCTCCACCCCACAATGCTCTGATTATTAGAAATTTTTTTAATTCTGAGTATAATGAAAACTGGATTGGAAATCGGGGACCAATTAAGTGGCCGGTGAGATCACCGGATTTAACTCCTCTAGATTTCTTTATATGGGGCCATTTAAAAAGTTGTGTGTACTCATAAACGTATGATAACATAGGCCAATTACAACAAGCAGTCCAAGAGGCCGTAAATAAAATAACTCCAACTATGATAAGACGATCTTGTAAAGATGTTTATAAAAGGTGTCGGTTGTGTGTTCAACAAAATTGGGGGTTATTTGAACATTTAAAATAAATAATGAATTCATGTGGCTGACTATTGTTATATTTTTTTTCCTTGATTGTTAATTTGTAATTGTCTGAACATGAATGACAACTAAAAACAGCTTAAATAATATTTTGTATTGAATAGATGCTAGTTTGTATTTATTCTTTGTTAATGCATAGTTATGTAAGTTCTGATTAATACAGATTTATTTTAAATTTTCTATGTTTTTTACTGTTTTTATTACCACTGAAAATTGAGTTTAAAATTTTTAGAGCAATTGTTTCTCTTTGTCATAATGGAAATTAAAGCCTACTACGACCAAAACATAATTATGTGATTTTTAGTGTTTTGATTCAATCAAACATAGCCATGTTATACCTCTTTGGAAAGGGTTTTTTGTCAGCATTTCAAAAATGTAAAAATCCAATATGGTGGCTATTTAAAAATGAAAAGTTGAACATCGTCATGCAAAATCTAGATGCCCTAGACAAAATCTAAGTTGAAAATGTGAAGCGCAATGGGGAATTACCATGATGTACCAAATTTAAACATTCTATTTCAATTAGTAGACCAATTATGAGCAAATAAAGAAATCGTCAATTTTGTGTTTTTTGCCTCTATCTAGTAACCTATGAAAAATTTTTGAAATTTGAAAACCGATCTGAGATACCCTCATGATTATGCAACTTTTGTCCCATTTAACCAAGATCGTATCTCCTACAGTTTCCAAGATCCCCATGTACTGCATTTTATACTGTACACACTGTATACATTTGTTAATTATTTACAATACACAGTTAGGTGTATTAATTGTATTATTATAAACTGTGTCTTAGTTTTAAGTTATGATAGCACTGTTTTTTAATAGTCTAACGGTGTATTGACGTTTCTTGTTTCATTATATATAAATTATTATTGTAAATTGACAGATCCTATATCATTGTTTAATAATGATCAAATAAGGATGAATAAACAATAAACAATTCTGTTTTTTTTTTATTATTATAAATGTTTCACGATTAAATAACTACTTGGTAAAGTTTTTTCCTGCTAGACTTCGTGTAAAAGTTATCAATGCCTTTAGCTTGGCTAGGCCTTTGTTCTATTAAAAGTTTTCTAACAATCAGATATTGATAACTATGTTCTAGGATCATTTGGTCCAATTAACTTATCTGCGTTCAAAGCTTATTCATTATTTTTATCTGTGATATAATTATTATTTTAAGAACAACATTGTCCTTCCCTATAAGCTACTGGTCTTTATATTGCTATCTTGCCTTTCTAACAGCCTAGGTGCTACCGTCACGAGCTGGCCTAAACTAATAACAGGTTAGATTTTTTTGATGGTGTTTCGGATTTTGTTGTTTTTTTTTAATGTTAATCAGAGGATTATTTAGAAGGAGCCCACATTATAGTAGTTTTCTTTTATAATATTTAAATAAAAAATAATTATTTAATTACTATGTATATTATAAAAATAAAAAGGACCTAAATTTCAAATGTCGTAATTTTTATGTAATCGTTATAACTATAATAAGTTGCGGTTACTTTCTGGCTTCAATTAAAACTCTTCAATACAGTAACCATACTAAACGCTGCTTTTTATGAAATCAACATAACTCAATAACAAATACAGCACATAATAAAACACAATAACTTGAATGACTTGATTTACAATACAACACTATATACTACAACGTATTTATATGTCATAAGGAATATGGACGCACCGGCCAACTACAGTGGTGCGAGAATGGGGTGCCTATAGCAATAAATGACAGAAAATGAGAGTGGAATTCAGTAATAATAAGAATATTTACTTAGGCGCTATTTCAAGCTACATTATTACTAGCATGTGCCCTGTTAGGTTTTTAGTCCGTCAAGTTTATAGGCACCAATTACGTCTGGTCTGATATATTTTCTCTTAACGACAAAAAACCTGGTGGATTTTTAATTATGGGATATTCTCTTGGTGAAATGGATTTCCTTACAAAAGGACACTCGACTGTTTGAACAAGTAAAGCAGAAATATCAACTCGCCTTGCTTAAATCTATTCTAAAATAATATTATTTAAGCATTTGTGAGAATAAACAGGCATGAAACAATTTTTAAGTGTACTTACATTAATATTTGGGTTAGTGATCTAGAAATATTCCTATAACAAAGTACATACAAAACAATAGGAAAATTTGCACAATCAGTTCATCTGAAATTCCTCATACTTTGATCTTAACCAGAATAATAATTCATTTCAAACTTTTCTCACTTTCTGTAATGATCGTCTGACATTATAAATCCCACTTTGGTTGACAATGCACTTAATAGCACCTGGAAAACAACCTTTTCGTTCTACTTTATTCTCCATTCCAAAAATGGCTAACTTTTTATACTTTTTTTTAACATTAAATTTCACCAATAAAACTTTCATTTTAGACTCAATATATACAATTGTATCACTAATTAGTCCATCCCAATAATTATTTTCACTTTTAAATTAATTCCTTATTGCATAAAAGCTCAATGTACTCACTGCATAATTCAAAGGTATCCAAGAACACCAATGTTTGTTTGCAATCATTTCATCAATTATCCAAAAACAGAAAACTACCTTGCGCTAAATAATCCACAAAGTTTCAATCTAATAAAGGAGTGACACACCTGGTCGTAACGTCTTTGTTTTAAAACGGTTCACATGATATTAAATCCGTGCATACGCGGGTCTATGTAACTGTCCTGCCACTTGAAGATGTATTTCTCTTTTATATGTCAATCACCGCCCACTTCTTCTCTTCGAGAAGGCAATCACATTTTTTTGGAGTTTCTACAAATCCCTCGGAGAACCTAACATTATGTCAATCCCTCTCCCCTTCCCCTTACGTCTATTCACGCGTATCACTACATTTTGATGTTGATTTATCACCGGTTCACAATTAATTAATTAATCATTCTCTGTTGGATATATAATCCTGGTATTATTTTCACACTATATTATGTTCGTAGTCTAAGGATTTTTTTGTTATTGCCCAAACTGCTATTGAGTTTGCGTTTTTTTTTGTCTGAAACAATATAAATGAATTCGTTGCAATCTATTGGATGAAATGATCGACTCATCTTTAACCTTATACTTGTGTATTTTCCTTATATTGCATATGATTGTTACATTGTATTTTAAGATATGATTAAAGTGTGTGTGGTTTCCTTTGTATTTACAACTATGTAATATTAAATTTAAATTATTTAACTAAAATTTCTAAAAGCTCATATTTGGAATGCACTACTATCAAATTTACTGTTATTTACTAAACTTTAATGCTTTCTTTAAAAAATGAAATGCCACTATGAAAGCTTCCAGTTAAAAATGTTTTGTTTACATTTTTGATGGTTTAAAATAATTTACAACCCTGAGTTGAGTTCCCATACGTATTTAACAGAGATACGTTTACTTTTGTGGTTTTTAAGATTATGCTTGAAAGAAAACTGCCGATTTTATTACAGTTCAATGCACTTGTAAACTATTATAATGAAATCAAAATTGTACAAGATGCTTCAATAATAAGTTGTCTGTTTTAAAAACTTTTTCCCCCTTTTCTCATCTAATTTTTATTTCTCGTAATGCCCAAACGTTACATGGTGTAGCTGTATATAACAGAAAGATTCGGTTCAAGCTTTTATATTGCTTTGGAGAGAGATGAACCTACTTTGTGTATAGAAATAGAACATAAGCATAATGTCAGTAACTTTTTCTTTGCATCTATCCTAGAGCTGGCAATGCTCTAAAGTGTGCAATGGATATAAGTGGCTTTTCTGTGACAATACCTTCAATGAGCACTACATTTGATGTACCCAGCAAAGAACAATTTGCTCTTTTAAATGCCGTACATAGATTGAGTTTTATTAGTTTTACATATTACTTTTTTACGTTTTTGTGACCTCATTTTGTCTGGTGCCGATTTCTGTGTGCCATTAGAAATAATGGCCTGCGTCAGAGCACTAATGGCATTGTTTTAATTACGGCAGTGGTTATCATCTTATGCCTATACCCTTAAGAGTCTACTAATAGAACTATAAGTAAATTCAATTTGAAGAACTACAATTCATGGGGGTGGTCTTTATTTATTTCAGCTTATTATTGTAATTTTTATGAAAACAATTAATAATGTATTTTTATTTTTAGGAAGACGCTCAATTGGTGGCTAAAATGGTATCAATTATAAATCGTGATATGAAAACCGAAGTTCTCAAATATTTTACAGATAATCAAAAAGAAATAATTGATTTTAAGAATCAAATTATAGACAAGGATATTATAATATTTCTTGGGAACACTAGAAGTGGTAAAAGTACTCTGATAAATTATTTAATAGGAACAAAATTAAAAGCATTTGAAGGTAATAAAAAGGAGTACAAAATAGAAAAACAAGAAGATAATGACAGTGGTCCAATCATAGGACAAGGATCTGTTTCATGCACTTCTCTTCCAAAAATGTATAAAGCTGGAGGATGTAATAATGAATACATTATAGATCCACCTGGTTTTGAAGATAACAGGGGTATCGTACTTGATATAGGGAATTCACTTTTTATAAATCAAATACGAGCTGCAAGAACTATTAAATTCGTTATCGTATTTGACATAATGGAATTATTATCCGACAACATACATCACTTTACAAAAACTTTAGAATATATTCAAGCTCTTGTTAGTAATTTTGATGAGTTAAATCGATCATTTTCGTTTATATTCACAAAAGAGAACGTAAACTATACACAAGATGAAATAGTACAAGCTTTATACAGCAAGGTCTTAAATACAGAAGGATTACATTTTAACAAAGCTTTAGTGCGTAATGTGATTGCCGATAAAAGGTTTATTGGACTTTTCAGAATGCCAACAAAAGGTGGTGTAATATCAAATGCTATTGATGTTAATGTTAAAAATGCTATAAAATATACTCACTTCGTGGATATCAACAAATGCATAATTAAATTTACTATTTCCGATAAAGCTAGTGAAACTCTTCTTCAAATTTATCCAGAATATTCGGACAGCAGTTATTTTCATAACGAGATTGCTCGAGTAACACAAGGACAGTCTAACTATTTTGAAATTGATAAATATGTTTATGCTTCAAATGATAACGAACTAGAAACAACACTAGAAATTTTGTGTAATATTGAAAGAACTATTAAAAAAGAATTGGAAGGAAAATTTACAACTCTCCGTAGTATCCAGAAGTCTCTTGATAACATTTTATTAAACCTTTTGAAGGAATCCAGTTCATGCAACTTTAATTCTAGTTTTAACTTTATTATAACAATGGATGAAAATATGCTGATGGAAAACAAGTATCGAACCAGTATAATACAAAATTACAAAACATCTTTAAACAATCAACTTGACAGTGTTTGTTCTTTGATTAAAAAAATTCATGATGAAAAGAATGTAAGAAAATCTTTGCAACTTACATTTAATCATGCCGCTTTGAGCACTGGTGTTGGTGGTTTATTTACAGGTATTGGTATGCATCGAGTGTTTACATCGACAGCTTTTTCTACTGCAGCACTAGGATGGTGTGCTGCTGTCGCCGGATCACTGGCGACCGGAGTATCTCTTGGAAAAATGTATGCAAACCATGAAGAATATTCCAGAAGGAAGGAAGCAAGACGTGCTCAAAAGAGAGATTAAGTTTTTATGGTAATGTTGTCTGTAATCTTTTTAATAATAGTTTTATAGTCGATTAATATGCCCAAAGTTAAAATCTAACACTGTACAACTAGTAGTAAGTTTTACACAAGCAAAAAGTTGTTCATGTTTTTTTAATAAATGCATTTACACTTTACATTCATTGCTGCAGTTTCTAAGTCATCTTACATCGTTAATATTTCTTAAATCTTGCCTATAAATTGTATCTTCTATTAAAAGATTGCTATGATTGTGCCTTGTTTTTACTACAATTCTACTTCTAATAACACCAAGGATGTGATAACATTGCATAATGCATATTAAATATGTTGTTTTAAAATACAATACAACTCAGACGTAACAAACCCTCAAGAGGAGCCTAAAAGTACTTGTTATAGCAGAACTACCGTTATAGCCATAGCATGATTATTTTGTTTTAAATAAACAATACATATGTATATGTTGTATTGCTTTTGCCCATACCTAAGATAATGAAAGTGTATTTAGTAGCTCTGGATTTTACTTCAGCATTAGAGTGATGAGCAGGTATGATGTAGGTAAATATCCCTAATAACTAAAGATCGGCTATGAATAGGGTATGCCTGGAATAAAAACAAGTTATAATATAAAGCGAGATGGCAGTTTGTATATCAAAATAATAATAAAATAGATGATCCTCTGAAGGTTTCATGATTTTACTATAAACACTCATATGCATCAAAATCACCTCAAGAAAAATTAAAAAAATTATAATAAACATGGCTACAGTGTGTACATAAGGAAACCTCCTTGTTCAAATCCCTTATAAAATTTTGGTTCAATATCATCGAAATAATTCAAATCTATAGTAGCGCTGTTTAAAGAAAAAAATTCGAAGATTAAATTCAATAAACCTGAGGTATTAAAAGTTTAGTTTAACAAAAAGCTTTATCGTTGCATTACGTGATAATGGACAAAATATTTGATAGTTGCTTTTAAATTAATAACCAAATCTTGGATTTCTAAAGTTATTAACATAATTAACAGTGAATCAAATATGAAAGTCAGATCGGCCTTGCTTACAAATTTACATGTGAGATTTGTTAAACAAAATTTTTAGTTCCAATTTTATTTACCAAGATACTTTCTAATGTAAAAATATAACTAATGCAAAGTTGTCAAGTATCATATGGTTGCTCTCTATAAATAAATATTAAAAGTTCACTACATTTAATAAAGTTTTTTGATAGTTCCTGCTCTAGAACATTTTAAGTAAATTTATATTAAGAATGTTTATAAGATTCTTGAAAACAAATGTCTAACCAAAGGAAATTTCTAGTGGTAGAAGTTACGCAGATATTTTCAGATCAACAAACAAACAAACAAGATTTGACTTACTCGTCTATTGAAGAAACCTTTTAAACAAACCAGAAACATGTAAAATCCACGTGTTCCAAGAACATCTACGTGTGAGGATAAGCTTCATAATAATAAAACGTATGATCTTAAATTCTCCCCATAATTTTTAATATGGAAACATATTTACTCCTTACAAAATAACAACTGCATGATACTTAATTAGATAAATGCATTATGTAGTTAAAGTTATGTAAAATTTTAGTCATGAAACATTACTCGTAAAGATGTTAACCCTCTAATTATGTAAACCTTTAATAATTTAGAACCCCAATAACGTTATTTCTAAAGGTGTTAATGCAATTATATGCACTGTAAAAAAAGATATTTAATGAAATCTTGCATTTATTTTATATGAACCATTAGTTAGAATAGAAAGCTAGATTTTCTACAATATTCATCCTACCTAGTACAAAATTTTTAAAGCAATTCACGGGTTGTTTCAAGATTACGAAGGCCACCTTACCTCGTCTGGTACTTGAACACAACTGACTTTGTTATGTCACTCCTGGTGCATCTGACGATAAGACATATTCATTGAAGCAGGTTTTTTAGAGATCACAAGAAATATGGCTCATAATATAGAGCTTTATATATTGCGTAATATCAAACCCTTCATGTATTTATTATATAAGTAAACGTTAATACTAATTTAGTATGTGAATAGTCTGTAATATTGCATAACAGAGTAGGAGTTTTTGAAAATGTTTCAATGTACATATTTTATTGAACGTGTTTATTAAAAAATTGTGATACATATTGAAAACTAAGAAATAAACATACATAAAATTATCCATGAACTATGTAAGTACATACATACTTATTTAAAACAAAATGATGTACCAAAGGAAAATTCAGTTTTAATGTTACACAAATAAAGATTATTACATACCATTTCATAAAAATGTTATTTTTTAAAAATTACATCAGTCATGTGATTCAACACAGGTTTCCAGCCTGTGCAGAAAATCATTTGAAACTCGGGTCAACAAGTCTTGATCAATCAAACTCATCTCTTCTGTAATTGCGTCCTTCAAGTCTATTAAATTACGGGGTTTGTGAGCATAAACACGTTCTTTCAAATACCCCACAAGAAATAATCACAGTAGGACGAGTTCGGTGACCTTGGTGGCCACGGTACGTCAGCAAAACGTGAAATCAGCTTGCCGGGAAACATGTTTCCCACAACTTCCATCGATGTGCGAGCAGTGTGCGCTGTGGCGCCATCTTGTTGGAAATAAGCATCATTCATGTTGAATCCTCGCCTCTGAAGGTCTGGTCTGAGAAATGTATTCGACATGTGAACATAGCGTCATTTTTTATTTTTATTTTTTTTTTTTTATTGTTTTATTGCCCAACAGTAATAACCATTTACAGGACAAAAATATAGAACAAACAAATTTTATACACATGTGACCTACAGACTAAAGTTTAAATATACAAACGTACATCAACATTATCTTTATATATAACAGAATCCAAAGCAGTGTTATTTATATCTATTTGAGGACTTAATCTGTTAAAATTTTTACACATTACATTTATGGGTGCTTTTTTGCCTATATTAGTTCTACTAGTAACAATCTTAAATGTTTCTATATATCTTGCTTCTAGCCTAGGTACGTTAAATGGTATTTGCGATAACAAAACTGCACAATCTATTTGATTGTGTAACAATTATATAAAAACACAGACCAGAATTTATTCTTCTTGTTTCTAATGACAGCAATTTAAAATTGTCAAGTAATTCATTTTGACTACAACCTCTTATAGGATAAACACCAGTTTGTTTAAAGCTTAAGTATTTTAAAATTTTCTTTGTACTGCTTCTAACATATTCTTATACAATAAGTATATAGGTGACCAGATTAAAGAGCAATATTCCAGTTTGAGTACGTACAAGGGAGTAAAATAGCAACTGTAAGCTAAATACATCATTAAAACCTTTTGTGTTTCTAATCACAAATCCCAAGGAGGCACTTGCTGCATTACATAGTTCTTCTATATGTGGAGAAAATGACAGGGTTGGATCATATACTATCCCAAGATCCTTAATTCTATCATATCTATTAATAGGTGTATTATCAATTTGATATTCAAATAGTAAGGGATTCATTTTTGTTGTAAATATCATGCATTTACATTTTGCAGTATTTAGGTGTAACCTATTGTTTCTACACCAATTAACAATAAAGTTAATTTGTTGTTGTAAGTACTCACAATCAGATTCGTCTTTTACGGTTGAATAAATTTTTAAGTCATCTGCAAACAACAAATTATCACACTCTAGTGTGTTGGGAAGGTCGTTAATAAATATTAGAAACAACAAAGGGCCAAGATTGGACCCTTGTGGAACTCCAGATGTAGGCACAATTATATCAGAAGTAAATCCATTATACCTCACAACTTGTTTCCGCCCCAAAGATACGATCTAAACAGCGCCAATAAGGTTTCACTAAAACCATATTTATTCAATTTATTCAGCAAGACAAAATGATCTATTTGATCAAAAGCTTTCTGAAAGTCTAAATATATAGTATCAACTTGTAGTTTCTGCTCAATGGAATTGGCAACATACTGAGTAAAAACTGTTAGATTGGATAAAGTACTCCTTTTTTCTATAAAACCATGCTGAGTCGATGAGAGGATATTTTTTATTTGCATGTAGATTTGTTTATACAACAATGCTTCAAATATTTTTGCAAAATTACTGATAATTGAAATTGGTCTGTAGTTAGCTATATCAGATTTAACCCCACTCTTAAATACGGGCAAATTCTAGCAAATTTCCACTGAGATGGAAATGTGCAAGATTTAATAATTAGATTAAATATAATGTTTAGTGGGTAAAGAAAGATAAATTTACAATCTTTAATTAAAAATTCTGGTATTTTATCCATTCCAGCAGTTCTGGAGTTCTTCAAATTGTTTATTGAATGTATAATATCATCATCCGAGATAGACTTTAGCGTTACAGTGTCTATACCATTAATATCAACTACTTGGATATTGCTCTCATCTGATAGTTTATAAACACTAGCGAAGTATTCAGCAAATGCATTTACAATATGTTTAGGTTCAGTAAATTCTTTAGCATTAAATGTCATAGTAGCTGGAATTCGAGTCGAATTCCTTTTCTTATCGATAAATGACCAAAAATACTTCGGATTATGTTTAATATTCTGTTGTACCTTAATTAAGTATGCCATTTTCCTCGAAAAAATACGGCCCGATAACTCCAAACTTGGCTACCGCACACCAAACTGTAACTTTCGGAGAGTGGAGAGGTTTTTCATGAATGTTACAGGGATTTTCAGTAGCCCAATAAAGAAAGTTTTGTTTGTTTACCGAACCGTTCAAATGAAAATGAGCTTTGTCGCTTACTAATAGTTTTGCATTACGGTTATCATTAAACAACACTTGTATACGCACTGTGAATTCCTTTCTTTGTTCATAATCCGCCACGTTGAGTTACTGGACCACCTGCATGTTATACGGATGAAATTTCAATTCATGTTGTGACATTCTCCTCACAGAATTACGGCTCATATTTAGTTGTCGTGCATGTTGGCGTGCAGATCGACTCGGACTCCTGATTATTGCCGCACTGCACTGGCGATGTTTTCAGGCGTCCTTGCTGTTCTTGCAGGGCCTGGTGGCTTTTTCTTTGATATTGTCCTCGTTCTGAATGCCTCAACCCACCTTACGTGTTTCGACTTGAAACTGTGCCGTTCCGACCGGTATTGAAGTGGCGACGAAAGGTCCGTTGTGTGGTTATAACACACTTACCATTTCAAATAAACGTATCGTATGCAAAAACACAATGCTGCGTCGTCCACTGCTCCATTGCAACTGAAATGGTACGCCACACTCGGATGAATGATCTACCCTCCATCGCCCCACCGTCTACAGAAGGCATGCACTAGCCATTTCAAAAACATCCGGATACTATTAGCAAGTAGTCCGGAAGGGCACCATGAATGATTGCCAAACACAAAGTACGCATCAACCTTTCTGATCTGGTAAAACGGCAAAATCGTTCGAAAATTAACCAACGTCAATAACCGAAACGTGTTTGTGATGAACAATAATATTGGGATAGATTGAAGAAAAAAACTGGTCTTATTAATAACTAAAACACGAGCAAATACAGTGTATAATGAAATGAATGTTTAGGTTCATTATATTCAAAGAAAAATAGTATCTTTCAAATTCCAGATGTGCCTTAAATAACGAAGGAGTATAATTATAACCTATTGTAATCGCGTATGATACCAATCGCATTTGCATACATCACAACAGTCAACCTAATACTTAATTAATTATTACCCATAAATTTCCGGCAATAAAAATAATAAATTTCACACAACTGCTTCATGAAAATAAGCAAGAACTTGTACGTTTAGTGCACCAAGGGTACAATTATGAATATTATCAATTAATAATCAAAACATTGAAATATGTAATGATGAAAAAATTGTAATTTAAAGCCACTTATTTGAATATACTGGAGGTCGTTGTTCATCAAAGACAGCAATATCAACTGGTACTCCTACATTCTTCAAAACCAAACAGTAGAATTCCAGATGTGCTCTTTCAATCTCCACAGATCGTGACATCAATTAGTAATGGCTCAATAGAACATCACGTATATCGAAACCACTAGTAACATCGACAATGAATAAAAAGGAAAAGAAAACCCCTAAAATATAGTAACAAGAAGAGGAATTAATAACATTAATATTGTAAAAAATGTTCATACTTGAATGGTCAGGGTTCGTTGCATAAGTATAATGTAGCTATTGTCTGGCAATCAATCCCAAAAATCAGTACTATTAAAGCACTAACTGTACAAACATCTCTAATATAGAGTATTCAAAGCTCGTCTCAATACATAAATTATTACAATTAGATGCTGACCTGTTCAATAGCGTAACACAAAAGACTCCTTCAATAAGGAATTCATCTTTTTTCTTAATCTTCTTTGGGAATTTAACCACTGAGAGTTGTTAAAATCGTCTTTATTTACGTTTCGATCCATGACCTAGGATCATTGTCAAAATAATAAAAAAATTTAAGTTTGACATTGTAACAATTTTATTTTAGCAGCAAAGGAACATACTCATTAAACGTACCATGAATATTGAAATACCTTTATTAACTAATATAAAGATTCAAGTAACAATCAAATTTTTATAGTATTGCTATATCTAGGATTAGTAGTCTATTTGTTTCGGAGTTCGGTGCAAATCCACAAGCCACTAGCGCGCGCGTGAGAGGTTCGAGAACCACACTTATGATCCTCCCACCTCGCAGGAGCGTGGCGAGCGCACTCGTCGATAGTTTAGGGCAGCGTGAAGATGCATTCGAAGAGAATGACGAGTGACCTCCGGGTCGTTTTGATTTGGTGAAGCACTTCCTGAGTAACGGTTAGTACTTAATCCATATATTGCATATTCGTTATCATATTAGCTAATTTAAAATTTATTTAGCGCAAGCAACCATACATTAGAAAAAGCCACCATATGTTAGAAAAAGCAACCATACATTAGAAAAAGCCACCATATGTTAGAAAAAGCAACCATACATTAGAAAAACAACAATACGTCAGAAATTGCAACGATAAATTAGAAAACCGCACGACCACTTTGAAATAAAATTAGACAACGGAGGAGTACGCTGTGAATAAAAGATGCCGTGAACCAATGTAAGAAATCCGCTTCGCTCTTGCATCTGTAATAAAGCATGGAAAACAAACATATTTAACAGCAGGCCCCGCTCTGCGAAGTTGTTTCCATTGCAACCAAGGACGACAGCCGGTATTTGGGTTCGTAATAGAATTAAGAAATTTCCTCAGTACTTCCTTCTGAAAGTACATTATTTCGTTTTGTTTGTTAGATGTACAAAATTGTTATTCAGTTTACCTGTAATTAAGCTGGTTTTCCCCAGTATCAAAATTTGATTTCACTTAGTTTTGTAAAGATGTGACTACATATGGCTGCAACGTAAATTAACAGCTGCTATTACGTCACCTGTTTATTTGAACAATGCCGTCAACAATTGCATAATGGCTAACAGATGTTTAACATTACAGTACTGCCACTTTTGATAAAATTAAAGAATATCTTGGTGATTCTATTAACTTCAAACTAATTTTAATTTTGTTAAATTAATGAGAAAATTTCATATATTCATTTGTAAGTGACCTACACAGATCTGGTTGGGTTATAAAGAAACTTAATATTGTTAGTTACACTGAAGTGTTATATATTTCAGTAAGGATCAGTTGTTAAACCTTACAACAATTTTGCAAGAATATCACATATTTATTTTATTTAATTATCATGAAATTTTATTTACTGAAACAAAGAAAATTCTTTCTAGTAAATTAATTATCTACATTTAAAGTTTTTTATTCTGATCTGGTTTGATCAGACCTGGTAAACAAAACACAGAAAGAGTTAAATTTTATGATTCCATTATGTAAGAAATATTCTCTATGCATTTTAGATATACTTGAGGGACGCAAATAGTGTTCCCATTTTTTTTAGGTAACCTAACTATATTCTTTCTTACAGGAGCAGTGTCTTATTCTGTTAAGACAAGTTTGTATGTTAGCGAAGGCGATCTTTTTTTCTTTGGGTCTCCAAGTCCGCCCTTAGAAATTTGCTATGCCATTAATATAAATCAATCTGGACTTGGTGGCGCCTGTTTGTTTTAGTTTGAGTGTGACCCCCCACAGATTTCGACTTACCCCCCCATTGCTCATAGCTCTACCCAAGGAATAGACCCTAGTTACGTCGGAAGATTTCGTTTTGCAGACACCTAACTTGAAGTATGGTGTTAATAAAGTAGTGTTGTAGTAGGCCTTTGAATTAAAACGTTTCACTGGCGCCGGCAACGTTTGGGGCGTCGAAATTCGTTTGTTCAACGCTAGGGGCGTCGAAATTTGTTTATTCAACGAGTGATTCGTCGAAATTCGTTCGTTCATAATTTAATTTAGCTCGAAATTCGTTCGTTCATAATTTGATTTACCTCGAAATTTGTTTATTCAAAATTAATTTTACTTGAGATTCGTTCGTTTAAAATTATTTTTACTCTGAAACTTGTTTGTTCAAAATAATTTTACTTTGAAATAGCCTGTTCAAAATTTATTTTTGCTTCGAAATTTGTTTATTCAAAAATTTAATTTGCTTTGAAATTTGTTAGCTCAAAATTTATTTTGCTTTGAAATCTATTTGTCCCAAAATTATTCTGCTCCAAAATTTGTTTACTTAAAGTCTATTTGACATTTAGATTTGTTTATTCGCTTTTGATAAAAGATTGGTTGTAACGTTAAACCACAGTCAATCAATTAATTAACTTAGTTAAATTTATTTTTAACTTTCATTCTGTTTTGACCCCTTAAATTTTTTTGATATTGTTTTGGCAAAAATTATTTTACCAAAAACACCTCTTGATTTTTACCTTTAGCAGTACGAATTTGTTTTGATCATTTTTGTAAGGTTCAGATCATTTAGATCTTTCAGTTTGATTCCATTAGGCTTTTGTAATCATGTCGGATATTCCGAATTGTTTGTCTGCTTAAAGAAGAACGGGAGTAGTGAGTGAGAAACCAGTTTTAAGGAAAATTTTAGGAAGACTGTCAGCTAAAGAAGCTGATAAGCCTGTTGTTTGATTTGTTTGAGTCAATAAAGAACATCTTTGTCGAAATTTGATGATAAGGCTAGAGATTCTATTTTGAAGGTACATTGGAGTGAGCTGTCGTTGTGTCGTTTGAGAATTGCTCTTGTGCATAAGCACGTTTTTGATTTTGTTAGCAGATTTTTGTTTAGATCGGCATTGCAACGCAATTTAGTCTAGGCGGAACTTGTCGTCGTGGTTGGTCGCTCAGCAGTATGTCAGTCCAGACGAGACTCAGGAAGAGTTGGTCGCTCGGCATTGCGTAAGTCTAGACGAGACTCGAGGTGAGTTAGGCGCTCTAGAATTTTTTTTTGCATCTTTTTTTGATTTGATGTAAATTTTGGTATTGTTAGTCTAGGTGAGACTCGTAGAGGGTTTGTCACTCTAGCATATTTAGGCGTTGTGAAGCTTTATAGTTGTTTCGACAGTTCAATTGGTAGTAGGGTGTGAGTGTACCTGAACACTGATTTTTTTTGTTAGCTATTGTCATGATTAGTTTTTTTATTGATGACTCATAAGCAGGTAAAAGACTTTTAGTTGTTGGTAACTGGTTTTCGAGGTGTTTGAGTTTGCAACCTTTGCGTAGTGCCACGGCACATTTGATTGAGAAGTTTTTGGAAAAAGTATTTTTTGTCTACGGAGTACCACAGTTTGTCATTTGTGATAATGGTCCACAATTAATTGGACGTATTTTTAAAGCTTTGTGTGCAAGGTACGAAATTCAAAAGATTTGGTATAATGCTGTTTATGCTCCTCAATGCAATTTTGTGGAAAGAATCAATAAGACAGTTGGTACAGCAATCCGTTCATACGTAGAAGAACATGATACGTGGGATATGGAGATATCAAATATCCAATACGCAATCAACTCAGCAAAACATGAGTCCACCAACTATTCGCCAAATTTTTTAGTTTTTGGTCGTCAAGTACCTTTAAGTGGAAAAGCTTATAATGATAATTTTATACCGAGTAAGATGTTGATGTTGTCTCCAGTAGTAGACCTTCTTATGTTTTGGATCGTCAACCTTTGTTTGATATTTTTGGAAATGTCCGTGAAAATTTGCATGTAGCTTACCAACGTTCAAGTAAACGCTACAATCTTAGGAGAAGAGACATTTCATTCCGAGTCGGAGAAAGTGTTTGGAGAGCTAATAAGGTCCTCTCGAGTGCGAGTGATAAATTTTCCGCTAAGTTAGCCCCTAAGTTCGTTATGAGTAAAGTTCGGAAAAAACATTCCAATTTAGTATATGAGTTAGAGAACGAAGATGGGACAAAAGCAGGGAAATGGCACGTAAAGGACTTGAAACCAGTTGATGCATCATATCCAAATGAAAATGATGATCCTGACGATTAATTCAGATCCGATCATCTCGTTGATATTAAGTAATGACGTAGTGGTTCGTTTTGTTTTGTTTTGTTCTGATTTAGTGTCGGTCCACTAATATTGAGTATTTTGTTTGAGAAGTGAAGTAAGTGGTTTGAGATTTTGTAAGTTTTGTAGGTTTGAGGTGTGCCTTAGTGTGCACGCTGGACATTTTGCTCGCGCGTTGCTCAGAGATGTGTTTAGAAGATGTCTTTAATAGATATCTTTACAATGTAGAAGTAGGTGGGCTATTTGATTGTTGGTCCTGATTTCTACATATCCAGGTAGAGAGAATATTAGATTATTCTTTCCCTTGTTCCTTTTGACCATTAGAAGTTCTTTGATTTGATAACGTCAAAGTTGGTTTGGTGAGTCTCACCGTTTGGTCCATCACTAATGAGATCAGTTGTTTGTTAGAAATTAGTGATAGGATATTCAGTAGGGTGTAGGATAGTACAGCCCTGACTGGCCCAGTTTTGTACTTGCATTTGATAAGTAACCTTTTGGTTAGGTTACCTTTGTTTTGATCATCCCTTTGCAATGAAGTGATGATATTTTGTATTTGAAATTTGTAAGTAACCTTTTGGTTAGGTTACCTTTGTTTTGATTATCACTTTGTGATGATAATATTTTGAATTTGAATTTTGTGAGTAACCTTATGGCTGGGTTACCTTTGTTTTGATTATCACTTTGTGATGATGGTGTTTAAATATAGACCTATTAGTAGGGTCTTACTTTTGATTATTACCGTGTAGTGATGATGTTTTGAATAGTTATGCTGTCTTGATGAGGAAGCATTCCTTTTTTTTGTAGATAGAGCTAAATGAGCTCCTGGAAGTGAAGTTTTTTGAAATTAGAAATAAGTTGTAAGTGTTTGGTTATAGGTAAGAAATATTAGCCTTGTTAGAAGTAAGAATCTCAAGTCAGGAAATATTGTAAATTTGAATTTTTTGTCCCGTGGAGTGTTTGACTTTCTAATTTGACCCCTCCCAATTTTGGATTATTACCGATTGTGACTCCCCGATTTTGTCTCCCGATGGACGTCAGGTCAGCGTAGTTACCAACACACTCATTTGTAAATATTTGTCCCCCATTTGAATAAATTTATAAAATTGCATAGTTGGTTAGGAAGGTAGGAAAGGCTAGTATTGTTATAAAAATTTTTTTGTATTTGTTATATTTAGAGTTTTTCTTAAAAAAATTTTTTTCTTTTAGGAAAGGGTAGTGTAACAATTTTATTTTAGCAGCAAAGGAACATACTCATTAAACGTACCATGAATATTGAAATACCTTTATTAACTAATATAAAGATTCAAGTAACAATCAAATTTTTATAGTATTGCTATATCTAGGATTAGTAGTCTATTTGTTTCGGAGTTCGGTGCAAACCACAAGCCACTAGCGCGCGCGTGAGAGGTTCGAGAACCACACTTATGATCCTCCCACCTCGAGGAGCGTGGCGAGCGCACTCGTCGATAGTTTAGGGCAGCGTGAAGATGCATTCGAAGAGAATGACGAGTGACCTCCGGGTCGCTTTGATTTGGTGAAGCACTTCCTGAGTAACGGTTAGTACTTAATCCATATATTGCATATTCGTTATCATATTAGCTAATTTAAAATTTATTTAGCGCAAGCAACCATACATTAGAAAAAGCCACCATATGTTAGAAAAAGCAACCATACATTAGAAAAACAACAATACGTCAGAAATTGCAACGATAAATTAGAAAACCGCACGACCACTTTGAAATAAAATTAGACAACGGAGGAGTACGCTGTGAATAAAAGATGCCGTGAACCAATGTAAGAAATCCGCTTCGCTCTTGCATCTGTAATAAAGCATGGAAAACAAACATATTTAACAGCAGGCCCGCTCTGCGAAGTTGTTTCCATTGCAACCAAGGACGACAGCCGGTATTTGGGTTCGTAATAGAATTAAGAAATTTCCTCAGTACTTCCTTCTGAAAGTACATTATTTCGTTTTGTTTGTTAGATGTACAAAATTGTTATTCAGTTTACCTGTAATTAAGCTGGTTTTCCCCAGTATCAAAATTTGATTTCACTTAGTTTTGTAAAGATGTGACTACATATGGCTGCAACGTAAATTAACAGCTGCTATTACGTCACCTGTTTATTTGAACAATGCCGTCAACAATTGCATAATGGCTAACAGATGTTTAACATTACAGTACTGCCACTTTTGATAAAATTAAAGAATATCTTGGTGATTCTATTAACTTCAAACTAATTTTAATTTTGTTAAATTAATGAGAAAATTTCATATATTCATTTGTAAGTGACCTACACAGATCTGGTTGGGTTATAAAGAAACTTAATATTGTTAGTTACACTGAAGTGTTATATATTTCAGTAAGGATCAGTTGTTAAACCTTACAACAATTTTGCAAGAATATCACATATTTATTTTATTTAATTATCATGAAATTTTATTTACTGAAACAAAGAAAATTCTTTCTAGTAAATTAATTATCTACATTTAAAGTTTTTTATTCTGATCTGGTTTGATCAGACCTGGTAAACAAAACACAGAAAGAGTTAAATTTTATGATTCCATTATGTAAGAAATATTCTCTATGCATTTTAGATATACTTGAGGGACGCAAATAGTGTTCCCATTTTTTTTAGGTAACCTAACTATATTCTTTCTTACAGGAGCAGTGTCTTATTCTGTTAAGACAAGTTTGTATGTTAGCGAAGGCGATCTTTTTTTCTTTGGGTCTCCAAGTCCGCCCTTAGAAATTTGCTATGCCATTAATATAAATCAATCTGGACTTGGTGGCGCCTGTTTGTTTTAGTTTGAGTGTGACCCCCCACAGATTTCGACTTACCCCCAATTGCTCATAGCTCTACCCAAGGAATAGACCCCTAGTTACGTCGGAAGATTTCGTTTTGCAGACACCTAACTTGAAGTATGGTGTTAATAAAGTAGTGTTTTAGTAGGCCTTTGAATAATACGTTTCAACATTTCGTCGGCTTAATCTGCAAAACCATTAAGTCGAAAAAGAAGAATTTTACAGAAGACTAATAAAACTGTTTTAAAATTATTGTATTACATAATACTAAGCAGATTAAAAGTAAACTGTCAATATTCATATCAATACTATTTATTTATTTGTTTAATTGGATAAAATCGATGCATTATGTATATATAAACGGACTTACAGGATTTTCCTGTATTTTTGTCATTCTATTTGATGTTAAATAAATAAGATTACTATTAAAATAAAACCAAAGGTTTTAGTTTTTTTTTATTAATTAATGTTATAAGAAAAACAATCTCTTTTATACTTAATTTTATCAAAACTCAACCTAGATTCTAGTTTTTAAAAACTGCTTATAAAAAGCATTTTGAAATATTTCAATAAAGTAACTACTTAAAAGGTAGGCTATCATAAAAGTCATGACAATCTTTTCAATACTGTTTTTCAGCTGTTACAGATGTAAGTATTTCTCATGTTTTATAAGAATAGGTTGCTTGTAAAGTTGTGGCAAGTTATATACGTCAAGGGATAGCTTTTGGCGAACACTTTTCTTCACACGACTATAGTCTAGCTCTTCAAATTCATCAGTGTGTCTCAGTTTGTACAAAACAGAACTATCGGACTTATACTGCAATGCTCTAATATGAGTTACCAAGGGATCCCCTATTTTCTTACCAGGTCGTAATGATTTTATAAAATTGATTTTGGAAAAGTCCTTAAAGAAATCGTAATTTAAGTATGTCACTTTATAAGGTGATGGCTTCTCACTAGCTTTTAGGCAAATTTCAACATAATCAGTGGGCACGTTTATATTGACATGGCGCAACTTTCTCTCAACATTAGAGTGAATGAAATCAGCTTCCATCTGTGTGTGGCTTTTTTCAAGGAATTTCTGCTCTATGTTTATATTAAGCGTTACATTTGTTACGATTGAGTTCCTGTTCTGTGAAGTACATCTATCACTAAACAATATAATTTTTTACTGATGTAACTTTTCAAACACATTCATCTCTATGAATTTACAAATAATTGTAGCATAATCGCTTGCTGGTACACCTCCGGATGATTCGTGCCATATGTAGTAATAACCATCTTTGGTTTTTAAATCAAATATGGTAAAATTGTGTACTATCAATTTTGTTTTAAAATAAAATGGTGAAGTATTGGATTTGGGAGCCAGAAGCACACTGTAGATCCATGCAAAGTACTTGACTTCCCGACTCTTTATCCCTATTCTTTTCCTCTCTTGCTTCTTTTTTCTTTATCTGATGAATTTCGAAAGCCTGTTGCAATAAATTACCTGTTCGGTAGACAATGCAGATGTCACACTAGTCTTTTTTTGGCTGGAATAATGATAAATCCATTTCTTGTAAAACATGACAAAATGTAGCAATTTATACAAAAGACATAGAATTTTCTTGACACCACTGCTTGTAAAACTTAAATAGTGCTGATCTAGATTTCGAATTTGATTTCAGATACAGTTTAGTGGTTGACAAACGGCAATAGTGTGATTCGATTTTCAATAAATCCTAAAAAAAGTTTTTAAATTCTCTTTGAGATTTTTGTATCTATCTGACTTGAAGTCAGCTGCTTTTGTTATTGTGGTATTGTGACTTATATGGTTCTGGTCGTTATGAATTTTAAGCCAATCCAAAATCCTTTACATTGTGAGTATGCAAAAACATATTTTTGCATACTCTAACTCGTTTTTCTCCCTTTTTCATGTAATAAACCAGTGATTGTGTTTATTCTATTTCTTAGTCTATTTATGTTTCCGAGCTCTACCAAAAATGTCGTAGATTTTTTTTCCGCCCAACTCGTCCTGGATCAGAAGCGTGTAAAAATATATATTCTCTCTAATTCAGAAAATGTGCAACGTTTTAAAGTTGATCCCCTTTGAGATAGTTTACAGTTACAATGTGGCTGGATCATTTTCTTTTCCTTTTTTAATATCGTATATCTACTTTCCATCTACCTTTTGTTCCCAAAATATTCTTCTCCTTTTTCACGCTTGGCTTACTTCTTGTTTTCATTCCATTTGTTTATATTTACAAACTGCCTTTTATTTCTTTTTCGAACATTTTGATTTGTAGTAGTATTTCGATCATAGTCACTATTTTGCTCATACTGACATCTTGTGGATCTGCATCTGGTACATAGTCAGGGTCAGTTCTTCTTTCCCTTTCATCATCCTCTTGTAAATCACAGTTTTCTTGGTTACTGGGGCGTTCTCTAGACAATAGTCAAGTGTGCTGCTTTTTACAGCATTCGTTAATACGATTTCTTCCAATGCGTTACTAAATGTACAAGATGCTTTCGGATTGGATATAAATAAAGTAGAATTCATTGGAAACTCATCGAGATAGTTAGTGTTATTATCAGTAGATTCTTGCACTACTTTCAAATCACAGATAGCGGTAGCTTCCAATTCAATACTGTTTCGAGTATCAAACCAGATTAATTGTCTTTGTTGATCATTTTCAAGTAATACATCATCTATTGTAAATACTGCTAGAACTGTAACATTACAGTTAAATTCAAAATTTGAATTGACCACATTTTGAAATGAAGTAAAATCGGCAACATTGGTTTGTTTGTGACTTGGTTGTTCGGAAACTAAATATATAACATTTTCATCAAAAATACATTTTTTGGTGGGTCAACATCGCTAAATAAGGAATTAGTTACTTCTGGAACATTTAGTATTAAGAGGTCGTTATTAGCTGTGCATGTAATATTTAGATTTTCAGAAATATTGTTAGGTGTCGAGTTTGTGTAAGTTGATTCGTTAGAAGATTTCGAATGTGTTTTCTTTTTCATCTTCTCTGTTAAGGATTACTGTGTCTATAATCCTTGTTGGTTGTTCAAACTTACTTGTTTCATAAGTGTGTTGTGTGGTATTTACGGCATTTATGTTTGACATCGTTAAACTCCTCTCTGTTCTGTTCTTAAAACTGGCCATGTTTCTTAAAAAAAAAAAACGTATAAACTTATACACAGTTCAATTTTTATTTTAAACAAATATAATTGTAGTGTTATAAACTAAATACGACTATTAAAACGTTCGATTCTATAGACACTAATAAATTATGTATCATGATCCTAAACAATGAGCTGAAATGTGCTATGAGTAAGACGTGTCTATGTGCAGCTCCGGTCGCGGTTTATAATAAGACGTAAATAATTGTTTATAGATTATAAAATAATCATAAGCACCAGATCGAGAAAAGGTACATTATCTGGTGATCCGAGTGAAGATACCACACCTGGTGTGCAGCTAGTGGAACTAGCTTCGATATTAGATAAACATACTAATGTTATTATAAACACAATCGAACAGAAACTCGATTCAAAGTTCAAGGAAATAACAAATTCTATTAATGATCTTAAGCTTATTATATCTACAAATGATGGTCATATAGAAGTAGCGGAAATCAACCAAGATAATCTTGAGCAATACACTAGAAAAAACAATCTTCGAATTTTTGGTATAAAGGAAAATATAGCCGAGAACACTGATGAGCTGATAATTGAATTTATTAAAAATAAACTAGATCTTAACATTTTAATAGATGATATTGAAAGAACGCACAGGGTTGGACTGCGGAATCCTCGCACTACGAGACCAATTATTATTAGATTTTGTTCATACCGTAAAAGGGCAGATGAGTTTAACAATAAAAAACGATTAAACAATACAGGATTTACTGTCCGTGAAAACCTAACTAAATATAGACACACGATTCTAAAGGAAGCACAGAAAAAATACGGCAAAGGAAATGTATGGACATCAGATGGTAGAATTATTATAAAAAAGCCTGATAACACAATTGCAAGGGTTTCGAAAATTAGTGACATATGAACACTATTGATGAGTAAACTTCTCGATTGTAATGCAGCTTGTATGTGTAGTTACAGTAACTAATAATTGAGAGCAGAGAAAAGGTCTGCTTTATTTGAAGGCTAACACAATGAATCCAGTGTCTGTCTGGTTAGATAAAATTAGTACAGAGGTGCTACTAGGCAATGTAGCGGTAAAAATTCAAATTTAAAATTAAATAGAAGGGGTTAACATACCAGCCTCCTTGAAGGATTCTGAACCTTCAATTTAAACATACAAACCTTGAATTAATGAATAAACAAATGTACAAAAAACAGAAACACATGTTTCTATATTGTAACTATCAAATTTTAATCTGTTTCTGTTTTAGGCAATATGCAAAGTTTGCGGACAGAACGTTTAATCACACCATTAGAACACTTAATATGCACTACACGCACAACATTGTCCTTCTCAGGTGATGTGGCGACAATTCTTCCTAATGGCCAATTGGCTGGTGGTACATTGTCCTCTCTTATAAGCACAAGATCCCCAATCTTCAAGTTTTCAGAGGAATGCTTCCACTTGACACGTTGCTCCAATTCTGACAAATATTCTCTAGACCATCTTCGCCAGGATTGATTTTTTGTAAATACTGATAGCGACTTAACTGATTAACTTGAATGTCTAGCACATCTGGGTCTGCAACAGCAGTAAGTTCTCGGCCAATTAAAAAATGTGCTGGGGTTAGTACGTCGTAATCATTAGGATTAGAGGAAAGTGGAGTTAACGGTCTTGAATTAAGTATTGACTCAATTTGTGTTAAGACTGTGTACAGTTCTTCAAAGTTTAATGATGTTTCATGTAATACATGCCTTAAATGATGTTTAATACCTTTTATACCTGCTTCCCAGAGTCCGCCAAAATTAGGTGCATATGCGGGTACAAACTGTCAATTTACACCTTCATGTAATGCTTTATGATAAATAGTGTTTGAGTTTTGGTTGATAAACTTGTATAATTCATTAAGTGTAGAATTTGCACCTACAGAGTTTCGACCATTGTCACTGAATATGTTCATCGGCTTGCCACGACGAGCAACAAATCGTCTGAAAGTGGCAATAAAAGCATCAGTCGATAAATTGGACACAGGCTCAATATGTACAGCCTTTGTACTAAGACAAATAAAAATGCAAATATAACATTTCAAGGATTTGGAGCATCTACCATATGACATTTTTATATTTATTGGGCCTGCATAATCTGCTCCAAAAGAATGAAAGGGTGGCATGGTGGCAACTCTTTGAAAAGGTAATTCTCCCATAATGGGATTGTTATTAGTACTACTGTTAAAACAGCAACATTTTACACAATTTTTTGTAGTTTTCCTGGCCAAATTCCTTCCTGAAATAGGCCAATATTTCTCACGAACTATGCTTAATAATAAATTTGGTCCCCGATGGATCCAAAGCTTATGTAATTCTTCAAATAAGAGTTTGGTAAAGTTATGTTTACCTAAAATGACAATAGGATGCTTTTTCGAAAAGTATAACTTCGATAACTGTAATCTTCCACCCACTCTCATGATACCTATTGGATCTATGAAGGGTGTTAACTGCAATAGTGAGTTTTTAGGATGTAAGCATTTGCCTTGATTTAATAAATTGTATTCGTCTGGAAATGACTCAATTTGAGCCATTTTGGTAAGAACAACTGTGTGATTTAATTCTGGAAATGTTAGGGGACCAAAATTTCTCCCTGGTTTAAGTTTTAAACAATTGTTTTTAAATCATAGACACCAAGCAGTCACACGTTTTAGTTTATTGAAAGATGAGAATTTTTTAAACAGTGTATTTTCGTTTTGTAGAGTTTTGTTTAAAAAGCATAAATTTTCTCCTTCACTTCTGGTATTGGTTCATGCAACTCTGAATTTTCTTTTGGCCAGTGCTCTTCGATGAGCTGAAGCCAGCTTGGGCCCTACCACCACAAGGAAAGAAAATGTAATTTAGCTGGCATACGGTTCCGTGAGGCAATGTCTGCTGGGTTGTCGCTTGAATTTATATGATTCCAATTTTCAATATTGGATAGTGTTTGAATGTGGGTTACCCTATTTGCCACAAATACCTTGTAACAATTTTATTTTTGGTTAATAAATCCATTCATAAAAGTGCAAGAATTATTAAACACTTTTATTAAAATAATAAGTAAAATACATTTAACAACTTTGGTAATATGCTAAAGCGGCATCTTTATTTGGCATTCTATGTGTAGTCGAATATCTGTGTCTTCTATAGCGATTTGCAAGCGCGTTTTGGTTGACAGCCCCCTCCTGGGACACTCCGTTCGTCCGAGCGAGTTTGATAATCAGTCGGCCATACGAGGTAGAAGAGTCAAGATGTACGAAAAAACGCAGGCCGCCAATTTGTGTATAAATTTTGAGGAGTCGGGACACATCTTTCAATAGCGGTTGGTATCCTATGAACGTTATTAAATTGTTTAATTGAGATATTTTATTTAGCGCAAGAACAACATTAACCATGCACTTTGAAAATAGGAAATCCAATGACTTTTGTTAAAACCACTTTGTATTACGACGTGTAAAATGCAACTTAGAAGATGGAAAGTTTAACCAATTTATAGAAGACCATTTCGTTATACAGCGTAAAGATGCTATTTGGTAAGGCAGCGTGATTCAACATATTGCAGCAGCTGACGAATGTACTGTGACTGCATTTAATTCGACACCTGGAACAATTCCATGTGGTAGAAACTGTTTAGGATGAGCTGGGTCCACACAACATGCAGTAAACTCCGCTTGATATAACTTGTACCTTATCAAGGCTAGAAAAGCAGTTTTGGTTCGTAGTTAGCTTTAAGAATCTTTTTTGGTGTTACACATTAGAAACACTTTAATTTGTTTGATTGTGTAAAAGTACAAATATTATAAAAATTTCAATTATTTGTTGAGCTGGAATTTTCCAGTGTTAAAATTATAATTCACTATTTTGATGGTTTTACACGTGGTTCATTATGTACCGTTAGTAACAGCAACAGGTGTTACTGACGTCACTTGTTTGTCTGTAGTATACTGCTGACAGATGTGTTCTAGAAAGCAAATGCTTCGAACAGCGTTAGTCCAAGTTGAGTAAACAAGAATATTTTTGTGATCTGCTTTTTTAGAAATTAAAACTAATACAAGTAATTTAGAAAAGGAAAAACTTGAGTAGCAACATTTTTAAAATGTAACCTTCCTGAACAGATCTGCACGGGTCGGACCTTTTTTGTGTAACAAGTTTACACTAAGCTGTAAAATGTTTGATTATGAATAATTTTGATAAACCTTAATTTAAAATTCACGAAGTCATTCAATTATTTATTACCTTTAGTTGCATTGCATTTTGTTTTAAAAGAGATTCTTTTGAGTAAATTATTGGTTCAAGATTAAAGTTTTTTATTTTGATCAAATATGATCAAACCTAACAACAGGAAACTAATATCTTTAAGAGTAGAATTTTGATGCCAATTTTATATAGAAAATATCTTTTTAATATTTCTTTAGGTATGTTTGCAGGACACAAATAGTGTTCCACTTTTCTATTAATCTAATTATTACAATTTCTTACAGGAACAGCGTCTTATTTTGTTAAGACAGGTTTTTGTCATCGAAGGCGATTTTTTTTCTTTGGGTTTCCACGTCCGCCCCTAGAAATATGCCACGCAATTATCATAAATAAGTCAGGACTTGGTGGCGCTTATTTGTTTTAGATTAAGTTTGACCTACAATCAGATTTCGACTTAAAACCCCCATTTCTCATAGCTCTACCCAAGGAATAGACCCCTAGTTATGTCGGAAGACTTCGTTACACTTGCTCATAACGTGAGACCAGCTATATGTAAGAAAAATTAGTTTCACTGGCTTTCAATAAACGTAGGGCAGTTGCTTCAAAAAAAAATAAGCTTCACTGGCACCCATGCGTGAGGCCAGCCCTTAGCAAAAAAAAAACCCGTTTCACTGGCGCCGGCAACGTGTAGGGCTTCGAAATTTGTTCAAAATTATTTTGCTTCGAAATTTGTTTGTTCAAAATTATTTTACTTCGAAATTTGTTTGTTCAAAAATTATTTTGCTTCGAAATTTGGTTGTTCAAAAGTATTTTGCTTCGAGATTTGTTAGTTCAAAAATTGTTTTGCCTCGAAATTTGTTTGCCCGAAGTTTATTTGACATTAAGATTTGTTTGTTTAAAAGTTAGGTTGAGACGTTAAACCCCATTCAGTCAATTAATTAACTTAGTCGAATTTATTTTTAACTTTCATTCAGTTTAGACCCAATATAAATTTTTTTGATATCGTTTTGGTAAAATTTATTTTACAAATACACTTTTTGACTTTTACCTTTGGTTGTCCAAATTTGTTTTGACTATTTTTGTAAGGTTCAAATCATTTAGATTTATAAGTTTGATTTCATTAAAATATTAGGCTTTTGCAATCATGTCGGAAAAATTCCAAATTGTTTGTCTACTTAAAGAGGAGCTGGAGTAAGAACTGAAAATTAGAGGAGTAGTGAGTGAGAAACCAGTTTTGGAGAAAAGGAAAATTTTAGGAAGATTGTTAGCTAAAGAAGCTGATAAGCCTGTTGTTTGGTTCGCTTGAGTCAATAAAGAACATTTTTGTCAGAATTTGATGATAAGGCTACAGATTCTATTTTTGAGGGTACATTGGAGTGAGCTGTCGTTATGTCATTTGAGAATTGCTCTTGTGCATAAGCACGTTTTTGATTTTGTTAGCAGATTTTTATTTAGATCGGCATTGCAACGCAATTTAGTCTAGGCGGAACTTGTCGTCGTGGTTGGTCGCTCAGCAGTATGTTGGTCTAGACGAGACTCAGGAAGAGTTGGTCGCTCAGCATTACATAAGTCTAGACGAGACTCGAGGTGAGTTAGGCGCTCTAGAATTTTGCATCATATTTTTTGAGTTGATGTGATTTTGTATTGTTAGTCTAGGTGAGACTCGTAGAGGGTTTGTCACTCTAGCAAATTTAGGCGTTGTGAAGCATTGTAGTTGTTTCGACAGTTCGATTGGTAGTAGGGTGAGAGTGTACCTGAACACTGATTTTTTTTGTTAGCTATCGTCGTGATTAGTTTTTTTATTGATGATTCATAAGCAGGTAAATGACTTTTAGTTGTTGGTGACTGGTTCTCGAAGTATTCGATTTTACAACCTTTGCGTAGTGCCACGGCACATTTGATTGAGAAGTTTTTGGAAGAAAAAGTATTTCTTGTCTACGGAGTACCACAATTTGTTATTTGTGACAATGGTCCACAGTTGATTGGACGTGTTTTTATAGCTTTGTGTGCAAGGTACGAAATCCAAAAGATTTGGTACAATGCTGTTTATGCTCCTCAATGCAATTTTGTGGAAAGAATTAATAAGACAGTGGGTACTGCCATCCGTTCGTACGTAGAAGAACATGATACGTGGGATAGTGAGATATCAAAAATTCAGTACGCAATCAATTCAGCAAAACACGAATCCACCAACTATTCTCCAAATTTTTTAGTCTTTGGTCGTCAGGTACCCTTAAGTGGAAAAGCTTATAGTGATAATTTTAAACCTGGTGAGGATATTGATGTTGTTTCAAGTAGTAGACCTTCTTATGTTTTGGATCGTCAACCTTTGTTTGATATTTTTGGAAAAGTCCGTGAAAATTTACATGTAGCTTATCAACGTTCGAGTAAACGCTACAACCTTAGAAGAAGAGACATTTCATTCCAAGTCGGAGAGAGCGTTTGGAGAGCTAATAAGGTGCTTTCAAGTGCTGGTGATAAATTCTCCGCTAAGTTAGCTCCAAAGTTCGTTTTGTGTAAAGTTCGAAAAAAACATTCCAATTTAGTGTATGAGTTAGAGAATGAAGATGGAACAAGAGCCGGAAAATGGCATGTTAAGGACTTGAAACCCGTTGAAGCATCATGTCCAGACGAGAATGATGACCCTGACAATTAGTTCCAGTCTAGTCATTTCTTTGATGTTAAGCAGAACAATAGTTGTTTGCTTCGTTTTGTTCCGATTTCTGATTTAGTATCGTTTCACTAATACTAAATGGAGGCTGCCATTTGGTAACTAATTTTTTTTGAAAATTTTGTTTGGTAATTGAAGCAAGTGGTTAAGGATTTTTGTAGTAGTTTTGAGGTGTGCATCGGTGTGCACGCTGGTTGTTTTAGTCGCACGTTATTTGAAGATGTTGTTAGAAGATGTCTTTGACAGATATCTTTAGGATGTAGAGATAAGTGGACTATTTAAGTTGCTAGTCCTGATTTCTACATATTCAGGTAGAGAGAATATTGAATTATTCTTTCCCTTATTTCTGACCTGTCAGAAATTTTTGTTTGATAAGGTCAGAGGTTTGCATGGTGAACCTCACCATTTGTTCCATCACTAATAAGATGTGTTGTTTGAAAATTAGTGATAGGATAATCAGTAGGGTGTAGGATATTACAGCCCTGACTGGTAATATTTTGTATTCAATTTTTGTAAGTAACCTTTTGGTCAGGTTACCTTTGTTTTGATTATCACCTTGTGATAATAATATTTTGCATTCGAATTTTGTAAGTAACCTTTTGGTTAGGTTACCTTTGTTTTGATTATCACCTTGTGATAATGACATTTTGTATTCGAATTTTGTAAGTAGCCTTTTGGTTAGGTTACCTTAGTTTTGATTATCACTTTGTGATAATGGTATTTTGAATGTAGACCTATTAGTTAGGCTACCTTTTTGATTATCACCTTATAGTGATAATATTTTGAATAGTTATGCTATTTTGATGTTGTAGCGTTCCTTTTTTGTATATAGAGCGGCTTGAGCTCCAGGAAGTGGAGTTTTTATTTGTGGAAATTAAGATAATTTGTAATATGTTTGGTTATAGTTAGTAAATACTAGCCTCAGTAGGAGTAAGGAAACTCTAGTTAAAGGGTTACTTTGAATTTAGATTTTGATTAATTTTTTTGTCCCGTGGAGTGTTTGACTTTTTACTTTGACCCCTCCCAATTTTGACCTACACCGATTGTGACTCCCCAATTTTGTCTCCCTATGGACGTTAGGTACACGTAGTTACCGACACACTCAAATTTGTAAATATTTGTCACCCTCGTTTTAATAGGTTGATAAGGATTTGTATTGATAATTAAGAATGTGGAAGAGGCTAGTATATATAAAAAAAAATCTTTTGTATTTGTTATACTTAAATTTTTCTTTGTTATAAAGAAAAAAAAGATTTTTTCTTTTAGGAAAGGGGTAGTGTAACAATTTTATTTTTGGTTAATAAATCCATTCATAAAAGTGCAAGAATTATTAAACACTTTTATTAAAATAATAAGTAAAATACATTTAACAACTTTGGTAATACGCTAAAGCGGCATCTTTATTTGGCATTCTATGTATAGTCGAATATCTGTGTCTTCTATAGCGATTTGCAAGCGCGTTTTGGTTGACAGCCCTCTCCTGGGACACTCCGTTCGTCCGAGCGAGTTTTTTTAATCAGTCGGCCATACGTGGTAGAAGAGTCAAGATGTACGAAAAAACGCAGGCCGCCAATTTGCGTATAAATTTTGAGGAGTCGGGACACATCTTTCAATAGCGGTTGGTATCCTATGAACGTTATTAAATTGTTTAATTGAGATATTTTATTTAGCGCAAGAACAACATTAACCATGCACTTTGAAAATAGGAAATCCAATGACTTTTGTTAAAACCACTTTGTATTACGACGTGTAAAATGCAACTTAGAAGATGGAAAGTTTAACCAATTTATAGAAGACCATTTCGTTATACAGCGTAAAGATGCTATTTGGTAAGGCAGCGTGATTCAACATATTGCAGCAGCTGACGAATGTACTGTGACTGCATTTAATTCGACACCTGGAACAATTCCATGTGGTAGAAACTGTTTAGGATGAGCTGGGTCCACACAACATGCAGTAAACTCCGCTTGATATAACAAGTACCTTATCAAGGCTAGAAAAGCAGTTTTGGTTCGTAGTTAGCTTTAAGAATCTTTTTTGGTGTTACACATTAGAAACACTTTAATTTGTTTGATTGTGTAAAAGTACGAATATTATAAAAATTTCAATTATTTGTTGAGCTGGAATTTTCCAGTGTTAAAATTATAATTCACTATTTTGATGGTTTTACACGTGGTTCATTATGTACCGTTAGTAACAGCAACAGGTGTTACTGACGTCACTTGTTTGTCTGTAGTATACTGCTGACAGATGTGTTCTAGAAAGCAAATGCTTCGAACAGCGTTAGTCCAAGTTGAGTAAACAAGAATATTTTGTGATCTGCTTTTTAGAAATTAAAACTAATACAAGTAATTTAGAAAAGGAAAAACTTGAGTAGCAACATTTTTAAAATGTAACCTTCCTGAACAGATCTGCACGGGTCGGAACTTTTTTGTGTAACAAGTTTACACTAAGCTGTAAAATGTTTGATTATGAATAATTTTGATAAACCTTAATTTAAAATTCACGAAGTCATTCAATTATTTATTACCTTTAGTTGCATTGCATTTTGTTTTAAAAGAGATTCTTTTGAGTAAATTATTGGTTCAAGATTAAAGTTTTTTATTTTGATCAAATATGATCAAACCTAACAACAGGAAACTAATATCTTTAAGAGTAGAATTTTGATGCCAATTTTATATAGAAAATATCTTTTAATATTTCTTTAGGTATGTTTGGGACACAAATAGTGTTCCACTTTTCTATTAATCTAATTATTACAATTTCTTACAGGAACAGCGTCTTATTTTGTTAAGACAGGTTTTTGTCATCGAAGGCAATTTTTTTTCTTTGGGTTTCCACGTCCGCCCCTAGAAATATGCCACGCAATTATCATAAATAAGTCAGGACTTGGTGGCGCCTATTTGTTTTAGATTAAGTTTGACCTACAATCAGATTTCGACTTACCCCCCCATTTCTCATAGCTCTACCCAAGGAATAGACCCCTAGTTATGTCGGAAGACTTCGTTACACTTGCTCATAACGTGAGACCAGCTATATGTAAGAAAAATTAGTTTCACTGGCTTTCAATAAACGTAGGGCAGTTGCTTCAAAAAAAAATAAGCTTCACTGGCACCCATGCGTGAGGCCAGCCCTTAGCAAAAAAAAAAAAAACCCGTTTCACTGGCGCCGGCAACGTGTAGGGCTTCGTAATTTGTTCAAAATTATTTTGCTTCGAAATTTGTTTGTTCAAAATTATTTTACTTCGAAATTTGTTTGTTCAAAAATTATTTTGCTTCGAAATTTGGTTGTTCAAAAGTATTTTGCTTCGAGATTTGTTAGTTCAAAAATTGTTTTGCCTCGAAATTTGTTTGCCCGAAGTTTATTTGACATTAAGATTTGTTTGTTTAAAAGTTAGGTTGAGACGTTAAACCCCATTCAGTCAATTAATTAACTTAGTCGAATTTATTTTTATCTTTCATTCCGTTTAGACCCAATATAAATTTTTTTGATATCGTTTTGGTAAAATTTATTTTACAAATACACTTTTTGACTTTTACCTTTGGTTGTCCAAATTTGTTTTGACTATTTTTGTAAGGTTCAAATCATTTAGATTTATCAGTTTGATTTCATTAAAATATTAGACTTTTGCAATCATGTCGGAAAAATTCCAAATTGTTTGTCTACTTAAAGAGGAGCTGGAGTATGAACTGAAAATTAGAGGAGTAGTGAGTGAGAAACCAGTTTTGGAGAAAAGGAAAATTTTAGGAAGATTGTTAGCTAAAGAAGCTGATAAGCCTGTTGTTTGGTTCGCTTGAGTCAATAAAGAACATTTTTGTCCGAATTTGATGATAAGGCTACAGATTCTATTTTTGAGGGTACATTGGAGTGAGCTGTCGTTATGTCATTTGAGAATTGCTCTTGTGCATAAGCACGTTTTTGATTTTGTTAGCAGATTTTTATTTAGATCGGCATTGCAACGCAATTTAGTCTAGGCGGAACTTGTCGTCGTGGTTGGTCGCTCAGCAGTATGTTAGTCTAGACGAGACTCAGGAAGAGTTGGTCGCTCAGCATTACATAAGTCTAGACGAGACTCGAGGTGAGTTAGGCGCTCTAGAATTTTTGCATCATATTTTTTTGAGTTGATGTGATTTTTGTATTGTTAGTCTAGGTGAGACTCGTAGAGGATTTGTCACTCTAGCAAATTTAGGCGTTGTGAAGCATTGTAGTTGTTTCGACAGTTCGATTGGTAGTAGGGTGAGAGTGTACCTGAACACTGATTTTTTTTGTTAGCTATCGTCGTGATTAGTTTTTTTTCAACCTTCCATTTATTAGGTTGTGAATTTAACCAAGCAAGTACGAATTGTGAATCTGTCCAATAAAATTCCCTAGCAAAATTAATATTAAGAATTTTCTTGAACCTTTGCCCTAGATCAGTTAGCAATACTGCAGCTAGTAATTCTAGCCTAGGTAATGTTATGGTTTTTATGGGTGCAACTTGCGCCTTGGCTGCTTGGTTGAATGTTCACGATTTTGAGTAACATATCTGAGGTAAATGCATGCCCCGTATCCCCTTTCTGAGGCGTCTGAAAATCCATGGAGCTCAAAGTACAGAGCATTTGACATAGATACAAACCTCGGAATTGTAATTTTGTTGATAAAGTCTAACTCGTCTTTTAACTTTAACCATTGGTGTGTAAGTTTGTCGGAATTGATTCATCCCAACCTAATTTTAGTTGCCACAGTTGTTGTATAACAAACTTAGCTAGTATGATTATAGGGGCTAACATGCCTAATGGGTCATATAGCTGTGCTGTGAGAGCAAGTATAGAACATTTTGATATGTGAGTGACATTTTTTAGAATTGTGAAGGAATACGTAAATAGGTCAGAATTTGGATTCCACAGTATGCCAAGCATTTTGCCAAATTTATTTGAAAGAGAGATGCATCACTAGAGTAATCTCCAATTCCTTGTATATTGCTCCTGAATTTGCGTAGGACAAACCCGTAATCTTTTAAAATATTTGTTAAATTTTCTTTAATATTTAATAATGAAACTTCAGATGATGAACCTGTTATGAGATCGTCTACATAAAAATCCCTTTGTATAATTGATGATTCCACGGGGTGTGTCAATTTAATTTGCTCGCCTACCTCATATAAGCAACAAGCTGCTAAAAATGGAGCACATGTTGTGCCATAAGTTACAGTGTTTAGGTTATAAATTTTGATTTCGTGACTTGGATCTTCCCGCCACACAATTTTTTGACATTTTCTATCGTCTTCATGGATCCATATCTGCCGATACCTTTTCTCTATATCGGCAGTAAATACAAATTTATGAGTACAAAATCTAGCTATTAATGAAACTATATCATCCGGAATAGTAGGACCTGCTAACAATGCTTGATTTACAGACAAACCTGAAGATGGGTTGCAACTTCCATCAAAAACTACACGACATTTTGTGGTATCGCTGGATTTTTTAAAAACTGCATGATGTGGCAAGAAAAACAAATAATCCTCATTGTTTGATATTGACATGTGGTTTAATGTTAAATATTTTTTCATAAAAACAACATTTCTCTTTAAGAGCACAGTTACCTTGAAACTTACGTTCTAGCTTACCAAGACGTGTTTTTGAGATACTGTAAGAATCACCTATCATGGCAACATTTTCCTTGAAAGGCAATCTTACCTTAAACTTCCCATCCGACTCTCTCACAGTCATTTGGACAAAATACGATTCACAAAACATTTCCTCTGAACTTAAACTGCCTGAATTAGAATTAAATTCGTCTACCTTCCAAAATATTTCTAAATTATCATTCATTTCTTGCATCGATACAAGAGCTATCTGTTTTGCATCAGGGTAACCATAGACATTCCCCGAAACAATCCACCCTAATTTAGCTTTCTGCAAAATGGGAGAATTGGTTTGCTTTATTTGGCCTACACATCAAATCGTAAAACAATGCTGCTCCAATGAGCATATCCACCGGCCCAGGTTGATAAAACAATGGATCAGACAACTTTATATTAGGATCTATTTTGAAATTTGTAATACTAACTTGAGTAAAAGGTAATAGGTTTGTTATGTGCGGAATCACAAGACATTGTATAGATGTCGAAAAATTACTTACACAAGATGCAATTTTTACTTGCGTTTTTTGTTGTATACAAGATACACCTTGATTTATGCCTGAAGCTGATACATTTATAGCTTCAGATTTTAGATTAAGTAATTTGAATGCCCTTTCAGTGATAAAATGTGATTGCGATGCTGAATCTAAAAGAACTCTCAAGGTAACAACTTGATTATTGGCAACAAGTGCATTAACCCTTGCAGTCGATAAGAAAACAGTACAATTTGATGACAATTGTGAGGAAAAATTATTAATTATCTCGGATTCGCCTATTGTGGCATTCTGAGATTCGGTAGCCGCTTGAACTTCAGACGTACTCGATGTTTGCACCTTTGTTAGTATGTGAATAAGACTATTGTGTTTTCTTTGACAAAGTTTGCGTCGTGAAGATTTACATTCAGGTAAAAAATGCCCCAAACGTAAACAATTTAAACAAAGTTTCATACGTTTTACAGCATTGCATCGTTCTGCAGGGTTTAAATCAAGAAAGGCCTTGCAGTTTATAATAGCATGATTGCCCGCACAATTTGGACAAACAATGGTTGTGGTAGTAGAAAAGGATTTAAATGAAATTTCGCCTTTTGGTTTAGTTGTGACACATTTTACAGATTTTTGTGTTTCGGGATTATCCTTTTTTACTGTTAACGCTTTTAATATATTTTGTTTGTTTATCAAAAATTCAATTAATTGTTTTAAAGTGGGCACTGTATTATTTGCATTTTCATTTGAACTGAGCTTGCAATGCCAGTCCTTAGAAGTTTGTACATCAAGTTTGCTGACAATGATTGGCACAATCAGAGCATCCCACCTATCAACCGGTTGCTTTAGAGCATCAAGACATTGAATATTATTTCAAACATCGTCAATGAGACGCCTTAAGCTAATTTGAGAATCTTTAAATATTGGTTTTAATTCTAATAAATTTTGAACATGATTCTCAATGATTAGCAAAGCTTGATTAAAACGTTTTTCAATAGCCTGAAAAGCTATCTAATAATTTGTGTTTGTTATCTCTAGAGATTTAATCATATCCAAAGCCGTTCCTTTGACACATGATTTTAAATAACAGAGCTTTTGACTATCAGATAACTCTTCATTATTATGAATTAGTGCTGAAAAGATATCAATAAACTGTTTATATATGGAAAAACTCCCATCAAAGGTTGGCATTTCTACTCTGGGAAGCTTCATGTTAATTAACTTGTTTGATTTTTCAACAGGACTCTTGCTAGAGGCTGCACTACTAGACTCATGATCCTCAAAATTTTTGAATACTTAGAAATAAAATTTCTTGCTTTAGAAATAGCAATGAAATAATTATTTTGAAACGTTTCTCTAGCTAAGAGATTTGCATTTACATCTTCATCAATAGTTTCTATTTCACCCTGAATATCATTAAACTGATCGTATAAAATTTCAATATTTGTTAAACGTCCATTTAAATTTTGAAGATCTGATTCTGATAAATTAGATTCATCTAGTGATTGAATATATTTTGCAAAGTAACACAGAGGATTTGATACGGGTCAATTCAGTACTACGACACCAAGGGACGGATCGGGACCCGTGAGCGGCCTAGCTCTAGCCGGTGAGGGGTAGGTCAGACAAAAGTCGTAGATTGGGATTACTAAATGCCCTAAGATAACAATTATAATGAGATGTGAATTCGGTAAAACATCAAAAATCGGGTGGGCACCACCAGTAATGTCACAATGCTAGATTACAAAAGGAGAATCTCGTCACTGGTCGGTAGACTCCTTGCAGCTCAATATTTAACATAAAATTCTCAGAAAATCTCGCAGAGTATAGAGGTTGAATTCACCCTACTAACATAAACTTCTTACTAAAATAATGCACGTAGACAACTTTACTTAATTCTATTAACAAATCCCAACGACTGAAATAAATACATGGGTTGGTTACATAAACAATATATATAATATATATATATATATATATATATATATATATATATATAAATATGAACAAGTAAATGTAAACATTACCACAAGTAATATTGTCGATAAAGTAAATGGCATACAATTACTATGACTATAAGGTGTACTGGCCAGTAAAACAATGTGTAATAAAATTAAGGTGGAGTTGAGTGCACAGGACACCCCCACTTGCTCTACTTACACAGTAACTAATAAAGTATTTGAAACGTACTGCGTAGGACGCCATGTGCATGCAATCCTACGCTACTAACTTAACGGCAACACTAACTTTCAATTCAAAATGTAAATTGTGATCTTAATTCAGCAAATATGTAATAATTATTTTGAATAAATGGAAGTATCAGTACAACTGTCTTAAATATTACGTTAATTGGGAATAATATGGTTTAACTATTTATACTAGTTAAATGTGTTTGTTGTTCACGACAACGGTAAAGTATCAATAAAGCGCACACACTTTAGGACTCGGGGATAAGGGATTAACACAACTTCATGTACGGGTTGTGCTTAGTTTAATTACACAAACATTCAATTATAATCGGCGTATTTGGGGCTGCACTGTAAAATCTACGAATACAGTCGCTTACCTTGTAAGGTGGATTGTACCAGTCAATACTGTGAGGGTGTCGAGTTTTATACTTTCAAACTCGTGACAATTAATCTATTACTTGATTCCCCAACAACTAGGTTATATTACGGGCCAACCGCAACCGTAACGAGATTTCCATTCATCCTCCAGACAGTAACTCCCAAATTCATTGGCATTAATTAATACTTCTAAAACGTAAACAACAAAAGAGGATGCCTCAATCTACAACACAATGATTAACCACGTGCAGCACGTGACGCTATTAGCGAAGATCAACAATCAAAACTCGGCACTTGTATTGTAACTTCCCCTGAACCACCAAAATAAACGATCGAATAACTATGATATTGTAACTACATATTTCATGTAGGAACTGAATAAACCCGCTCTAAGCGATTTTTTTTATATCACAAACTCAACTTGACAAACCTACCTCATAAACGTCACAGACCTCCGTCTTTTTGATTACCTCAAAAAAAAACTCGAAATTATGAAGGAATGTGCGGGCAATGAATTTGTAACGGGCATTTTACATACTTTAACATTTTACGCTATCCTCAATTCATAAATACATTTCTACAAATTACTATTTTTACATTTGATATTTATTAACTCCTTAGGCGAGTGCATCGTATTATAATGAGTAGATTGCATCGTTCTTGTCTTGCCGTAAATATAAATTTTGTTCCTTATGTGGATATACAAGTCTAGATAAGAGACGATAAGAAGTTGTAATCACGACGAATTGATATAAACGGATGAGCAGTTGAAGTTCGTTCTTGGTTCCGATATATTAAGTACGTTAAAATACTGCTTCTTCTTTTGCTTTGACAATAGTGAGAATTAATGCGGTAACAATTTTCGTATTGTTCCTGAACAAGCACAGCACGTTTTTAGTTGTTTTTCTTGTGAAGTAAAAGTTGTATTTTAACTGTAGCAGCGTGTAGTTCAAATTCCTTTGGAATGAAAGATGCTTTATAGACGAACGTGTTTACTCGACCTGCACGTGCGTTTTACGGAACATTGACGGACTTACTTAGTGATACGCGTACTTTACTAATTTGTGGTTTTAGTTGTTTGTCTTGTGAAATAATAGTCGTAGAACTTGCTAAACTAACCAATTCTTTCTTTAGGATTAATGTGTGTGCGATCTAGTCTAGTGTCCCTTTGTTTTATCAGATTAGTGCATACTTTGGATTATTTAAATACAGTGGATACTGTAGTTTCTGCATTTTTCTAACACCAAAGAATCTAAAATAGATCATTGCTTGCGCGAATTTCGTTATTTGCGAAATATAACAGATTACCGGTTTACAAACGTATTGGTTGAAGTTTCTCACTGCTTTTTGGAGGTTTATGAAAATAATATACATTTGATCCCAGTTGAAATTAAACTAGTGCTACAAAATATTTCGAAATTATTGTCTCAGGAAATAGAATTAACAAGAAATTTATCAATGCTACATAGTTCCGTCGCGTGATGGTGTCTGCTGCTAACCCCAGTGAAATGCGTAGGTGTGATTAGTGTGGCGTGTGATAAGTTCCATCAACACCCTCACAGTCCAGGGTGAAGTGCTTCGTTAGCGTAGGACATCGTGAATCTCACACTTCCGTTGCAAGGAAGCGTGGCTGAAGGACTTTTTGTAAGTTGAACTATTTCCTACTTGTTATTACTTTAAATATCTATCCGTTGCTTTACCATATCTTTGTCGTTCTGATACCTTTTACAAAAGACTTGCATGATATTTTAACACATAAAAAAAAAGAAAGAAAGAAAGATCAATACTACTGAATTACTCATATCAATTGTGTCTTAACTATTTATTTTCTTTTAACATTTTGTCTGATTTATGTTTAATTGGTGTGTGAGGAAACGTTTCTGCTACTCCCCAATATTACCTCACTTTGTATTAAAAATTTTTGTACTGCTTTTACCGTTGTTATATTATATAGATTATCCAAACAGTTTTTTTTTACATTCTACCAAGTACTGAATAATTTAGACTAATCATTGCTGCTATGCTTTTTCCTTTTTTTTCAGGTTTGCTTGACTATTTTTATTGCAGGTATTATCACTAACTCCTTACAGCCGCGTACATGGTATGTTGGTCTGCTTTCTACAACCCTCCCTAATCTCCGATTGAGCCCGGTCACTTCTTTGGTTGATTTTCTTTGTGTTACGCACGGCTACGAGCCAACGTAGCATAACTTTGGTGCCCGAACAGGGACTGCCACGAATTACGTAACATAAAATTTTTGGCGCCCAACGTGGCTGCCTCGAAACAAAACGTAACACGCTCTTTGTTATATTTTAAACTGATGAATTATTTACACAAACTAAGGGACTTTATATACATATTTCTCTAATATAAGGTAACAAAATAAACGGAACGTTACAGATTACTAACCCTAATCAAGTGAGATGAGATATTTTGTTAGTGCATTCCAACTAGCATCCTTCTCTTTCTTGCCTTGTGGAACTAAATAAATGCCTTATTGAACAGGTAAGATTATTTGTGTATCTTCTGTCCTTTCCTTTCTTGGTAGAATAGCCGCCAATTTGTGAATGTATTGGAATTTTACCTTGATGTTGAAAATATAATCTTGCTGTATTTTGGATTGAATAATTTAGCAAATTTCTTCTCCAAATTATAATCCTCCTAAAATGATTAAGTATGCTATTGGAGCATTGATAATTACCCTAATGTGCTTGATGTAGTAAAAAGGGTTGGCATTACTGGTGCAATACTTCAAACTTCTTGGAAAATTTTTAATAATTAACAAATCTTAATTGTTTTTCGCTAATTCGCCGAAGGACCATTTTATGATGAGTAAACTTCTCGATTGTAGTGCAGCTTGCATGTGTAGTTACAGTAAATAATAATTGAGAGCAGAGAAAACGTCTACTTTATTTGAAGGCTAACACAACAATGAATTCAGTGTCTCTCTGGTTAGGTAAAATTAGTACAGAGGCGCTACTAGGCGATGTGGTGGTAAAAATTCAAATTTAAAATTAAATAGAGGGCGTTAACACTATTACTGTGATAAAATACTTACAGACTTGCAAACGGCAGCATTTGTAACAGTTTTAACTGATGCATCAAATCATTATGAAATTAAATTGTATCCAATACTAGTAAGATATTTTAATGTTACCAAGGGCATTCAAGTAAAAACTTTAAATTTAGAATCCATTGAGAGCTAAACTGCTGAAATATTGTCAAATCATCTGTACAGAGTAATAAATGAAAACAATTTGAAATCCAAAGTTGATACACAACAGCAGATACAACAAACAGAAATTTTGGTGGGCAAAAACAAAAAGGGGTGATTAATGTGTTTGTAAAATTACAAGATTTACTCCAAAAGAAAAAACTAGGAATATGTTGTAAAATGCACATGTTTTGTCAAATGCAATCTGCATGGCGTCATCTAGAAGTAATAATATCTGCAATTAATTAATTTGTAATTTAATCGTTTTACTGTTCACGCAGCTTCTTAAAAACAATTTTGTGAAGAACCGAATGTGAAATACAAAAGCTTTTAGAATATTTTAAGTTACATGGTTTGCTCAACTCATACTGTAGAGTGTGTTCTACAATTATTTGAGCCTCTCCCTTAATATTTTTTAAGTTTAGATAAACATCCTAGAATTCTTGAATTATTTTTCAATAATGAAATATCTGAGATATCAATGTATTTTGTGCACAATCAAGCATCAATTTTCACAAAACAATTCAAAAGATTGAAGGTGAACACATTCCAGCTACAGAAGTTAATCTTAGTTTGAACGGCTTGTCCTTCTTCCTTCAATATAAATCTCGATTTGAACAAAAATTTCTTCCTTTAATTATAAAAAAAATTGTAGACTTAGAGGAATTAAATCCAATCACAAGAAGTGCAGAATTTTTACCAAACACATTTTCAATAAATCGAAGAATGGTCTGAAACAAACATCATGGGAAATAACAGTTTTCACTTGTTTGCAGACTTCATCACTAGTACATTGGACGGATATTGCAGCTGAATTGCTACAGATTGTGTTTCTTATTTATAAGTTATGGATAACGCCTTTTTCAAATAAAAATATTGACCTAATAAAAGAGTTGGCGCCTACTTATTTTAAAAAAGCACATTAATTATGTATCAAGATACCTCAATTATATTATAACTGGAGATATTTTCAAAAACATATGATTGTAACAAGTGACTCCAACCTAAGGGGTAACTTGATACAGCAATATATTTTTAGCAGTCACATGTTAGGGATTTATGAAAGAGTGCTGATTTTCATGAAATAGTAAGCCTAGGACATGACTGAAATGCTATCTTTTAAATGACCCAATTATCACAACTCTCTAGTGAGTTACGCTAATGGATAGATGAAAACTGTGATTCAGTGAGGCATTACATAAATCAAGTAATTGAAACTGTGCAGAAATTGAATCGTACAGGATTTAAAATTGATGATACCTGGGTTGGTTCACTTCTGTTAGCAGGCCTTCCAGATAAATTCATGCCAATTATCTTAGGCTATCGAACATTCTAGTATCGATATTAAAACTGATATAATAAAATCTAAGTTGCTTGATATGAATATCAATAATGGTGAAACTCATGGAATTGCTGAAGCATTTGCTATTAAAGCTAATTCAAGGAAGCTCAAACCAACAGTGAAGGATAACAGAACTAACATTGAAAAAGATTGAAGTAATATCATATGCTACCGTTGCAAGAAGAAAGGCCACTTTATGAATAAATGTCCTGACTATAATAAACAAACGCCTGAAAGTACTAGCATTGTTTTGAGTGCAGTAATTTTAAGCGGTAAATTTAAGACTACGGATTTCTTTATTGATTCTGGTTGTAGCATGCAATTGATAGCCAAAAGGTATTGGCTTAAAAACATTCGCGAAGAGAATCATGAAACAGAAATAACTGTGGCAAATAAAAGCACATTTCGGTAATTTGTTCAGGCGATATTGACATTACCATTTAATCAAAATAAATTTCACATAAAAATAAACCATGTTCTCTATGTACCTGGTTTAATAACGAATCTTTTAACTGTGTCGCAAATGATCAAAAATGGTAATGAAGTGTTTCATGAAAACGGGTGTAATATTTACAACAGTAGAGGCACTCTCATTGCAACGGCTGATTTGTTAAATTGAGTGTATAATTTAAATTTTGAATTCGTACGGCATTCAGTTCTCACAACAAGTGAAGTATGGTATCGAAGATTTGATCATCTCAATTACGAAGATTTAGCTAATGACAACTGGTCTTGTTAATGGCATAGAATGCAAAGGATGCTTCAATAACAACATGAAGTGCAAAGTTTATTGCAAGGGAAAGCAGACAAGGCTCCCTTTTAATCACAAAAGCATCAAAGCTTCTGCTGTTTTAGAAATTATTCCCACAGATGTATGATCCGATGGAAACAAAAATTTTGGGAGGTTGGAAATATTTTTTTTGTTTTGCAAGACGATTATACAAAAATGAGTTTTGTATATTTTCAAAAAACTAAAGACAAAACGTTTGGAAACCAAACTTTAAAAATTTCGCAGAAACACAAAAAGATAAAAAATGAATATTCTTCGTATGGACGGTGGAGGAGAATTTTGTGGGAAAAATTTTAAAAATTTTTTTAGCTAAACTTATATTTAAACACCAAAAAATGAATGCCTATAACAGAATGGTACTGGTGAACGTCTAAATCGAACACATAGAAAAAGCAGGATGTTTACTTTTTAACACGAATCTAGAAAAAAAGTTTTGGGCTGGAGCAGTCAACACCTCCATTTACCTACGAAACCATTCTATAGTTACAGGACTTGATAAAACACCTATTGAAACGTGGACCTATACGAAACCAGATGTTGGTCATTTGCACCTTTTTGGGAGTGAGGCAATGATGCATATACCGAAAGGAAAATGTGAAAAAATGGGACAAAAAGTAAAAAAGAACTCTGTTAATCGGTTTCTGTGAAAACATAAAGGGCTATCGACTTTCGACATGGACACAAAAAAATATTGTCATAAGTATGGACATAGTTGTGAATGAGAAGAACAATAGCGTCAACATTGTGGCAAATCGTAATTAACTCAATTCATTAGATTTAGTAGAATATTCTGATATTATTCAAGATAACGTTCAGGATATTTCTAGTGTGTCCAATATCATCGAAGGAGATGATAGCACAGATATAATCATGTTCCTGACACTTTGGAAGAAATTCCCAAAATTACTGAAGCAATCAGAAGATCAGAAAGAATTCCGAAACCAAAAAGGTTTGATGATTATGTTAGCTATCTGTGCTTAGAAAGTGACAACAACACATTTACATTAGAGGAGGTCTGTCACAACCGGATCGAAACCAATGGATAAAGATTATGCAGGAAGAGTTGCAGTCTTTACAGTATAATAATGCATGGGAGTTAGCAAATATTCCGATAGACAACGATATAATAGTAAAGTACATGTGAGGTGAAACACCGTGCAGGATTGGTAACAAAGGGGTTTTCACAAAAAGCAGGTATAGATATTGATGAAACTTTTTCACCCATCATTAAACATTCAATATTAAGATTGTTTTTGCCCTATCCGTTAAACTAAACACGAATATTTTTCATCTTGATGTGGCAACAGCTTTCCTTAACAAAGTTCCGAAAAAAGATATTTTTATGATGATTCCTTAAGGACTAAAAATTAATCCAAAGAACATAATATTAAGGTTAAAAAATGCTATATATGACCTTAAACATCTGCCAGATTATGGTATGAAAAAGTTGAAAACTTTGTCATAGGTGCAGGTTATAAAAGTCCCAATTGAAGTCTTGTTTATACACCAAGATGAAAGGGCTGAAGCCCATCATTGCTGTTTATGTTGACGATTTTATCATTTTTGCAAATGATGCACTTCAATCGAATAATTTAAAAATAAAACTATGTCATATGATTCATATTATAGACCTGGGTATAGTTGAAGTAGTAAGTTGAAGCATTGTTTAATGTTTTATTACTTTTAATCCAGTGGGAGTGTTAATAAAAGTTCAAAAGTTATGTATATATTGGCAATGACATCGGTAGTTAATAACTACTAACGTCTCTTTGACTTTTCTAGTATCTTGCTGTATTAATTATTATGTAAAATAAGAGTTCTATGGCTGACATTTGTTCCAAACTTTAATCCATTTTCTGCTAAATAACTAACATATTCAATGCTACTTCAGTGAATAATATCATATTTAACTACACTTCAATTTAATAAATTAAAATGTACAAAACCCCGACGTCATTTATGTTTTTTACTCAGAGTTGAATGAAGTTGTTAACAAATCTCAACTAAATTCAGAACACAAAATATAATTTGTTTTTATTGTGAAGAAATTTGATTTTCATCAGACCCTAAGCGTTTAAGAGCAATCAGAGAAAAGGGGGAAACCCCTGATAAGGGTTTTAGGAGACTTGGGGAGAGAATTAACTAGTTTTAGCTGCAATATCTGCTGATGGCTCTTACCTCCTCTGATTACTAAAAAAGAATCATATGTATGTTTGCACATTTTTCAAATTGTACACATTATCTATTACACAAAATAGATATCTTTTCTCATAGTACTTTACCATAGTCTCCTGAAGCTCTAAAAGTCTTGTGTGATATGAAGAAAAAGATAAAAATTCTTCGTTCTCAACTATTAATAGTAAAGACACGTTTACGATAGAAACTGACACTTCAAATGAAGCAACAGGAACGACTCTTTCATAACTTAGCGCACTAGTTACATTCTCTTCCAGGCCTTTTTTTCAGTCGAAATTTAGACACTCGTCAGTAGAAAAAGAAGCACATGCAATTGTTGAAGTAACTTGGAAGTGGCAGCACTATCTACTGCGAAGACATTTTAAACTAATCATTGATCAACGTTCCGTTATGTTTGATCTAAATTCAAAAGCAAAATAAAAAGCTGACAAATTCTAAGATAGAGATCAGACTTACAAATGATTTAGTTACAATATTATTTATAGGTCTACACCTCAGAATACAGCTCCAGAATGCACTTTCTCATATGTGTTCTGCAACAACAGCTAACAAATCTCAACCTATTGTGCTTGATGGAATTACTAAAAGTATTATTGGATTCGAACCAAAACTTTGTTTATTCTATGGAAAATATAAAAAAATTATTTCTTCTTGTCCTGTAAATTGAGAAATTAAGCCTAGATTTTATATATATATATATATATATATATATATATATATATATATATTATAGTGGTTTTAAAAGGTTAAAAAGAAATATAAACGAAACAATTTCAAAACACCCTGTATAAAGGAACAACCCGAATTTACGGGCGAAATTTATTCCAGTTAGTTCATTTTTAAGTAACAGGTATTAACAAAATTTTACAAATAATGATTAAAATTTAGTAGGTTTGCAAAAGAAATAAAATGTTAGAAGCCAATGCCATTAATTTATTAATTTAATTGAGTTTAATTGAACGGTTATTTACGTATAATATGCATAAAAACGTGTAAAAATCAATAATACCAAGGTGAAACGCGTTGCTAACAAACAAATATATCGGTGGGGTTGAAATACACTGAAATCCAACTCGTAGAAATGTTAGTTAAAACGTACGTTTAAAATTAAACACCTGCGTATTTTCTAAATGTCAAGTTTTACTTACTTTTTATAGATAGCAAACGGTTACAAAGAATATCGGTAAACCGTCGCATGTGTTCGCAGTAAACACTAATGAGGGGTATTTAAGGCAGTCCACGTGGGGTTAGATAGCAGATGGTCAGGAATATCGATTTTCTACCACTCAAGCAAGGTTAGAAAGAGACCTAGAAAACTCATAAGCAAGGGACAACGGTAGTATAGGCGGGATTTATAGGACGTCAGTGAATATACGATTGGTCGATATTGTTAGTTGGACGTGAGACCAATACGAGCATAGTGTATATTAATTTTCAGAAAATATCGTAACGGCGCGCTGAAATTCACGGACTTAGAAATCGGTTGAGCTCAAAATTTTAAGAACGTGTTCTTGTAGATGGGGGATTTCGGATGAAAGGCGGCCAGAAGGTGGCAGCCTAAGTTGTATAAATGCTTTTCGAAAACATGGTGAAGGCCCTTAATATTTCGATCGCTTCAGACGACGTATGAAAGTTATCACGAGTTTGTAAGTTTTATAAAATCATTTTAAATTATAGTGCACAGTGTTAGCCTCATAATTTGTACGTGGTTTGTGTGCCGAGATTACATTTTTTAATTGAGGTATCACCTATAATTTTTTAACAAGCTCGTGTCGTGACGTTAAGTAACGTGGATTAAAGTAAATAATTGTGAAAGACGTATAATTAATTTGAATTTGGAAATTGGATACACCGTGGAGGCAGCACTAGCAGTTCAACTTAAATCGGGTTCTTCTACTAGTAGCTAGAAGCGGCCTGCAAAGCAGAGAAAAAACAAATACATGGCATCGTGTACGGAACAAAGATCGTCTAGAAATTCCAGGTAATGCCTTGAAATTGTGGTTATAAACTATGAATATTGGGTGACGTATGAGAGTGATTTTGAAGGTAGTGTGCATTTTTTGCGTATTGAACATAATACATATAACTAACTTTATTATGGTATTTAAATAGAAATCTGAAGTAGGGCTGGCAAAATTCGAAAAAGTTGTATTCGATTAATCGAATTTTGCAGTATTCGCAAACCGATTAATCTATTTTCTATCGAATATTCGATTAATCGGTTAATAAAATATTCGATTAATCGATTAACTGATTAATGGAATAATCGGTTAATCGAATATTCGATTAACCGATTATTCGATTGTTAACAAATTTTTTAGTTAACTAATTGGCTAGTTCATTAATCGGTTAGTCAATCAATCGTATGGTTGTCTAGATAATCTATTAATCGACTAACCGTTTAATCGACTAATCAACTAGTCAAACAAATTATTACTAACCAAATAATCGTTTGTCTAATTAATTCACTATCGTGCGGGGTAGTCAATTACAAAATCCATCAAGTCGTGTTTCATTTCATTTTCAAGTATCCTCCATCCAATAGCAAGATCTTGTCCTGAACTTGTACTATGTATGGTTGTATTTTTGTCTTCCCTCACGTTATAGCTTGCACACATAGGAAAAAGAGAGCTTGGGCTCTATATACGTAATACAAATAATACGGCTATAATTTAGTTAGGTATTATAAGTTCAAGTTAGAAATAAACTTATAAAATCATTTTAAAATTATGAACTTGCAGTTTAATAAGCAACAACTAAATTATAAACTATAATAGTGGACCCACTCAGGTAATCGGAAATCGAACAGCTATTAATACATGCGTTTCTTTACTATATTATTGTACACTTACGTAGGTAGTTGATTTTAATCTATTAGGTAATCAAACTGAATTATATATACGTCACGGATCATGTTAGTCAATTAACACAATAAAAAATTATTCTTCCAATTGATTCAAGTCAGTTATTCAAATAACAGTGATTATAGGTGTTGTTGGATGTATTTCTAATTTATTTGACAAATATATATCGTTTGTAATTTTGTGTACAGGTCCGGTTCCTGTACATAGGTCAGAGCACGACTAAGTTTTATTTTACAACATGTTTGTACTGTTATATTTTTAATTTTACTAGAACTTTTGTTCTGTAAGGACTTGCCTCTTAATAGAAATAAAAACAAACCATTTTTCTTTTAACTGTATTTTATTTACCCATAATTTTTAATAGGTGTGTCCTATTGGTCGACTAATCGAATATTCGATTAATCGATTATTCGAATATTCGATTAATCGAGTAATCGATTTGTTAATTTTTAAAAACCGCGATTTTCGATTAATCGATTAATCGAATTTTATTACCAGCACTAATCTGAAGGTGTATATAAAGCTTATTAACGTTCCATCAGGAAGTTAAATTTTGTGAAGAGTACATGGGTGTTTTTTTTGTTTGTTGTAAGAGTATGCAAAGTATAAGTGCATACATTATTCATAATTAACTGGGTTATCATGAGCTCACCATACTCCAGTTTACTTAGATTTAAAATAAATTATATAAAAGGAATGAGAAATAAGGTATTATTCAGGGCTCATTTACTCCGGGTACATTCTATGTGTTTGATAATTTAAATTAAAATCCAGGACATTACAAAATAGGATTTATTGAGGTGTAACTTGATCACTGAAATGTGGATAATATTGAATTTTATTTGTAAATAGTGAAAAATAAAAGATTGTATGTTTGTTGTATTTTGTGGTTTTATTGGGAGTGTGCGTGAACAATAGAATATAAGAGTAAATCTAGATATCAAAGAGGAGGTTCAACTGAGCTAGCCGGAAGCAGTTGAAGAAGGCAATTCAACCGAGGAAGAGTGGAAAACGGGTAAGAAATTATATTTTTTTTAAATTATTTAATATTTGAAAAATTTGCTATTATGAGTAATTTTCGAGTTTTGAAAATTTAATAAAATTTTCGAATATATTTTTGTTGGTGAGGCTTTTACCCGAGTTCCACGGCAATATATACTATCTGTGTGCAGTAGTCTAACCTAGGTCTGCCTCTTCTTCTCTTTTTTTTATCTCTGCTTCTAATATATTCCGCACTATTCCCTCATGCCGTAGTATGTGGCCTATCATCCTATCTCTCCTATTTTTTACTGTTTTCCACATATTTCTTTCTTCCCCTACCATTTTTAGTACCTCTTCGTTCTTAACCTTGTCTGTCCATGATATCTTCATCATACGTCTGTAGCACCACATTTCAAAGGCTTCTACCTTTTTCTTGTCTGCTTCTCCTACTGTCCAGGCTTCACAGCCGTACAGTGCTGTGCTCCACACATGTTTTAAGCAATCTTTTCCTTGTTTCTATGTTTGTAGTCTTTGAGCACAGTAGTTGCTTTTTCTTGTTAAATGTAGCACGACCTTGTGCTAATCTTTGTTTTATATCTTTTGTGCTTTTCCCATCTTGCGTTATTTGGTTTCCTAGGTAGCAGAAATCCTTAATCTCTTGTAAGTTCGTGTTACATACTTGTATTCTTGTTTTTGATTTATTTTCCCCAGCTTTGCATACTAGAACTTTAGTTTTAGTTTTGTTAATTTTCATACCGTATCTCTCTGTTTGAACCGTTTCCATTTCATTAAGAGCAGCTTCTAACTCTTCCTTGCAAGACGCTAATACCGCTATAAAATTGCAAATCTATGCATATTAATTTTTTGTCCCTGCATAGTAATTCCAAATGTCTTTCTGCATTTGACAGTATTCATTGCCACTTCTATGTACAAGTTAAAAATCAATCACATGCCTGTCTCACCCCTTTCCTAATGTTTACTTCTCTATGTTCCTGCTCTAATTCTATTACTGCTGTTTGCTCTTTGTATAAGCTATGTACTATTCGTCTATCCCTATAACTCATTCCAATCTTTTTGAGTATTTCAAACATTTTTTTCCATTTTACATTGTCGAATGCTTTTTCCAGATCTACAAACCCTATATACACGCTTTCCCCTTTTTCTATTGTTTTCTCCATTATCACTCTCAGAGTTAAAATAGCCTCCCGTGTTCCCCTGTTTCGCCTAAACCCAAATTTGTCTTCTCCTAGTATTTCTTCCATCCGTTTTTCCATTCGTCTTTGCACAATTCTAGTTAATATTTTTAACACGTGTGCTGTCAAACTTATTGTTCGAAAATTTTCACATCTATCCGTGCCTTTCTTTTTTGGTATAGTTACTATGATGCTACGTTTGAAATCTTTGGGTATCTCGCCTGTCTCATACATATAGCTTACAAGTTGGAAGAGACGTTCTGTTACTGCTTGTCCAGCGGCTTTTAGAGTTTCTGCCTGCACCTTATCTGTACCCGGCGCCTTGCCATTTTTCAGACTCTTTAATGCTAATTCAAACTCATCTCTAAGTATAGGCTATCCCAAGTCATCATTTTCAATGTCTGATTCCTGTTCTAATGCAGTTAGTTCCTCTCCTGCATATAAATTCCCTATATATTCTTGCCATCTACCCACTTTCTCTACGTTTTCTATGATGACGTTTCCTTGTACGTCCCTAATATTTTTGCTATATGGTTTTATATCCCTAAAATTCATTCTAATTAATTTGTATGCTTTGTCTGTCTTTCCTATTTCCATCTTCGTTTGTACCTCTTTGCACTTTTCATCAATCCATTGTTTAGCTCTCCTGCATTTTCGAATAATTTCCCATTTTATGGCTTTGTATCTATGTTTTCCTGTTTCGTCTGATTTATTTTTGTATTTTTGTCTTTCTTTTATTAAATTCAGGATATCCTTTGTTATCCATGGTTTCTTATTTTCTTTTTGTGTATACCCCAGAATATCTCTGGCCACCATGTCTAGGCTGGATTTAATGTTATTCCATTCTGTTTCTAATTCCTTAGTATCAGATATTTTCCTGATATCTTTGAGCAATTCATTTGATTTTTTTTCGAATCTTTCTTGAATATTTTTATCTTTTAGTTTTTCTAAGTTCAAGTTCCTTTTTCCGTTTCTTTTTTTCACATTCTTAAATTTAAGTGCGGCCTTAATAATTACGATGTTGTGGTCAGTGTCTATATCTGCTTCTGGGTAGCTTTTACAGGTTTTACTTGATTCCTAAACCGTTGTCTAACAAGAATGTAATCTATTTGATATCTTCCTATATCTCCTGGCATCTTGTACTCATAATCAATATATTCTCACAATTAATGACGAATACTCATGATATTAATTTGCCATTTTCTATCCACGTATAACTTCATTAACTTCATTGCTACTCTTAAAAATATTTGTTATCTCTTTAGAACTCCCACCTACATTCACATTGACAGAGGAAGCTCATTAATGTCTAACGAATTAAAAATATACTTGAACTCTAATGGAATCGCCTCCAGCAGAACTATATCTTATAACTCTCGCGGCAATGGTCAACATGAAAATTCACAGGTAATTGGTATACAATTCAATTAACCATAAAAACCAAAAATAATAATATAAATCAATGGGAGAATTTACTTCTCAAAGTACCATATTCAATAGGAAGCTTACTCTGTTTCTCTACAAACGAAACTCCACATAAACGATTGTTCAGGCACCAAAAGTGAAGTAAGTAATGGAGAAACTATTCCAACTTGAGTTTTAAATCCAAGTCCTGTTTATCTACAATTTGTTCGTAATTCCAAATATGATACAGTAGTCCAAAAGTTACACTACTCGAAAGTAATGCTGAATATGCTCACATTAAAGATTCTGAAGTAAGTATAACCTCTGTATCTACCCAGGATCACTCCAGTTGGTAATGCTCGCACTAGAAATTCTGAAGGAAGAAGGACCTCTGTTGTCCAGGATCTGGTTCCAGTGGGTAAAAATAATTCACCTGAAAATGAAGTTTTAACTCCTGAAACAAACGAAATGCAATCTGAAACTTCTATGTCCCATGGTGAATTAAATGAATTCCAAAATGCTCAACCTAATGTGTGTATAGGTTTTAGATCTCAGAGATCAGTGCCTCACCTTGAAGATTAGGGCTTATAATTTTATAGGCAGGGGTGAATGTGATATAATTTATGATCTAGGAGACTTTTATGGAACTACATGCATCTTAGTCTGATGTTGATGATAAATATTATTATTTCTTATCTATCATTAGTTTTATTGTTGTAAAAATCAACTTTAATTAATGTTTATTAAATTCATTTTACCGACGAAGAAAAATGGGATATTGACGAAGAAGAATTGGAAATAGAACTAAAATTATCATCAAGGACGGTTATCAACACTAGTTTTGAAATGAATATGTAGCTATTACTAAATATATTCACCGTTTTAAGAATTTTGCTAACTTTACCTGTAACGGTCGCAAAGGGTGAGATGTTTTCGAAATTAAAATTAACAAAAAATTATCAGAGATCAAGCATGAGCCAAAAGAAGTTGAATATCTTGGCAATGATATCAATAAAAAATGATATGCAGTCAATTAATATTGACAAACTGCGTGAAAAGTTTACCGAATATAAAGCTTGGCTATGTATTATCTTTTCTGAAAATAATAAAGAATATTTACTTTCCTACGTAAAATTTCACATATATGATGATAAACCATAATGTTTGTTGGAAAACACCACATAGCTACTTCGCATGTCTAAGAAAAGTACTACACATTAGGCCTGGCTGTCGCCCTCCAGCACCGTGCTGATGGCAGATACAATTTGATAATTAGAAAACAGTATGTCAAAAGTGATTACTTTTATGATTTCTGTTAGTAAATCATAACAAGCTTTCGAAATACATTCCACTGTGACCGGCAAATTTTATGTTAGGTACTTTTTTGTTTGGTGTATAGATTAATCACTTTTACATATGCACAGAATATTTTTACACCTACATCAAGCAGCTGAGACTGATTTGTTCCTACAGAAATTACAGTCACTGGTTTGCATATTTCAGTAGTGTCTTACATGGTCTGTAAAACGAACATGTAATTTATCAATTACCAACTCTACATGTATTTTTTAAAGGATGCCACGTGTACAACCAATTGTGCATTAATTTGACTGTCATGTAACCATTTTTAACTGTAGTAGTGAAACTATTTGAGAAATGTTCTCTTGGATTATATATCTATTTAATATCAGGTATGAAGGTAGTTTATTACCATCAGATGCCTTGCTTAGCATTGATGTAGATCTTGATTTTTCATAACCAGTTGATTTGGGTGCTGTTACGTGCAATTTGCACTTAAACAGTGTTTTTAGGTTAAGTTTTGATGTATGGAAGTTTCGCGCCATATTTTCAAAAGGCGCGGTGCGCGGGAATTTTAAATAGACTAGGCGGTACTTCCGTACGTCATAGTAGTGCATTTGCGCAGTGTGCGTGTCCCTAGAGGGTTGGATGAATACTAGACAAAGAGTGGGGATAAAGTGGTGGGAGGTTTTTTGGTGACGCTCTGAAACGTGGCCTTTTGCCTTTGTTCTTGGAGTAGTGTGGACGCCTTGAGGTATCGTATCGTGTTTTATCTTTATCTATGTAGATATCCTGCCTAATTATCTTTGTTGTCGCCCGTTACCTGGTTTTTTCCTAATCCGACCCCTACATAGGTAGATAAATTTGCAGCAACCTTCGGCAAACTGGACTCCACGACCCTGATGTCGATGCCCCACTAGCAGCTCCGGAGGAATCACCATCTTTAATCCCTCCGGGATATAACCGGATGGACTCCAATAGAGGCCTACCCTAGGGCAACTTTGTGCGAATGCCGGATTTTTGATGTAAGTAGATTATTAGCTAATTTGGTTGCTTTATCGTGTTTAATTATGTAAATTTCCGATTATTGCGTAATATACCTTTTGTATCGGTGACGTCATGGTAGTTGGCCACGCGAAACCTGTAAAAGGGGTTCGCGCTGCCCTCCGCTAGAGGCGTCACTCGCTTTTCTTATTGCGCTTGCGCGATGTATCTTATGAACTTTGGTAACTGTATTACCGACTTTTAGGAACTATCACCATATAAATGTATCACCATCTAAAGTGTAATACTTTGCAAACTGTTTTATCGACCATATAAATGTATCACCAATAGAAGTGTAATAGTGCTTAATCCTAATAGTCCAATTTCAAGAGATTTAATAAAACAAATTCTTCAATAGTACTCCTGATTTCGCTAAGGGTGTAGTTTCTACTTACATACACAGATTATGTAGAGAAAGTATCAATTTTATATCACAATGGAATGGTATATTATGATATAAGTTTATAAGCAAACCTTTAAAGCACGCGCAACATTTGAGGGTACGACGCGAAGCGGAGTGCCCTTAAACGTTGCAAGTGCTTTAAAGGCACTTATAAACGAGTATCATACGCTATTTTTTAATATACCTGCATTAACTTGATATATAGACTTACATATTACTGAATTTATCCGTATTGAAGTGTAATACCACAGGTTTAGATTATTAGTCGTTTTGATTTATAGTAGTTGCCACGGAAACAATTTTGGTTTTCAATTAGTTTGACAGTTCATTTAATTTATGTTTTGAGCGTAATTAAAAATGTTGAAGAACAACTTTCAAGTGATATTGAAAAGTTAGCAGTGGAAGCTGAATCGAAAACAATTCCTGAAAAGTCCAGGGATGCTTATTATAAAGAATATAATAAGTTGTTGCTTAGCAACCTTTAAAATACTAGTGCAATAAAGATCAATTTACACACTCTAATTAGTTCTTTATACTAGTATTAAGGTGCAGGTATATTAAAAAACACATTGCTGTTCTATGTCATAATGATTGCCATTCCTGTTTCATGCATTCATCATATTGTCCACTATTGAATTAAATATGTTCTTACCATTCTAATGTTTAGCATTAACCTTTCTTTTTTCTGTGAAGTCTACATTTTCAGCTTTTGAGAATGGGACAAAAGTTCAGTACCAATTTTCAGATCGTTTCATCTTTTTATCTCAAACAAGATTTATTAAATCCATTGCAAATAAAAGTTAATTTTTGATATTACGCCTACAATGCACATTGTCGGTGAAGTTGCAATACCACATAATTCAAATTTTTGACATATTGAGTTATTGGTACCATTTGTTAGAGAATTTCACGCACATCTTTTGCAATACTGCTTAAGTTGATTCGAGAGATTTTGCCGTTCGCGTAGTTAGAAAACAGTAATACGCATATTAAATGATTTATCGAAGACATGCTACAACACTTATCTATTTAGTATTGCATAGAAAGCACAGTGTGTTGTTGTGCTTCTTTGATATTTTACATTTAGTGATTACAAAAGGCTTACAATAGTGTCTTAGTAGTATTCAGTTGAATAAGTAGGTGTTAAAAAATCACAAAAGTATTGTCTTTTGCAATTTGATATTATGTTATTGTCAATAATTAAACTGTTGCAGGATGTATTATTGCTCTATATTTGGACAATGAATAATGGAAGGAAAATGGTTTTGCTGGGTCAAGATTTAGAACTACTATATAGATAAAAAAATGGAAAGTCAAAAGTTGAAACATTTGGGCATATGAGAAAAATCAGATGAGAAAGGGGGAAATAATTTAAAACGAACAACTTATTAGTGAAGCATCCTGTGTAATTTTGATTTCAGTATAATAACGTCTAATAAGCTATTGCCATAAATAGAAACAGAAATCACAAAAGCAGCATTTTATTTTTGTACAATATATCTGAAATACAACTCCAATTCGTTAATTATTTTAAGACACCAAAAAGGAAAACAAAGTTCAATATATTTCTCACGACATATTAAGAAAGCTTTTGTACATTAAAAATATTCCACTTAATAATACACCTACATAACATAATTTCAGATAGTTATAATGTATGCAAGACGCAATAAAAATCGAGTTTTACAAAGTAACACACAAGGGAAAAACCCTGAGTTGATGGAACACCGAGATTAAATTACAAATCAGACATTGCATTTATTTACATCACAGTTACGCAGGGTCAACACAAATAAACCATGACAGCACACTTCTTACACATGTTAGATACATATCAACAACCCACACCTCTGAGACAGAAAAAGTGGGAATAATGACATTGTGAGACATTTACTTGGACAAAAGTATTTCAAATTCATCAACACGAACAGATATAGGGTTAGAAAAAGAGTAAAGGATTGAGTTTGTCGTAAACACCCTACTAACTACGGAATAATAAATAAGGATCCACGTGATTGAACATAGATTTTTTTGACATAACCTATAAACAAATTGAGATTGGGATGGTTCGTTTCCCAGCAGAATAATTTGGAATTCAAGGCCCAAAGCATGAAATAATCTCCTGATTTAATGAAATTCAGGACCTATAAGATAAAATTGTTAGAAAAATAGATGTGTATTTATGGTTATCATTTATAATGTACTTTCCCAATGTATAGCATTATATTTTTGTAGGATTCGGATATTGTGAATTTAACAGTAAGCAATTATGGTATTTAACCATAAGGATTAGATGCATTAAAAATGAACTGATGTCATTTACAAATTTTTGTTTAATGTATATTTGTATATATTTGTAGGTTACTAACCCGACTATTACTGTAAGTACATTTTAAGCTTTGTTTTATACCTATTTGTTCAGAGAAATGTTTTTGTAGAATAGATTTAAGCCAAGTGAGTGGAGAGTGGTTTTATATATTAAAACAGACAGGTAACCTTGTGTAAGAAAATTCATTTCACAAAGAGAATTAATAAGACACTGGTTGACACGTAGGACAGAGGGATTCCTATTATACTATACGTCGATGGCACCCTTTAAACTTAAGGGATTGCAAACCTAACACGGTAAGTGCTAGTAATAACGTAGCCAGAAATCGCACCTACGTCAAATTTCGATAATTACTCAATTTTACTCAGTTTTCTGCCATTTATTGTTACAGGAACCCATTCTCCCACCACTGTTGTTGGCTGATGCATCCTTATTTTGTTACTGGTTTCCTGCCCCTTTAGAGTACTTCCAAATTTAGGAACTTAATTCTGTGGATGTTCAGTTCACGATTTCTGTGTTTAGTGGGGTCACCTTTTGTTTCGTTAATGCATAGAGACAACAAATACGTACAATTTATTTAGAATTAACCAGTGGCTGTAAGAAATACATACAATAACATGAAATTGAAAGTAACAATTACATAAGATTTTACATGTGCAATATAAAATGTCCTTTAATTTATGCACGAGAATTGAGCTTTTATGTGAATAAATTTTATTAAAGCTAGAAATGCAAACGTCCTTTAGTGTTAGAAAATGTATAGTGCGGTTTTGAAAGAAATTCGCACACTGGATTCATTTTGAAGTTTTACGCGCGTTTCTGTGAAGAAACGCGACTCAAAAAGAAGCCTGTGCTAAAATGGATTAGGGCAGGAGTAGGTACTCACAGATACGGTATCGCCTGGGATCTGCATGTAGAAGTTTCGTTGGATTGAAGCCTGCATACGGTGCTAGATGTGGCAGGTCAATCAATGCAGGTACTGATGTATTGTGAAGGTCCTTTATCGGCGATACGAGGCGTGGAATGACATAATGATGGTGGATTCTTCGTAGTAGGCGTCCAAACTGGTGTGGTGTGTAGTATTCACACGTCCAGGCTGCTATGTCCGCTTCAGTAATGGTGAGCGGCGAAAACGAGGAGGTCAGGGATACCTGGGACATCCCGTCTCGGTGGACCGTGTTTGGCTTAGGTTCAGCAGTGGAGCTGATGCAACAATGGTTCTAGGAAGTAAGTTCCTTTGGTGGAAGTCCATGCCCTGGTGGTAAGATTGGGAGTCCTGGGTTCAAATCCCGACACGGTCTGCTTGAAAAAATGTTAGGCGAGCATTTTTCACAAAAATACGCCTTCGTTCGGATCAGAGATAAAATGGAGGTCCTGTGTGTGTGTTGTCACGCACGTTAAAGATCCCTACCTTGCTTGGAACAGCAAAGGTTCGGCAAAATTCAAAATTTCCAGGAAAAAAAACTCGCTTCCTGGCCAATGTAGTACCTTCAGGTGGAGCATTGGAAAATCAAATGTAGAGTACGATTTGGAGCAGGCTTGCCGGCAGGGCGTGGAGTATCCATGTTAGTGCATAAGCACAACCTTTTAGTTAAACCTCCAGGTTTTGGTGCGCCGTGATAAAGGTTAATCTAAGAAGTTATTGCTTGCTCCTTGCTATTGCATGTCATCATATACCCAGTTACAAACGAAAGAATTCATCTTAAGATTTTAATGCTCACCTCCTTGATCATTATAAATAATGTTGTGTATTCTAATAGTCGGAAATTCCGGCGAGTCTATTCGATTTTAAGATGTGTTCGTAGACGAGTCTATTATTAAGGGGCGTTCGCGTCTGCGTTTTATGACGTTTATGAAGTTTGTTAGGTGCAACTTGGGATGCATGCCTACACTTCAAACACCCGTAACAAAATATTCGATGAACCTTTACAAAATTTTAACGACAAAAGCCCTGAAGCAATATCATGGAAAGTGCATGAGAAACAATTCACCAATTTCAAAAGAAACCAACACTGAAAATTGTGTAATAAGGAATTACCTATTACCAGGGTCACGACTAATGTCATAATCAACTAATACAGTGATGCAAATTAATAATAAAAATTATACGATGCAACCTCTGAGTAAGTAATAATAAATAAAAAACATTTAAAGCAATTTTAAATTAAGGAACGTCCCTTTTTCCAGAAAACAACAATACTTCTTCCATACGAGAATGACAATCGATAAATTAATTATTTGTATAACATCCACAAATTAATACTAAAATTCAAGATGGTCTTGCGATAGTTGACTTTGAAAACAAAAGCTTGTATTTAGAAAACTTTGATTCTTCACAGAAAATTCTCCACGATGACGTAGACTACATATTGCAAGATCCATCACATAACGATAAATTGCAAGAAATTCAAATTGAAAATAATGATGAGATTGTTACCACAAGCCTCAAATTGTCAGTTATTAATAGTACATTGACTGATTGGGAAATGGAAAATAATAGCAATATTATTGTCTACGCTAACAGTAAGAGACCTGGGAGCAAATTTAATCAAATGCACAGAAAAGTTGATACTGGCTACAGTGGAGTTAACAGTCTTTTTAAGTTGGGGCCTTCTAGATCAAAGTGGATGGTCGTTAATTTTTGTGTGTCGAAATTTTGAGAAGATCTTCAAAAAGACATTGTGAAAATTTTACAACACAACACAACAACGGAATAGTGCCTGTTTAATAAATTTTGGAAACTTCCCTGGACCGAAAGAACTAACACTGTGAATTTAATAAACGGAGAAGATAAGAAGACATCTACAGTGTCGTCAAGTGAGTAACAAAGACTTGCAACATATAGGTATTTCTTAATAAATTAAGACAATAAATTAGAAGTTTGTAAACGTATGTTTTTGGGAACTTTCGAATTATTGGGATGGATGGTGCACAATTGGATTAAAACTACAGTTGATGATTTGCCAAAAGATAGAAAGGCGAAACAAGGCTTGTTTAAACGAAAATATGTGACTTGTGGCTCAACTACCATCTCATTAATGCTGAAACAACAGCAACAGGGTTTACTTGGAGGTGACCGGATGGAAAAAGATTTCTATAACCTATATACAAATTGATGTGAAAAAAATAATGAAATTCCAATAGAGCATTTTTGAAACTTGTAAAACAAGGAAACAAGTATTTTACACCACGTATAGATCAGTATAATGTAAGTAAGGCCGCTACACTTGCGGCCACATGCCAATACTCCACCCGAAAGTACTACATTGCACGTATAGATCAGTGAGATCTCTGCACAACTTATAAAAATAAACAAAATTATGAAGAATATTACCTGTCACATTAACTCTAAGAATTTAGCCAGTGAGGAAAAAGCCAAGGATGTGAAAAAAACTTTAGAAGCAAAGAAACGCCATAATCATGTACGTTATAGCAGTTCAGCTTTTCCCAAAAATGGAAGCCAGTGTATGGTTCTATTCTCAAAAATTGATAGTACATAATTTTAAATTTTTTGATGTGTGCACTAAAGAGGTTACCTGATATTGGTGAGATGAATCAAAATTATAGTTTATATCCTCTGTGTTTCCAAGTATAATAATAAAATATCTTAACAATAACTACATCGCCGTTCCTCAACCACCTATTGTTATATGGTAAAGTGGTTGTGGGTACTATAATGGGAGCAACATACTATGGCTACCACTGAATAAATAGAACAAAAACATTTAACCAAAGGGCACACCCAAATAGAATACGATAGCGTTCAGTGTACTGGATTGAAAACTAAAACATAGAGAAATACATCTTCCACTCGACTAAAAATTTCAGAAGACAGAATAAATCACAAGCCTTATAGCGTGCACATATGAGACCATACCTACTTTCTGGAATATGCTCAACAAGTTTATCTTAACCGTATTAGACCGTGAAAGTCAACTAATGATCCTGAAGTCAAGGATATTCGTGTCCTTATATATTATGCAACGAATGACATACAATTACGTTACAATTTAATGACGAATATAAATGTGTATCAAACTAAAAATGGCATCCAGAAAGAACAGTGCATCTACTTATGAGCCATTGCACAGGAATGCTATAAAATTATCTTTTACAAAATGGTCTAGTTTGTAGAAATTGAAAGATGTTTTCCCTTGAGATACTCATTTTTATTAAAATAACTTGATACATTATGTTGTACTTTACTTTTGTTGTGCGATACGGAAGTTAAGAATGAAAAATTAAAAAAAAATAAAGGCTGAAACTATCAATGTAACCAACTTGATTCGTCAGAACTAATAGAACATATTACAAGCAGGTTGAAATATACAGGAGGGTTGTAGTTTGTTCTTGTGCAGTGCTCATGTTGTTTCAAGGGTGATAAAAAAATTAATGAAACCATAACTCTCAACAAAACTTACTATGTTGACAGAACTATTGTAGATCTCTAGAACTGTGCCAAGAAATAGCTTAAAAAAACAACAAACTGATGTTTACTCTTATGGCATGGTGCTTAAATTAAGAATCAAAATTGTTAAAAAAATAAATTACGGCTGCAACTATTGATGAAACCCACCTGACTCATCAGAACTATTGGAATATACCAAATAGTAGTTTGAAAAATTCGCCAACTTGTACTTCATTTGTGTGGTGGTGCAGTGCTGATGCTACATTTTGAAAATGTAAAAAAATTAATGAGGTTAGAGCTGTCAATAAAACCCACCTAAGGCATCAAAACTATTGTAGAACTTTAGAAATGTGGCGAGAAATAGGTAAAAAGCTCACAAACTTGTACTTTACTCTTGAGGTATGATGCAGAAGCTAAGAATCAAAATTGTTAAAAAAATAAATAAAGGTCGCAACTTTCGATAAATTCATCTGACTCGTCAGTACCATTGCAGAACTAAAGGAATATACCAAATAATAGGTTGCTAAATCTGCACAACTGGCCCTTTAGTTGTGTTGTACAGTGCCGATGTTACATTTTGGAAATATAAAAAAACAACCAGGCTGGAACTCAATAAAATCCACCTAAGGCATCACAATTATTGTAGAACTCTAGAAATATGGCAAGAAATAGGATAAAAAACGCCGGTAAGCTGATACTTTACTATTTTGGTGCAGTGTTGGCGTTAAGATGAAATAATGTTAAAAAAATTAAGGCCGAAACTATTGTTGAAACCCACCTGAGTCATCAAAACTATTGCAGAACTACGTCATCAGAAGTACTGTAGTACTATACGAATACAGCAAAAAGGTGGTAAATAACATGCAAACTGGTACTTTACTCTTGCGGAGCTGTCTTGTTGTTAAGTTCCAAAAATGTAAAAAAAAAAAGTAAAGAAAGGCGGAAACGCTAAACAAAACCCACTAAAGTCATCAGAACTAATGTAGAGCTTAGAAATATGGTAGAAAATTGGTTGATTAAGTCAGCTAACTGGTACTTTACCCTGATGTTACATTTCAAATACGTAAAAAAATAGATGAGGTTAGAACTTTCAATAAAACCCACCTAAGGCATCAAAACTAATGTAGAACTTTAGGAATATGGCAAGGAATAGGTGAAAAGCTCACAGACTGGTACTTTACTCTTGTGGTATGATTCTGAAGCTAAGAATCAAAATTGTTAAAAAAATCAATAAAGGCTACAACTTTCGATGAAACCTATCTGAATCGTTGGTACTACTGCAGAACTAAAGGATTATACCAAATAATAGGTTGCTAAATCCGCACAACTGGCCCTTTAGTTGTGTTGTGCAGTGCCAATGTTACATTTCGAAAATTGCGGGGCTGTCCTGTTGTTAAGTTCCAAAAATGTTAAAAAAAAAGTAAAGAAAGGCGGAAACTCAAACAAAACCCACTAAAGTCATCAGAAATAATGTAGAGCTCTAGAACTATGGTAGAAAGTAGGTTGATTACGTCAGCTAACTGGTACTTTGCCCTTTCGATATGCTGCCGAAGTTAAGATCCAAAAATATCCACAAATAAATACAGACAACTATAGATGAAACTCACTCGAGTTGTCAGAACTATTGAAAAACTGATAGAATGTACTTAAAAGTGTAATGATAGATAGTGCAAACTGAAAATTTATTTCTATTGTAAATGTGAAAAATAAATAAAACCGGAACTATAGATGAAACCTACCGAGTTATTAGATCTTTAGATGAATGGCAAAAAAAACAGGTTAAAAGAGCTGACCAAACTGGTACTTCACTCTTGTGGTATACTCGTGATGTTAAGGTTAAAAAAATTTTAAAATAGAGAAAGGCTGGAAATTGATAAATCCCACATGATCGTTCAAATTATAGCAGAACCTATGGAATATACTAAAAAGCAGGTTGAAAAATATGACAAACTGGTACTTTACTATTGTGCTGCTTTATTGATGTTAAGTTTCACAAATCTTAAAAATATAAAAAAGTTTGGTATGCTGAATAAAACCCAGCTAAGTGATCGGAACTATTGCAGACCCATAGAAATATGGTAAAAAATAGGTTGAAAAAGCCGTCCATCTGCTACTTAACTTGTTTGGTATGGTACTAAAGATAAGATTAAATATTGTTAAAAAATAAACAAAGACCAGAACTGTTGATGAAATCCACCTGTGTAGTCAAAACTTTTGTAGAACTCTATAATATGGCAAAAAAATAGGTTAAAGTAGCTGACAAAATTGTATTTTACTTTTGTTGTGCAGTACGGAAGTTAAGAATCAAAAATTAAAAAAAATATATAATGGCTGAAACTATCAATGTAACCAACTTGATTCGTCAGAATTAATGGAATATATTACAAGCAGGTTGAAATATACAGGAGGGCTGTACTTTGTTCTTGGGCGGTGCTCATGTTAAGTTTCAAGGGTGATAAAAAAATTAATGAAACCAGAGCTCTCAACAAAACTTACCTATATTGACAAAACTATTGTAGATCTCTAGAACTGTGCCAAGAAATAGGTTAAAAAACCAACAAACTGATGTTTTACTCTTATGGCATGGTGTTTAAATTAGGAATCAAAATTGTTAAAACAAAAAATAAATAACGGCTGCAACTGTTGATGGAACCCATCTGACTCATCAGTACTATTGCAGAACTATTGGAATATACCGAATAGTAGTTTGAAAAATTCGCCAACTTGTACTTTATTTGTGTGGTGCAGTGCTGATGTTACATTTTGTAAATGTAAAAAAAATAAATGTGGTTAGAACTTTCAATAAAACCCACCTATGGCATCAAAACTAATGTAGAACTTTAGAAATATGGCAAAGAATAGGTGAAAAGCTCACAAACTGGTACTTTACTCTTGTGGTATGATGCTGAAGCTAAGAATCAAAATTGTTAAAAAGTAAATAAAAGTTGCAACTTTGGATAAACCCATCTGACTTGTCGGTACTACTGCAGAACTAAAGGATTACACCCAATAATAGGTTGCTAAATCCCCATAACTAGCCCTTTAGTAGTGCTGTGCAGTACCGATGCTACATTTTGGAAATGTAAAAATAACGAGGCAGGAACTTTCAATAAAACCCACCCAAGGCATCACAATTATTGTAGAACTCTAGAAATATGGCAAGAAATAGGATAAAAAACGCCAGCAAACTGATACTTTACTATTTTGGTGCAGTGTTGACGTTAAGATGCATTAATAAGGCCGAAACTATTGTTGAAACCCACCTGAGTCGTCAAAAGTGTTGCAGAACTATGTCATAAGATGTACTGTAAAATTATACGAATATAGCAAAAAGGTATTAAATAACCTGCAAACTAGTACTTTACTCTTGCCGGGCTGTGCTATTGTTAGGTTCCAAAAATGTCAAAAAAAAGCATGGCGGAAACTCTAGACAAAACCCACTCAAGTCATCAGAACTAGTGTAGAGCTCTAGAAATATGGTAGAAAGTAGGTTGATTAAGTCAGCTAACTGGTACTTTACCCTTTTGATATGGTGCCGAAGTTAAGATCCAAAAATATTCACACATAAATAGAGACAACTATAGATGAAACTCACTCGAAGAACTAATAGAATATACCTAAAAGTGTAATGATAGATCTGCAAATTGAAACTTTATTCCTATTGTAAATGTAAAAAAAAAATAAAAATAGACCAGAACTATCGATGAAACCTACCGAGTTATCAGAACTATTGTATATCTTTTGATGTATGGCTAAAAAAACAGGTTAAAAGAGTTGACCAAACTGGTACTTCACTCTTGTGGTATACTAGTGATGTTAAGGTTAAAAAAATTTTTTAAATAGAGAAAGGCTGGAAATTGATAAATCCCACGTGATCGTTTGAACTATAGCAGAACCAATGAAATATACCAAAAAGCAGGTTGAAAAATACGACAAACTGGTACTTTACTCTATTGTGCCGCTTTATTCATGTTAAGTTTCATAAATCTTAAAAATATAAAAAAGTTTGGTATGCTGAATAAAACCTAGCTAAGTGATCCGAACTATTGCAGACCCATAGAAATATGGTAAAAAATTTGAAAAGGCCGTCCATCTGCTACTTAACTTGTATGGTATGTTACTAAAGATAAGATTAAATATTGTTAAAAAATAAACAAAGACCAGAACTGTTGATGAAATCCACCTGTGTAGTCAGAACTTTTGTAGAACTCTAGAAATATGGCAAAAAAATAGGTTAAAGTAGCTGACAAAATTGTATTTTACTTTTGTTGTGCAGTACGGAAGTTAAGAATCAAAAATTAAAAAAAATATATAATGGCTGAAACTATCAATGTAACCAACTTGATTCGTCAGAATTAATGGAATATATTACAAGCAGGTTGAAATATACAGGAGGGCTGTACTTTGTTCTTGGGCGGTGCTCATGTTAAGTTTCAAGGGTGATAAAAAAATTAATGAAACCAGAGCTCTCAACAAAACTTACCTATATTGACAAAACTATTGTAGATCTCTAGAACTGTGCCAAGAAATAGGTTAAAAAACCAACAAACTGATGTTTTACTCTTATGGCATGGTGTTTAAATTAGGAATCAAAATTGTTAAAACAAAAAATAAATAACGGCTGCAACTGTTGATGGAACCCATCTGACTCATCAGTACTATTGCAGAACTATTGGAATATACCAAATAGTAGTTTGAAAAATTCGCCAACTTGTACTTTATTTGTGTGGTGCAGTGCAGATGTTACATTTTGTAAATGTAAAAAAATAAATGAAGTTAGAGCTCTCAATAAAATCCACATAAAGGCATCAAAACTTTATACAACTTTAGAAATGTGGCGAAAAATAGGTAAAAAGCTCACAAACATGTACTTTACTCTTGAGGTATGGTGCAGAAGCTAAGAATCAAAATTGTTAAAAAGTAAATAAAGGTTGCAACTTTTGATAAACCCATCTGATTCGTCACTACCATTGCAGAACTAAAGGAATATACCAAATAATAGGTTGCTAAATCTGCACAACTAGCCCTTTAGTTGTGTTGTGCAGTGCCGATCCTACACTTCGGAAATATAAAAAAACCAGGCTGGAACTCAATAAAACCCACATAAGGCATCACAATTATTGTAGAACTCTAGAAGTATGGCAAAAAATAGAATAAAAACGCCGATAAACTGATACTTTACTATTTTGGTGGTGATGGCGTTAAAATGCAATGTTAAAAAAAAATAAGGCCCAAACCAGTGTTGAAACCCACATGCGTCATCAAAACTATTGCAGAACTATGTCATTAGAAGTACTGTAGTATTATATGAATATAACAAAAAGGTGGTAAATAGGCTGCAAACTGGTACTTTACTCTTGCAGGGCTGTCCTGTTGTTAAGTTCCAAAAATGTCAAAAAAAAAGTAAAGAAAGGCGGAAACGCTAAACAAAACCCACTAAAGTCATCAGAACTAATGTAGAGCCCTAGAAATATGGTAGAAAATTGGTTGATTAAGTCAACTAAGAATCAAAATTGTTAAAAAAAATAACTAACGGCTGCAACTATTGATGAAATCCATCTGACTCATCAGTACTATTGCAATATACCAAATAGTAGTTTGAAAAATTCGACAATTTGTACTTTATTTGTGTGGTGCAGTGCTGATATTACATTTTGAAAATGTAAAAAAAATAAATGAGGTTAGAGCTCTCGATAAAACCCATCAAAGGCATCAAAACTATTGTAGAACTTTAGAAATATGGCAAGAAATAGGTGAAAAGCTCACAAACTGGTACTTTACTCTTGTGGTATGATGCTGAAACTAAGAATCAAAATTGTTAAAAAAATCGACAAAAGCTACAACTTTCGATGAAACCTATCTGACTCGTTGGTACTACTGCAGAACTAAAGGATTATACCAAATAATAGGTTGCTAAATCCGCATAACTAGCCCTTTAGCAGTGTTGTGCAGTGTCGATGTTACATTTCGGAAATGTAAAAAAAACGAGGCTGGAACTCTCAATAAAACCCACCTAAGGCATCATAATTATTGTAGAACTCTAGAAATAAGGCAAGAAATAGGATAAAAACCGCCGGCAAACTGGTGCTTTATTATTTTGGTGCAGTGTTGACGCTAAGATGCATTAATAAAGCCGAAACTATTGTTGAAACCCACCTGAGTCGTCAAAACTGTTGCAGAACTATGTCATCAGATGTACTGTAGAAAAATACGAATATAGCAAAAAGTGTTAAATAACCTGCAAACTGGTACTTTACTCTTGCGGGGCTGTGCTATTGTTAAGTTCCAAAAATGTCAAAAAAAAAGTAAAGCATGGCGGAAACAACAAAACTCACTCGTCATCAGAACTAGTGTAGAGCTCTAGAAATATGGTAGAAACTAGGTTGATTAAGTCAACTAAATGGTACTTTGCCGTTGTGTATGGTACCGAAGTTAAGATCCAAAAACATCCACAAATAAATAAAGACAACTATAGATGAAACCCATTCGAGTTGTCAGAACTATTGAAGAACTAATAGAATATACCTAAACGTGTACTGATAGATACTGTACACTGGAACCTTATTCCTATTGTAAATGTGAAAAAAATTAATAAAACCGGAACTATCGATGAAACCTACCGAGTCATGAGAATATTGTAGATCTTTAGAAGTTTGAAAGACAGAAAACTAAGAATTTTAGAAATTTTCGAGGATGATGTAAATATTGTGTTTTCATTTTATCTTCTGGTATTTAAACTATTACTAAAACAATACTGAAAGTTATTTTTTAACAATAATCGGATGGAAAAACCGCTGACCCAAATGTTGTACACTACTTCCCAAAAAGTATATACTTCCTGTACTTCCTAGGAAGTATTGTGTACTTCCTTGATACTTCTTGTACTTCCTTGATACTTCCCATACTTCCTTGATACTTCCCGTACTTCTTCTATACTTTTCATACTTCGTTGATACTTCCCGTACTTCCTATATTTCCTTGTTACTTCCCATACTTCCGGCATATTTTGCTAATGTAGGATCCCAAAATCAAATATGTTAGTTCTTTATGTATTAAACAAATAAACCTATAACGTAAAGCTATTCAAAAGTAAAATAGGTTTTACCTCGATGATGATATATTGCCGAGTATATTGCTTTAAAATGATGTTCTTTTTGGTAAGATTTCATTAGAAACAATCTTAAGATAACTTTAACTCAAATTTTGCAAACCTATAACATGTATGTATCATAGATAAGTGAATTTATCAGGTCTGCAAGGCTCTTCAAAGTTCGGTCACTTTTGACAAAGTTTAATCGATTATTAAGTTTTTTATGTAGTCCATTGATTACAGAAATCTTAATAAAATACTACACTATTTACAATTTTTTAAATATTTATATTTACTACATCTGCAAACGAATCGATTTTACGCAACCCTGATTCCATGGGAAGGAGAAAACCAACAATTTTATTTGAATTAGAATCATACTCAATCTTACCAGTTATTCGTGTTACATCTTCTGATATCCACACAACCTTTGGTAGTCCATTATCTGTTAAAAATTTTGCTAATCCGTTAAAGTCAAATTCGCCTTCTTGTCTTTTTGGACGTTTGTTATATATGCGTCTATTGATTGTAGTTATGGAAGGAATTGCGTTTTTTAGATTAGCCACAAGAGTTTCATAAACCAGCTTACCACCAATACAATACAGATAAAGAGCAAAATCTTTTGTAGCGTTATCGTAATTATTTCTGTTTTTAGGGTCACTGTTATTATCTAATGACAAATTAAGGAGTCGTTTAAAAAACTAGCAGGTTGTGTTTCTGAAATTCTCTGTTTCTCAAAGTTCTGGTTTAGGCTATCATTAGAGTCTACAATCTTTAAAATACGATTAAACGTTTCTGGATTTTCTGCTATTACGTTGCTTACTTTTCAGTTAAACTGAAATAATCTGTAATAGGAGGTTGATCTTTGATATTAAAATTTTCTTTGACCGCGTTCTCTTTCAACCCTTTGATTGTTCGGATATTTTGTAGTTTTCCACTTGGAAGTCATTAGATAAATGTAGTCTGTCTTACTTGTACAGTTCAAAGAAGAATCAGTATTCACCATTTCCAAATCACTCCCCCTTTATTGTGTTGGATATCTTTGTCAGGGTCTATTGATATTACAGGGTAGCTTTCTTTGTGTATTGCGGAAATTCCGGAGTGTGATGGAAGTGTAATGTCACTAATAATTTTTATGCTGGGTGTTGTTTGCTTGGTAGATTCCATTTTCTTTATAAACGAAGTTATTAGAAGCAATGGATTCTATTGGTTTCTTATTTACAATATGAACGTGGTTTTTTTAGCCAATCCTTGTGGAAATTAGCATAGATTCAACGTTTTGGTGTTTGAGTTGAAGATTGGTATTTTGATAACTTTTATATTTTGGATGAAATTCCACAGAAACACTTTATGTCACACATCACTTATCCATGGGGTTTAAAGGAACGCGCGACTACATTATCAAATCTATGAGAAAGATTATCCCATGCATTGGCTTTTGTTTTAGTTTTTGCCCGTTTTTTTAAGCATAGTCCAAATATACGCATCTTCCTCTGTCAAATTGACTAGTGTTTCAAAAGTTGAGCCACTACTCTCACTTCAATTTCTTCTGAAATGAGCAGATACTACTTATTTGTTATTTGCGCACATAGTTCTCTGCTTATATCTCAGGGCAATTTTCTGCGCTTTATTTTCAACGTTCACTTTTGGATTTCAGTAGATCTGGAATCTTTATGTGAAAATGTCTATGACCAATTAGTAGTTTAAAATGTTGAGGTTTTGCATTATACAGTCCATACACCTTCCTAAGCTATTCCTTGTTTAGAACTAAATATAAATCTTCTCTCATGGATCTTTCAATTTCTTCAATGATACTTTCATTTATTCCAGAAAGCATAAAGGCATTTTCAAATCTGTTAATTTCAAGTACAGTTTTCACTTGCTCGGGAGTTTCAAAATTGAGACCTTTTAGGTCTTTGAAAAAGGTCTTCTGAATCTTCACTCATCTGCAACCACAAATTTTATATTAAAGGGAGGACATTAACTTTGAAAACTATAGTCAAATTTATTAAAAATTATAATTTATTATTTTAAAAGCGTTCCTTAAGTGTTAAAATTAAAATATATATAAGAATTGTATTAATTATTTGTGATTTTAGATATGCAAACACCATTTAAAATTACTTTCTGCACTAGTGCAAAAATGACACGTTTTACAGTGCTTAGTGCATTGGGTTTTCGATATTTTAAGTATTGTGCAATTGCACTTGGAAATTTACTAAAACTATTTACACTGACAGGTTTGACTGAACATCTTTCGTTGTAATATTTTATTAAAAAATTTATTGAGAGTGTTTGCATGTTGATGAATGCCCTATTTTAAACGTGCGATGATGCATGCAGACATCTGTCGGTGTCTGTGGAGGCCTTAATAGTTATTTGTATAACTAGTGCATATATGTTGCATGAAGTTTGCAGCAAGAAACACAGTCGAGTGCTGCAACATGTTGAGTTCAACAAATATACTTTTTGCACATGTTGCACACAACATTTTTTTACGATCGAATTTGATAATTTTTTTTTAATTTTAATTGAATATCAGAACTCAACATTTTTAACTGTTTCACTCGCTGTTTCACAAACAAAAAATTCTGATTTTAAACTGACAATTTGAACTTATATTTTCAGGAATTCACTTTCAAACGCCAGCAATATTAATTAGGCAATTGTAAAATAAATTTTTGTTTAGGCCCCCACAGACACAAGCAGATATCTGTATGTATCAACGTGCGTTTAAAGTAGCGCATTCATCAACGTGCATATATTCTCCATAATTTTTTTTATAAAATATAACGAAATATAACAATCTTAAACGGTTAATGAAATATAGAGGTCCTCTACAAAGAGTAAAATTTCAATTTCACCCTGTATAACTCAATGAGAGCTATGGAAATTCTGTTAATGGCATCATGTTTCACAAAAAAGTAGCAACAGTTCGCGAAAACCGCAAGCCTCTAACTACAGTAACAATCGAGATAACCCGGTTTTGCAACCAATTTGGGACACACCATACTATGTAAGTTTGTTTGGAAATAATCTAAGTAAATAATCGGGTTTAGTATTTTTGCTAGAAATAGGAACGAATTCGTACTTTAGATACTTTTGGAATTCAAATGTTTGATTTTTAGTTTTAAATAAATAATAAGAACGTTTTTAAGCTACATTACATTTTCAATTGTAAAAGAGCTCCATAATTTTTGACTAAATAATTATAAAATATTATTTTGATTTACTTATGCATTTCCATCGGTCTCTAACGAAAACCTAACAATTTGTTACCTTTCGTTTAGTTGCTACCCTGGATTGCTGCTGGTTATACGATGATATGCAAAACTTTCAATAAACGTGCTTCTTCTTCGGGACACCGATGACATTACTGATCATATTTGTGGTTGAATTTATTTATTTATTTAAACATTTCCAACGGGTAAGAACCCAATTACAGGAAACAATACAAAAAAAAATTTATGCATGCAATCCTACTTTAACATATTAAACACTTCTAAGATATAATTTAACAAATTAAAATTTATATCACATCTATGACAAATACTATTATAATTAGAACACATCACATAAATAGGCGATTTACAAAGTAAATTTGTTTTAGCAGTAGGTATGTAAAACATGCGAGAATGTCTAGATACTGTTCGGGATGCATGATATTTGATGAAGGAGACAAATTCAGCTGAATCAATTTTATCATGGAGTAAATTATAAAGAAATAACTTTTGTACGTGGATCCAAGGAGGATATCTGAAACTTATTCAAAAGCAGATCTTGACTATAACCTTGTACAGGATATTTGCCTTCAGCTTTCCAATAAAGAAACTTAAGAAATTTCCTCTGGACAGACTCAATCAGTGCTTTGTGGCACTCATAAAGTGGAGACCAAATAATGCAGCAATATTCAAGTTTAGACCTCAATACTTGAAAAATTTTTGCAATGTCTTATAATAAACCCTAATATCTTGAAAGATCCGCTAACAGTTTTGTTGATGTGAGGGGTAAATGTAAGTGACGAGTCAAATAAAACTCCAAGATCACTAGTCTTATAATTCCTCTGTAGAGTATGTGATTCAATGCAGTATGTGAAAACAGTAGATTTTAATTTTCTGGTATATGTAACAACATGGCATTTATTAGGGTTAAGATTTAACATATTACTGTTGCACCAATTAGTTAATTGCTGCAACTGTCCTTGTAATTTATGACAATCCTCTAGCGAGCGAATCTGTAAAAACAGTTTCAGATCATCAGCATATAGTAGTTTACCACAACTGAATTTTTCAACCACATCATTAAAGAAAATAAGAAATAAGAGGGGTCCCAGGTTGGAACCTTGAGGAACACCCGCACTAGCAAGAAAAGATTTAGATTTAAAACCATTATAAGTAACATACTGGATACGTTCTTCTAAATAAGAGCCAAAAAATTTTATTAGGGTAGAACTGAACTCAAAGGAATATAATTTGGATAACAAGATAGATAACAAGATAGTGATTGATATGGTCAAAGGCTTTAGATATATCAGTGTATATTACATCTATCTAACCATTAGCATAGAAAGTTTCAGAGATGACTTGGGTAATATGTAACAGATTAGTTGTCGTCGACCTCTTAGAACAAAATCCATGCTGAGATGGAGAAATGGTATGTTTAACAGCTGAGAAAATATGAGTGAAAAGGATCATCTCAAAAACTTTGCAGAAGTTGGACAAAATAGATATAGGATGGTAATTTGTAATACACGCTGAGTCATCTTCTTTCAGAACTGGACAAATTAAAGAAGATTTCCATTTTGCAGGAATAGAAGGTTTAAGTGATAAATTGAAGATTAATGATAACAGGTAAGTTAACACTCCTGCACAATCCCTAATTAGAAAAGAAAAAGAATTAGATCATCTCCTGATGTGAATGTGTTCTTTAATTTATGCATGCAAAGTTCAACCTCAGAAGCAGAAATATCTTTTAAATTCAAATTTGTCAGCCCTTGCATTTACACCCTCACAACCTATGATATACGGGTTTACGCGAGGTATATAAACACTGGCGTCGCCGTGGATCAATGTAGTAAGCGTAAGACTACGGATCCCAAGGTCCCGGGTTCAAATCCCGACACGGCCGACTGCTTGAAAAATGGCAGGTGAGCATTTTTCACAAAAATTACGCCCTCGTTCGGATGCGAAGTTAAATGGAGGTCCCGTGTGTGAGTGTTGTCACGCACGTTAAACAAGGGTTCGGCAAAATTCTAAATTTCCAGGCAACAAAAAACTCGCCTCCTGGCCAATGTAGTACCTTCAGGTGGAGCATTGGGAATGTAAATGAACGGTATATAAACACTGCTGAAATACCTTCTAAAAGCTTCAACAATTGATTCAGGGGTATCATAAAAATGATCTTCATAGAATAACTTGGCTGGTATACGGGTTTTAGCACGTTTAGTACAAATAAAGGACCAAAATGATTTAGGATCATCCCCAAGTTTATGCTCAATTAGTCGGACATAATTACTATACGACTTCAGGACCAGACTTTTGGACAAAGCACGTAACCTCTTAAATTCAAAGGAATAATAAACAGTACCCAGCGTTTGTACTTTCTAAAAGCAGTATTTCTGTCTAATTAGACTTGCTGTTCGGGTACCACTTTTGAAATTAGCCAAATGGTTTAGATATGCGATTATCAATTAGGCATAATTTATCATAAAGCACAGACTTCTGGCTAAATAACCTATAAATTCAAGGAATATAAACAACCAGTTGACTTTCAAAGTTTTGCTAATTGCTATATTTGGTTAACATTTTGGAAGTATCGTTTGTTAATAAAGGACACTTATAAATGGTCATAATGACATAAGCATTACAGGCATATTCGAGCTAACAAATTGGACTGACCATATCTTAGACAGCAGTATTATGTCAATATAATTGTTTAAAATTAGTGTAGAAAGAATAGCATTGTTAGCTTCTATTGTCGTAAGTACATTTAATGAGTTACCAGTGAGTTGGAGCGTAGAACTTATCAGGGTATATGTTACAATAAGTGAAATCAGCTTTATAAAAGAAATTTTCAAATGTATTTTGTACCCTTTCTAAATGATATTTATGACATTCATAGAGGAGACCAGATAACACTATTGTATTTCCAAAATTCTGCTAAGCTGTTGTAAATTATTTGTATCACTTTTACATCGTTAATATTTTCACAATGTCGCGAATAAAACCTAGCATTCTAAATACCTTAGCAGTAATGTTGTATGATGTGCTCATTAAATGTGAAAACAATCAAACATTACACTAACTCACAGATCAACTCAACGGATTGAATTGCAGTTTTTGTATTGTATAGGTACATAATATTGGCTGTTTAATGCATGAAACATAAATTACATAGCAGTGTTTAAGGTCAGACCATTTTGCTACACCATGTTGACACTTCATTTAGATCCTCTTGAATGTTATCGCAGTCTTGTGGGCATTTTACTATTGAAAATATTTTCAGGTCATCTGCATATAATAAGCATTTACAGTGTTGGAAAATCGAGACTACGTCATTGATAAATAGTAAAAATAGTATGGGGCCGAGATGCGATCCTTGTGGGACACCAGAAAGCACATTAATATCTGAATATGTTTTTTTTGCATATAATTGTCGTTTGTAGGAACTTCGTATCTTTAGAAACCTGCCTTATTAACAAACAAAAAAATTCACTGCTATGTTTGCTTATACTACAATTGGTTTGACTTTTAGTCTTTTGTAGACTAAATCTCAAAAACAGACCGATCAAAGTACAATATTAATTCACCGCAATTAAAAGCTAAACTGCATCTTAATCTAAAATTGCACAGCAAGGTAGAAATTTTATTACCTATTCGAAATTGTAGGCGCTTTCGATGAAAATAAATAAACCATAGAATGGCCACACTGGTCGACCATTTATAGAAAAATTTGATGTTAAAGAATTAAAGTTCATTGTGCCAGATATCTATACTTCCAGTATTCCGTTGATACTTTCCTCACTTCCTTGTTACTTTCCTTACTTCCTTGATACTTCCCGTACTTCCTTGATACTTCCCATACTTCCTTGATACTTCCCGTACTTCTCATTCTTCCTCGATACTTCCCATACTTCCTTGATATTTCCCGTACTTCCTCGATACTTCCCGTACTTACTTGATACTTCCCATACTTCCTTGATACTTCCCGTAGTTCCTTGATACTTCCTAAGGTTTGTACACCAAAATTCCTCAGCGGTTTACCCCTCGCAATAATCTTTAAATAAGTAGTCTACTTGATATGGCCAATAACACGTAACTTGAAAATAAAATCAACATCGTTATGGTCAACAACATGTAAGTCGCTTAGAATTACACAAAATTAATATTCTATCAAGCCTTTATTTCTATTTAATTTAATGACACTATTAAAAAAGATAATTCATTATTATACTAGAAATGCAATTAACAAAGAACTATGAAGCTTTTTGTCGCTTCTGAAAAGTTCACATGATTTAGTTACGTGGAATTGTGGTTTCACCGATGATATTGTTTTGGTAAATATTTGTCGTTGAGTGTACAAAATCATTTTATCAGTTAAGTCAAAGAAAGCAGTTTCGACTCTCTTTAATCATTTAAATGGTGTAAAAGTATATTTTAATTATTATCAGTAAAAAATAATAATATTAAAGGCTTATCCAAGTAAAATTTGATTTAAAATTATGACAAGCTTAGAACTAGCACATTAAAACAGGCACGACACAAACAAATAAATGTGAACATTAAATAAATAAAATGATTTTTGTCCAACCTCGATGTAGACTAAAACATGATATGTTTTGTACATTGCAGTCCAATGGCCCAGTCAGAAATAGATAAGACTAGAAACATATAGATTTGTTTTGTTTGCAAGGTTTTTACATATAGCGTGATTTCCATATTATTTAACATGCACTATTCGAATATGACATCTTAATTGCAGTATTGTTGCCCAGTCAAATAACAAAATATAAATAAATGATTACAGTAAGGGCATATTTACACTCACCGATATTATCAACCGATATTGTCATCGGTGGTGTTGGACGATATAGGATATTGCTTGTACATTACAACCGATTTTTTTCTTTTATATCATAGCTTTAATACTGAAATACGGAACTCACATTTTTTATCTTCCGTCATATTTTGCACAGATGGCAAAATAGTATCGAAAAATGACATCTTCATCTGGAGGAGTCTTAGGTGTATCGCACGTTTTTAAAGCTTTAATTATTTCCCTGTCCAAATCAAAGCATGACGTTTATTCCTACGTTCTTCTTTTTGTTTTTTTTTTTTTGGCTAAAGGACTACGATTTCTTATTATTACTTCTTCTGAAACATTATCATCAACGTTAATATTTTCAGTCGATTCCTCTTCAATAATACTCGATTCCGTATTATCTTTTTGAGCAATTTTCAGAAGAAATTTTAACTGTTCAGAATAAATATAATTATTGGTGTATCCTTGCCCACTTTTTTTCTTTAATGATCGTATAAAAGCATCTCTAATATTGTGTCATTTTCCAATAATTACATCTCCTAAAATACAAGTTATTGTAACCAAAATGAATATATATTTTTATAGTATTTTAAGACTACTTAAAAGTTAACAAAACTATTTTAATTATGATGACAGACACATAAAAAAAAAGATAAATCAATAATACAAATAATATATATTTATAATAATAAGCAGCATTTTGTTATAAACTAATGTAATAGTTACGTATATCACATTTTTAGGTATCTAGCATCTGGAAACACACTTTCAGATTTGCATTATATTTTTAGATTGGGTATATCTACAATTAGCATGATAGTAAGAGAAGTTTGTTCAAAATTATGGAATATTTTAAAAAATAATTATCTTTCAAAACTAAATGAAGAAAAATGGAAGTCAATTGCAAATGGTTTTGGAAAAACTACTCAATTTCCACATTGTCTAGGGGCAGTAGACGGCAAACATATTCGTGTTCAAAATTTCCCAGATAGTGGATCTATGAATTTAAATTATAAAAATTACTTTTCCATAGTTTTGATGGTAATAGTTGACTCGGATTATAAATTTATTTACGTGGATATAGGAGCGTATGGTAAAGACTGTGATTCTGCAGTATTCAAAGAAACTGTGTTTTGGAAATTACTTGAGACAAACAAGTTGGATATACCACATGCTGAATCAGTTATCACAAATTCAATCTACCATATGTTCTAGTAGGTGACGAGGCATTTACTTTGTCTACAAATTTACTAAGACCTTATGGAGGCAAAAACCTATGCATAAAAAAACGTGTGTTCAACTATCGTCTCACAAGAGCAAGAAGATATGTGGAACGTGCATTCGGAATTTTAGCGAATAAATGGCAAAAATTGCACAGACCATTAAATGTTTCCAAGGAATTTGCTAAAGACATCATAAAAGTTGTACGAGAAAGAGATGGATTTCGTTCTGAAGAAGAACAAATCATACATAGAGAATGTCATGGACTAAATGATTTGGAACATATACCAATACATGGTAGAGGAGGACCAAATGCAAATTATATACGAGACAGTTTCGCAAATTATTTCATAAGCCCAGCTGGAGAATTGCCTCGGCAATTAAATAAAATCTAATAATTGTAAAAATCATTCGAGAATATAAATAATTATACAGGTGTGACAGGTGTTCCATAGTATTTGTCCTATTTTAATATTTAATTTGATTTTTTAAATATTTTATTGTTATAAATAATAAACTTACCAATTTCTTGTTGTTCCTTCGCAGATTTGTCTTCATAATTTTTTTCTAAATAAAGAAACATTTCGTTCCATTTATTACGTTTTTTTGTTCTGTCCTTTACTCTGTGGATGTTTTATCCCAAAGGGTTGGCCTAGATTCCACCAATTCAATTAATGTTGGAATATCGTATGGAAAACTCATTTTAATAATAATATTAATAAAAAAATGTTGAATAATTATATTTGTATCAATAACGTGATAATCTTTATCATCGAAATAATGAAGAAATTAATGAAAATTGATAAAACTATTTCGGCACGACGATATTATGGATAATAAATTGGATCAGAATATCATTAAAGAGTATTTGGCCATATTACATATTTGTATACAACAAAACTACTTTACAACGAACGGTGGTTCTACAAACAAACAGAGAGGCTGGCTATGGGTTCGCCTCTAAGTCTTTTGTTGGCACAAATTTATATGGATCGCTTCGAGAAAGATTTAACGAAATCAGGTAGTAACCTTGGTAACCCACATTTTATATTGGTATAGATATGTACGATATATTATGTTTATGGGGGGGTGTGTGTTACGAATACACAATTGGCACAATTTCTAACATACTTAAACTCTCGACACGTATCAATACAACTCACGATGGAGATAGAGGAAGATCATGATATTAATTTTTTAGATTTGAATATCAGTAATGTACACAATAAGCACTCTTTTAAAATATTTAGGAAACCTACCTATACGGACGGTATTATACCCTTTTCATCTAGACATCCCATTAGTCATAAACTCGGATCTTTTAACTCAATGCTTCACAGACTTGTTAATATACCTATGAATACTAATAATTTTACGAGAGAGCTAGATACAATAACTAAAATAGCTTTGAATAACGGATATAAACCCGAATTAATCACTAAACTCCTAAGAAAACATGAGAACAATAGGGTTAGAAACTTGATCTATCCTAAGGTTGTACCCACCTTAGAAATGAGATATTGTAAACTGCTATATATAGGTAAATTATCCACGACTATTTCAAATAAGATATTTAATAAATCTAAAGACAAAAGGCCTACATTTTACACTAGTTCGTCAATAGGATCGTTGATTAAGAATTGTACGCCAAAAATGGACAAACTCCATCAAACTGGGCTCATCATCATCATCATTAGGTCTTCAGTCATGGAACTGGTTAGACGCGTACCATCATTGTTTCCTATTCTGAACTAACCTACAGATTTCCCTGAAATTTGCACAGTCTGCATCTATCACTATCTGATCTAGTTCTACATCTACCTCTTTTTTCCTATCTCTGCTTGTAATATATCCCATACTATTCCCCAAAAATGCCTTAGAACGTATTCTGCCCTTCTATTTCTCTTATCTTTTCCCCAGATATCCTTGTTCCTCTATTATTTCTATAACCTATTTGTTATTATCTTTGTTTGTCCATGCTATCGTCCTCATACATTTGAAGCACAGCATTTCAAAAGGCTGCTTCCGTTTTTCTGTCTGCGTTTCAGACTGCCCGTGTTTCATAGGCATACTGTGCTGTGCTCCACACATATGCTTTCAACAATTTTCTTCTTGTTCTGTTTGTTGTCTTTCCTCATAGGCGCTGTTCTTTCTTGTTAGATGCAGTTCGGTCACCTTCTATTGTTTTACAATTATATACCCTATTTCTCCGAACTTCAGTGGTTGTGAAGGGATGGCGGCTCCGTGGTGTAGTGGTATGTGTGTGACTACTACGCCCAAGGTCCTGGGTTCGAATCCCGACACGGCCCGCTTGAAAAATGTTAGGCGAGCATTTTTCACAAAAATACACCCTCGTTCGGATGAGAGGTAAAATGGAGGTCCCGTGTGTGAGTGTTGTCACTCTCGTTAAAGATCCCTACCTTGCTTGGAACAGCAAAGGTTCGGCAAAATTCCAAATTTTCCAGGTAAAAAAAACTCGCTTCCTGGCCAATGTAGTACCTTCGGGTAGAGCATTGGAAAAAATCACATGTAAGGTTGTGAAGGGAGGTAAGCAGCCTGTGGCTGCCAAGTTCCCCCCAACACTTAACCATTTACCGATTTACTATTTTTTCAATATATCTTTTCGCACAGTCAACATTAGTTGCAGATATTTCGTAACCAACAACTAGTTGTTTATACTAATCATCAGATTTATCTGCGCTTATTGTTTCGTCATTAGGTTTTCCATCTCAAAACTGGTTGGACACGTACCTGCACTTATTTATATTCTGAGCTAGCCTACATAGTTCCCTGAAATTCTCACACAGCATGTGTATACAGCTCGTTCCCCTTCTATTGTTTTCTAATTTTATGCCCTATTTCACCGAGATTCAGTGAAGGGGTTTAAGCAACCTGTGGCTACCAAGATTCCCCAACACTTAGACATTTGCCGAAATAATGGTTTTCCAGTAAATCATTTCACACACTTAACATTATTCGAGAATATTGCCCGACCAATTCTTGTAGTTACTTATAATAATTATCATGTTTAAGCACAGTTATTTTATCGTCATTAGTTTATCTATCTTGGCATTGGTTGGATGCGTACCTCCATTGATTTCTATTCTGAGCTAGCCTACACATCTCCCTGAAACCCCTACAGCCTACATCTTTTACTATCTCTGTGCAGTAGTCTAACCTAGATCTGCCTCTTCTTCTCTTTTTTCCTATCTCTGCTTCTAATATGTTCTGCACTATTCCCTCATGCCATAGTATGTGGCCTATCATCCTATCTCTCCTATTTTTTACCGTTTTCCACATATTTCTTTCTTCCCCTATCATTTTTAGTACCTCTTCGTTCTCAAGCTGGGGTATATAAATTAAAATGTAATAGTTTTTATATTGGACAAACTGGCATCAGCTTTAAACTACGATTTGACCAACACAAACGTGATATTGGTAAAGATATGGCTTCTAGTGTATTCGCTAGACACTTAAATGACAATGATCATACTTGTGATTTTAATTCGAATTTTGAAATCCTTCACATTTTAAATAAAGGTAAGAAGCTGGACAGTTTAGAAAATATAGAAATTGAGAAGACGTTGGCACTTGAGCAAAATATTGTTAATGATATTACATTTATAAATGAGTCTCCAATAATTGACTTTGCTTCAAGATTGTAACCTGTTTATCCCTCTCTAGATGCGATTAGCTTATATATATATATTCTTATGCACACCCCCCTTATCGCGCCTTTTCTTATTAATTTAATTATTTATATAATGTGCAAATATTTATTTTACGTTACGTGCTTTAGCAACGTTTGGCTGGTTAATAAATCAAAACTGTTTTAAATATGCCTCGACTATATGAAAACTCTTTCTTCCCAGGGTATCCACCTACTTACCGTGGGTTCAGTGGTAAGTAGATGTGCAATGCACCAACCAAACAGCTCTATCTTTTGTTTTAGTACCTTTTGATAATTTACATTTGTATATGCCAAATTTTATATGATCCACGTAGCCTTGTGCCAAATTAATTAATACCACAAAATTTCTGACTTTGACGTTATATCACACAGTACTCACCTGTTCTATACTTCGTTGTCGGCCTCTATGAATGCTGGCTCAAAATCCTACTCGCCGTATACGTCTTTACAAGGTTTGCACTATCACTTTGAAAATCTGCCGTCTAGACTCCAGGTATCTTTGACTCAATTTTGATGCTCCCAAATCTAAAATAAATATGACCCGAATTTAGAATTTTGAATAACCTTTTGTATTTACTTCCCCTGCGCTAATTCTTCCGGTGTTATGTCTTCTTTATCTCGTACGAATCCGCTTGCTGCTGTCTTTTAATTTTGCTTCTCTCGTTCTAAATCACTGCTTTCTTTATCCGCTCGTTCCAAATCAATACTTCCGCCTTTTAAACCGCTCGTTCCAAATAAATCCTTCTATTTAATCCGCTCGTTTCAAATCAATCCTTGCTTCTATTTAATCCGCTCGTTCCAAATCAATCCTTGCTTCTATTTACCACTCAATGCCCTGCTATACATAAAACCATATCCAATTCAATCCCAATAATATCTTCTTCAATCTTATAAATCCTATTCGATGCCTTCTGCCTATATAAATCTCGTTCCAATATCCACTTATGTTCCGCCGGTTCGCTGTCGCACTAATTCCACTCTTAAACTCGTTACTCGTCGCTGCTATCAATACTCTTCCTTTATAAATTAAACTCGTACACTTTCAAACTCATTTATTAAATCTTCAAAAATATTCAAAACAATTTAGCGCAGTTTACAAACACGTCTTATTACAAAAATATTTTAAAATCGACCTCTTGTTTACTTTTCCTAGGTGATAATTACAATATTAATATGCCTACTCTTTATTACATTGTATACAAAAACCATCCAATAACGTCGTATCACCAAGTTCGTGTCACCAACCAAACAGCTCTATCTTTTGTTTTAGTACCTTTTTATAATTTACATTTGTATATGCCAAATTTTATATGATCCACGTAGCCTTGTGCCAAATTAATTAATACCACAAAATTTCTGACTTTGACGTTATATCACACAGTACTCACCTGTTCTATACTTCGTTGTCGGCCTCTATGAATGCTGGCTCAAAATCCTACTCGCCGTATACGTCTTTACAAGGTTTGCACTATCACTATGAAATCTGCCGTCTAGACTCCAGGTATATTTGCCTTAATTTTGATGCTCCCAAATCTGAAATAAATATGACCCGAATTTAGAATTTTGAATAACCTTTTGTATTTACTTCCCCTGCGCTAATTTTTCCGGTGTTATATCTTCTTTGTCTCGTACGAATCCTCTTGCTACTCTTATGCTGTCTTTTAATTTTGTTTCTCTCGTTCTAAATCACTGCTTTCTTTGTACGCTCGTTCAAAATCAATACTTCCGCCTTTTAATCCGCTCGTTCCAAATCAATCCTTCCTTCTATTTAATCCGCTCGTTCCAAATCAATACTTCCGCCTTTTAATCCGCTCGTTCCAAATCAATCCTTCCTTCTATTTAATCCGCTCGTTCCAAATCAATCCTTGCTTCTATTTACCACTCAATGCCCTGCTATACATAAAACAATGTCCAATTCAATCCCAATAATATCTTCCTCAATCTTATAAATATCCTATTCGATGCCTTCTGCCTATATAAATCTCGTTCCAATATCCACTTATGTTCCGCCGGTTCGCTGTCGCACTAATTCCACTTTTAAACTTGTTACTCGTCGCTGCTATTAATTATTTTATTTATCGTCGCTTATCCTTACTCTTCCTTTATAAATTAAACTCGTACACTTTCAAACTCATTTATTAAATCTTCAAAAATATTCAAAACAATTTAGCGCAGATTACAAACACGTCTTATTACAAAAATATTTCGAAATCGACTTCTTGTTTACTTTTCCTAGGTGATAATTACAATATTAATCTGCCTACTCTTTATTACATTGTATCTCAAAACCATCCAATAACGTCGTATCACCAAGTTCGTGTCACTAATACCTTATACTTTGTCTTTTGCACTTTCCCTATTCATACATAATGTTCAATCATTGGTCCTAAACATCGCACAACCCTTCAATCATATTTGACAATGCTATTACTTATAATTTTGATATTACATGTTTGTCCAAAGGTTGATTCTAGTAAAATAAATGCCGAAATGTTACACATATACCCTGGATCTGCGTGGTTAATAGTGGACAGATGCATCCGGTTTTCGATTGGCAAATGTACGTTCTATGGCCTATTAATCTGCAACTCAGTATAAAACCTTGAATACTGTGTGTTTCATCATGTCATCAAGTCATTGTTTTGACGTCTTGGCACTTAAATACTTTAACGTTTGTAAAGTACGACAAACATAAATTTTTAATTACGGGATCTGATATTTGGCTTACTTTATTTGGCATACACTACCTTCAACAAAACAACCCTTAGAACCCTTGTAGCTCCTACTGACATTACATATATATATATATATATATATATATATATATATATAATCTGTTTATATGTGAAGATTGTATAAATTCTAAAATTGACCACAGTATTGAAAGTATTGATGGCAAGGCCACTGATAAGGATATTGCAGACTATCTGCTGCAGCTAAAAATGAAATTAAATTAAAAGATAAGCATTTGACTAGACTAAAGCTTGATTATCAAAAATTTGTTCAAGATGCTACTACACATGAACAACATTTGCATAGATTACTTAAAGAAGCAAAGGAAAAAATTAAGCAACTAAAAACTAAAATCAAAGGTGCTAAACAAAGTGATTTATACAACAAAGTGGAAGTTGCACAAATTGCTAATAAAATTACAACTTTGGAACTGCAAAGTCAAACAGAACTTAAGAATTGTAATAATTTAAACTTTCTTTTAGAATCAACAGATAAAGATAAATTTCACTCTTTGGATACAACCAAACCAAGTGTAATATATACTAATGAGGAACAAGATACTAATTCCAATTCTATTAAGACTCAAATATTGAGCACTACAATTAAAAGTGGTGCCATGGCAGAAAATCTAACAGTGTCCAAAAATAAAGTGCTAATTCTTGGTGATAGCCACACACAAAACTTTGGAAAGCTATTAAATTCATTGCTACAAAAAGAAGACCTTATAACTACATGTATCTGCAAACCTAATGCAAAATTCCGAGAAGTGACACAAGATATACAGAATCTCACTAAAACACTCACAAAGGACGATTATATAATCATACTGGCTGGAGTTAATAATATATTGAGTGGTTCCTCTATATCTATATCGGAACTAAATTATTGTTTTAAGAATATTCAACATACTAATGCTATTGTCATTTCTATTCCTTTCTGGTATCAACATTCCAAATTAAATAAATATATATACCAATTAAATCTGGATATATATATATATATATATATATATATATATATATATATTGCCGTGAAACCACCAAAATCCGGGTACTCCGCTTTTCGAATCGAGCCCCACAGATTGGGCGTCAAAGAATGCTGTGTTTCCCTGTATTAGAATCGTGCCTCACGAATTGGATGTCAAGAATGCTGTGAATCCTACAAAAAGCTATTCATTACCTTAACTGTGTTGGTCCATTGACTTTCTTCTGTTAATCGCCTCGGCTGCTCCTCTAGTTAAACCTTCATCCTCATTCATAAAAAAAAAACAAACACATTCCTACCACAAACATCAACGTTAACTCTATTTACATCAATATTCACAATACATTAAAATTTCAAAATTAAAATTCAGCATAAATTTCAGTATCAGAAAATTTCAAGATTTAAATTTGTTATCATTTTAATGTGCATCCAGAATTAAAGTCCTTGTAGGATGCCTACTAATTACTATAACAATATATGCAGACCTGAGTCTGAGTACAAAGGGAGCATCTACCACCCCTTTACGTTAATTAACCAGGTTCGTCTAATTGAGCTCAAAGACATACCCAAATTTTCATCATAATCCAGAACATAAATACTAAATACCCCTTTCTACTTAAACAAGCAAATTTCACCTTAAAATTAAAATTCTGTTGTTAGTACAATTTCACTACTGTCCATTTTAAGTATATCAATTATAAAGTTATTCAACACACACGAAAACATCAAAGTTCAAACAAAATAGTATAATTTACCTGAAGGTTACTGCACTCGTAGCTTCAATGTACATCGTCCCTTTTGTTAATCACACCAATCCAACTGGGTTATATTTACGGCTTCTGATTCTCAACGCTTTTAAAACTTTCTACATCACCATCCATCTAAAGTAGTTTCAGTGCTTTTCCGGAACTCATTTGTGTATATCTGAAGCTTGTTTTGTGGATCCAGACACGTTTACGAATCATTTAATTATTAATACCCCCGAAAAATAACAAAGAAATTCATACTTCTTTCACCAATATACGCCAAAACTGCCTACTTTTGTGTATTCATTTGTCGTTGTAAATTTTACTAATTGGTACAGTGATACTAACTTTATTACCTTGTATCTTCTTTTCTAAGTACACTAAAGTACATTCATAGTAGCACGTAAAGAACAAACTGTTTTAAATCACCAAAATATACGAGCAAACTTTAAATTATTTCATCAAAACCGGAAAACTAAAAAGCACTGTTTAACGCATTGAATCAAGTCGAAGATCTAAGAGAGCTTGTTCATATTAACCTCGGTATATATAGCGGTTAGCCTGTCTGTCGGTCTGTTCCCCAAAACGGACAATTCTAAAGAATTTCGCATGCTATGTTCCCATTCCGTAGCCCGGCATGCGATTTTTACGAAATTTGCACTCGCCCCAGTTACATCTCAGAAATTTCGACACGGCTCGCAACTTCTGGAAATAACTAATTGAATTTTATACAGAAATGTTATTTTTACCTCTCAATTTTGCCTTTTATTTTCACCCAATCGCAACCCAATGACGTTGCTCCACTCATGCCTTTTACTATATGTGTCTCGGTCTTGTGCATATTATCTGTCTCTATCTAACCTGTTCTTAGTGGTGCAAATTGATATTCTTTATTATCGATTATTTCAGTCCATGTGGACTGTGAAATAACCCACCTTTAGCATTTCTCGTAACTATTATGCGACGGTTTCTACAACATTCTCTGTAACCATTAATTATCTGCAAAATTTACGCAGAATGAGCTTTTTAAAAATACGCAGGTGTTTAAACATCCTACTTCTAACTAACCCCTCTACGATTTGCATTTTATTGGGTTTTTACAAGTTTTATAGATATTATATGTTACTAACGGTTCAATTAACTTCAATTAAAATTAATACCCTTTAAATTTTAGTGAATCCTAACTAAATATTAATTATTATCTGTACGTTTTGTTTAATACCGGTTACTTAAAATAGAGTTAATTAATATAAATTTTGCACGTAATTTCTCTTTGTTTCTTTACGTAGAGCTTTTTAATACTGCTTCTTTTGATATAAAGCATCTTGTTCATGATTTAAATCTCTTATTTTTAATGAAACGAATGAATTTTTATTCTCCACGGTTTTTTTAATAAAGCGTACCTTTTCCCAAAGCTTCTACACGGTGATTAAAATTGTTTGATGTGATTATTTAATTTTCTACCCTGGTCTAAATATGAGTAATATATATATATATATATATATATATATATATATTGTTTTACAAATTTCTTATTGCGGACTGCAAATAACCGTTCTGTTATATATATATATATATATATATATATATATATATATATACATTAATTCAAAACAAATATAAAAATATTCAATTTGTTGACAGTAACAGTTGCATTAGTAAGTCAGATTTTACAAGAAATGGACTACATCTTAATAATAAAGGTAAATCTGAAGTTTGTAGATGTTTATTTGATATTATAACTGCAAGCAAAAAGCAACTTAAAAGTTCTGTTAATATTACCCACCAAAATAAAAATCTTATCTATATACAACTGAATGAGTGTTCAGACAATGTGAACAAGTTCAACGATAAACAAACCCTGCATGATAGCATCAAAAATAGGTCAATTAGTACAACATCAGATGGGAATAAAAATCGTAACTTGCTAGTTTCAAACAATAAAAACAACAAAAGCACCTTAAATTTTCAAACGTTTCTAGATCGAACTCCAAAAAGCTAAACAATGAATACAAATTAACAATCTTTCATCAAAATATTCAATGTTTATCTAATAAAATTGGTGAAATTGATGTTTTTTTAAATGATAATTACTGTGATATATTTTGTATAGGTGAACATTGGCTAAAAAGTAGTAACATTACTAATGTGTATATTGACGGTTATTACCTAGCAGATAAATTTTTTAGAAATAAAAGTATTCATGGAGGTGTAGCAATTTTTGTATGCAATGGTATTGAATGATGACAGCTAAGGAATATTACTAAGGCATCTGTAGAAATTGATTGCGAATGTGCTGCTATTGTGATAGATCAACAACCAAATGTCGAAATAATCATTGTTACAGTATATAGAAGTTGTAATGGAAGCTTTATCAGTTTCATAAATTTAATTAAGGACATTCTGGTAAGATTAAGCAGGTTTAAAAATGCTAAAATAATACTTCTCGGAGACTTTAATGTGAATTTTCTCGAAAAGTCAATTGAACTCGTTACGTTTTTTTCGTGGCAGCCACGTTGGGCGCCAAATTTATGGTACGTAACACAAAGAAAGTCAAAGAAATGACCGGGCTCAATCGGAGAGTGGGGGGGGGAGTAGAAAGCAGACTGACCTATGATGTATGCGGCGGTAAGGAGTTAGTAACAGTACCTGCAATAAAAGAAATTAGAATAGCCAACCTGCAATAAAAAAAGATTAGTCCTGCAAACCTGAAATAAAGGAAAAGTATAGCAGCAATGCAAAGTCTAAGTTATTCAGTACTTTGTAGAATGTAAAAAAAAACTGTTTAGATAATCTATATAATATAACAACGGTAAAAGCAATACAAAAATTTTTAGTACAAAGTGAGGTAATATTGGGGAGTAGCAGAAACGTTTCCTCACACACCAATTAAACATAAATCAGACAAAAAGTTAACAAAAGATAAATAGGTAAGTCACAATTGATATGAGTAATTCAGTAGTATTGATTGTTTTTTTTTCTTTTTAGCAGACAAGTCTATTGTAAAAGGTATCAAACCGACGAAGAATATTGCAAAACAAACGGATAGATATTTACAGTAATAACAAGTATGAAAGAGTTCAACTTACACAACCAGGAGCACAGGAAGAGTTTCTATAGAATTGGACCAGTTCGGCTACTGATAGCCTTGCAGTTGGAGCTGGTGGAGTATGGGGTGTCCATGGTTCCATCCCATTATCAACTTGAAACATGGTAAGCCGGATGCCCTGGTGTAGCTTGGCAAAGATTCACAGTCTATTCGCGGGAGTGGAAGTTGTGGTACAACAGACAGGAACACATGCAACACACGCAACTAAGAACAATTAAAGTTAGTATAGTTCCGATCCAACCATCCGTCAAGAATTTTTCGTATTGCGGATCTGCTTCAGCAGAAAGAACTTCGTCAGCTTCTGAAGCTAATTTCAGTTGGTAAAGGCATTGGTTGAATACGGTGAAACATTTAAAAGCACGATCACTCTCACAATCTCGTCTTTAAAAAAATGTACGTTCATATTTTATTTACTTATTAAATGCAAGGTAAATTTAACATATCATTAATACGGAATGAGTTAAACACTTTTGCAATTTCATTTTGCAAATGTTTTAGGGAGTTTAAAACCGGACTAAAGTGGCTCCTTTAAAAATTCTGTACAAGTTTATTGCACTTACTCTGATAAAAAAATGGACCACTAAACTAGATCGCGCACACAGTAATCCTAAGAAGAATCGGTCAAGTTTAGCAAGCAAGTTCTACAACTTTTATTTCAAAAGAAACTCAACTAAAAACACAATTAGTAAAGCACGCGTAATCACTAAGTGCGTCCGTCAATGTTACGCAAACAAGCACGTGCGGTCGAGTAAACACGTTCGCCTATAAAGCATCTTTCCTTCAATGTAATCAGAGCTACACTCCCTACAGTTAAGATACGACTCTCGTCTGACAAGAAAAACAATTAAAATCGTGCCGTGTTTGTTAAAGAACAATTTTAAAATTTATCCCGCATTCATTCTCACTAGTTTCAAAGCAAACAGCAAACAGCATTTTCAACGTAACCCATATCCAGGAACCAAGCACGAAACTACAACTCCTTATCTGTTTATATCAATCGTTGTTACTTCAAACCGCGTATCGACTATCTATCTAGACTCGTATATAACATAAGGCACATCATTTATATCAGTGGTCAGACAAAAACGATGCAATCCACTCACCACAATACGACGCATTCACCCAAGGATGTGCTTCAATCTCGATCACTTAACCACACTATCGAATTGTAGAGAGTGAAAGTCCATAATCGCGTAATATAATATAAAGGGATTATTCGCAAACGAGTTAATAAATATAAAACATTGAGATAGTAGTTGCAGAAATGTGTTTACGAATTTGGTAAAGCGTTTAATGTTAAACTACATAAAAATGCACGTTACAAACTAAATAACCTTCGCGATTTAACTTACTCATTTGGTTTCATAGATACTATAGAGTGTGCAACAAGAGGTAAAACATGTCTGGACAATATGTTTGTCAGCTCCACTATTAGTGATTTTAGTAGTAGTATTATAGAAAATGGCCTATCCGATCACAATGTACAAAAAATTGAGTGAAACTTTCCAATACTAAGTAATGAGTCTACTAAATGCTTTCAGACCAGAAATTTGAATAGTTAATCGAATATTAATCTTTTTGTGTCACTTTTGGAGAGTGAAAACTGGAATGGAGTAATGTCAATTCAAAATGTCAATGAAATGTATACTAATTTTATAAATGTGCTGACGGCATTTTATAACACAGCATTTCCTCTAATAAAGAAAAGAAAAACTTCAACATTAAGGCAACATAAAAAATGGATAACTCAGGGTATTAGAATATCCAGTAGAAAATTAAAATTGCTGTACGTAGCTTCCTTAGATAGTAATTATCCAGAACGTTTAACATTCTATAAAGCATACAAAAGAATTTATAGGAAAGTTATATGTGCAGCCAAAAGAATGTACTACAATTCCCTACTAAAAAATTCTTCCAATAAAGTAAAAACTGCATGGGATATTATAAAGGGTGAAAAAAAGCCTAAACGAAAAATAAATTTGATTATTAACAACAGTCTATGCGAGAATCCTCAACAACTTTGTGCTCATTTCAATCAGTTTTTTGTCAATGCCAGTAATGTATTACCTAACAAGAACAACGTACAAATTAATAGCGCTAATACTAATACTAGTTTTGATAATCATAGCAGTTTCTTTTTTACTCCAGTATTGGAATGACGTAATGGAAGTAGTAACACACATGAAAAATTCTTATTCAACAGGGTCCGACGGTTTTAATTCGATATTTTTAAAGAAATACATTCAATTTGTAATTACTCCCTTAATTTATATAATAAATTCTTCCATTAGTTCTGGTGTTTTCCCAGAAGTCCTAAAAATTAGTAAATTAACTCCTCTGTATAAAAATAAGGACAGTGTAAATGATATAAAAAACTATCGTCCAATTTCGTTACTAAGTGTGTTTTCCAAGGTAATTGAAAAATTAGTGACTGAAAAAATTATTCTCTATTTTACTAAACATAATCTTTTTAATGTAAATCAATTTGGTTTCCGTAAAGAATGTTCTACCTCTTTAGCTATTATTAAATTTTTGGATATTTTATATGAAAACTTAGATGCTGGAAATAAGTGTGCAGCAATATTCTTAGATCTAAGTAAAGCATTTGATTTAGTAAATCATGCTACACTACTTAATACTTTATTTAAGTATGGAATAAAAGGAATAGCCTTAGATTGGTTTTGCAGTTATTTAACTGGCAGGTATCAATCAGTACGTAGAAATTGAAGGTTGTCGTTCACATCAATTGTCTATTAACAAAGGAGTTCCACAGGGATCTGTACTGGGACCATTGTTATTCATCATTTATATAAACAATCAACAGTTTAATGATACCATATTATATGCAGATGACGCCTCGTTTCTGGTCAGCTCCAATAACACAAACAGTCTTGTCAGCAAAACAAATACTCAATTACAACAAATGGAAGCCTATTTTAGTAAATTAAATTTAATCCTTAATAGTTCTAAATCAATAGCAATGCATTTTAATATATCCCGTCAATTGTTTGATTTTTCGTTGCTAATAAGAGCTTCAACCTCATGTTTAGCAGAAGCTGCGAGCACCATTTTTTTGGGTATTAAAATTGATTTGAAGCTGACTTGGAATGAGCACATCGATGATCTTTGTAAAAAATTAAGTACCTGTTGCTGTGTTATGAAAAATCTGTTATACAAGTTGGATAGACAGGTTGTCAAATGGTACTATTTTTCTAACTTTCACTCCACAATCTCATGGAATAATTGCATAGGGTAATGCACCCTACATAAATATAAATAGAATCTTTATATTACAAAAAAGGGCAGTGCGTATGTTAACAGGAAGTAAGGCTAGAGACAGTTGTAGACATTTGTTTAAGCAATGTGGTATACTAACCGTACATTGTATTTTTATTTATGAGTTACTTCTCTATGCTAGAAAACACTTACACAAGCTCACAAAGCTCAAAGATACACACCATTATGATACTCGGAATACATACACACTACTGTTTCCTAAACACAGGCTAATAAAATATGAAAGTAGTCCAAAATATTTAGCAATAAAGATCTATAACAAGCTTCCAGATACCTATAAACATGAAACGTTTAATTTGTATAAAAAAAAACTAAAAAGTAAACTAATTGAAAAAAGTTACTACTCAGTTTCAGAATATTTAACAGACAATGACTTTTAATATCAAGTCAACTTAGGAATATTTAAGTACATATCTTAGTCTTAGTTATACGTGTAAGTGACTTTGTTAATTTATACTATTATAGTTGTAGTGATTGTATATTGACTTGTCCTATATCATTTTATTTTATAATGGTCCAAAAAGGATGAATAAAAACATACATACATACATATATATATATATATATATATATATATATATATATATATATATACAATTAATAATTACAGGTTATTTGGTCTTCTAGTAATAAAACTCTATTTGTTTTTACCGAGCTTTCGATTTATTTAAAATCTTCTTCAGGGTGCTGTAAAGTAACTGTGAGTGTCATTAACATAAGAATTCTAAAATATTACTTACAAGAATTCTTATGTTAATGCACTACTCTTGACCGAAGATTTTAAATAAATCCAAAGCTCGTTAAAAAACAAATAGAGTTTTATTACTAGAAGACCAAATAACCTGTAATTATTAATTGTATACACTACTGGTCGTCACTTTTAACTAATTGTTATATATATATATATATATATATATCATCATTTTGTTTTCGACCTTACTTAAGGTCGATTTGACGCAGCTCTAACTTCTTTTCTATTCTGTGCTAATCTAAAAAGCTCTACATACCCTTCACAACCTAAATTTCTAATAATTTGACTAATATAGTTTGGTCTAGGTCTTCCTATATCCTTCTATTTTTTTCCTATCCACCTGGCTCTACATAGATATTAGCAACCTGATGGTTGTTAAAGAACTCTAACATGTTTACATGATTACCAATTATAAGGAAATGAAATATAACCTGGTTATCCGCTTCAAAAAGGAAAAGTGTTAAATTATATGTTATGGTAAGGCTTAAGCAACGAATCGCTGCCAACATGCCAGACCGCTACCTAATTGTGAGTTATGTCATGGTGACGTTTATTAAATTATATGTTATGTTATGTTATATATATATACATATATATATATATATATATATATATATATATATATTACTCATATTTAGACCAGGGTAGAAAATTAAATAATCACCTCAAATAATTTTAATCACCGTGTAGAAGCTTTGGGAAAAGGTACGCGTTATTAAAACCGTGAAGCATAAAAATTCATTCGTTTCATTAAAAATAAGGGAGTTAAATTATTTACAAGACGCTTGCTATAAAAGCAGTATTAAAATGCTCTACGTGTAATTTAATTATTCCGAGTAAAGAAACAAATAGAAATTACGTGCAAAATTTATATTGATTAACTCAATTTTAAGTAACCGGTATTAAACAAAATGTACAAATAATAATTGAATATTTAATTAGGATTCTTGTTTAAGTAGAAAGGGGTATTTAGTATTTATGTTCTGGATTATGATGAAAATTTGGGTATGTCTTTGAGCTCAATTAGACGAACCTGGTTAATTAACGTAAAGGGGTGGTAGATGCTCCCTTTGTACTCTGCATATATTGTTATAGTAATTAGTAGGCATCCTACAAGGACTTTAATTCTGGATGCACATTAAAATGATAATAAATTGAATCTTGAAATTTTCTGATACTGAAATTTATGCTGAATTTTAATTTTGAAATTTTAATGTATTGTGAATATTGATGTAAATAGAGTTAACGTTGGTGTTTGTGATAGGAATGTGTTTGTTTTTTTTTTATGATTGAGGATGAAAGTTTTAACTAGGTGAGCAGCCGAGGCGGAAAAGAGTAAAGAGGCGATTAACAGAAGAAAGTCAACGGAACAGTTAAGTTAATAGCTTTTTGTAGGTTTCACAGCATTCTTGACGCCCAATCTGTGGGCCACGATTCGAAAACCGTAGTTCCCGGATTTTGGTGGAAACAGAGCAATATATATATATATATATATATATATATATATATATATATTTATTAGCTCAATTTTAGTTTTCTGTTAGACCTGATAATGACTTAATAGTAGAAAGCTGGTCGTCTGTCCGACATGCACACCGATACGTTACAGTAAAACGATATTTTTATCTGATCGGTGTAAATGTGAAAACCGTCTATTTAAAACCACACAATTTTACTTTTACAGATACCGATACCAACACCGATAATATCGGTGAGTGTAAATACGCCCTAACCAAACAAGTACTTACCGAGACAAACCCACTATAAGTCCTAAGATCTGAATATGCCTATTGTGAATAGCAACTTGAAACAAAAACAAGAAATGTTCAAAGTAATCAAAACGACAGCAAGCTATAATAATGCAAATAGTTCTGTGCCTTTTTAACTGATTTCAGCACTATATTTTGTCTTACTAGTATTTCGACAATATTTCAAATTTAAGTTTCATCACGACAAGTCTCAAATTTACCTTAAATTCAAAGAATTCGTTGTAAAATTTTATATTTTAATACCTACTTTATGTTACAGTAAAATTGTACTGAAAATAATACTAGGTTTGTATACCTCTATTGCAAATATGTATTTTTGCTTGCTCAGTGAATAACAATGAAGTTACATATTTATCTTTGCACGTCTGTCTACAATATAGAACATGCCAAATAATAAAATGGTATACCCATCGATGGACTTTTACTAGAAATTTGAATATAAGATGCCTAAAATTGGAAAATTATTCTCAATATTAAAAATTGATAACAGAATATAAATTTGATGCTGTTCTATAGTTCAGTACATCTAGATATTATAGTATAATGTTAAGACGTTACATTAGGTTTGCAAATTAAACATGAGCTTAAACTGCTACCGTTGACGATAACCTACAATTGGAAAATTTGTTAAAGAAATTATATTAATAAACTGCAGAAACTAAGTACTCTGAATTAGTATGTTCATAGCAGCGTATAAAAACTAGAGTTTCTACAAAATCCCAATTTTCAGGCTTATATAACCTCACTTCTGACAGATAAATAATATTCTGTTATCAATTTGTTGTTTGTTTATGTGTCCTACTCACTCAAAGATAAATTGATGTTTATTTAATACACCTTTTACTAGTTTGAATTATGGCTAAAGTTGTAACGTTTTAAAATCCCATATAATTTAACTGCAGTTTTGTAATTGGAAGTTGTAATGCAATGAATTTTACTACTTATTTTGAACTGTAATATGTTAAATATGTTAGGACGGTATTCCTGGCGCCTTATTTTCAAACCACGTTATATAGCAGCGCATGCGTTTCAAATTAGTCAAGTGTTTTACTGGATCAGCTGTGTCCCGAAAATGGGAAAACTGAAACGATTTTCTAAATTTGTTAAAAAATTAGTTGATATAACGATATAACGAATGTGGATGTTATAACATAGTTACGTGAACTGCAAAGTGATTTATCGGCGGTGACCTACTTTATTCGTGAAAGTCGTCCTACAGTCGAGATTGCAACAAATCCATTGCGGTTAGAGAATTGAAGCTTTAAAAATACCAAAATGATATTTTGGAAGGATATCACATCTTTATGGATTTTAAAAACAATAATTATATTTTAGGAACCTGGTTTTGTGAGTTTATGAAAGCAGTTGCTTCTTTGATTCATTGGTCATGTCTGAATGTAAAGTGTAAGCGAAGTGGCCTACAGACCTACATTTATTCAACGTTTGATTTTTAATTCGCGTTATGAAATAGTTATTAAGAAAACCTTGTGGCGTTTTTGAAGGTCATAGCTTCGGGAAACTTGGTGTAGTGTTAAAATTGGTTATCATTGTTTGGAAAGTGTGTAATCAAATAAACAATGCACGAAGAGGCAACTAATATAAGCATTCCTGGCACGGTTGCCACTTCTACTACTACAACAGAAAATCAGAACGGCACAACCGAAACAATTGCAGCAAATACGCAAGAATTACATTTGGATATGACCCCGGAGGAAAATAATGAGGAATTAGAAGTGCCTTTTACGTCTGAAACCCCAGGTAAAGTAGGAATTTTTAAGTTTTGTTAGAATAGGTTGGTTGTTCTGTGGTATTTCTGCATTTCTGTGTGCTGTGCTATAAACCTGTTTCGAATGTAAATTACAATGCATACGGTTATCTAGGTCTCTAGCAAATTCACTTTTAAAATACACTCGTTCCGCAATTCGCTTTTACTACGAAAGAGAATCTGATTGATGTAGTAAGATGTGGATGATGTATCTATAGAGAGCGAAATTGTTTCTTTTTAGCATCGCCTACTATAATAATAAGCAAATTGATGTTAGTGTGCCGCGGCAAGTTGACAACTATGCAAGATACTGCGTTTGCTTCTGGTTTGACGTAGGTTACGCCCGTATCCGGAACCCTAATTTAACCCAACTTGAGGTAGCACCCTTTTATGGGGTTTTAATTGTATATCCAACAATGTACATGCCCTCTAGTATTATGTCAACTCCCATTTTAGTATATGAGTACACCTATGTGCTCTATTAATAGGAGGTGTATCTAGGTTATGTCTAAGATAGTCGAGATCTATTCTAGGTCAGGTTCAAGTGCAGGTGCGTTTTATATCGAGCGGTTTACACTTCTTTAGGCGCCTGCGCCTAACTCTAATAAGCATCCCTTATTTTTTTTTAAAATAAAATTTTTAATTCCAGCCTAACGTTGTTTATATTCTTTGAGAGTTGTAGGACATGTAGTAGGGCAAGAAGGGAGATCTGAAGATATTTTTTCAGATTTTAATTTAACTGGGCGACTTTTAATTATCATTTGATGATGGTACCTTCAATTTTTTACCCTTTTCGTTTAAAAATATATAATTATTTCGCTCGGTAATTTACCGTAAGGGTGTATTTTGGAGGTATTGAAAATTCAAAGAACAATATTATTGTAGTTTGTGAAAAATTGGACAGGGTCCTAGGTAGGAGTCGCGAAGCCCCGAAATCTTCAAACATACATTTTGCATCCACGCTTAACTTGCCCAAAAATATTTTTGTGGTTTTCTCTGAAAAGTTGAATGGAAAGATGGATTATATATATTTTTATACGATATCAGTAAGCTTTTGAAAGTAAAAATACCTCGTTTTTATGTTTGTTTGACTGGTGAAAATTAAAGCTAGAATAATAGAGGGGTGGGTCGCTAAAATTATAACTTTATGCAAAGCCTAAGTGATCAGTTCAAATCAGCTAGTTAGTTGAAAGAAGGAAATATAAGGCTGCGGCGACATTTTTTAGAAGTTCTGATAGGCAAAACGTTTCCAAACCAGTCTTTAACAAAAAAGTGCTAGAAGGGTGTTAACTGGAGATTTTTCGAGTAAATACTGATGGAAATAATGGTTTAGTAATTTAGAGAATATCCGGGGGAGGATGTGGCTAGCTAGGGGATCAGGTCCACGGTGGTATGAGAGTAAGAGGGATAAGGAAACTAACAAAGACGTTATAAGAATGGGCCAAGCTACAATATAGTAGCTGGTGCCATCATCGGAAGGTGTACTTAACACACGTATTTGCTCTATCATTGTTTAACATATGGTGTGTCCGTATATAATCTCGTATGTTGGTCCCAACTATGGGCGTATGTGTTTTGTCAGACCCAAGTCAAAGTGAGATTAGATTGACTTTTATGTATATGTTGGTGTAGTAATTTCAAAATTATCTCTATTTTTAAGCAATATTCGTATGGGCGAGGACCAGATAAAAGAGAAAAAATATATTTTTAGGAATGTTAGAAAAGCAAGTAGTAGCAAACGCATGTCCGCACTATAGTGGTCCGTATTTATGCAAGTATCACTGGATCCATTCTTATAACATCGGAAATTAAGGTTAATTTTTTACAAGTGGGCGCCACCTAATTAAGAAAGAATGCAGGTTAGGGATCCTTTCAACAAGGGAAGAACTTGGATTAAAATTATCTAGCCTTTACAAACAAAAAGGAAATAAGAAAAGACACGTTAAAAATTTAACCAATCGTTATTGGTACGTGATGCGTAATAAAACTTATCTCAAACCAAAATACTGAAAACCCGTGCTTTATAGCCTGTGCTAAAATAAATGAATACTAGATACAAAACAAACTATCAAACGCTTGAATAGAAAAATAACAAAATAAAAGATGTATGGCGGATTATAAGTTTCTGTACATACAATTCACCAATTTAAATATATATTTTTTCCCTGAGTCGACCTAGCTGGAACGTTCAATCTCTAAGGTGGCCATGTATATAGATTCCTAAATTTTTATTTAATAGTTGATTTTTGAAACTAAACAAAAAAATACCAAAAAGAGTAATTTTAAAAATCCTAATACACTGAAAAAAAAAATGCTTATGCATATTTGGGAAAATTGTCAAATCAACAAAAACAGGATACTGATGAGTAAACATAATTTTTCATTCAATTATATTAAAAAAAATTAAATTTATATTTATATTTTTTACTTAAAACGAAGGAAGTAGAAACAGAATGGAATAACATTAAATCCAGCTTAGACATGACGGCCAGATATATTCTGGGGTATACACAAAAAGAAAATAAGAAACCATGGATAACAAAGGATATCCTAAATTTAATAGAAGAAAGACGAAAATACAAAAACAGATCCGACGAAGCTGGAAAACAGAGATACAAAGCCATAAAATGGAAAATTATTCGCAAATGCAAGAAAGCGGAAGAACAATGGATTGATGAAAAGTGCAAAGACGCACAAACCAAGATGGAAGTAGAAAAGATAGACCAAGTATACAAATTAATTAGAATGAATTTTAGGGATATAAAACCATGTAGCAAAAATATAAGGAACGCGAGAGGAAACGTCATTATAGAAAATGTAGAAAAAGTGGAAAGATGGCAAGAATATATATGGAATTTATATGCAGGAGAGGAATTAACAGCATTAGAACAGGAATTAGAGATTGAAAAGGATGACTTGGGATATTCTATACTTAGAGATAGGTTTGAATTAGCATTAAAGGGTCCGAAAAATGGTAAGACGTTGGGTACAGATAAGGTAAAATTAGCTGTGAGAATAGTAATGGAGAAAACAATAGAAAAAGGGGAAAGCATGTATATAGGGTTTGTAGATCTGAAAAAAGCATTCAACAATGTAAACTGGATAAAAATGTTCGAAATACTTAAAAAGATTGGAATGAGTTTTAGGCATAGACGGATTGTACATAGCCTTATACAAAGAGAAAACAGCCGCAATAGAATTAGAGCAGTGAGGTAGAAAAGTAATTATTAGGAAAGAACAGAGACAGAGATGTGCTCTATCCCCATTAATTTTTAACTTGTACATAGAAGAGGCAATGAATACTGTCAAATTTGGAATTATTATGCAGGGACAAAAGATTGAAAAGCTTAGATTTGCAGATGATATATATATATATATATATATATATATATATATATATATATATATATCAGCATCTAGCAAGAAAGAGTTAGAGGCTGGTCTTAATGAAATGGAAACAGTTCTAACAGAGAGATACGGTATGAAAATAAACAAAAATAAAACTAAAGTACTAGTATGCAAAGAAGAGGGGAAATAAATTAAAAACTAGAATATAAATAGGTAACGAGAACTTACAAGAGCTACTGCTATCCAGGAAGCCAAATAACGCAAGATGGTAAGAGCGCAGAGGATATAAAACAAAGATTAGCACAAGGTCGTGCTACATTTAACAAGAAAAAGCAACTACTGTGTTCAAAGACAACAAAGATAGAAACAAGGAAAAGATTGCTTGAAACATATGTGTGGAGATACGGCTGTGAAACCTGGACAGTAGAAGCGGATAGGAAAAAGATAGAAGTCTTTGAAATGTGGTGCTACAGACGTATGATGAAGATATGAACAAACCAAGTTAAGAAAAAAGAGGTACTAGAAATGGTAGGGAAGAAAGAAGTATGTGGAAAACAGTATAAAATAGGAGAGATAGGATGGTAGCCACATAATAAGGCATGAGAAAATAGTGCGGAATATATTAGAAACAGAGATAGTAAAAAAGATAGGTAGGAGTAGACCTAGGTTAGACTATTGCTAGGGATGAACTGGGGCCGGGCCGGGGTTTTAATAAGCCCGACCCCGCCCGACGCAGAAAAGTGTCCGGCCCGGCCCGAGGCCCGACTCGAAATAAAAACTGGCGGCCCGGCCCGAAATGTCGGACCGGCCCGACTTTCATTCAGTGAATGAGAAGATATTTTTTCAATTGTGTTCAACAGGTAACTATCACTCTTTTGTTTAATTTGAGAGTATAATGATTTTAAGTTACAATCAAAATACTTGTGGAACAGACCGTAGTATTTCATTTGATTTTTTTGATTCTTTAAAAAATCCTAGGAATATGTAACAAAGGTACAAAATGTTTAGCAATTTTCAGTGTTTATGAAATTGTTGCAGACGGATTTTTATAGCCTTTTTTTTACTTTGAGAAACTGAAACTTTTGAAGAGAATTGAAGTTTGATCTATAATTTGATTGTCTTTGTTCTAGTTCGTTTAAATTTTTGTTTGACCGACTGACAAATCGTGCCAAAGTTCAAGGTTTAACACTTTTGGTGAATTACTGAATGCTAAAAATTAAATAAATTGTTTATAGGTCACAGTATAAACTGTACCAAACTTCATTGGTTAATATCTCAAGCAATTGAAAATTGGCACCTAGTGTTATTAGAACTTAAGGAACCTGAAAGTCAAATAATATACTAAATGTTTCCTTTAAAAAAGTTGAATTTTCAAATTGTGGTATGTAGAGGTTACCTAATTCTTTAGGAATACATATTATCTGATGGAATAGAAGTACAATGAAGTAATTGTTTTAGGTTGAAAAGGTTTTTAGAAAATGATTACCAATAAAATTTGATTTACTTTATCCTTTTTTATGGAATGAGTTAGATAATGGCATTATTATACATTTTTCCGCAATAAATAGCAAACTATCTGCAGCCAAATTCTATTACTCAACAATAAGTTAAGTAATGATCAAGCACGTAGCTAGGGGGTGGGGATTTAGGGGGCTTAGCACCTCCACCCCCCTAAATGTTCTAGTCCTCCCAAGAAGGGTGATCAGAAAACTCTAAAAATATTGTTGTATTTAGAAAATGAATAATGGCTGTTTAGACACCTCCCCCCTCCCAACAAAGTATTCAAAGTATGAAATTCAAAATTTCAAGTACCCTAGAAGTGTCTTCTATAACTATAGTCTACGATTAAGGTACTGTTTTCGAAAGTTTTATTGAAATCGTTATTTTAAAATATATGCAGCAGTATAAAGAATCTAACACTAATTGATATATACTACGTGTTAGCGTTTAAATAGTTATTTGTATATCACAGCGTACCGAGAAAAAGTTTATCGCATAGATCACTTGCGACGGAAGCAATATAACTTCGAGGTCGCTAGAATAATTTCGTGGACAAGGTGCAACTGTGTGCATGGTTTTATTTCACAATTTTTTCACTTAACTGATTAAGCTATTGTTAGAATTTAGATGTTTATATAGTGGCTTAAATCACACCTTGCTATGGAAATGATATATTTAAAACACCGACAGTATTCTTAAAAATTCCTGAAAATGTGAGGCTGCGCTAGTACTACATAGTTCAATTTCCTACACTATTTCACAGCTACGAGTTTTATAAACTCAGCTTTCTGATTTACTATTCAACAGCTGAAAAATCTTAAAGTCGGTGCGAAAATTTTTAGAAATATGTATTTTACTTAATAAAAAGTAATTAACCTTTTCTTGTAATATCTTCGCGAGAATTCTTAAGAGATTTTTGTATTGTATAAGTGTGCTGGGATAAAATAGTAAGATTTTCGTACTTAAGTAACTAACTGTTTGACTAAAAGTCAACCATAATAATAGAAGTAGTAGTAGCTAACCTACATAGAATTTCAGTCTTCACTTTTACGTTCGGGGAATTAGGTATAAGGGGATAACGACTTGGATAGTTTTTGACCCAACCAACGCGGAAGAACACCTGCAGAGTTATTTGTATACCGAAGGATATTTACCTGTAAGAACAACAAAAAAAAACATACTGTTTTTGGACCTTTAAATTGCTTTAGAGAAATAGAGACTACTTTTAATATTCAGGGAAATAAACCTTATTGTCCATTGATACTACTTCGACCGTTGACCTGCTTGTATTGCTTTAAAACTTGTATTTTTTATTTTGTACCGTTTAACATTTATTTGACAATAAAATATAGTGGGTGCTTAAAAATGCTTTAAAGGCACTTATAAACGAATGTCATACGCTTTTTTTAATATATGTATAGGTACCTGCATCAAAACTTCAAATGTAGGTTTACATATTACTGAATTTATTTCAGTCGTTTTGATTTATAATTGGCATGGAAATAATTATAGTTTTCGATTAGTTTGACAGTTCGTTTGATTGATATTTTGATCATAGTTAAAAGATTTACGTTGGCATAATATATAATTTGACAAATAAATATAAACTTGTAGATGTTGTTGCTTTGCAATCTTTAAAACACTAGTGCGATAAATATCAATTTACGCACGCTAATTAGTTCGTTAATAGATATTTACGTAACCAGTGATGAAAAGATTAATTGTATTTGACGAATTTAATATTTGCAAAACGAACGAACGCGGTGAGCGAGTTTTGCAAATTTTACGAGTAAAATAAAATTAAGGTTTTATAACGTGTTAAGTACAATATTTTATCTAAGTCCACTTTAAAATACAATGAAAGGATTGTGCGGTTCCAAATATAAAAAATTCAGCTTAATCGCTTTAACTGAGCGTTGTTATGAAATGATATTCAGTAAATACCTATTGTCAGTGCTAAATTTTAGATTCCAAATTACGCTGAAAACGAGTTATTCTGATTTAGATATTGTTTCCTAAATAAAGGCTAAGGTTTAAGTTACGTAAAAGTTCATTACATCACTAGTGACGTAATGACTGACAGTTAATGTGACGTTTCATAACGTCAAAAATGCATTTAAAATTTGACATATCCTAACGGAGTTAAATAAATTAGTATGTACCTATGTATTATGGTATAGGTAAATTAAAAATCTTATAATTCAAATTTATTAACACGTATTATTATTATGACAAGATTAAACCAACACATTATACTGATTTAATTATACATATTAGACAAATAATTTAATTAGATTTAAATAATTGCTTTGTTTCTTCCCATGAATTTAGACATAATAAACTCCTAAGCTGATTCATAACTTAATCTATTTCTTTGCTTTATTATTACACGAAATACTCTTCGAGTTTACTTCAAGACACTGTTTTTTACTTCTTCCCAAGCATTATAGCATATTTGTTTAAAAAGGATTTTTACACCTTACTGCTAGGAAAAGCATCAGAAAACAGCATCCTCATATTTAGAGCTTTGACATTTTATAGCTTTTTCTTGTTATAAACTTGGACATTATATCTCAAATTTAATTACGGAAATAACACTACAAAAAGTCATTTAATTTCACAATATTTATACAGAACGCTGACAATTAAATGTAAGTTTGTACGTTAGGCATTTGGTATATGTCAAAATTAAGGCGCCTTAAATAAAAGCATTCCTTCCCTGTATTTAAATAAAACAAAGGTGTCCTGTATTTTAATAAACTACAAACACTAAAGGTGTGTTAACTGCGCATGTGTAAATGTCAAATAAGGGACAACTTTATAAAAAAATTGGTAAAATGAACGTTGCAATAATTCTCTAGTGTTTTAGGCGGTAGACATAAACTATACACGCGATTGATAATATCGACGTTTGCCGCATGATTGAAATTTGAAGTACATACATATACATAATATAAATCGTGCAAACTTTTGAATTATGAATAAATCACCTAGTTTGATGTTGCTGGTCATTTTTAACTTGCCTAAAGTACAAAATGATGAACATTAAATAGAATTAGAAAAAAATATTCGGGATAAGAAGTGAGTTATAATATCACGTCTCCTATACATTAAACAAGACGAAAAACTGACTATTAATGGGTCCATGAAAAGACTACGTGAAAATATAATTAAAAACGTTTACTTACTCAATGTGAGCTAGAAGTGAAAGGACGGTGGAGTATCTACTCGTGCGTTTTTCGGCCCGAATCGTTTGACCCGGCCCGGCCCGAAAAAAGCTAGGCCCGGGCCAGGCCAGGCCCGAATAAAGTAGTCAACGGCCCGGCCCGGATTCGAGCTCGAAATCGGGCCGGGCCGGCCCGAAAGCACGAGCCCGAGACCATCCCTAACTATTGCACACAGATAGTGAAAGAAGCAGGCTGTGGGAATTTTAGGGAACGGTGTAGGCTAGCTCAGAATAGAAATAAGTGAAGGTACACGTCTAACGAGTTTAAAGAGAGAAAACCTTTTGACGAAAAAATAATTGCACTTTATAACTCCGATGATTATTACAAACAACTACAGGTGTTGGTTTTGAAATATTTTTAAGTAATGTTGACTGTGCGAAAAGATATATTTGAAAACTATTTATTCGGCAATTATTCGAGTGTTGGGGGATTTTGGTAGTCGCAGACTGCTTAACCCTCTTCACACACCCCTACATTTGATTTTCCAATGCTCCAACCGTGGGTACTTTATTGGCCAGGAAGCGAGTTTTTTTTACCTGGAAATTTTGAATTTTGTCGAACCCTGGCTGTTGCAAGCAAGATAGGGATCTTTAACGTGCATGACAACACACACACACGGGACCCCCATTTTAACTCTCATCCGAACGAGGGCGTATTTTTGTGAAAAATGCTCGCCTAACATTTTCAAGCGGACCGTGTCGGGATTCGAACTCTGTACCTTGGGCTTTAGTAGTCACACGCATATCAACTACATCACGGAGCCGCCTCCCGTTCACATACCCCAACATGTGATTTTCCAATGCTCCACTCGAAAGTACTACAGTGTCCAGGTAGCGAGTTTTTTACCTGGAAAATTTGAAATTTTGCCGAACACTTGTTGTTCCACGCAAGGTAGGGATGGATCTTTAACGTGTGAGACAACACTCACACACGGGACCTCCATTTTACCTCTCATCGGAATGAGGAGTATTTTTGTGAAAAATACTCGCCTAACATTTTTCAAGCGGACCGTGTCGGGATTCGAATCCGGGAGCTTGGGCGTAGTAGTCACACGCATACCACTACACCACGAAGCCGCTCCCTTTTCACTGTAACGTTTTTATATATATATATATATATATATATATATATCTTGCTCTAGACGTTGGGCGTCAGTGAAACAAATTTTCGAATGAGCGCCAGTGAAACGAAGTCTTCCGACATAACTAGGGGTTTATTCCTTGGGTAGAGCTATGAGAAATGGGGGGGGGGTTAAGTCGAAATCTGTTTGTAGGTCAAACTTAATCTAAAACAAATAGGCGCCACCAAGTCCGGACTGATTCAGGATAATGGCATGGCATATTTCTAAGGGCGGACGTGGAGACCCAAAGAAAAAAAGATCGCCTTTGATGACAAAAACCTGTCTTAATAAAATAAGACGCTGTTCCTGTAAGAAATTATAATAGTTAGATTAATAAAAAAGTGGAACACTATTTGTGTCCCGCAAATATACATAAAGAAGTAGTAAAAAGATATTTTCAGTATAAAGTTGGCATCAAAATTCTACTCTTAAGGATGTTAGCTTTCTGTGGTTAGATTTGATCATATTTGATCAAAATAAAAAACTTTAATCTTGAACCAATTATTTACTAAAAAGAATCTCTTTTAAAATAAAATGAATTGCAACAAAAATTTAATTAATAACTGAAATACTTCGTGAATTTTAATTTCAGGTTTATCTAAATTATTCATAATCAAACATTTTACAGTATATTGTAAACTTGTTACACAAAAAAACTCCGACCCGTGCAGATCTGTTCAGGCAGGTTACATCTAAAAATGTTACTACTCAAGTTTTTCCTTTTTAAATTACATGTACTAGGTTTTAGTTTCTAAAAAAGCAGATCACAAAAATACTTTTGTTTACATAACTTGTGCTAAAGCTGTTCGAAGCATTTGCTTTCAACAACACATCTGTCAGCAGTATACTACAGAAAAATAAGTGACGTCAGTAACACCTGTTGTTGTTACTAACGATTCATAATGAACCACGCGTGTTGTTTCTCAAAACATCAAATTAGTGAATTTTAATTTCGACACTGGAAATCCAGCTCAGCAATAGTTGAAACTTTTATAATATTCATGCTTTTACATATTAGAACAAATTAACGTGTTTCTAATGTGAAACACCAAAAAAGTACTTAAAGCTAACTACGAACCAAAAACTGCTTTTCCCGCCTTGATGAGGTACTTGTTATTTCATGCGAAGATTACTGCATGTAGTGTGAACCAAGCTCATACTAAACAACTTCTACCAAATGGAGTTGTTCCACGTGTAGAATCAAATACGGTCACGATACATTCGGCAGCTGCTGCAATCCGGATGTTGAATCATGCCGCCTCATCAAAGTAGCATCTTTACGTTGTATAACAAAGTGGTCTTCTTAAAATTGGTTAAACTTTCTATTTTCAAAGTTGCATTTTTAATTGTAGCATTCTTCACGTCGTGCTAAATAAATTATCTCAAATTAAACAAGTTAATAACCTTCATACGATACCAACCGCTAGTCAAAGATGTGTCCCGACTCCTCAAAGTTGATACGCAAATTGCCGGCCTGCAATTTTTGATACATCTTATTGCTTCTTCCACGTATGGCCGACTGATTACAAAACTAGCTCGGGCGACCGGGGCGTCCGAGGAGGGGACTGTCAAACCGAAACGCGCCTGCGAATAGCTGTAGAAGACACAGATATTCAACCACAAGTAGAATACCAAAGGACGATGCTGCTTTAACGTATTACCTTAGTTGTTAAATGTATTTTACCATTATTTTAATAAAAGTGTTTTATTATTCTCGCACTTTTATGAAGGGATTTATTAATCAAAAATAAAATTGTTACAACGTGGTCGTTAAATTATTTCAAATCTACTAATTATCATAAAGCAATGCTTATGCGAGCACAACCGCCACAATTTTGTTCTTACCTTGTTAATATATTTCTCCAGCATCCGAAGATCTGTTCGTCTGCATACATTTAAACTTTCTGCTAGGGGGTAGTGGATATGCACTGCTAAAGTTCAGGTGGGTATGCACTAATCGTTCTTGGGGTGGGGGGTGGGGTCACAATCACTATCACTTCACTTTTAAGTCCTGGAGGGATGCGCGGTTCACTCTATTTTATTTTATTATTTTATTCTTTTGTTTATTTCATTGATTTAATTTAATGAGGGTTTTTGATTTATATGTTCTTATTTATTTATTTGCCCGGATTAAGTTTTAAGTTTTTTATTTATTCCCGATTTCCGCGCGTATAAGGTTAGATAGTGGTTATAGTGATTGTATTAGTGGTGCGGGGGTTGTCGTGCATATGGACTTTTATAAATATTATGATAATTTTTTTTTGTTTTCGTTTTTATTTATTTTTTTTTAAATTTTCTTTGTTTTGTTTTATTTTATTTTTTTCCTGTCTTTTTGAATTATTTAAATACAGGTTTTGGTTACCAAATTCATATCATTTAACGCCAGGTCAAAATCTAAAATTTCCAATTCCCCCCTCCACGAATTACTCGCGGTTATCGCCGTTTAATCTCGCGACTCTTCTCGCGAACTCTTTAAAGGCGGTCCAGAACGCCTTCTGGTTAGCCACTTCCACAACTTCCTCTAGGCTCTTTGGCCATGCTAGACCTAGGATAGCTAATTTGCTATCAGCTAACCCTCGATTTGCCTCGAGAGGGGGCAGTCGAAGATCACGTGCTCTGCGCTTTCAGCGCCCTCACCGGATACGCAGCGGTCGGTGTCGGTTAAACCGAATCTTTGTAAATACGCTTTTAGGGCGCCGTGCCCTGTTATCAGTTGCACCATTCTATGATCGAGTTCTACCTCGATATTACCTCTAGCTTCTAAGCTCGGTATGAATTTGTGGGTCAACCTGCCCGTGGCAGCGTTGTTCCACTTCTCTTCCCATTGTCTGACTTTTCGCGCAGCTTTCTTTTAATTAGAGACCTCGGTATCGACGAATGTGATATCTGAAAGTTGCCCGTCGCAGCCTCTTTAGCTAATTCATCAGCCCTATCGTTCCCTACAGTACCATCGTGCGACCTAACCCGACAGAATTTTAAACGTCGAAACTCGAGCGCCGTATGCGCTATCCTCCAGACGTCCGCCTGGAGGTTTGTTAAGGTGTTCATGTTTGTCAAAGCCGTCAGCGCTGATTTGCTGTCGCTGATTATATAATATTCATCTCTGCCCGTGTGGTTTATGACGTAATCGATTGCCTCTCGCACTGGAAGATAGTGCTCCAGTTTCCGAGTTTGGTTTGATACCGAAACACCTCCCTTTCCTGCTTAAACACAACAAACGCCGCGCCTGCTTGCCCGTCATCCATACGTGAACCGTCTGTATAAATTCTGTCGTCGCGTCCCCATCGCCTTCGACAAACTCGATTTTTCTAATATCGGCTGGGTGCCCTAACTCTGATACGAGAATCTTTTTCTCTACCTCCCTATTGCCAAGATGAATATCTTCGATAACTTTGCGTCCCTTCCCTGTATCTACTAACCTTCTATCTCGAAACTCCCTTACGACATATTCGATAGGAACAGGCTTCCTGATAACCAACACCGCCTCCGTGGAGGTGGTCCTGTACGCCCTCGCCGCCTTCACCGGTAATGCGTTGAACGTTCGTCAATTGACGCATCTCTCGGAGTTTGCAACCTTCCGCCCATACAGATGCTGCGTACAGCATTGCCGGCTCTATCGCTCCGGCATAGACCGTCCTCAGCGATTCGCCCCTGAAACCCCACTTTATTTTAGCCGCCGCCATCATTTTGTTTGATATTTCGCTGCCTTTGCTTTTAACGTACTGCACGTGAGCTATGTTCGAAGACAACAGACATAGTAACACGGAGAAAACTTGTTGAAAGCATATGTGTGGAGCACGTCACAGTACGTCTATGAAATAGTGGCAGTAGGGGAGAAGCAGACATAAAAACGGTAGAAGCCTTTTGGAATGTTCTGCTTCAGATGTATGAGGATGATAGCATGGACAGGCAAAGTTAATAACAAATAGGTTATAGAAATAGTAGGGGAATAAAGGTATTTGTGGAAAACAAAACAAAAAATGAGAAATAGAAGGTCATTTTGGGGAATAGTGCGGGATATGTTACAAGTAGAGATAGGAAAAAAGAGGTAGAGGTAGACCTAGACCAGACTGTTGCATACAGATAGCGAAAGATGCAGAGTATGGATATTTCAGGGAAATGTGTAGGTTAGATCTGAATAGGAAACGTAGAGGATATGCGTCAAACTAGTTCCAGAACTGAAGACCGAATGATGATGGTTTAAAAAAGGGACTTTAATAATTTTATATCTATATGTAAGAATAAACATATAGGATGTGCGCACTTCGTTTACAAAAAAATGTAACAAGACTGGACTTATACTTGCTACATTGAAACTTGAATTCTTTAATTTTCCATTATTGAATTGATTAGATGAACAAAGTAATGTGTCGATAAAAATTTTGAACAATTAGTAACTTAATCAATAACAGAGTAATTAAAGTCTACGACGAGTACGTACTTTGCCACAAAATTTAGCGCACCTATTTCTCATCACAGTTTGTTTACAAAATAAAACATGTATCAACACAATGTCTTTGAACTCAAGATAGTGATTAAAAACATACTTCGTGCAGTGTATTAGTATTATTTTTATTTCCCGCAGAAGTAAACCAGATTCTTAATATGTACTAATCAGTCTTGTATTAGTAGCGTGGAGTAACAGTTATCTCACATGTGCTTAATATATTGGTATTGCCAATATTTATAGGTTTTCGAATACAGTTAAACAAAATTAAAAACATAATAACCCCCGTCATTTGTATGAAGAAAAATACATTTATAAATCCGTTACGTAAATTTTAATTTTCGACACCCAAATAAAAATTAAAACCAAGATTATATTCGTACGGTTGCGCTAAAATTATAAAGAACAACACAGAAAAGAATTAAAAAATTGTAAAATTCACCTTGATCTATCATTTCGAACTTAATTCATTGCACCAAAGAAAGCAACCACTGCGCCTCTTCAGTACTACCTTACTCTTCCAAGAGTAAATATGTTCTGATCTATTTATCAAATATCGATTACCCGATTCAGAACCACCTCCATTCTCATAAGGCACATTTTGCTAACAAGCCAAGTTCGAAAATAACACCAGGCCACTATACAATAACACGATAAAGAGGTCAAAAACAAGAAAAATTCAAACTAAATGAAATTGTTTACAACAAATAATTTTAAGAACCATACTAAATGTTTAATTTCACCTGAACAGCAAGATGGCGAAAAAAACACGTCAGGAGGTCTCGTACAGGAATGGGTAGAGTATCTTCGTAAGAGCACAAAATCGTTCATTTTTACATATATTTTTCCATAAGAAAATCTAAGGTCCATTCTGGTCGTTTTTGTGCCAACTATAGGAATCCCCATAAGGAAGAGCCAAGTGTAGTAGTAGAATACAGGTATCCTGGCACAGCGCCTGCGCTTAACAACACCTGCCTCCGCCCGCTCGCCCAAGACGACATTCTCTACCGTCGTACCACAAGGTGGGCGAACCGGCGTGCGGGCGGAGGCAGGCGTTGGCAGGCGCAAGTGTTACTACACCTAGCTACTTACTGTGAAGATTCCCATAGTTGGTGCAAAAATTATCAGAATGAATCATAGATTTTGTCATGGGAATATGTAGAAATGAACGATTTTGACAGGATTCAAACCGTAACGTTTGAATTTTTACTACGCACGCACTAACCAATTGATATATGGTATCGTACACGATGTAGATTTGTTTTTTCAATTGAGTTGACCGATTCTGATGACTCAATTGATTAACGCATTGAAGTATAAATTCGAAGTTTACATGTTCGAATCCTGTTCGATATATATTACTATGATGCTTGTTGGTAGAACTGTCATGACGTTAGGTATCACAAACTAATGCTGTGAATATTCGGGTACAACCACCCTGATCAATATAAGGACGCAATGGATGGTTGCTTAATAGAAAATGTGCATTCTTACTTTACCGTGCCCGTTTTCCTCTTTTTTGCTAGCACAGCGATAAATATGCTGTGGATTTTACGAAAATAAAATGAAACAAAGAAATCTTTTACACACATTATATAAGTAATCTACTTACACACCCAGATATAAAGAAAGCTTACAAATGCCATTTACAGCTTAAATTTAGAAAGAAACTTTTTTATTACTACTTGCGTATAAATAAATCTTCACTTAATCCTTGTTAATTATTAGAAAACCACAAAATATTTTGTATTTAAGTCTCAACATTTCCTGTATAATTTAAATACTCTTATGTTAGCTCGTGTCAATGTAGTTGATCAACGACGTTAAGCAGAAATTTTTGTAAGGGTCGAAGCGCCTCGAGCTCTGACCTCAAAATTTCTAAAATCAAACTATCCATTTGCAAATAATTTTAAATGAAAAATAAAAACGTATCCTAGCTTAATCTAAGGTTTCAAAACAAAGTTATACTTGCGCTTTGGATCGTCAAATTCATGCAGATATTCTTATCTTTATGACCACCTGTCTTTGGCCATTTAACAAATCGTTTCCATTTTTAATTGATCTTCTTACGTTGAAACATCATGCCTCAGTTTTGGAACGTACTTTTTACAGATTAAAGTGAATGACCTTGTGCCAAGATTATTTATATTGAAGCAATAAATCAGCGTTACACTTCATAAAATAATTATTTATCAATGATCGAATGTCTCATAACTTATGTTCAAAACTTCAATGTTAAATATTGAATGCCGAAAAAAGAATGGCAAATCTTAAATGCCTTGCTCTCATTCATTTCTATCTTTATATATTAAAATAAGCTTAATACGTCATTGTTCTTCGAAGTTCTAGATGTATGACACATCCGTATGATGTAGCAATCTACCGCAATTTCGCATTCTTATCTCTTTAATGGCCTGTCATTTTACAATTTATTAGGATCGTAAAATTTTCCTTCCTTTCCTACGAACCTTTGTAATAATTAGAGCTATTAAAACTCGTTTTCCTATGTGGTTTTATAATCTTCTCGGTCTTATAGTTTTCCGCGAATTGGGGCGTTTATTCAGACAAGATAATTAGCTGTTATTTGCTTGTGATTTATAGCTTTAAGAAGACTCTCGAACAGTGGTTTGTTCAAGCGAATAAATCGGCATTTTTCGTTTTGTTGACATAAATATAAATTATTCGAGAACCGTTCCGAAATTGACTTCTTTGAAAGAAAGCTACTTTGCATTAAAACTCGCAATTGTGTTATAACGTTTTGAATAAATAATACTAGTAAATGCGATTATTATGAAGGATTTTGTTTGATATTTTATAGCGAATTTGATGTTATCGTACGAAAGTTATTCATTAGACGAAAGTGCGTATATAATATTCATCAGGAAAGTGTATTGCAATTGAAAAATAAGAACGTGTTAATTGAACTTTGAGAAAATTCCATTAATAGCATAGGTAAACGATATAATCCATATTGTTAGATAAGAATTTAAATGTTCATTCAATTAAGGTGAACTACAGCAATAAATTATGATAGGAGAATGCGTCGGTGAATGTATTGAGAAACGATATCTTGAAGCTATTTTCTGTAAAAGTTGCATCATTTAGGCGATTCTAGATCCTATGTAGGCAGACGAGCCTATATTTTAAACCAATCAAAACGCAGGAGTAACAGCCAGACGTATGACGTACCACAGGACTCGATTCTATATAACCAATTAAAAGAGGCAGTTAATGGTCAGTTGTTTAATAATTATTTTAAACGTTGCCATGCTAGTCTAACATCCAGTGATATCTAGTAGTGACGTATTGTAGTAAACAGATGACTTTAATTGACTTTAAACGTTTATTGAGATTATGAATGATTACAGAGTTTGCAAAAATTGAAAGTAAATAACTAATAAGGTTTTAATTTGAAACTGGAATGGTTCTAATGGTAAATTGATTATAGAATTTAAAGGTTTTGGACGATATTGGTATATGGATATGGAAATCAATTTTGATATTTATGGAAAATTTTTTACCGATATGGAGGTGGACAACCAGCTTAATTTACACGGTAAAAATAAAAATTACGTTTTAGAATTTTAGAAAGGGCATGTCTAGTTAAGCTACGTAAGATTTTGCGTGTAAATCTTTGTGTGGGTGTTGATAACTTGATTTGAGTGTGACTGACTTCGGTAGATTTGGCCATTATATCATGAAACTTATTAAACATTCTTGATCAGATCTGCTTAAATCCGATTTTAAGAGGGGCTTGTTAAAATTATCCAACTGATTTTATAAAACTTTGTACATAATAAGATTTTAGTAGGGAATGATTTGTGAATGAAAATCCTAATTAGAAAAGAAAGATTTTGGACTTTATTTAGTGTAAACGAGTGATATTTAGTAGTTAGAATTTTTTTATCTTAGATTTAAGATGTTGTTTGTAAGAACTTGGACTCTACCTTTATATTTTAATGTTTGTAAGAAAGTAGTTTTTTGAGGTTACGTGTAAGGTATAAACTTACCTTCACTAACAAACTCGAACGTGGAAACACTACATACCGAAGCGGCCAGATTAAGGACGCATACTCACGAAACTGCTACGTCAGAGAGGGCTCGCTTTATAAAGGCCAATATATGTCTAGTACAGAGCAGTGTTAATTGAAACTTCAACATCGGCATGCAGTCGATGCAACTATATAATACGTTACGTAGTAGAAGTACTACATCAAATATACAGTATTTAGTAGTAAAAATTATTTAAATACATTAAAATGGAAGATAGATGATTTGAAACCAATTAGAACTATTGTAAAAGAGAATTTACTTACAAATATTAATGGAAGATCAATAAACGAATATTTGTAATAGATGAGTTTGCATGAAACATTTTACTTTTAATATAATTTAGAAGAAGATGGAGTATGGATTAGTAATTATGCTGGTAAATTTAAACCAATCACAAGAAGATCTGTAACAGTTAAATTTAAACCAATTGTTTTAGACAATTTAACTGATTTATGAAGACTAATATTTTAAAGTAAGTTTCAGTATAAATGTAGTTTGTAAAAGTCAATTTAATTTAATTTAAGGTTTTGTGGCAAACCTACGATGCAAGTTTTGTCGTTACACAAGGTAAAAATTGAACCTAACTGAATTTAGGTAAGTTTAATACGTTTTTTTAACGTGAAGGATATTAGATTACATGACTTATAAAGGTAACTGTGTACATATTCAGAAGTTGTTGATGAGTGATCATTCTAGCTTTAAAGAGATATTCTGGACTTTATATTTAAGATATTGTATGTAAGAGAAAGCTGTTGTAGATGTAATATTTTGTATTTGAATGATTTTTGTAAGAAGATTATTTTGTATTATTATAAATCTGACGTATGATTACAGTGGTTTAATAATCAGAGAGCTAATTTATTCTGGTTGGGACATCATTTACCAGCCATGATTTTTTAATTGAGAGAGAGTTGCTGGTGGATGTTATTGTTACAAATTGTTAGGTAACTACCCCTGAATATTTTGAAAATATTATGTCCGCGATTAATTTTTTTGAAATATAAATTTTGATATGATATTTGGGAAGAAGGTCCAGTCGACCCCTTGATCATTATTGCGGTGTTGAATTTTAAAGTCAGTATAAGATTAAAGGATTTTTAAAATGGAAAATAATAAAATTACCTAGTTCATTGTGAAGTTTTAAAAAAAAAGGTTTGTTTATTTTTTAAGCTCAAACTTTCTTATGATTCGTTTTGTTGGCAGTATTGTAGGCTAACACCTGCACTTAAAATTAAGCATTGATTAAAAAGATACATAGAAAGGCATTTAATTACTAAATACTCAATACAAGTCTTTGATTAGAGTAGGAGTAGCATTCTCCTTCGTGCTTTATCCTTTTTACGCTAACTGTTTTCGTATTTTCTCCTGATTTGATTTAAATGACGTTACTGTCGTTATTGTACTGTACGTAATTTTCAGTTTTGCGGTTGTTCCAAGGATTGTATATTTTTAGTTATTCTACTTAAGCTTTTCGTATAAGGTTGTTTTGATAAAATCGACGACCTTAATAACTTAATACCTGAAATTTTACTGGTGACCATCCCTTGGATTCTGACAAACGAACTGAATTTATCAAGTTTTTACATAACAAATTTTGTTTTTGGTTTTATGTTTATTCATAGGTGCAAGTAAACGAAAGTTGCAGTTGCAACTGATGCATATTCCAAGCGGCAGTAATTTATGTTAATAATCAATAATGATTGACTATTCCTTCAAATTAAAATAGAACAGCCATTAATTAAAATATCCATAAACTCTTTCACGGTTTTTGATTCATTTGATAGTCAAAAATCGAATGCAGTTTGTAAGAGGTAAAAGGATTAAGCTGATTTCCTTGATAACATTTCACCAAGTAAAAGTAGATTTTGGTGTCAATAATTGTTACTATTTTACTACAAATTATATTTGTTTATTTGATACGTAACAAATCATTATCATCGCAGGCGGTTTTTCTTTTTTTACTTTATAAGAAAGGAAAATTATTACAGTCAAGCTAAAGTTTATAAGAAACCAACGTACAACCTCCTAATCATGCAATAGTGGGCCATAAATTTGAAATATGAATTTGGTAAACCAAGCTCGATGGTTTTATAAATATATTTTGAAGATATCAGTAAATAATGAATTGTTGATAATGAAATACCTGATGATGTAATATTTAATGACGCAATATTTGATGATTACTTGATGATGGAATATTTGATAAAAGAGAAATTATTTATGTTTATAATTTTAAAATCAAATAACTCCGAAACTATTAAAGATAAGGCATGGGGTTTTTTAAAGACTTTCTTGTTCCTTTCTCAATATTCTAGGCGAACTTGAAAGAACTTTTTTTTCTACTGTATAAGATTTTATAATCATAATTAAAAAATATGTAAAAACAACTGCACAAATAGATTTGAATGAGCAGACAAAGTTTATTCCAAAATTCCATATTTTTATCTCTTTTTTACATTTGCTATCTGCAGTTGCATATTTAATATCTGCTGTAGATGCGTTATATATATATATATATATATATATATATATATATATATATTGCTGTGACACGACCGTAAGTTGGAAGCGCCACTAATTAATGTTGTGACTTAGGTATAGCGATGGGAAATTTTATTAGCTTTTGCCTGGCTAGCTCAACGGAAGTTAAACTATGGAAATTTACAAAATGAGACAAAACACAGCAATCTCAAGAAAACATCAATACATTCAAAAACATTTTTTTTCATACAAAACAGTTCATAAAACGATTCACAGTTCCAGTTCACACAGAAATTAATAAAAATTCTTACCTAATCTTTGTTAACTGGTACACAATCCTATTTGATTAATAGGTTGATAATTTGCTGATCCTTTATTACCACGTTCGTGAATGTGATTGACCAATCATTGTCACGTATAATTTTTTAAAGGTCAATATGCTGTGAACTCTGACCTCAAAATTTGATTAAAATGATTCCCATCACGTATAATAAAATGAAAACTTTATACCATGCCAATTGGCCGAAGCCTGGCAATGTTACAACGTACTTCGCACTTTATAAAATACTTGTGTTTACCTTACTCTAAAAACACATTTTATTATTTCTTGGAATTAACTTTGATTTCGAATATATATATTTATGTTTTTTCTTGTACTAGAAAATAAAACTACGTTGTATAAATAAATACGTTTACTGTAATTTTCTGATTGGAATGCAATAAGATTGATAAGGTTTTTCGCGTTTGTTTTTATCTCTTAGAATGAAACTAGTTTTTATCAAGTAGACTTTATTTATATATACGAAAAAATATTTTTTCTATTAAGGCGAATGAATTTAATGAGTTTGTATATGCAATACGCTTATTTTTATACAGGACGGAACAATGCATCTTCGGAAATTAAATTTTTTCAGTTTTTTTCTATTTGGGTGGGTTTTAATTTATAGAATTTGGGTTTCAATAACCTCTTTATCACGTCAATATATATATATATATATATATATATATATATATAGTAAGATGTATCTGTAAACAAACTCTTATGAAAATAATAAGAGCCATTGACAAATACAAATCGGGCTGGTAGTTATATAGCCATTAACAAAACATTAGCTTTATTAATTCATAAAGCTAATGTTTTGTTAATGGCTATATAACTACCAGCCCGATTTGTATTTGTCAATGGCTCTTATTATTTTCATAAGAGTTTGTTTACAGATACATCTTACTTTATATATAATTTTCTTATTGCGGACTGCAAATAACTTGTCTTTATATATATATATATATATATATATATATATATATATATATATATTGTAATTATACTTCAGTTGCAACTATAGTTCTTTATTATTAACTGATTACGCAAATTCCTGGTTCTTACTCATAGTTACAGTGAAATTTGCGTAGGTTGTGGCGCTATTGAAGCGTATTTTTTATATATGGCTGGCCCCACGCATGGGCGTCAGTGAAACGTTATTTTGTTATTTATTTGTTTTGGCGCAAGTAATACTTATTGTTTCAAAAATCTTCCGACACAACTAGGGGTCTATTCCTGGGTAGAGCAATGAGAAGTGGGGGGGGGAGTCGAATTCTGTTTGCAGATCAAACTTAAGCTAAATCAAATAGGCGCCACCAAGTCCTGATGTAATCACGATAATTGCATAGCATAGTTCTAAGGGCGGACGTGGAGACCCAAAAAAAAAAAGATTGCCTTCGCTGACAAAAACCTGTCTTAATAAAATAAGACTCAGCTCCTGTAAGAAATTGTGATAGTTAAAAAAATAAAAAAGTGGAACACCATTTGTGTTCTGCAAAAATACATAAAGAAATAATAAAAAAAGTATTTCCAATATAACATTGGCATCAATTTATTACTCAGAAGGGTTTTAGCTTTATGTAATAAGATTTGATCACACTTGATCAAAATAAAAAATCTTTAATCTTGAACCAATTGTTTACTAAAAGATCTCTTTTAAAATAATATAACTTGTAACAAAAAATTTAATCATTAACTGCATCAATCTTAAACTTTTAACTTTCATGTTTGTCTTTATTATTTTTAATCAAACACTTTACTTTAAAACATGAACTTGTTGTACAAATAGGGTTCTAACCTGGGCAGATCTTTTCAGATAGATAACAAATTAATAGCTCCTAATAATATTAGCATTTGAGCTTTCAAAATTATGTATACTAATTTTAATGTAGATAAAGCTGATCACAAAAATAGACATGTTTACATATATTGTACTAAAGCTGTTCAAAGCATTTTCTTTTAAAATAACATCTGTCAGCTGTACAAAGTAGAAAAATATGACGTCAGTAACACCTGTTGACGTTACCGACGATTCATATGGAGCAAAGCATGTTGTTTTTAGAACATTAAATCAATGAACTTTCGTTTTACTACTGGTAAACCCAGCTCAACAATTAGTTGGAACTTTTACAATGTACATATATTACGCATCAAAGCAAGTTAACGTGTTTTAAATTTTGAAACACATAAAAAGAACTTATAGCTATCTACGAACCAAAACTGCAATTGTCGCATTGTGACAAAGAAAGACGGGATCCTTGTTCTTCAAGCAACGATAACAGCGTTTGCAATTTGAAACCAATTCATCCAAACCAACTTCTATAATTCCTTCGTTCCACGTGTCGAATCATATCCTGTCGCCTTACATTATGTGTTTTACTGTGTCCTTGTGTGTTTTTTTAAAGTTGCATCCTACTTGTTGCGCTAAAGAAAATTATCTCAAATTATACAAGTTCGCACAATATATACATTACCGACCGTTATTCGAAGATATCCTCACTAATCGAAATGGATTCGCAGATTGCCGGCCTGCAGCCAAGGATACATGTTGATATCTCTATCACCCGTGGCCGACTATCTTATAACCAGCTCGGGCGGTCGCGCCGTCAGGAGGGGAACAATCAAACAGAGATGTGCTTGTAAATAGCTGTATACGACGCAGATATCTGAATATAACTAGATTATTAAAGGACGATGCAGGCTTAGCGTATTACTTTTGAAGTTGAATGCAAATTATTATTGTTATTAATAAAATTGTTACACTATTTTTGAAATTATATGCAAAGAATTATTATCGAAAATAAAATTGTTACACAGTACTAATTTCCTTAAAGTGATAATACTGCAACGAAAACTCCATTTGCAATAACAACTTCTTTTTTCTCAAACTGTTTATATAAGCCTTTTCAACAACTCGCAGTTTTAATGACATTTGCTAAAAGTGCTCTCAACGCTCTATTTTTAGCTAATCGCTAACAGTACAATCACTAGCTTCTTAAACTACGACGCTATCTTCTTAATTACTATCAAAGCACTACAATTAACAATTCAAACACTAATTATTAATTTATGTCGATCATATTACATAGAGTAATTTATATCACATCTTTCAAAGCTTTAAACTAGAACATAATTATTAAAATTGCAAGAATTTGCAAATAATATTCTCGAGATTTCGTGTTGTAATCTAAATAACTATTGCAGCATAAATAACTCTTTAATGTGAAATCCTTGTACTTGTCAATCATCCCTGTTTGACGATATCACGCCATAGAGTGCCCACCCATTATCCTTTGACTACAGATGCATCGTTTACGTTCTAATGCAATTATTATTCTGCTCGAAGGCAGACCAATGTATCTTATAACTAACAACGATACAATCGAAGCACTATTGTTTTCTTTAGTACTAATTACTAACTTATTTTACGTCCACTATGCTACAGTTTTATATTTGCTGGAGTTTCACACTTCAAAGATATAATGTGAAAAAGCGGTATGCTTTCGGCTAACTTGGCTATTATCCCAAGGGTGGGTTAGAGCTGGATCGGGGCTGAATTTTCTTAGTTGAATAAAAGAAGATGTAATTTTACGTTGAACGCCTCTGTATCTAGCAAGTAGTAATTAATTTTGAAGGACGGATACAGAAAACCCTTTCGTGTTTATTAATACTTAGTTTTCATAGAAATTCTTGGATAAATCTATTGTCGATGTATAGGGTAGATCTTGTTTCAATCAATTAAATGCATTTCCCTTGATCTTCTTTTGGAATTAAACCAATCATAGTTGTTAAAATCGTCTTTGTTTACGTTTGGATCTATGACCTACGATCGTTGTCAAAATAATAAAAATTTCAGGTTTGACAGTTATGTAATAAATTTTAACAACGATCCTAGGTCATGGCTCGAAAGGTAAATAAAGACGATTTTAACAACTATGAATGTTTTAATTCTCAAAGAAGATCAAGAATAGTATATTATATACATTGGTTGAGAAGTGAAAATATAAATCGAGCACTTTTATATCCAGAGGCGCGAAGTGCCGATGTATTGGAAAAAAATATTAAATCGGCAAATGTTCAAATATTGGGGGATCTTGGTAATCGCAGGTTGCTTAACCCCCTTCAAATACTACTAAATATCGGGGAAATAGGGTATATATTTATTAACAATAGAAGGGGAACCGAACTGCATCTAACAAGAAAAAGCAGCGGCTATGTATGAAGACAAGAAACATAGGAACAAGGAGAAATTTTTGAAAGCATATGTGTGGAGCACAGCACAGTACGTCTATAAAATAGGGGCAGTAGGAGAAGCAGACAGAAGAACGGTAGAAGCCTTTTGGAATGTTGTGCTTCAGATGTATGAGGATGATAGCATGGACAGTCAAAGAGGTTATAGAAATAGTAGGGGGATAAAGATATCTGTGGAAAACAAAAAATAATAGGAGATATAGAAGCGTAAGCAGAGATAGGAAATGGAAGTAGAGGTAGACCTATATCAGATTATTGCACGCAGATAGCGAAAGATGTAGACTGGGAAATGTGTAGGTCAGCACAGAATAGGAAACAATGAGGGTATGTGTCTAATCAGTTCCAGGATTGAAGACCTAATGATGACGAATATACTGCAATATAAAAAATATAAACATATTCAAATTTACACGGGGTTAAATTCCCCCGCGGCGTCAAGTGTGTTTCAATTTTTTAAGCAAACACTTACCCCATGGTTATCCTAATCCTTGTGCGTCTTTTATCTGGTGGTGGCGTTCAGATGTCCCCTTGTTTGCTTGACGATAGCCCTCCCATCGCCGAAGCGTCGATATTTTGTAGAACAATAGAGGAGTAAGAAACGAAAAGGAAATAGACTACTTCGTCGACTGTCTGAACTCTACTTAAACACGTCTACACTCGAGGAAGGCCGGTAGTAAAGTCTTTTTGTTCCGACGTATCGGTCCCCACGAGTCATTGTCTCCCCTCCATTATAGATTAAGGTTCTGACGCAAATTAGTGGGTACAGCTGCACGTTAAGCATGGGAAATGCAATCCTTGTAACTTCCCAAACCACAAATCATAAATTAATGTCTAGACTTATGTGAGAACCAAAGCTTTATGTGGTTTTCACGTAACGCTTATTTTAAACATAATAATGCTGGAGAATTCCCCGTGCGGCGTTTAAAAATTCCCCGAATCATGCTATTACAACAAAAATTTGACAGAAAATGACGTGTGGATTCTAAAGCCTCTAGCTAGTACTCTGATCTTATGTAAGTCATCCAATTTTTTGCTTGTTTAAATTTGATATTAAGCGTCACAATGTTAAAATTTTATAAGGACAACGTAATGTAACAAGTTGCGTTACACTAACGGTAAATGAGAGGTAAAATAAAGAAAATTAATCTTGAATGGTAAACTTGTTATTGAAGCACCCTGCATAATTTTAATTTCGTGTAGGAGTGTTCAAAAACAAGACTTGCAATTAAATCCGTATTTGTATTCAAATTATAAACTGAAACCCATACAGACGATCGTTTTATATCTCTTCAATACTTATTGGAACTCAAATCAGGATGTGAATTATTTTACACTACATGAGTGGAAACAAACTATTTATATCTCTAAAATTTTCGAGTGAAAGCATGCCGTGTTTTTAAGAAAACTTTCAGATTTGTTAAGAAAACAATATGGAATTCGTCGTTGACATGCACTTCAAAGATGAGCTTTTAGAAATGTTACTTGAATAAATTAAATTTAGTATTACACAGTTACAATTATCACAAAAGGAAAATCACAAACATACTTGAATACAATGTAACAAACCAGACGCTGTGGAATGAAAATGCAAAGCGTAAGATTTCACAGAGGACGTAATCTTTTATACAATAGAGTACAATGTATCATTTAAATGGCTTCAGACCAAGAAATAAAAGTATGCACCTACATAGGTTACATGATAACGCGTACTTCTCACGTGTCATTTGTTATCAAGATTGCGCAATAATATGAAAGCCACCGACAACATACGAAATAGAAAGGGAATTAAAGGACAATAGTTTATATTGAGATTTGAAGTGAGTTTTTGAAGAATCGGCAATGCAGTAAGTAACATCAACATGTAGAGAGATGCGTGGATAGATGAGCGCGAACTTGGCCGCGGTATTGGGGGGGGGGGTTGATACGTTAGTTTTATATGTGAAGTAATGTGAATTAAGAAAAAGTTAGAGCGAACGTACCGAGCTCCAATATAACTTTGATAGCATTCCCGCAGGGAATAGACGGCGAACGACATGGAAAATGAAATTCATCTGCAAGTGGCAGGTTAATTTCAAAAACATATGCGCGCGGACATGTCTTAACCGTATGGAAACAAAAGTGTAGGGCAGGATGAGTCGTATCTCCATTCAGCTGGAACTTTGTGGCATTTTCAGAGTCCGGGAGCTTTTATGTTTGGATCTTTACTAAATGATAGTAGTTAATACTGACGGTTGTTGGAAATTCTGTTATTGAAAAATGAGTATTTTATGTAACGTTTTAAAAAAACAATGTTATGAAGTTTTAACTATTATATTGTGTGTATTTTGGTGAAAATAATTATTTGGTTGGACTCATTGGTGATTTGAAATTTAGGGTAGTAAAAGTATCAAATTAACGTATTTTGGAAGGGATAATGATATAGAATCAAGTTGGTATTTAACTGTTTTTTGTTTTTTTTAACGAAATTGCCAATAATTTGGGATTTATCAATATCAAATAATTAAATATGAGCAGGAAAATTTTGAAGTGTCGAATAGTTCTGTCAATGGCTTAAATTTAAGTTTTTTAAAGATTTTCTTTTAGGATATTTCTATACATGGCTAGATTTGAGATTAGGAATTTGTTTGTAGCAAAGTATATTTGTTTGTGTATTGAAATTATTTTTATGTTAATAGAGGTTAAGTTTATTTTAATTTATTTAGGAAATAAGTTAAGTCAACGAATTGTAAAAGATATCCAGCGACCCCAAGTGATAGCTTTAGTTTGAAGAGGCATTTTATTTTGAGAAATTTCTTTAGTTAGAACTAACTTTAGGTTACCAAAGCAACGGAGTTTTACGTGGAATAAGTCTTCCGTATAGAAATTACAACAAAAGAATTGCTGTGACAGACTGTTTGGCGCCACTCGCTTTTGACAGTAGGAGGACCTTTCAGGATATGTGTTATTGTAACCTATAATTTTTGTATTTAAGCCATATTATTTATTATTTTTGTTTTTATTTATTTTTCGTTATTTTCGTTCCTCCTTCATTCATAGGAACCCACTCCCCCACCACTGCAGTTAACCGACGCACCCTTATATTGTTACAGAGTCCCCGCTCCTTCAGGGCAAATCAAAATTTAATTCATATAATGCTTATTTTTCTCGTAACAGTTTTCTATAACATGACCATCCCTGATCGAGATCGTTTTTAGTATCCTGGTGTATAGGGTAACGTGAGTTGCCTATATCTAGGGACCGAATGTTTTGTTTTCGTATTTTCCAAGCTAAGATTGCGCTCGCTAACAAGTGTAAGGCATTTAATTAGAACAGTAAATTTATTAGTTACACACTAGTGAGCCTATTGTTGAGCTTCCTTACAAAAACCACATTTTGTTTGCTTCTTCCCAGAGATTTATTTGTGGCAGTCTCAAAGATATCGTTCGCGCTATCTACTCTTTGTAATTATTAATCAATGTTGTCGCGCTATGAAAAGGTTAATTCAAATCCTTAAAGGTAATCTGACTACGAATCAGGGCTAAAACCTGTCATTACGCATGCTTTGCTTCATTTACATAGTTTATTTTTGAATAATACCGGATATTATTCTAGTGGGATTACCTTGCCGCAGAAGCTAAACGTTTGTATTATTTTTATATTAAATAAATTAACTTCATAATTCTACATGCATTTTTTTGTGTTTACTAATTGTTGAAAATAAACACGGAAACTTGAATACATTTTTATGTATAACAAAATATTTAACTTTAAACTATTTAAAAACAGTCCGAGAAATTACTATTATAATCAATTTCCGTGATTAAACACTTATAGAATGCTTTATATTCACAATAAGAAAGGTTGCGTTATATGAATAATATTTTTATAAATATTTCTATACGTTGCAATATTTTAAATGGCATCATAATGGTTTTAATGGACTTTACTTCTGTGCGTTTAGAATAACTAATTTTATCTCTAATTAATTGAGTATCAATATGCTCTTTTATTTATTTAGCCTCACCTTTGTATTATACTGAAATAGAGGTTTTACTCACGTTTTTTTAAAAATATTTCTTAATAGTCTCTGTTTAGTTAGCTCTTATTATGATACAAAAGGCATTTATGAGATGATCGATCATCGCATACTTTGTATTACGGTTTAACAGATGCGCTGCTACAATGATACGATTGTTAAGTTCCTAGAAAACGGCGAGAAGTGAACTTACCGGTCTCAAAAAAAAATCGCCCAGAATTAAATTTGGTGATCCGGGAGGCCATGAAATTAACACACATTTTTGCACTATGCTTCCTATCCGTTTATGTTGCAAATTTTCGACTAAGGTACTTTTGTTCGTTATTATACTATAGATCGTTTTAATTTAATATCTGTAATATTTTAAAATTTTATAACGCGTAAACTGCGTAACTGCTCGAAATTATGTAAGGTATGACTATCGAATAAAGAGATCGATAACATTTAAGCATTTTTTTTTCGTAAAGTATTACAAATTAAATACTATCCTTTTTACTGTGCGGTACTCTGGCTGAATTGAATACACTATTCCATGCGTCCCTTGTGACGTTTCTTTAGACATGGTTATAATCATATTTCATTTTAATAGTTTCAGTATTAGTAAATTCAACCAATAGGATTAGGAAATTTCCTTTAGAAAATATAATTTTTAGGTTACTACAATTTTAATTTAAGGTAAAATTATTCTGTATCATATATTGTTCATACTCAAAGGTTGTCAAATTCATTTTCAGTTTTTAAAGGTCAGATATGATGTCATCGTCGTAATTTCATTCTAAATTATTACAGTTTCTGGATTCGTTTGTTTTGCCAATTACGTATTACCTTGGGGCCCCGGTGATCTCATCGGCTGAGCATGAAAATGTCACAGGAAGATTTGTGCTGACTCAAATAAACAAAAAGTCACGGTTTCTGATTGATTTAAGATATCCGTAAGTTTATTATACACACGGATCAGATAGAAAAAAACGACAGGATGTATTTTCATTTTGCAGTCTCAATTCATCTGTCCAAAGTTTACCGAGGAAGGGAAGGTCCATTTTTTTAGAGCATTTTGTGTGTAACATTCAAACAATCAACATGCAACTTTAGTAGGTGAACTACCTTTGGCAAAAAGGTTTTCGAACAGACCAAGTCTCAAATGTTCGAATAATAAGTTGGTTAATTCCAATTTTAGGGGCACATTGGTACTCGATCTACAACTTTATGTTGGAGATAAACATGTTGAGGAATGCAAACTCACCGTAGATATCTATCTTTTGGTATCCATCTTAACGACAGTCGATAACTCTTCGAGTATTTATGAATCCATCTGAAACTATACTCACAAAAATTTGTAAGATAACTGAACATTTTCTCATTCTCATTGCATGGTGATAAAACGTATCTACGTACGTATGTATGATTAGTTTAAGAACTTAGTAAATTTATGATATATTTGATTTTTAATATTTGCTTAAGGATGTCTATCATGCAATTGTAAATAACGCGCGTGTGTAATACCGTTGAAAACAATCGTGTAGAATAGTGTATTGATATAGTTATTTTTTCTCGATTAATGTGAAGAAATAGTTAAGTTTGTTCTAATAAATTATTTTGCAATTACCTAGAAGCGTGTTTGGAAATTTCAGGTCATTTAACAATTGATTTAAAAAGCCTTTCTTTCAGCTAGTAGTTTTAAATGGGGTTTAGTGTCCTTATGGTTAACGTTTATTTTATGTTTAAGCAATAATATACTTAACGATTTCTCAGGTAAATTTTAAGCCAGAGTGACTCTCCTGATCTCAGGTTTTGGCACCCTCTTATTATTCTTTTTAGGGGTTTTCACTAGAAACTCTGCGAGATTAGGTGGCCTCCAAGAGACGTCCCAATAAACACATATTTCACCCTCGATAGCCTTCTAGGACCCTCTTCAAACATTTACATCACCCGCCCTTCTGAGTTAGTCTGCAACCGTTTTTGTTAGTACAGTCGAGGTTTTCGATATTCTACCGAAATAGGCTTTTCAGCGTAGTACTTCACAGAGTTTTTCCGTGGATTACCGGTTAGATTTTTTGAGGCCAAATCTGTACGTAACATCCTGTTACTGATACAAGTCACGCCTTCTTACCCTGTTAAGGTCTCCAAAAGCCATGTAGTTGTATGTAGTTGGCACCTCATTTTTTAGCGCCACTAATTTTACGATAGTTCCATTTGCATTCAAATATTTATGCAGTGCCTGATAGATTATATCAATAATTCCACCAAATTAGTTAAAACAATGGAAAATTGAAAATATAAGGCGCTAACTTCATGTAGCGCCGCAGCTTCTCAAAGATACCCTTTCAAGCACAAGATCTTATGGCACCAGAATAGTTTTATAACTTCTGATACGTATTAGTAAAAGCGCTAGCTTCTAATTATTTTCAACCAATTTTTAAAACTTTGCAACAGTACCGCATCGCACCATAAGGGTAAAGTATCAGTTTGCAGACTTCTTCAACTTACCTTTTGTATATTTCTATAGTTCTACAATAGTTCTAACGACATAGGTGGTTACCTCGATCGTTTAGGTTTTTCTATTGTTTTAACATTTTTGAATCTTAACTTCCGCACCGCATCACAAGAGTAAAATATCCATTTGCTAGATTTTTAAACCTACAGTTTGGTATATTCCTATAATTCTATAACAGATCGGACGACTAAGGTGGTTTCAACAATAGTTCCGGCCTGTTTTCATATTTTTAATATTTTCTAAACTTAACTTCAGCATCGCACCACAAGGCAGGTTTAAAAATCTGGCAAACTGGTACTTGTAATAATATTCTGATGTTAAGCTTCAAAAATGTTAAAAAATAGAGAAGGACCGGAGCTATCGATGAAACCCACCTATGTCGTCAGAAGTATCGTAGAACTATAGGAATATGTCAAAAAGTAGGTTAAAGAAAACTGTAAACTGATACTTTAATTGTGTGATGCGGTACTGAAGAGAACGGAACTCTTGATGAAACTATAGTAAGTCGTCAGAACTATTGCAGCACTATAGTAATATACCAGAAAGTATGTGAACTAAAATTTTAATTTTTGTTCTTAATTTTATTTTTACCCTCGTGACTATCAGTTAATAAATTGCACCTTTATATTTCCTAAACGGTTACCTGATATCACAAGGTCGAGAATTTCTTATTAACAATGTAAGCCCAAGGTAAAGTTGGATGGAAAACGGCTTGAGGAAAAGAAAAACTCTTTAGACATAAACGGCTAGTAGAGTGTTAGCTCTGGGTAGATCATGAGCTTGGGTCATGGGTTGTCAAAAGACCAAAAAATATGAATAATGAGCGCCACCGTATTTTTCAACACAACCTACAAAAATTAACTGTGCTTGTATTAGTGGAATGCGGAAACCTTATATCAACACCACTAACATAGCCATAAAACTTGAATTTCACTCTTTTAAAACACTTACCAAAATCTCCAACACCAGATGTCATACAGATGTCTCGGCTTGACCTGTGAACAAACAAATGCACAACATGGACACCGTTTGTGTCCTCAAAAATATTTACCAAAAATAAAATAATAGAATTTAGGTTTCAAATGTATACACCCAGGGTATTTGTAATCATTATCCACAATTTCTGATCAGGAATGATTTGTAAACTTTACTTGTATTTCAAACAATAAAAAAAGTAAAAAAAAAAGATTCTATTTGCTTAAATTTCTTGATTCATTTTACTATAATATTTTCAATTTGTTTTACTATAATATTTTCAACTAATAATTTTTTATAGAACAGCAATATACTAATAAAGATTTGTATTCAATAACATAAAGATCTCTGAATGAATCTTTCTTAATAAATTTAACATAAAAATCTCTGAATGAATCTTTCTTAATAATTTTTTATGTAAGGATTTGAGTCCCCTTAATTATTCATAATACATATTCTTCAGGTCATAGTAGCACTACTTCGACTTTAACAATGAAATTTAAATTAAAGTAACATGACATGTGAGGTCTAAATAGGACAGTTGAATATATGTTTTTATATCTGACATAATATGTCACTCATAACTTTTAGCTTAGTTAACTTTATCTGTATGTGCAATCATTCTGACAAGCAATAAATTTGTTACTTAATTCTTTCTTTCCTTAAACGAATTTTACGTAACTAAAGTTCAATCTAATATTTTCTTATTGCAATTTAACTGATATTGAAAGTGATTAAATGCTAAAAACACTCACGTGTGCAGATACTGCTGTGAACAAAAGAAATCGGACTATAACCCCAGCTGTCGGAAATTCCATGAACATCTGTTTTCTGCGACGCACAAGTAGAAGCCACGTGAATACTTACGAAATTATTACTGGAATTGCGAGAACTCTTCTGAATAAAACCATAATTTAACGAAACTAACATCTGCTTGATTTTACATCATATAAAATTTAGTCTCCAAAACCAAACTAAATTTTCTTGAGATTAATACTTTGATATTACTGATGTAATAAACTTATAGGAAATTGTATATGATATTCTCATATCATATGGTTACGTGATATTGCATTATTTGATATTGCATGTATTAATGATGGTGAGCTTCCATCTCCTTAGGCCTGCAGGGATCAACTGAACTGCTCTAGGCGGAACATATAAAAGAATAACATTACGCTAAAGCCGCTAGGAAACAACCTCCAGACACCAAGATTCAATCAATTCAATTTCTTTTTTGGACTGTTACAGGCGACGTGTTTAGACACGACCATATTGACTTTACTACGCCGCTTATCGCAGCTTGTCCCTTCAAACGTTGATAGCAAAGTGCTCGAATTGACAACTCGACGAAGCTTAATAACGAATCTTAGACCTCAAAGGTAAAGGAGTCTATATGCTATTATAGATTTTCAGTTTTATTTTAATTGTACGGAATTTTACAAATTATATTTATGTATTATTTTTATTGCACGGAATTTTACAAATTATATTTTTATTTTATTGCTGCTTTATTTTATATTAATAGACAAAGTGCAACTACGAAAAAAAATACGTTACAAGTAGGCTGGGGAATCTGGCAAAGTGGTACTTTATTTATATTCTTGTGGTACGGTGCTGATGTTAAGCTTCGAAAAATGTTAAAAATAGAGAAGAGCCGGAACTATCGATGCATCCCACCATGTCATCAGAACTATTGTAGAATTATAAATACACTGTAAAGTAGGTTGAAAAATGCGACTGGCACTTTACTTCTGTGGTGCGCTGTTTAGGTTAAGTTTATGAAATGTTATAAAATAGAGAAAAGTCGGAGCTATCTATGAAACCCACCTATGTCATCAGAATTGTTGTAGAACTATAGAAATATATCAAAGAGTATGCTGAAAAACCTGCAAGCCGCAGGAATATACCCGAAAGTAGATTGGAAAATCTAGTAAATCGATGCTTTATTCTTGTGATGTGGTGCTCATGTTACGCTTCATAAATGTTAAAAATAGAGAAGAGTCGGCACTATCACTGAAAGCCACCTATGTTGTCAGAACTGTTGTAAAACGGTATGAATACACCGTAAAGTTGGTTGAAAAATGCGGCGAACTGGTACTTTACTTTTGTGGTGCGGTGCTGAAGTTAGGTTTCGAAATATTAAAAAAAAATAGAAATAGGCCGAAACCATTGATGAAACTCACCCAAGTCGTCCGAACACTTGTAGAATTATAGGAATATACCAGAAAGTAAGTTGAACTATCTGACAAACTAATGATACTTTACTCTTGTGAGGCGGTGCTGATGTTAATTTTCAAAAATATTTAAAGAGAAAGGCCTGAACTATCGAAGAAACTCACCATGTCGTCGGAACTATTGTAGAACTATAAGAATATTCCAAAAACTAGATTGAAAATCCGACAAACTGATACTTTACTCTTGTAGTGCGGTGCTGAAGTTAAGTTTAGAAAATGTTAAAATTATGGAACGAGGCCTAAGTCGTCAGAACCATCTTAGAACTATAGGAATATAACAGAAAGTAGGTTGGAAAACCTGCAAATTTATACTTACTCTTGTAGTGCGGTGCCGTGCTGTCGCATATAAAGGTGAATCATATTGAATTTTCCGATTTCAAAGAGGTGCGTAATAAAAACAAAACAAAATGCAATGAAAATAATTTTATTATTTGAAAGAACATAGAATGCAGTTTTATTTTGTTATGATTTGAAAATGCCATCTTCTAAATGTCTACCTCCATTGTCCAAACACTGACGGAGCCGTTCCTGGAAGTTTTCTATGACTATGTGAATCATATTCAGAGGAATAGCATTAATTTTTTCAGCGATGGCAGTCTTCAGTTCATCGATAGTAAGGAGATGATACCTGTGCACCTTTTCATTGAGGTAACCCCAAAGAAAAACATCGCATGGGGTTAAATCAGACGATCTGGGGTCCACCCAATGTAACCTCGCAAAGACATAAGACGTCCGGGAAACATTTGCCTTAGAAGTTCCATTTAACGATGAGATGTATGGACCGTAGCACCATCTTGTCGGAACCAAATGTATTCACTTTCATGGTCTTACAATAATTCATCAACTTTTGGTTTCAAAAAAATTTCAATCACGTGACAATACCAAGCAGAAGTCACTTTTACAACTTCACAATTTTCTTCGAAAAAGTAGGGACCCCACACACCAAAATCTCCAACAACGCACCACACTGTTACTCGAGGGCTGTAGAGTGATCATTGGTGAAGTTTCCAAGGGTTATTCTTTGCCCAATAGCGAAAATTTTGTTTATTAACAGTTCCGGCCAGGTGAAAATGGGCCTCATCACTAAAGATAAACATCAGTACGAGGAATACTCTGCGGAATGTCACGGCACGGTTTTTTTCATGTGTCAAAGTCTCTGTCACTTAACTCTTGCACTAACTGCATCTTGTCTGCGTGCAATTGAAGGTCTCGGTGGAGGATTCTTCTGACACAACTGGCAGATAATTCTAGTGAAGCGACGTGTTTACGAACAGATTGCTGGGGGGACTGTTGAATTGAAGCCCGTACCCTATCCACGTTTTCTGCTGACGTTGAAGTCCTAGTTCGGCAGACTGGTTTTCTTTTTAATTCCGAAGATGTTGCTCTAAAATTAGTTACCCAATTCCTAATTGTTATTCCAGTGGGGATGGGATCGTGACGACCAAGACCAAAGAGTACACGAAACGCACGCTGTGTTGTGATCACTGATTCACCATTTTCGAATAAACTCTTTCACCACGAACGCTCGATGTTGACTCGATCAAGCCATTGCTCACACTGAAAACTGCACATCATGGTGCGTCTGACGACGCCTTCCCCCTTTCATTCCCTTCAGTGTTCGGGCAATGACCTTGTGAAATCGGAAAGTTCAATATTATTCACCCAGTAGTATCAAAAATTGTTTAAAAATAGTTAGAAGCCAGAAGTTTTGCTAAAGTTTATGCGGAACTGTAGAACTATTCTGAAGCTGTGAGATCTTGTGCTTGAAAGGGCTTTTTGAGAAGTTGCTATGCTATGTGAATTTAGCACCTGATATTTTCAATTTGTCATTTATTTATCTAATTTAGCAGAACTATTGATATAACCTACCAGGAATTGCAGAATTATTATAGGTGCAAATACAACTATCGTTAAAACTTGCGGTGCTAAAAAATGAGATGTCAATTTCACAAAAAGCCTTTTTTGCGCTTTCGTTTTTTCTACCAAAGTCGAATGAATCCTTTCTAGAAATTTTTAATTCCGGGACATAAATAAAAATCACAGAGCTATATCTGGCGAATGGAGATGGAGCATTGAAGCACCCGTATATGTTTATTGGTTGAATGTTGCTTCACGGAAAACGCATTGTCGTTTAGGCCTTCTCTTGGTGTAACGCTCAACCATTTGAAAACAATGGAGGGTTCCCCTTCGAATACTTTCTATTATTTTGACCTGTTTCTTCGGGCTTTCTTCATTCTAGAGCAAAACTACAATATTCTAATATATTCATTGTCTTTTTTGTTTCATTTTGAAGCGTTAACGTTTCTTCACGTGCTATAATATTAAAGAGAACAATTGAACGTCTTAATGTAATGCAAAACGTTTATGCACAGATCGTTACGAAACTTTTCTGATTTAAATTGATATTTTTGCAAATCCTTTTTATATATTTTTCATGTTCAAATCATTCTTTGAAGTCAAGCACACTTATTAATATTTAACATGTTCGATACTATTCGAATATATAACCGCCCGCCTTTTCGTTTGACTTTGACTTTTTCAATTTTTTGATGTTAGAAGCGATCTTTATGTCTATCGCAAGAGGTTTATGTCATTTAAAAACTGAAGACTTAGGTAAGAAGCTAGATTTGGTCATATGGCTTTCTCGTATTGTCCCTGTGGTTTCATTGTTATACCCGTACTTGCTATAAACGTTTCACCACGTTTTAAGGATGATGCAATAGTCAACTTTTCATGCACATTTAAAGTCAATTTACATACACAATATAAGTAAAACAAATTACTTACGTGGATGGTATTTTGTAGCTAAATCTCAGGGTTCATCATGTTTTGTGGGTTAGGTTACACCATTGCTGAGTTTCAAATTGCCGATCCGTTCTTCCTGTCTTCTATGCTCGTAGAGGAATGAAGGAACACCAGGTAGAGGTACAACAGAAGGTAAAGATAGAGGAACCTACATGCCTAAAAAGAGAAAAGACACACATACAACACAGGTAGATGTTCTTGGCTTGAGGTATCGTGGCTTAATGCCCGCACCTGCGCATTCTTTTGCGCAAACGCAACTGTCCGGAATGATGAAAGTTGACAAGTTTTAATTTTAAAAAATACGCAGGAATTTCCTTATAAATTATAACTAAATCTAAGACATGTACATTGCCAATTTTTGGCATGTAACATCATATTCCAAGCTGTTTAAGAAATCAAGAATGTTAAAAGTATTAAACAAATTGTCAAAGTAAAATCTAAGCGGCAATTATTTTGCAGCTGTAAGTAGTTCATCAATCATGGTTATAAGCGGTGCTGCACACTATCCAAGTTCTTATTCGTATTTAGTATTTTTATTTAGTTTGATGCGAAATTTTGTATTAATTGTTGTTCAGTCTTCGTTTTCACGTGTCTGATAAACTTGTAGGTTACCATTAAACACAAACAGTAAAAATATTATGTGACAGTTACGACGTTTTACTAAATGTCAATAATAACACCTATCATGCACGACTTTAATCTCGTTATTTAATAGCCACGAGTCGCATTATACTAAAATTGAGATTTTCTCAAAGTTTTTTCTACATAATTTAAATGCTCTATGGTTACATCTGTTGATATTAGAGACACTTTTGAGATTGTAACGGCATCATCTTGTAGTAAATTTGACGTTGGTGTATCATTATGTAATTGTCTTTCTACTGCATATCTATATTCATATATTTGGGGTTAAAAGCAGAGGTATATAAACACGGGCTTTTAGCACAGAGTCTGCTTTACCGACTCGCTCTGAAAGGTTAGATATTTCTTTTTTTACTGTGCCCATAGCCAACATTAAGTTGTTCTTGTATCACTGTGCCTGCAATCGACGTTTGCATCCTTGTGTTGTGCCAATTTGCCGACAACCTTACTAGAGTATAAGAACGTTGGGCCCATGTCGACGTTCTTTCTTATGCTTTGGTTCAACTTGCCCTCAGTATTATATATTGTATCTATTCAGTGCAATGCGCGATGGAGTAGATAAGTCTAGCAACGGCAAGACCACGGTAATCTCACGTATGATACAAGTTGGTGATTACTGCCAAATGTCATTAGGTTCTAGTTATTGGTGACTTTCGACAGTGTCACCACAAGATCATCCATGGCGTCCCGTACATGATTCGGCATAACCGGAACTGCAGTAATAATGATCCATTCGCGATATTCCTATAAATCAGGGGCGCTAACCGATATAACCAATATTACCAATATTTTTCAGAAACTCCCAAAACAAAAATTGCTCGGAATTAATTTGGTAATCAGTGTGACGACTTACCTCAGCATTTTTTCTTTTTTTCGATTGAACTTCTCTCACGGTTGTTACGCTTCATTTGGCTGTACGACGATTTTATTTTAATAATTAATCATAGGGTTATTAAACATTGTAATTTAGATAGAAAATAAGTCGTGTAATTATCCTCCGGGATTTCTAGAATTAGTTTTTATTACTAAGTAAATGCGGTTTTGGGTTCCCATCACTGCTCGGAGAATTAATTATAATTATTACCATGCATTTGTGGCGTAAACATTTTCCCACCCTTCAAATATACATTGTTTTGACCAATGAAAACGCGATATGTACAAGGAGTGGTGTACAGTTAAGAAAAACAATGGCGGCCATGATGACCATGCTGTTTATATCTAGCTTACGTTGAAGACTAGTGAGTAGTGTTTCATAAATTAGTGTTGTGGTGTTTACGTATCAAATTCTTATACCTCTCCTGATTTATTGTATCTTAGTCTTGTTTCTGTTATGCTGTAAATAAACAATGAACTCCGCCAACGAATCTGTTATAGGATAATTATAGGATGATCAAGTCGGTTATGTGTATTTCAATTTAGAATGACTACTGCTTAAAAAAATAGAAGTAAGAATAATAGGAATGTCAAAATTATTTAGTTTCCTTCATCTTAAAATTTGAATTCCGTAATCATAATCGGGTTAATATAAGAAACATAATTGTACAGTAGGAATGCTTGTTCAGCTCAGTAGGCGTGGTTTTGTAGTGATTGGGATTGGTAGACGTATCCATATTTAGCGGCCGATAGATGGTGGCCCCTACCTTCACAAACGTTTCTAAGGTTAAACCTAACCTGTAATACAAAGCAAGTATAAGATTTTTATTCTGGATTTTGTTGTTGCATGCGGCTAGCGTTACCACATGGTGACACTAAAATATTTATGAATAAAGATTCCTTATAATATAACGTTTTTAGTAAATACTAAGATAACATACGTAAAAATCCTTATTCTTAGTACATCATGAACTAAATTTGTACCAAAGATATATGTTGCTTATTTTTAATCATTTCTGTAGTTGTCCATGGTCCACACAAATTATTAAAGCATAAATTTGGAAATTATTTGCACACGTTAACTGTCAGTTACCACACGCACAAAAAACGTGCATGTGTCATATATCGTTGTAATTGTAGTAATAAATCTCATTATACTAAATAAAAAAACATGAATGACGCCATTTAAAAAAAATATTTGAAGGAGGTTCTATATAGAGCCGAAACATTATAGACACTTTTTGAAGCCAAATTATGATGTAAAAAAACTACCTTAAGAAAGTGCAATTTGTTATTAAATATTTTAAAGAAGAATTCCAATTACTCTATGAAGAAATTTATATTTTGAAATTTTCAGTTTTAAGTTTTTTTTTGAAAATGGTTTGAAATTTATGAATTTTGTTTACTGTGACACCTTTTAAAAAGTGTCAACTTTAAACATAGCATTTATTTTTTTCTAATAAGCGAGATCCCATTGGTGACGCTCTAGTTTGGGGCACGCTATACACACATTCCGTATTTTTCTTAGACACTTAATATTTTCCATTAATAAATAATCTTTTTAATATTAAGTATTACTTTATTTTTTGTTTGAAACAGTATAATTATTCATATTCAGTTTTAAAATAAAATGGTTTAATTTCTCGAAGAAAGCATTCTAAATTCATGAAAAATTTTATAACTTTCTGGAACTTTTACAATTTAATTAAATATTAAATATTAAAATAATCGTGTGCTTAAATAAGTTTTTGTTGTATTTTTAATGCGATTATGCTACAGTGTTAGTGGTCTCTGTTCTCTTTTATCAATGAAATTCTTTTTAGGCCACGCATTCTTGTGTAACTAGAACACGAAAACCGATATTAAGTTTTCGTAGGTAAGAAACTGCGTGCTCTATTTTACACTTGAAGTGAGCAATTATTCATACAACCCTTTTCCTAATAGGATTGTTTCAGATTCGGTCATTTTACGTCAGACAGATTTGACGATAACGCGTTTGAAGTGGGTCAATGGAACACGCGCCCTTGTATCGACCAGCCCGGAAACCAGATTTCCCTGATTTGGGTCATATTCGGGACCTACCCCATATTGCGAAATTTTTTTTAAGCTTTTACAGTACTTTATTGTACGAATTATTGAAAGACGGTCTAATAAAAGTGAAATCTCAAATTGCATTTTGAATAAATTAACTATATAATTCTTGTTGGTATGAAATTTTAACGTAGATTTAATTGTATAATTGCCATAATTAACACTTTAGTAAAATAGCGTTGAAACAATTTTTTAAAGGCTATGTAAAGCTTCACTCATTTTGAATCTTAATTTGCACTTTTTGTAAAACCTGAAATAGCAACTGCTGTGATGCGAAAAATGCTGTATAAAAATTATCAACGGCTTATAAAATATTGTTAATAATATAATATATTGAAGCGGGCTACTGCTACCGCGTTTCTCTAATTTAAAACAAGTAATAACAAGAGCCTTTATTACTCACTGTTCATAAGTTTAATTAACAGTATATGCCTTATTTATAGATGTTTTCAGTCCAATTAACAATGAAGCACTATCACACTAATGAATTTACAAGCACTAATATCTTCTTAAACTAACTTCTTTAGGATTGGTTCATTAACAACACTAACACAACTATTTATTTATTACACTTTGTCTACTTATGTATTGTACAAGCTGTACAATTAGACACGTGCACTTAACATTTATGTCTGTTAGACTTCCAAAAGCTCAACTATTTCACTTTACCCGATATAAATTTATGTTTGACATTCTGATATAGACTAACTTCTTACATTCATAAGCGGTCTTATATATACCCTGGATTAAAGATGTGACTCATCCTCCAGTAATTACTAGAAGCATTCTAGAACCCTCGAGAATAAACAGTGCTTGCGGCGTTTTCTGTATTTGATGGGTTGCCTACTAGTAGCTCGCAACAATATAAACAATTTATAACTGGACTGCAAGAAAATGTTATGTGAAAGTGTACAGTGTGTACTATAAACACAGATTTTGGCGATACAAAAAATCTCCATTTTGATATAAATACAAATTGAATATGCCTACTAATCTGACGAATCATAACCTCTCAAATACAAATATACATAAGTTGATATTTTGTTGCCAATCCGTATCAGTATTACATTCAGTACATGTTTAAACATTTTATTGGTCTTGCTATCGGCTAAAACTGACTGTTTCACCTGTGGGTAGTTGAGAATTGGAGGAAAGATTCCTCAAAATCGTCTTACAAAAGTAAAAAAGAGAAACATTAATAGTTAATAATAATGGTTCATAAAAAAATATGATACTGCATTATAATATCAATATATATTTATGTATGCGTGAGCGTGTCCGTGCGTTCGTGTGTGTGCGCGCGTGTGAGCGCGCGTGCGTGTGCGCTGTGCGCATGCGTATACGTATGTGTGTGGACGCGCGTGCGCGCGGAACAATATAAAATTTAGATGCCCAGGGGTGATTATCATTAAAATTTCTTTTCGGATCAGCAATTATTAATGTCGCACCTATATTTATGAAGTGCGCCTCTGTGGTTATGATAATTTTACCATATTTTATTTCGACATATTTGTTGGCTTAGTAGGACAAGAAAGAGACCGCCTTTCAAGCAAGTAATGATAGACTTCATTAACTTTGAACAAATTGCTGACTTTGAATCTGTTAAATTAAACAGTTCTCTTTTTTAACATCTAAATTTTGTTATATGCTTGTTTCCTTTCTCAAAAGTGTAAATTGAGGTTATGAATATATTGACGGTATGTAAATAAGAAAGATGAGCACAATTATACAAACCAAAACCATTAAAAATTTATGTAATGTAAATAATTATATTAATTTTTTGCAAAGTGACTATAAATGTATATATATATATATATATATATATATATATATATATATATATATATTGCTGTGAAATCTCCAAAATCCGTGAACTACGCTTTTCGCCTCGGCCGCTCACCTTATTTTATAAACCTCCTCATTCATAAAATTAAACAACACATTCCTACCACAAACATCAACGTTAACTCTATTTACATCAATATTCAGAATACATTAAATTTTCAAATTAAATTTCAGCATAAAATTCAGTTTTCAAAAAAATTTCAAGATTAATTTTATTATCATTTTAATGTGCATCCAGAATTAAAGTCCTTGTTGGATGCCTACTAATTAATATAACAATATAAGCAGACCGAGTCTGAGTATAAAGGAGCATCTACCACCCTTTACGTTAATTAACCAGGTTCGTCTAATTGAGCTCAAAGACATACCCAAATTTTCATCATATTCCCGAACATCAAAACAAAATACCCTTTTACTTAAACAAGCAAATTTCCTCTTAAAATTGAACTTTTATGGTTAGTATAATTTCACTAATGTCCATTTACAGTAAATCAATTATAAAGTCATTCAATACACACAAAAATGTCAAACAAAATAGCATAATTTACCTGAAGGTTACTGTCCTCGTAGCTTCAAAGTATCGTTTCTTTAGTTAATCACACCATTCAACAGGATTATATTTATGGCTTCTGATTCTCTACGCTTTTAAAATTTTCTCCATCACCATCCATTCAAAGTCGTTTCTGGGCCTTTCCGGAACTCATCTGTGTTTATCTGACCCTTGTTTCATGGATCCAGACACGTATTTGAACCATTTAATTATTAACACCCCCGAAAAATAGCAAAGAAATTCATGCGTCTGTCACCAATATACGCCAAAACTGCCTACTTTTGTGTATACATTCGTCGTTGTAAATTTTGCTAATTGGTACAGTGAAACTAAATTTTATTACCTTGTATCTAAGTGCACTGAAGTACATTCATGTTAGCACGTAAATAACAAGCTATTTTGAATCACTAAAATATACGAGCAAACTTTAAATTATTTAATCAAACTAAAATGCACGGTTTAACATCTTCAATCAAGTCGCGTATGTACGAGCTTTTAACGCATCGAATCGTCAAAAGTCTAAGAGAGCTTGTTTATCTTCATCTCGGTATATATAGCAAAAAGCCTGTCTATCGGTCTGTTCCCCAAAACGGGTAATTCTAAAGAATTTCTCATGCCATGTTCCCAGTCTGTCGCTCGCACGTCGATTTTTACGAATTTTCACTCGCCCCATTTAAATCTCAGAAAATTTCCACACGGCACGCAAGCATGTCCGAGAAAAACTAATTAATTTTGTACAGAAATTGTTGTTCTACCTCTGATATTTGCATCCTATTTTTAACCAATTGTGACCCCCGTGACGTTGCTTAAATCCGCCTTTTACAATATGTGTCTTTGCTTGACGCATTTTTCTTTCCTTCTCTACCGTGTTCTTATTGGTGCAACTTGATATTCTTTATTATCGATTATTTTAGTCCACATGGAGTGTGAAATAACCCAGCTTTAGCAATTCTCGTTACTATTATGCGACGTTTTCCCCAAGATTCTTTGAAACATTAATTATCTGCAAAATTTACGCCGAATGTGATATTTAAACTACGCAGGTGTTCAAAATAATATTAATTCTCAGAGCTTTATTCCGTGGTATTTTAATCTTGGGTTTTTACAAGTTTCTATAGGTATTATATGTTATTAACGGTTTAATTAACTCCAATTAAAATTGATTTCTATCCTTTTCATTTTTAGCGAATACAACTTAAATATTAATTATTATATGTACACTTTGTTTTACTACCGGTTACTTAAAATAGGGTTAATTAATATAAACTTTGGGGAGAAAACATCCACTGACCGACGGTTTCGGCTTGTTAAGCCTCATCAGAGTGAAATAGTTTCCAAGAACCCTATGAAGTAATCGAAGCTATTATAATGATATAATTTCGAAACAATCTTTGTACTATGGCAAAACTAAATAAAACCGCCATCAGGTGATAAAACACCAACACTACTAAGTGTGGAAGTACAGAATTGAATCGAAACTACATAATAAATTCTATAGATGGCTATAAAAGTACGTCTGGCCTCTGAGATTTGCGGAATGTTACAGCAAAATTTATTTGCAAACGTAACAAACCTTCTCGTGACCACACCCGGGTTCATGCCCCATAGGCAATTCAAATAAAAAAAAAAGACAAGTTATTTGCAGTCCGCAATCAGAAATAGTATATAAAGTAAGATGTATCTGTAAATAAACTCTTATGAAAATAATAAGAGCTATTGACAAATACAAATCGGGCTAGTAGTTATATAGCCATTAACAAAACATTAGCTTTATTACTTCACAGGGGAGAAAACATCCACTGACCGACGGTTTCGGCTTGTTAAGCCTCATCAGAGTGAAATAGTTTCCAAGAACCCTATGAAGTAATCGAAGCTATTATAATGATATAATTTCGAAACAATCTTTGTACTATGGCAAAACTAAATAAAACCGCCATCAGGTGATAAAACACCAACACTACTAAGTGTGGAAGTACAGAATTGAATCGAAACTACATAATAAATTCTATAGATGGCTATAAAAGTACGTCTGGCCTCTGAGATTTGCGGAATGTTACAGCAAAATTTATTTGCAAACGTAACAAACCTTCTCGTGACCACACCCGGGTTCATGCCCCATAGGCAATTCAAATAAAAAAAAAAGACAAGTTATTTGCAGTCCGCAATCAGAAATAGTATATAAAGTAAGATGTATCTGTAAACAAACTCTTATGAAAATAATAAGAGCTATTGACAAATACAAATCGGGCTAGTAGTTTTATAGCCATTAACAAAACATTAGCTTTATTACTTCACAGGGGAGGAAACATCCACTAACCGACGGTTCGGCTTGTTAAGCCTCATCAGAGTGAAATAGTTTTCAAGAACCCTATGAAGTAATCGAAGCTATTATAATGATATAATTTCGAAACAACCTCTGTACTATGGCAAAACTAAATAAAACCGCCATCAGGTGATAAAACACCAACACTACTAAGAGTGGAAGTACAGAATTGAATCGAAACTACATAATAAATTCTATAGATGGCTATAACAGTACGTCTGGCCTTTGAGATTTGCGGAATGTTACACCAAAATTTATTTGCAAACGTAACAAAGCTTCACGTGACGACGTACTTTTATAGCCATCTATAGAATTTATTATGTAGTTTCGATTCAATTCTGTACTTCCACACTTAGTAGTGTTGGTGTTTTATCACCTGATGGGGCTTTTATTAGTTTTGCCGTAGTACAGAGATTGTTTCGAAATTATATCATTGTAATAGCTTCGATAACTTCATAGGGTTCTTGGAAACTATTTCACTCTGATGAGGCTTAACAAGCCGAAACCGTCGGTTAGTGGATGTTTCCTCCCCTGTGAAGTAATAAAGCTAATGTTTTGTTAATGGCTATATAACTAATAGCCCGATTTGTATTTGTCAATAGCTCTTATTATTTTCATAAGAGTTTGTTTTCAGATACATCTTACTTTATATACTATTTCTTATTGCGGACTGCAAATAACTTGTCTTTATATATATCTATATATATATATATATATATAGATATATATATATATATATATATATATATATATATATAGATATTGATATTGCTATGATAAGAGGGTTATTTAGGGGTAGATTGATTCATAATGGGTATGTCAAAAAGTGGGTTGCTGTGCTGGTCGATGGAGGGCTATGTTGAGGAACGTTTGGGGTGGACGAAAATATTTCGAATGCATGTGTACCGGAGTTGGATAGGATCCAATGCATCTACCAAGTGTCGATTGTAGAGTTATGTATTAGGGATTGTGATGGGTTGGTTACGGTAGTTGTCGTCGGTAAGGGCTCTGTCGTGCAGGTAGATTGAGCGATGTAATTTGAGGTTGCATAATTGGACACTGGAGTATCGGAGAATGCCTAGGGGCGGAATTAAAAATAGTGCGTAGAAGAAGGCTGTGGAGGTGGTACGAGAGGATCTCGAAACGTATAGGAGGAATAGACGTGTGATAGGATTTAATGAACGTCGATCTGAGGCGGTGGTTAGAGGAAACCAGGAGTCTGCGGCATTACTATATGGTGTAGGATTATTGTACGGCTGTATTTGGATAATTTGACGGAGCGGGGGAGGGACCGCTAGAGGTTATTAAGGATAATTTATATTTTGGTGCGGAGTTTGGAAATGTGATTATGGAATTTTAAGCAGATCTCGATGTTTAGGTCTATATAAGACTGCGGAGTGCGAAATGTTAGAGGGGTGCCTGGTATGCGGATTGTTGGGCTTCTGCATAGGTGAATGTGGCCTTTGTGAAGTAGCATTTTGGACTTGGATGGTGTGATAGGTTTCTTATTGAGGATGAACCAAGATTCGAGTTTGTTTATGAGGGTGGAAGTGGTATGTTCTAGTGAGGAGCGGGAGTTACCGTGGATGAAGAAATCAAAGCTGAATATATTAGGTATATCGAGGTCGAGCAAATGATTTAAAACTAAGTTCTAAAGAATGGGGAAGAGGCATGAACCTTGCGGACAGCCTTTGGTAAGGGTTATGGTAACAGTGTGGTAATTGGTTTTCAGAGACGCTAATCGAGAGATCGGGTAGACTTTTATGATCAGAAATATGTTCGATGGAAAGTTGGCTTGTTTGAGTTGATACAGGATGTTTAGCCACCAAATGAAGACTGCTAGTACGTATCTTAACTGAGACGATTTGTCCGTGGATATATGAGAAGTTTCTTTTTCTGAAGCCATGCTGGTTTGATGAGAGAAGTGAATATTGGTCTGGAATTCGAGATTTTGGAGAATGGTTGTTTCAAGAACCTGGCCTAAGGTTTGAGTACGGCATTCGGATGGTAGGATTTGGGGTCGTCGGGTGGTTTGTTGGTTTTAAAATGAGAGTGATGGACGCTATTTTAGGCTGTTTGGAAACGTACTGGATGTTAGACACTTCTTGAACATGATGATGACTGATTGTAGTATGATCGGCCAGAATTTCTGCAGGATAAGGTTGTTCATTTGGTCTGGACCTGGTATTTTATGCAGATTTAATTTTGTTATTAGGGAATTTAAGGTAGCTAAGTTTATGTCAGTGTCTGGGTTTTTACAAGGGGCGCGAGGCAATTATCGATTAGGGGTTGTCGAGGAAGTGATGGGACGTCATGGGCGATGGAGGGGATTGCGACGTTCAGGAGGATGGAAAGTGGAAAGAAGATGGGAAGTTGTTGTCAAGGAGGAGAGATTAGGATTTGTGAAGGTTTGGATTTCACAAACTTACGGTATAATTTCCAGTGGTCCGTGTAGAGTTTGAATAGTTACGCAGTTTTGATTAGAGTTATAAATCATTTTGTGTAGTGGAACTTAAGTCGAGACGTCTTTAATTTTTTGAAAATCGTTACGGTTCATATCGTTTCGAATACTTTCTACATTTTACTTTCAATACTTTATATTAATAAATTTTTGTTGTTTTCGCGTTTGGAAAATTGCTCAATTGTACGAGTCGCTCATGATACGTTAGCATTCGATATTTGTTGTAGTTACATAACCTAGTTTGATTGTAGTTATTAAAAAGGCTGTGTTATCTTTGAATACTAAAAATATGTTCAAAAGTTGTGTTAAATAATATGTACCCGATCGGGCAGTATGGGTTGGTGGGCGGGCGGGCGTGCGTGCGTACGTGCATGCTTGCGTATGTGTGTGTGTTAACGCAAACTCTTTTTTGCAATAACGTAAAAGTGATTGCAACTTGAAGAAAATAGCTAGCTCCAACAAACGTTACCTGGTTAAGAATTTCTAAAACATTTTATGTAGTGGGATCTAAGTTACACGAACTTCTTATCTTTTGATCATAACTATGAAACTGATTGGTGCCAAAAAAATTCCGTTTTTAAACAACAAGCACTTTTGATGAGGCATTATAAGTCATTCTATATCGAGAAGGGAATTATTTACGTTTTTAACCAAAAATGCGTTAGTTGACGTTTTTTAGCGCTGGCGCTAGCTATTCCTTTCGTGCGTTGTGGTTCCAACTTTATAATAAAAAGAATGTGGGCTCGCGTTAACTTAGCACATCTCTACATAAATCGGTGGTGGACCTCAGAACTTCACCCAGACAAGACAATATCTCACACAAGCCAGTCAGACTTCAAAGAACACGAAGAACCAACGCTGATTCTAACTAATTAACGAAATGTCCCATACCTACACTCTCACAAGACGATTATATAAAGAACATATCACAACAAGCAAAAGAAAACACTATTATAATCTTACCAAAAAATAGCTCGAAGATCCCTGGAAAACATAGCGGAAACTTATTAAATCATTTCAATCCCACAACCTAACTTTCTCCAAAACATTAACTTCCCCACCCCCCATAAGTACCTTGAATATCCTCCTGGATATAGTAATCCCATTCCAAATATAGGACATACTCACTTTGGCTCAACAACAACTTTTAGACGAATCTCAAATACCACTACCTACATACCTAAACTAAGAACTCAACCTTACTCTCATAGATTCTATAGTCTCCAAACTAAAGCTGCGCAAAGGTCCTGGTCCTGGTAACATAAGGAACTTGATCCTACAAAAAATGTGGCCTATAGTAAGAGAATCCATTCATCTACTATTCCAGAAATGCCTTACCACAGGAACCTTTCCAAATCCATGTAAAACCGCCACAATGTCTCTATAGCTAAAACTAAACAAACCCCCTGACGACTCAGGTTCGTACATGCTCATAATCCTTCTACCTCGAACAGATAGTACTCCTAAAATTAAACTCCCACATTGAACTTAGCTTTTTCCTATTCCCGAACCAACATGGTTTGCGATCTTATCATAACTTAGAAAAACCATCCAATCATTAATCAGAACATTCTAAATACGTTTTAGCTCGTGTCATTAACTTCCACTCTGCTTATGATCTCCTATGCTGTCCTAGCCTCATACAACAACTCAAACAATTCAACTTCCCGTCTAACTTGTTCTTCATAATAAAATCCTTTTTCTCATTTCTAACTGCCACACTGTCATCAAAGTTACACACTGTTACCAAACCAATCACCTAAGGTTGCTCCCAAATCTCCCACTCCTTTCTCACACTTTGTCACCGTGCCATCTATCCAGTCCTTGATATAAACATCCCAAATACCTCAACTTTTGCCTACGCAGACGACCTTGCTTTTCTTATTCACGGCGATTTTAAAGCATCTCTTGAATCCACAGCAGCACTCCTTATAAATAAAATCGAATTCTGGATCTCCGACGAAGCCTCACAGTACGTATTCTAAACCATCATCTTCTCAAGCACAGCTCCTTACCTATGATTACACTTAGATACGAGACTTAAAACTAATACTCACCTTTCCAAACTCAGATTAAAAGTAACCTTATTCTTTGTTACATGCCGAAATTCGGCCTGTATACATTTCTATAAGTTCCTAATTTGTAAGTGATTTCGCGCCAATAATTTAAAAAGACTTGTGCGTGCATTTCCGTCCTTTTGATAGTCGCGTCGGCGCTCCTAGATTGCGCAGACGCAGAGGGAAAGAAAGTGGTGAATTTCCGAAACGTCAGGACTAGTCAGCCAGACGTCGAGCCTAGTGGTTATCTTTGTGCCGTTTTCTTGTCTTCTTTTTCAGGTTATGTAGGTTTCCTGCATTATACCTAATTATCGTTCCTCATACCAGTTTCCTGTGGTTCCGCTAATAAATAGGAATAAGAAGACAAATTAAATTTGGATTCAACCGGGGGCAGACGGATTACCCACGCCCGAAATGCTCAACGACGCCCAGCTGCCGTTATAATAGCGTAATGCTGTAAGGAGTCTTACAGTTACGTGAGTACCTTTATCGTTTTTTTTGCATGTGATGTAGTAATTTAAAACATTTATATGACGTAATACCTTATTTGCGCATCATTTGGCAAATATTTATTTGTGTTACCAACTGACGTAGTGGCTCTCATGCATTACCACCTGGAGTGTAACACCTTAATGATATCCTACTTACCTTACCGCAACCTACATATGTATCTAAATAAACCCACACGCAAACTTCCTTTATCGAATCATTCTCCCAATCAAACATTACGCGCTTGACTGCTGGCTTTTTAAACACCTTCCACCGAACGCTCATTAAACATTTGACCCTTACTTTTATACTCTTCAAGAGCCTACCGAATCTCCTTCACATCCGCGCTACTAACTCTACTCCAAATCCCCCCTATAGAAATTCTCCTAAACTCAACCATACAAATCCGCAATCTAAAACAACAACGCCCTATAACTCTCCACGACAGAGCCTTACATCTCACTGAATATCTGACTGACGTAAACCGAAATTAAATCCAGAATCCAAAATTCACGCAACCGTTCCTGGCAACAAGAATTCTATATGTTCCTAGAAGAATCCTAAGCATAATACCAGCGGCATTGTCCCACATGCATGCATGTAATCTCGCGTCCCTTTACTAATACCACGTAGCACCGAAAATCAATATCGCATGGACTCGACGACAATAGTAAGGGCACTTTGTTACGTTTTTTTCGTGGCAGCCACGTTGGGCGCCAAATTTATGCTACGTAACACAAAGAAAGCCAAAGAAATGACCCGGCTCAATCGGAGAGTGGGGGTTGTAGAAAGCAGACTGACCTATGATGTATGCGGCGGTAAGGAGTTAGTAACAATACCTGCAAGAAAAATAGTTAAGCAAACCTGAAAAAAAAGAATAAGTATAGCAGTAATGAAAAGTCTAAATTATTCACTACTTTGTAGAATGTAAATAAAAACTGTTTAGATAAACTATATAATATAACAACGGTAAAAGCAATACAAAAATATTTAATACAAAGTGAGGTAATATTGGGGAGTAGCAGAAACGTTTCCTCACACACCAATTAAACATAAATCAGATAAAATGTTGACAAAAGATAAATAGATAAAACACAATTGGTATGAGTAATTCAGTAGTATTGATTTTTCTTTCTTTCTTTTTTTTATGTTTTAAAATAGCATGCAAGTCTATTGTAAAAGGTATCAGAAACACAAAGATATGGTAAAGCAACGGATAGATATTTAAAGTAATAATCAGTAGGAAATAGTTCAACTTACAAAAGTCCTTCAGCAACGCCTCCTTGCAACTGAAGTGTGGGATTCAACGATGTCCTGCACTAACGAAGCACTTCACCCTTGACTGTGAGGGTGTTGATGGAACTGGCGGCTCCGTGGCGTAGTGGTATGTGTGTGACTACTACGCCCAAGGTCCCGGGTTCGAATCCCGACACGGTCCGCTTGAAAAATGTTAGGCGAGCATTTTTCACAAAAAATACACCCTCGTTCGGATGAGAGGTAAAATGGAGGTCCCGTGTGTGAGTGTTGTTACGCACGTTAAAAATCCCTACCTTGCTTGGAACAACAAGGGTTCGGCAAAATTCCAAATTTTCCAGGTAAAAAAAAACTCGCTTCCTGGCCAATGTAGTACCTTCGGGTGGAGCATTGGAAAATCAAATGTAATGTTGATGGAACTTATCACACGTTACACTAATCACACCTACGTATTTCACTGGGGTTAGCAGCAGACAATATCACGCGTCGTAACTATGTAGTTGATAAATTTCTTGGTAATTCTATTTCCCAAGACAATAATTTCGGAATATTCTGTAGCACTAGTTTAATTTCAACTGGGACCAAAGGTATATTATTTTCATAAACATCCCAATAAGCAGTGAGAAACTTCAAACAATACCTTAGTAAACCGGTAATCTGTTATATTTCGCAAACACGAAACTTGCACAAGCAAAGATCTGTTGTAGATTCTTTGGGGTTAGAAAATTCAGAAACTACAGTATCCACAGTATTTGGGATAATCCAAAGTATGAACTACTCCAATAAGAAAAGGGCAACGCCATCAAAACACAATTAGTAAAGCAACGTGTATCACTAAAATACTGTTCCGTAAAACAAGCACGTGCGGTCGAGTAAACACATTCTACAGTTAAAGTACAACTAAAATCGTGCCGTGTTTTTCATGTACAATTCGAAAAATTAATCCCGCATTAATTTTTCACTATTATCAAAGCAAACAGAAAGCAGTATCTTCAACGTTCTTCACATATCGGAACACAGAACAGAACTTCCCAACTCGTCGCTATTATAACCGCTTATCGACTATTATCTACCTCGCTAATAACATAAGGAACATCTAAAACGTGAATGTAACAATCGTATCTAATAATTAATTACAGGCTGTTTATCGTTTCCGATAAGTTGGAATTTATTTATTAATGAGAATCAAGCTTCAATTTATCTATCTTTAATTAATACACGCGAGTTTAATTGCATACAATATGAAAACTATTCGAAAGTATGTACTTTATACAAACAGCGATCCACTTATTATAATACGACGCATTCGCCAACGAGTTAATAAATATAAAATATATAAATAGTAGTTACAGAAAGCTTAAGATGTTAAGCTTTAAAAATGCACGTTACAACTTACGTCCCAACTAGAAGAATAAATCTTTTTTTACTCTCTTGTTCATATGTTGTAAATTATACATCTATTATGAATTATGAATATAAAGTGCCGTTGATTGTACAACCAGGAACGGCTTAAAACCTAGGGACAGTTTTGACTCAAACATTTATAAAATATAAAAAATAAAAACTAGAAAACTCAAAACCAAAATGTCACTAGCTCTTGAATATGTGGGACCTGCCTATGTTAATCTAGTTGCAGCGTTTTTCAAAGTGCGGAACAGGTGCTCTTGGTTCGCATGTGACTACTAAACCCAAGCTCCCGGGTTTGATTCCCGACACGTTCCGCTTGAAAAATGTTAGGCGAGAGGTAAATTGTAGAGTCGGTGTGTGTGCGTGTGTCTGTGTGTGCGCGCGTGTCCGTGTGTGTGTGCCTGTGTGTCTGTGTGTGTGTATGTCTGTGTGTGTAGGTGTTTTGTGTGTGTGCGCGTATGCGTGCGTGTGTGTCTGCGTGCGTGCGTGCGTGTGTGTGTGTGTGTGTGTGTTGTCACGCACGTTAAAGATCCCTACCTTGCTTGGAACAGTAAGGGTTCGGCAAAATTCAAAATTTCCAGGTAAAAAGAAAACTTGCTGCCTGTCCAATGTAGTTAGTACCTTCAAATGGAGCTTTGGCAAATCAAATGTATGGAACACTGGTGTTTCGCTAAGGAAAATTGTTTATCTGAAATGTGTGTTATCGTCTGTTATAACTAAAAAAACAAAATTTACTTCAGTGTTTCTTAAAAATTTTTGAACTTGGAAAGTGTTTAAATTTGGAAACACTTTTCAGTGAAATCGAATATAATTTTGAAAGGTGATAGGGTACTATATTCATCGACCCGTTGTATAGTCGTAATTTAGGGGTTTGCAGAGTTTTAATTAAGTTATAAAACATGCGATTTTAATTTGTACTTCTCAAATAGGTCGTCACATTATTGTCCTCACCGAAGAGACTTCCCAAAAGGAATAGATGTTTATATTTACTAGACGGAGCAAAATGAAAATATCCTGTAAAAATATACCACAGAAATAACTTTAATAAATCTAGCATTTATTTATTTAAAGTTTGGCAACTATTAAATTATCAAGTCTCATACAAAATAATTCTTACGAACACACCTGTTTCCATGACCTACTTAGTTATCTCCTAATAAGCCTACTGCAATTGCTCATTTTCATTCGGTTTGCTTGTTAAAAATCAAATTCCAATTGAGCTGCGAACAGTCTCCCCACTTTTTCCTGTTTAAAAACAAATTATTCCCAGAGATTGCTTTTACAAGCGCTGTAAATTAGCAAGCAAACAAGAAAGACAGGGTATATTAGCGTGCCCGACCGATATAAATATAATGCGCATGGTTACCCTACTGACACACTTACCCACTGACATTGGAATCACTTACATTTTCATTATTATTTCGCAATACGTGTATATATTATGATAAATCTACTACGTATTGTACATGTTTAATTCACTTTCTATGTTTGGCGATTTAAACAGTTATCGCGCATTACGTAATAAACCTAAAATAGATGAATTGTTTGGACGAAATGAGAATAGAGGCGAAAACTCGATTCTGCTGAAGTACATAATCGTTTATTTTGTTTTGGATACAAATTTGACGTGCTAGTACACGTTTCGAATATTTTAACAGGATTTGAGGTGCTTTATTAGCAAGGTCCTCTTTCTTGAATTAACTTTTGTACTTCAGAAACGCGGAGTCTTTCAGAATATACATTGAATATAATATATTGCTCTAAAGCTCATAATGCCCTTGGAAGAAGCGTGTCTCTTTTGCAATATTTTGCAAATTTTCCAAAGAATTCTCAGACCGTGTAGCTTAATGCTGTATTCGTGTCTTCAGCGATATATTAACCCAGACGAACCTAAATATAGGTCAAGCTAAGAATAGATTTCCAAATTGCTGCAAGTTTAGTTATTTAGTTTATCATTCCGTTTCAAAGATGGCGATGCAAGTAGTAACAAAAATTTATTGTTAAAGTCCGGATTTGCTTTACCTGGTGAATAAATCCCAATCAATTCTAATATATACTTTTTGAATTTGTATTGGGAGGATGAACGAAGTTCACATGAACTTTGAACCTCCCTTAAACAATGCTTCCAGCAACTTGTGATAAACTCTTTAGTCGTCGAAGCTTGCCGCATCCGGAGACTCAGATTTACCATTGCGTTAGCTTTCCCGGAGCAACTGTAACAGTCTCCTTCGGCAACCTGCTGGAAACAATCACTTACAAACGCATGATTTGGAATAATGAGAGGTTAATAGCTGTTTTTGGTGGCCGTTTTAAGGCTTGATCGACATCGAAAGATCTCACACAAGTACTTCCAGCTCTTAAAAGTGAATGCAGTTGTGTAAAATCCTCCTTAGTTCAATGTAATTTTACCGTATTGGCTGTTTGAATCAATAATAGTTTCTTGAAGGTACGTAATGGCTGTCTGTTTGTAGTTGATTCGACTACGGTTGCTAAAACGCCAGTCACTCCGCCGATAAAATGTCGTAACATCTAACCCCAGAGATAATTGCAGGCGCCTGGCTCTTGATTAAACTTGGTTAAACTGACACTTTAGTACTTTGAAGTTCAAGACGGTTAGAATTCCTCAAAGGGCTGGTTAGTTTTTGCACCAGCCTGTTCAACGGATGGAACCGCGGCCAACCAACGACCATTCTTTCCTATTTTATGTTTAACCTTGTTGTTTCTGTGGCGAGGCATTGGATGTACGGACTATTCTCTTTGTTGAAAGATACCCAAGGACGCATCCTTTGATATGGTTTTGTCTTTCTTGATACATACCTATCACAAAGCTCAAATTGGATAGTCGAAGACGCTATGGCTACAAGGAAACTTCACTCCCTAAGACTGGTTACACACTAATCCAATAATTGCTTTAGAGTGACACATGTACTGTAAATACCTCTCGTACTTTTCTTCAAAGTAACCAGTTAGCTGACGGGCTAATACAACTAATTCGCCAATTGCTCGTTATGAGTTAGCGTGAACCGTAAAAGCGAACCCAAAGAAAACGGATACCGTATCAAGGGTGACCTAACCACCAGAATTCCTTCATTCTGCTGGTATGGATCCGCTTACCAGCCACCTTTCAGTGAAGATGGGTTAATCACGAGATTGTCACACTCGTACTTACTTGAGTAAACCTTGTGAAGTTTTCCCAAGGTTGCTTTCGTTTGATCTAGAGAATGTACATTTTTTTAATTTATTTATTCATTTGTTCCAACGTTTCATTAGTCTGCTACCTGAAATTTAAGCAGACCAGGCTTCCCCACAGAAAGTAACCATCATGTGTTATGTGTGTATGTGTGTGTGTGGGAGGGATGGTTGTGTGTATGTGTGTTATGTGTGATGTTGGTCCGTGTTACGTTCCCTCTCTAGGACCAGGACCATCGGCAGCCGGATATCCCAGTCGTCAAGGAAGAACGCACAACGGACATTGCCTTGTTAGTCCGGACCATCGGCAGCCGGAAATCCAGATGTTGAAAAGGCAATGGAAGCGTGTGTTTAGGTTTGTGTGTGTGTGTGTGTGATGTGTGTGTGTGTGTTGTGTGTGTGTGTGTGAGAGAGAGAGAGCTAGAGAGAGAGAGGGGAAAGAGATAGTTGTGTGTATGTGTGTTGTGTGTGATGTTGGTATCCGTGTTACGTTCCCCCTTTAGGACCAGGACCATCGGAAGCCGGATATCCCAATCTTCAAAGAGGAACGCTCGACGGATGTTGCCTTATCAGTCTGGACCATCGGCAGCCGGAAATCCAGATGTTAGAATGTACAACCAGAATCATCTACCCACCTGCTCCCGAGACATGATCATGATCACATGTATGATGTAACGAACAAGCAGCTTTGGCCTCGTTATTTTCTAATGAAATAACGCTTAGCCTACAGGCTGTACGGAGCTGTTTATTTACCGCTAGTCTCGAGGTACAGTGTTTCGTCAAGAGATGTAAGTTGCAATGTTGCATTGTACATTACCTTTCTTGAAGACAATTACCGTACATAACACCCGGTAATGTTATGACGCTCGCATGATATTTATAACTGGTTGGTGGTTTTTCTAGTTGCTTTGGTCTCTGCCCCACATGTTTTACTCTGTGAATGCGCACTAATCCAAACTAATAGCTAATATTAAGAGAACTATTTATCATATTTTATCGCAGAATCTTTTTATGAACACCAATGGAGTTTAATATAAACACTGTTTGTCGTTTAGTTTATCTAAACGATGCACTATCCTTGCCAAGTATTTTCTAGAATTGCAGTCTTATAAGATCAATACCCTGTTTCAAATCCTTCAGAAGAATATCAAATTTCTTTAAAACCTTCTAGATTTGTAATGAATTTTTATGTCTTAATATATGTAATATTTGAAAATGATTTAAAATTTTAAACAAATTTTTAAAAATTTTAAATCTTTATCGGATTTTTTTTAATAATGTAAATCTTTCAAAAAATATAACAAACACTCCTAGTTTTTAAATAAATTTTATGAAAGCTTTAGTTGAGTAACTTTGGTTGTAACAAATGTTTGTAGAATTTTAAAATGGTTTAAATTTTCAAAAACAAACACTTTTTAAAAATTTAAATGCTTTCGGGCACGTGTTCAGTCTTTAGACGTTTTAAGAATATTAAATTCGTTTAAACTTGTAAAGCTTTTTCAATAAATGTTATTACGGTTTTAACAGTGTTGGTATCTTAAATAATGCAATATGTTTCTATGATTTAAATCTTTAAAAACAAAAAGTTTTAAATTCATTTGGATAATTTTTTATAAGTTAAGTCTTTCAAAAATATTAAAATGTTTAAAAGACTCCTAGTTTTTTATGAGTTTTAGTGAAGCCTCAATGGAATAGCCATGTTTGTATCATTCATGTTTAAATTTTCAAATGATTTAAATTTTTAAAAACAAGATTTTTAAAAGATTGAAATACTTTTGGTCATTTAAATTTTTTAAGAATAATAAATTCGTTTAAAAACTTCTAGAGCATTTGAAATAAATTTTATTAAGTTTTAATAGAATACCCGTATTTGTATTTTAAATATTTGTAATATTTTGCAATGATTTAAATCTTTAAAAACAAAAATTTTTAAAAGTTTTTATTTCATTTGACGAATTTTTTAATAATTTAAATCTGTTAAAAGTTTAATTTATTTAAAAAACTTCTGCAACGAAGTTTGTAGAATTTTGAAATGATTTAAATATTTAAAAACATTTTTTTAAAAGATTGAAGTACTTTTGTATATATTACTGCGCTCCTACTGCCTGTAATTAATTTACTACACTCCTACCTGCTGTGTCCCGCCGCTACTGCTACCTGATATATGTTATTGTTTTTTCTTTTAAATAAACTATCTCAGGGTTCTATACTCAACTATTTACATTCGATTTCGCCCTGCGTGGGTTCGATACAGAGCGAAATCTACTCGCTGTCCCCAACAAGAATACTTACACGCCCTCTCGTATGTACAGGCCTTTACTACACCTGAATCTGCAAGATCGGTATACGCCCTGCAGATCGTGACGTTACCACAATACTCAAAACTAAAATGGTGGAAGGTTTGCTTACCCTATTTATTTATTCAATGATGCAATTTATCAAAACAAGAATAAGCTTTTACTTTAAATGAAATTTGGTACCTGATATTTGTTCCAACTGATGGTGGTCTCCTCGCCGTGATGTTAAATGCTCATGGAATGCCAATTGATGTAAGTAATCTATGGAATAAATATTGTGCTTTAGTCTCATGAAATGTTTTAGAATTGAATTATTACTATAACGAAATGTGTATAAATATATGGTGGATACTCCTTTCTATACGATCCTGTCCCTGGAATACGTTTCACGGTGTTGTGAAAGCTTTCTTTTCTTGGGGTTGACTGCACGTCCTACTGCTGGCTTGTTTATATGTGTGGGTCCTCCATCGTGGTTACTAGTGCTGCGTCGAAATACCTGGATGCTCCTATAATGACTATGGTTCCGCTTTGTCGTTATCTTTTTTAATTAATTCTGAGGTGCTGCATTTCTCCTTTTTTTAATAAACTGCAGTATGCTCTTTGGCCTTTTAAATACTTGCAACTTATTCACCTTTTTAATTTTAGGAAGCCTTTTAAATTAAAACTACAGAGCATGATAGAACGACCTCTTATTTATTTCAATATTTTCATCAATTCATACATAAACAAACTTATCACCTAGGTACTTAAATCCATTTTTTCCAGCACTCTTAAATATTAAATTACATGTTTTGGTTATTCTCTAAACACACTACTTCAAAACTACCTTAATTCGGTATTTTACACTCAAATATCATTGCCATCATTTATATAAAAAAAACACCAAAGTTGTTTGCATTTGTAAATCCTAGCATTGAAAATATGATTGATATCTGTCATCATGATAAACATAATTTAAACTTCATTTCCTATATAATGATTCTAAAACTACTTCTAAAAATACTATAACTAACAAATATATACAGACATTTTACAGATGTATTCGACCCTAAATTTTAATTTAACTATTTTATTTTGCATTTCACGAGCATCTCAACTTTATCAATTCAACTACTGGCATCATGGATGTTCTGCTTGGATTTTTACCATCGTTGGACACTGTACCTGTACTTATTTTAGGCTTAACAAACCTTGTAATTGCATCATTGAATACAATCCTTCTTAGCTTTAAGTAGGCGTGTCGTTAATATGAATAAACGTTCCTTATAAGATTTGTTTTTATTTCTGTGTGTGGACATGAGCCTCCTGGTGGTAACTCACCTGTTATTAAAACTTTTGGTTACAATATATTTCTAATCATATTTTTAAAGCGTTTTCTATAAATTTGATTAATGTTTCAGTGAAATATTCTTGTTTGTATCATAAGTATTAATTGCAATGATTTAGTATTTAAAAACAAAAAATTTTAAATCTATTTGGAGTATTTTTTAATAATCTAAATCTTTCAAAATATTAAATTTTTTTTAAAAATCTTTAAGAGTTTGTGATGAGTTTTAGTAAAGCTTCAAAGGTATAACCATGTTTTGTATCTTAAATGGTTGTAAAATTTTGAGATGATTTAGAGCTTTAAAAACAGATTTTTAAATGACTGGAATACTTTTGATTATGTTTTTAATCATTTAAATTTTATAAGAATTTTAAGTTCGCCCAAAAAAAACTTCTCGATCTTTTTTAATAATTTTATTCAAGCTTCAATAGGATATCCATGTTTGTATCAATTATTTGTAATATTTTGCAATCATTTAAATCTTTTTTATTCTTTTGGTGAGTTTTTAAATAATTTATTTACATCTTTCAAAAATATTAAATTTGTTTTTAAAAAGTTCTAGCGTTTTTATGAGTTCCAGTGAAGCTTAAATGAGTAGCCAAACATTTTTAAAAGATTGAAATACTTTAGGACATGTTTTAAATCATTTAAATTTTTTTAAAATAATAAATTCGTTTAATAAACTTTTAGAACATTTTTAATAAATTTAAAGTTTCCATAGAATACCCATGTTTCTATCTTAAATATCTGTAATATTTTGTAAAGATTTAAATCTTTAAGAAATAAAAGCTTTTAAAGTTTTTAACTTATTTGGAGAATTTTTTTAAAATTAAGTCTTTCAAAAATATTAAATTCGTTTTGAAAGAACGTCTAAACTTTTATGAGTTTTAGTGAAGCTTAAATAGGGTAATTTAAATGTCTGTAAAATTTTGAGATGTAGGTTACGATTTTTAAAAGATTGCAATACTTTTGGACATGTTTCAAAGATTAAAATCGTTTAAAAATATCAATTTCGTTTAAAAGCTTCTAGAGATTTTTAAACAAATTTTATTAAAGTTTCACTAGTACTTTCGTTTGTTTCTTAAATATTTGTGTTTCTTACAATGATTTCGATCTTTAAAAAATAATAATTTTTAAAAATTTTAATTCATTTAGAGAATTTTTAAATAATTTAAATCTTTCAAAATATTAAATTTGTTTAGTGATTTCAATGGAGTCACGATGTTTCGTATCTGAAATGTTTGTAAAATTTTAAGATAATTTAAATCTTTAAAGCAAAGATTTTTAAAAGGTTGATATACTTCTTTTCATTTTTGTAATCACATAAATATTTTAATAAATCGTATCTTAAATATTTGTTTTTGTATTAAGTATTTTGAACTGATTTAAATCTTATAAAACAGATTTTTGAAGATTTTAAATCCATTCGGAGTTTTTTTTTTATCATTTATTCTTTATAAAATATTAAATTTGCTTAAATAAGCTTTTAGAGGTTTTATCAGTTTTATTGAAACTTCAATCGAGTATCTTTAGTAGTGTCTTAAATATGCAAAAGTTCAACTCTGATATCCTACCCGTAGATATAGAATGGGAGACCTTCGCACATCTTCTTTCAATCCAGCGTTTAAGGAAATTTTCGTTAAAGAACAGCCTTATGTACCTGGCGCCCAACTTCATCAAAAAAATTTTAAATAATTTTGTGGGTTTGTAACTCGTTTGCACCCGTTTGTACCACTTTTCATTTCGTTTGTACCTCAAAGGGTAACAAAATAAAAAAATTAAGAAATAACGCGTCCAACTTTAAGATATTTTAATTTCGTCAACGCCATTTGATAGAGAATCGTTTGTACCTGTTTGTACCTCTTTTCATTTCGTTTGTATCTCAACGGGAACCGAAGTAGAGCGTTTTTGAAGTTTCGGTGCATATGCAATGTTTTATGATATCCCAAAATGAGCATGAGGACTCGAAAGGGAATCGTCTACTGCGTTGTATTCCTGCGCTTAGCATTATCCAGGACTAGGGACGAAGACGTGGCAGTTCCATTTTTTTAATATTTTTTTGTTAGGTTTTATTGTTTTTTTTTGTTTTTTATTTTTTTTTTTGATCGAAACGTTTTTGTTTCGTTTGTTTTTTGTTATATTTATTTTATATTTGTTATTAAAAATTTAATGTGTGTTAATTGTAATAATTAGTAATTTTATAATAAAATAATAATGAGAACAATTCGTATTTCATTACATGCAGACGTAAAATGTCATACAGGTATTCTACTGTTTTATGAATATTAAGAAGGATATTCTTTTTTTTTTAAAAGACTTCTTGATGATGTTGTTATAGAGGCCTTATTTTTACTCAAATCGTCGTATGTTTCCCAATTTCCTGATATTCGACTACAGTGTGCAATATAATGTCATATCTCTAGTTTATTGGTACCACTGACATATTCTATTGCTGTGATAATTTTATAGGAACAATTACAAAATTTGAATCAACTCGTATTTTGGAAATTGTAAACATACGACGGTTTGAGTAAAAATAAGGCCTCTATAACAACATCAATCAAGAACTCTTTTACAAAAAAAATCCCTTTTAATATTCATAAAACAATAAAATAACTGTATTACATTTTAGGTCTGCATGTAATGAAATACGAATTGTTCTCTTTATTATTTTATTATAAAATTACTAATAATAACAATTAACACACATTAAATTTTTAATAACAAATATAAAATAAATATAACAAAACACATAAACGAAACAATAACGTTTCTAACAAAAAAAGAAAAAAGAAAAATGGAACTAGAATCTTGCCACGTCCTTGACGTTAGTCCTGGATGCTAAGCGCAGGAATACAACACAGTTGTACACGCGCGGGGGGTCTTATAAATTTATAAATCGACTTACCTCCGCGGTGTTTTGTTTTTCTATGCTGCAGTTCCTATTCTTTCAACCAATTGGACTGTATGCGAATTGAGTTTATATGTTACGTAACACTTGCACTATGTTTTTTAGGGTTTAACAACGAAAGTCTGGGGCACTTGACTAACTTACGGTACACTGAACGAAGAAACCGACGACCGTTCTGCTTCAATATCCATAAGCAAGTGTTTGTTCACTACTCTGTCCACCTTATTCACAAATGCACAAGGAATTTTTATGGCAGGATATAAGGGAACAAGGGATGACAGTTTTACTACTACATTTACGACTACAAAATTTACGACTTAAAATTAAACACGCAAAACGTGCGACAAAGAGACCGAACATCCCGCCCACCAAAATAAGTATGAACTAACTTATTTTATATTTAAAACTAATTAGAGCTATTAACTAAGAAACCTAACCGACAAACTTATATAAGTGAATATATGTGTACATACCATTAAATATCAAGTAACTGGCAGTAAACATAGTTTCACTAGGGAGCGTTTAACTAACCCTTGGCTGTCTTGATGGTAGGTATCCGAACGATACCGTCCCTACCAGCTTGTAAATATCTTTCATGGCAATCTAAGATAATAATTTCAGTCAACCGATGCGACCGAGGAAGCAAAATTGGACATTTTGCATCATGCGACAAGTCAGAATTACGTAGGCGACCGCCCACCCTCAACAAATCACGACTATCTAGAAACGGACTAAGGCTACGAAGTTGTTTACTAACAAGTTTTCCAGTTTTAATATTAGCAATGTCTTGGGAAAAAACATTTGTTTGAACTCTTTTAATCAATAACTGTATAGCCTCTTGCTGTTGAGCTAGAGACAAACTATCAGAATATTTTGAACGCAAATCTGGACATTGAACATTACGAATGAAATGACGAATACATGTAATAATCCTACAAATTTTCTGCAGTTTTGAAAATTTATCCAACAACAAATCTAAGAAATTCTCAGACTTAACGACAGAGTACGATATTCGACGTCCATCTGAGATGAGTCGATAAGTTTTGGCAGCGATGTTACTGGCCATTCTTCATTACGACGCACTAACCAAGAAGGTCCTGTCCACCATAATGGATGATGAACCAACTCTGAAGCCAAAAGTCCACGTGAGGCACAATCCGCAGGGTTATCCTGGGACTTAACATGAAACCACGAAGATGGAGGAATACGTTCTTGAATATGCGAAATACGATTGCTAACGAATGTCTTCCACTTATGCGAGGAAGACCGAATCCAAGACAAAACAACAGTAGAATCTGACCAGGCGAAAATATTACTAAATGATAAAATATCTGTATAAGTATTTTTGACGAAATCTACTAAATCTGCCAAGAGTACGGCAGCACACAATTCGAGACGGGGCAATGAAACGCGATTAGTAGGAGCAACCTTTGATTTTGCGCATACTAATGAAATGGTAATATTACCTTCTAGATCGAACGAACGGAAATAGATGACAGCTGCATACCCAGCTTCAGAAGCATCACAGAATCCATGCAACTCCACCTTTTAAAATTATGACATACGATGTGACGCGAAATCTCAATATTCGAAACCGCTGGCAATTCACCCAAAAATGTTTCCATTTTGTATGACTTCAATGGAGGCTCTTGGTCCCACCGAGACCTAATAGCCAAAGATCTTGAACTAAACGTTTAGCGAACAGTACTACAGGTGCTATCAAACCGAGAGGATCAAAAATTTTGCGATAGCCGACAAAATATTACGCTTAGTGCAAGTGCGCTCTTCAACGTCTAAGTTGTATAAAATGCATCTGTAAGAGCACGCCACGAAAGGCCCAAAATTTTTATTGAACCACTATCTTTATCTTGAAATGTAATTGCGTCCGAACTGGACAGGGACTCCCTCAAGTTGGACATCACTTCCGGGCAATTACTACTCCATTTTCTTAATTGAAAACCACCACTAGAGCAAATACTATTCAATTCACCAATTAATTGATTAGCAGCTTCAATCGAATTACATCCAGTGACTAAGTCATCAACATAGGTATCGCTCGCCAATACGGATGACGCGAAAGGAAAATTAATTGATTCGTACCTTGCCAATTCTTGAACAGTACGCAAGGCCAAAAAAGGCGACGACGAAACTCCATAAGTTACAGTATTTAATTTAAAGTCCATAATAGGATCTGACGGAGAAAATCTCAAGACGATACGTTGATAATCACGATGAGTATCTTTAACCAAAATCTGCCGATACATTTGTTTAATGTCAGCTGTAATTACGATAGGGTGTACACGAAAGTGCAATAACAAAACTGCAATGTCCTTTTGCAAAGCAGGGCCAATAGCCAAGCTATCATTTAACGACTTTCCAGATTGATCCTGACACGAAGCATCGAAAACCACACGCAATTTGGTGGTAGTGCTATCCCGCTTATGTACAGCATGATGGGGAATGTAATACATTTTTTCATAACCTGACGAATTTTCAGGCGATTTCACTTGAACCATGTGACCGCTTGTCAAATAATCCTCCATAAATTTTTTATAATCTGAATACAATTCAGGATTTTTTAGCAAACGACGTTCTAACGACAAAAATCTTTTAATACAAATTGATCTCATACCCACAAATGAGGGTTCCGAAATTTTAAAGGGCAAGGACACTACAAAACGACCGTCCTTGTTACGTCTATAACCTTCCACAAATTGATTTTCACACCTTTCTTCTTCAGGAGAAATATGTTTTTTGAAGGGAATATTTTCTAATTCCCAAAATCGACGAATGTCACTGTCTAAGGGCTCAATGAAAGCACACAACGACGTAATAGAACTATTCGGGGAAACGACCTTTCCCGTTAAAACCCAACCAAAGGTTGTTTTAATAGCAACTGGCTCGTTAGCGACACCCCAACGAGACTCGTTCAACAAAACCTGAGCAAAGATTTCCGCCCGAGTAGCATGTCAATTTTACCAGGAACATTAAAATTAGGATCAGCTAAGGCCAAACCTCGAGTATGCGACCATTCCTTGACCCCTATCGACGACGAAGGTAATTGATTACAAATGTTAGGTAAAATATAACAATCAATTCCATATGCTGGAGACCGTGCTCCCGAGGGACTGACTACACACGATAGTGCACCAGACACCAACGACGAATTCAAGCCAAATCCTTGAACAGTGACATTGGCTCTCTGTTTCCTTAAACCTAATTTCTGACGGCACCTTTCAGTCATAAAACTTTCCATGGATCCGTTATCTAATATTACACGAACAGATTGCAATGTTCCTGTATAATCAAGCACCGACACCATTGCCGTAGCTAACAGCGTGGTTGTATGTTCTAATGACGTCGAAATTAACGAGCTAGCAGGTTGTTCGTACACAACCGACGACGACAGATTGTCTTCACTAGGTCTACTAGTAGAAGTAAGTCTAGACGCCGCTCTCCAAGGAGACGCTGACCTTGACGATGGGTTTGTCGGCGTGGCGACACCGATTTTCTTGTTTATCGAAGTGAAGCAACGAATTGTGCGACTGATGACATTTTCTACACGACCAATCTAACGTACAATTTTTCATCGAATGTGAAGGATTTAAACATTTAATGCAAAGATTTTTAAGCTTTACCACCTCAAATCTTTCTTGAGGGGTTTTATCGAGAAACTGCTTACATCTATAAATAGGATGCACAGCTTGACAGAAACTACAATTTTAACATCATTGGTGGTACCAACTAAAGAGGTTTTAGCCGAAGTGCTAACGAACCTTCCTTTTCTCTTTCTTTAACGGAATCTCGAGATTTTAAGCATGTTCCTGAAGCAATGTCATTTATTTCAACACCTTGCATTGTTTTTCAATGTACGACCTTAAATCTTTGAACGAGGGAATTTCGTCATTATTTCCTAATTCGAAACGCTTTAAAATGTTTGTATCTAATTTTTCGATAACAGATTAAACAACATGAAATCTAATAAATCTATTTCCATCTGCCTTAACGCGAATATATTTTCATCAAAACAACTAATTAATTGCCGGAGTTCCGCATGCGAGTCTGAGGAACTGACCTTAGGGCATTTTTCGAGAGCATTAAAATATGTTGAAAGTAATAACCTCTTGGACTGAAAACGATTAGTAATGATTTTATAGGCTTCCACGTATGCATAATCATTTAATGGCAAGTGTTTTATCAACGCACGCGACGACTCATCTAATGTATCAACGAGATGGCAAAATTTTTCAACGGGTGACAAACTGACATTATCATGAATCAACCGCTTATAGATTGCATTGTAACTCTCGAAATCTGAAATTCGTCCGGAGAAGCGGGGAACGGAAAGATGTTTCAAGCGAATTCCACAGCTTGACGAAAAGAATTATTCATATTTTCCAACTTTGGCTTATTTTCTACCCGATCTAATTCGCATTGTTCAGCGATAATACGAATATCTAATAGATAATCATCGATTTTCACCCTAAGAGCCGAAAATTCATCCAATTGTTCACTTTCTTCATCAAAGAAAATATCATTGCAAAAGGATTTGAAAAGCGTTTCAATCTGTTCGACAGTTTTAATCGACGCTCTAATTAAAGCAATCGATACGTCTTCCGATTGGTTGATCTTACTGTAAATGTGATCCAACCTTTAACTACAAATTTAGCTTCAAGAATAGCTTTATCAATTGATATAACCATATTTGATTAATGATTAATGAACGACAATAAAATTAATATAAAAACAATGCGTAACTCGAATACGCTAAATTACTAATTCATCTACGAAATTAAATTATTAATAGAAAAGTGCAACTAACTACAGTGCTTGCCCCACAAAGCTTTTAAGGTTTCAAATAAATACCAATAACCCCTTTGTTATACAAGTTGCATGAACCCGAATGATTCCTCCAACTTGAACCGACAAATAAGGTAAAGCTTTACAATACAATAACCATCATAAATAGTTTACATAAAAGATACCGACGACGACGACCCTAATTTTGCCACAAAGGATAAGGAATGTATTGTAAAATCTACCGTTATAACCAGATGTATTTAGCATTAAAGGTGTAAGCAAGATGTTCTTTTCTGTGTAACACGTTTAACCATAATAAAAACTACAACAATTTTATAAATTTAAATTTAAATATAAGGAGTTTAAAGGATAGGAACTAATTATTTAATTAAAGATCCAGCGATGAAGGCCAATTTTGTACACGCGCGGGGGGTCTTATAAATTTATAAATCGACTTACCTCCGCGGTGTTTTGTTTTTCTATGCTGCAGTTCCTATTCTTTCAACCAATTGGACTGTATGCGAATTGAGTTTATATGTTACGTAACACTTGCACTATGTTTTTTAGGGTTTAACAACGAAAGTCTGGGGCACTTGACTAACTTACGGTACACTGAACGAAGAAACCGACGACCGTTCTGCTTCAATATCCATAAGCAAGTGTTTGTTCACTACTCTGTCCACCTTATTCACAAATGCACAAGGAATTTTTATGGCAGGATATAAGGGAACAAGGGATGACAGTTTTACTACTACATTTACGACTACAAAATTTACGACTTAAAATTAAACACGCAAAACGTGCGACAAAGAGACCGAACAACAGTTGACGATTCAATTTCGAGCCCTCATGCTCATTTTGGAATATCTTAACACATTGCATATGCATCGAAACTTCAAAAACGCTCTACCTCGATTTCCGTAGAGGTACAAACGAAATGAAAAGAGGTACAAACAGGTACAAACATTTCTCTATCGAATGGCGTTGACGAAATTAAAATATCTTAAACTTGGGCGCCGGTTATTTTTTATTTTGTTGCCTGTCGAGGTACAAACGAAATGAAAAGGGGTACAAACAAGTACAAACGATTCTCTATTGAATGGCGTTGACGAAATTAAAATATCCTAAGTTGGGCGCTGGTTATTTTTTAATATTTTATTTTGTTACCCTTTGAGGTACAAACGAAATGAAAAGTGGTACAAACGGGTACAAATGAGGTACAGACTCACTAAATTATTTAAAAAAATTTTTTATTAAGGGCAGCCAAGTACATAATGCTTTCAAGAACCTGTATTTTTTTGTTTTCTAGCCCTTCTAATTTAAGGTTTTTCTACACTAGTGATGAAATATGCTTTTACCTTTTACATTTGTTTATACATCACTTCTCAGTACTCTATCACTAGTATGCATTGCTATATCTTTCCCTAACCCGTATTTCGGCGCAGAGTTCACTTTTATAAGGTTTCTTTATCAAAGACTGATTCTTTCTTGATTTTTCTATTAATAAAAAGAAACAATAATGCAGTCATCTGTCAAAATCCTAACGCTGGAAGGTGTTAGGTATACCAAAGGCAACGTTTGGTAGCTTACTACATTAAATATTGTTTAAAACAAAAACGTGTCAGTTAATACTACTTGGTAGTTGAAAGCTTGTTGTTTTCTTTAAATTTTCGAGTACTTGTTCTTGTTCGTATTCTTTATTTATTACATTTCATTTGGACTTTTACTTGTTCGTACATTGCAGATGTCCATCAGGCATCCGAAAAACGGTAATAACTCAGTGTTTTGCACTAATGGAGCGAAGATACATTATTGTAATAAAAAAAGTATTACTTTACTTTCAAATATATTGCCCAGACAAAAACTTGTCTAAGTTTTCGGAGTAAATACTTTATCAGCGCAATGGTTTGGTAATGGTGGTACATACTATAAATCTGTTTGTGAGCTACTTTTTAATCTCATTGAATAGATTTTAATAAAATCGGTCTTTCCCTGAAACAGATTCTTCTCCGACTCTTTTAGTTAGGTTAAAAGTGCAAGTCAGTAATAAAATCGAAAAGGGTAGGAATTACAGAACAAAAATCGACAATATGTCCCATAAATATTAAACTGCCCGAGACTTAATTTTAACCAAACATTCTCTATCTAGAGAAATTCCGAACAATCGGTTTTCTATGATTTTTGTTCAGCTGTTTAACGTTAAATTAAACACAATTTGGTTGACTCTGCAACTGTGTAGTTAATTGAACGACTAATTGTCATTTTTTATCTGAAAATGCTTGAGTCAGGGATGCAGCAGGTCACTGTTTTATGACTCGGTGGCTTATGAGCTGAAGCCATGTATGATCGGCACACATAGACTAGTCGAATCCAGTGATTCTGTTTGATCCAAAAATTTAGTATTACTATGGATTTACTGAGACGATCCAACCCTTCAAATTTCCAGGTTCAGTAATCTTGTTAGTTATTTTGAATACGAAAAATGAGAGAGATTTCTTTTCAGCAATTGTTACTGAACACGTTATTTCAGAATTATTTTGGCGGTTCGTTCTACCGATTATTTACACCTTCACGTTATCTCTAGATCCTTATTAGAATTCAAACCTACTGTTATCAGAGGTTTAACACTAGCTAAATTAGAATTTTTGTTTTTCATCTGAAGCTTCACTTTCTCATTAAATATGCAAAAAGATGCATGTTACAGACAATAAAGAACATTACGCCAAAATCCGCTAAAAGTACAAAGATTACAATAATTTTCTACACTAAGTTCACTCTTATACTGTAAGAAAAATTCATTTATTAACGAAACGAGAAGTAATTTAATTGTGCTTTTGGAGCAGACCACCGAAATCGCTCCTTCTTAGTAGAATGCCAACGTTGTCATTTTCTCGAACTAGAATAGTTTATGTACAAAAGTGTACAAATTGAGATAGGGAGGTAGAAGTTGTTACTCACCAGAAAGAGAATTGACCGCAAACACGTAGGAACAATTGTACTTCATTTAGTACTGCTATAATTTGTAAGAATGTCACGGACGAAGAAAACCTTATAAGCAAACGGAACCTATGAAACGTATAGAAATGACGCGAAGAAATGTTATTCAAGAAACAGCAACGGAAACTGCAAGAGCTTTGAACTATTGAATAATAGAATTGAACTCGCGGAATTAATTGTTTGAGGAACTGATCGAGCGTGGGAATCCGGCGGTTTCCGTATTACGTCTCAAGGTAAAGAGCAATCTTATTAAGTTAAATTTGTTTATAAAGCAGCGAAACTATGTCAATCGATAGGACAACGCTCGCTTCGTCGAAAAATCGACTAAGATAAAAGTTCATGTATTTGAAAAAGAGTTGACATTTTTTATGAAGGAAAAGTGTTTAATTGTACGGAATTAAGAGAGATTAGTTGGAGGTACGTGAAATGAATAAATAATGATTCACTACAGCAAAATAATGTTTTAGTTTGAATATAAGTAGATATGGATTTGGAATGCAATTTTGGTGTTTAGTGGGATTTAATAGTAAAATTTTAGCGATTTGAACGATTTGGATTTGTTGCAACTAGCGTAAGCCGTCGTTATTATAATAGAATAGGAAGCTCGCTTTGTGGGGTTATTTTTAGAGTATTGTGTTTGTAGGGTTCCCGAACGCGCCGGACACTATCAATTAAATGTTAATGTGTATATAATTTATTATACTGAGGGTGCTTTGTAGTTTTAACCGTATCCTTTGAGATTTCGAATGCGAACTTATCTTGATTAAGAAATTAATTCTAAGATGAAAAATAATGTGAAAGTTATGTATTTATATGCGAAACTAAAACGAATATATATTTAAAGAAAACATGATAGGGTAAGTCGTATTAAGAGGAATAATAAAGAAAGTGATTGCGGGTAGAGCGTAAGATAATACAATTACAGAAGGGTATAGGTTCTAGCGAGGGGTTCATCGCTTAGCAATTGTGGTGTACAAGAGTCGTCAAATGTTGTTTGAACGTTACAAACGTTGTCAAACATTATAAATATCTTACACATGTCGTCAAATGTTACAAATATTTTTTAAGTATTATTAATGTTGTCAATGTTACAAATATGTGACGAATGTTTCGGAGATGGAACAAATGTCAAATAAGTTGTTACATTTGCGTGCCGGCTGCTGGGAAGCGGTGTCGATATGGTTAATCTTGGGAACCTGTAGATCAACTTCTCGCACTGTATCAATTCTTCCTTTACTTTAATCCTTATTAATAATATTTATAATACATAAATTCATTTATACAAACAATAAATGACGGCATCGGCGTCGTCTTGGCGTCTCTCTCTCTCTCTCCACTGCTTAGCAGTTCGTTAGGCTTGCAGAGACGGCGTCCGTGCATGGGTGGTATTTTGAAGCCTCGATAATGTGAACTGGTTGGTATTGGCGTTGACTTGGCGTCTCTCTTTCTTTTTCATATTAGGATAGTAACCCTTCCAGGGTATAGTTCAGGAATGGTAGAGTGGTTGATAGTGTTGGTCGCTGGTGGGAGGTTCTGGGGTGTTGGTTGGAGATCGCCTTCGTCAACCTTGGTTTCCAGTCCTTCTATCTGTACCCAGTAGATATTGGGTCCAGACGGTCTAATTACGGTGTAAGGGCCTGCCCATTTGGCGTCGAATGGGGATCTAGAGGTCGGATGTGCTCCTGCCATTACTTGATCGTCGGGTGTCAATTGGAGTGGTATGTCGCCGTCGTTTATATACCTGGTTTGGTGGTCCGGTTCTCTGGTGTGTACTGGCCGGATTCATTGATTGTCGGCCTCGCTCTGGTTGTTAGCCGGGACTCCCTTTGAATCTTCGGGTCTTGACAGCTCGCAACCCAGAAGAGTGGTTCTCGTGGCGGTGTCCTTTCCGACATGTCTATCTTTCTATTTGACAACGACAAATGGTAAACTGTAGCTAGATAGCTGGGCTTGATTATTTCCTGGGCTAACATCTGCTCGACTTCAGTTACGATAACCTCTTTCTTGGTAAGAGAGAATCGGAGCTGTGAGAAATAGACTAGGCGGCGTGATTCGGACGGCGTGCTCGTCCGACTAGTCTCATGTTGTACGCTGCCTTGAGCGTAGTTTATGATGGCCTTCTGCTTGATAAGCCATTTATATCCCAGGATAACCTCTTCTACTAGTTCGGAAACTACCATGAAGTCTTCGCTGTCGGTGACTTGACCGATACGGAATGGTATGGTCACGACGCCTAGTTGGCAGTTGGCAGCTCGTTGTGCGGTAGTTCTATTCCATACTACCTGGAGCTCCTTTGATACCCGATCTCTTCTAATAAGGCAACAGGACGCTCCAGTGCCAAGCAACGGTGTTCGTGCACATGCAGCTGAATCCTGGCTAATTCAGCCTTGGCGTAGGCGGTATCTATGTGGTCCGTGTGGTTTATTGCGACCGAATGGTGTATTATTGTGGTTCGGCTTCTGATTTATTCCTGACTTCTTGGTGGGACAGTCTCTGTGCCAGTACCACTATGAGCAGAAGAGACAACGTGGCAGCAATTCTCTCTTACGATCGTCGTTGAACCTCGGGACTGGTGGTTTGTGGGTGAACGTTGTGCGGTGCGCCTTCTTGATGTTAGACCCTACTTTGGTGAGGCGATTTACCATGTTCAATTTCGTGGTCGGTGTGGCATTGGTTTGGGTTCCGGAGTGCTGGGAGGAGTAGATCCGTGAGGAGCTCCAGGTTCTGGTTTATATTCTGTTTCAAGGACCGGCTTGAAGTGGTTTGATGCTTAAGAATGCGCTTGTTTGATGCCAAAGTATTCTGCTGTTACCTTGACCCTGACGGCGGCGCTATCATATTCACTTAGGAACCACGTCCTGAAGTCGGAATAGACAGGTTGGAATGCTTCCAAGGTGGCCCACCACATGGCTGCTGGTCCGTGTAACTGAGCCGTAGTGGTTGGCAGGTCGGCTTCCATGTCTTCCATACTTTGCAGGAATTGTGCCGGAAACGGTGGGCAGCTCTATCTCTGTCGTGGTGATGCGGTGAAGGTTCTCTACCAACGTCTTAATGGTGATGACCATTCTGGTGGTATGTCGTGGTTGGGTGCCACTGTTTTGCAGTCTTAGAATTGTTGGTGATGTTATGTTGGCCTCCTGGATAGGTGGTGGCTGGTTGATGGTGGTGGTTGATGGCTTCGTTAGGTGTGTTCTTCTGGTTAGGGGGTTGTTGTCCAGCGGTTGGATGGTTTATGCTGCTTCTCTGTCTACGCGTCTCAGACATGGTACCTTCGGTTCGTCACAGACTCCTGTCTGTAATCGTCTTGTTGAAAAGGCCCTCGAGGTTGAGTGGCACTTGTTACCTTCGCGCGTCGGCTGCTGGGAGGCGGTGCCGATTGGGGTTGATCTTGGGAGTCTGTAGATCAACTTCTCGCACTGTAACGGTCTTCTTCGACTTTAATCTTTATTAATAATATTTACAATACATATATACAGTATATACAATAAATGATCGTGTCTGCATCGATTTGGTATCTTGCTCTACTGCTTAGAAGTTCGTCGAGGCTTACAGGGACAGCGTCCGTGCAAGGGTGGTGTTTCGAAGGCCTCGATAATGTGGATTGGTTGGTATTGGCGACTAGGCGGTTTCTCTCTCTCTCCCTCTCTCTCTCTCTTTCTCTCTCTCTCTAATGCTTAGAATTTCTTCTGCAGGGACATCGTCCGTGCAGGGGCGGTATTTCCAGCCTCGATAATGGATAATGGTCGATATTGGCGTCTGCGTCGGATTGGCGCATCTCTCTTAATTCTTACAAGCATCTCCGAGGCTAGTGGAAGCGTCCGGTTTGACGATGCAATGAATCTCGAGATAGGGGAAGCGCCGAGATGACTGTTTATGCGTCCCCGGGCTAGTGGAAGCACCGATTCGACGACGATGTTGGCTGCCGGTTAGTGGGCGCCCGGTGTGATTCTGGTTACTGCGAATCTTAGACAAGGGGAAGCGCCAAGATGCTAGTTATAGGCTATTAAGCTAGTGGAAGAGTTAGTCGAGGTCCAGTAGAGTCGGATGGTCAGTGCTTCTTCTTTTATGCAGTGCTGGGAAAACAGATCCTTCCCATTGGTTGCTCCATTTGGTCTCTAATAGAAACCGAACGTTCCTATTGGTCAAGGGACGTGTTTCCTTGATTGAGTGTTTTCGGTTGTTTATCGATATAGGTACGTATGTCGCGCGTGCCCCTATATAGGACAGGATTTCGTAATGGTAGGATGGTTAACACAGTGTGCACGATTTTTCTGTTTATCGCTTGAAAAATGTTGTTTACAAAAGTCATGACATGTTAGCTGATACAAGGTGTTACAAATCTTGTTAAATGTCCACAAATGTCTTTCAAATATCGTTATGTTACAAATGTTAAGATACATATTTCAAATGTTGGACAACAAGAGTTCATCAAATGTTGTTTAATTGTTATAAATATCGTCAAATGTTACAAATATGTAACAAATATTTCAAATGGTGGCAAATATTTTAAATGTCAAATAAGTATACACTATTAAGTGGTCGATCCCGTCGAGCTAAACTGTATAGGACGATTAAGAAAGTTGTAGATGCTGCACATCTACAGAAGAATGGAAGAGTTAACTCCAGATCGGAAATTGTGACGCATAATGTCATAATCAACTACGAGATCTAAATTACGACAGAGTGGTGAAACCAGGCTAACATGTAAATTTGCGTTAGAAGTTCCCATTAGAAGACTTTCAGTTCTAGCCTGATTTTTCCTGTTCTGTCTGTGGAGCTACAGACAATACGTTAACAGATAAATTCCCGATCTTTATTGTGGACCGCGAGACGTTTGTATTTATTAATAAAATGACCAAAGGTCATTCGATGACCTGGTAACACGCTGCATCTCTGCTGAAAACACATACATTTTAATACGTTTTTATTTACGTATGACTAACGAGGATTAAGAACCTTTTAAACTACGGGGAAAGGTAGTTAATTTGGGTTTTTGCGGAACATATTGAGGAGCTAGAAATTGCAGAAAAAATGGAACGACCCTAGTATCTTGATGTTGTACGATAAATACCTACAGCCTGAGTATCCATGTTTTTACAAAACTATAAAATCGCGAAAAAGTTCAGTTTTGGATTATTTTAGTTCTAGGAAGGGTTGTGTTTTAATAATTTGGAACGTTTATTTAACCTTGGAAAATGTATTTCTCTATGCACAAACAACATTTTCCAAGGTTACTCGGCTCATGCATAATCTTTTTCCGTAATTGGTAGGCTGTGTTTTTCTGCTACAAGTAAGATTTGCATGATTTGTAATTTTTGTCTTTTAGTCACCGCAATTCAGAATCTTCATTCTCAAAAACTTTAAACTAAGAATGCTTAACATTCGTTGATTTGTCGAGTAGGCGAAACATTTATATCGAAACGCTCTCTATGACATAATATCAAGTTTGGCAAGATACGAAAACCGAAAGCTCGAAAGTGGTATGACAACAGCTGTATTTCACCTTGCCACTTTAAAAATATCCAAGGGAATTAGTGCATAATGCGTTTTTTTCTAAGTAGAGTAATTAGGTCATAATTTGCATATCTGCTTAGAAACAGTAGCTAAATATTCCACAAGTTGTTTTGTTATTGTATTCAACAAGCAGATTCGATTAAATTAAAATTTGGTAGGTAAAAGCGAGAGTAAGTGAGTGAGTGTGTCAATGCCACTGGGTTAGTGTGTCGCCGAATAGGAATCATCATCGTGTTGCCTTTAAAAGTATTTGCAAGGTCTAGTGGTGATTAAATATACATACATTATTTAAATGTTGTAGTATCTTATCTATTAGCAGTTGACCTATTTAATAAAAAAATTTAATATTGTTTACAGCCCTGTATTATTTTTATTTTGAAGGATTATTTTTAACGGTGTTAAAATGTAATTACTGACAAAGGAGAATTTTTAATATTTTTGGGTTTTATTTTTATAATTTGCAGTTATTTTCTACTTCAGCTTAGTGGTGTTAATTTCCAGTGATTTCGAAGGTATAAAACGTAAATGACACTTTCGCTTAGGTACAAAATCGACCTTTTTCTTGAAAAAATTCTCGTTGAAAAACGTAATGTTCAAAAATGATGTCTTATGCTTTTACATTGCCATTTTGAGAAAGTTGTGAATTTGATAACACGTTTCTAGTCATTTACCGCGCAAAATATTGGGTAATGTCGCATTACAGCTGAAAAGAAATTGTACCTATCCTTGGCTATCGATGGGTGGTTTTGAAACTGAAAAAAAATTTTGACCCAAATAGATTTTTTGTTGTGATGATAGTCCATGTTGTGAATCGAAAAATGTTTCTACTTTTCATATAAAGTAACATAGCGCCCCCGCGCTGCAAACTAATAAATTTTTGCATTTGTATAGCTCATGTAACTCTAAGAAGAAAAATAGCACTTTTCGATACAAGTATTAATTTTTCCCGAAAACATAAATGTCTTTTTGAATAACTTAACAAGAAACCCGTAGGATAATTTTGCCAAAATAAACTGAAGTATTTATATAAAACTTAAAACAATTTCCGTTAGGAGTTTTACTTAAGTAAAATACTGCCGTGTGATAAACATAACTGGCCACCTAGTCCGGCATAAAATTTTTGTCTGTATTAGTGTTCCGTCCCCAAATGGGTTTTCATCCTAGGAATATATGTGCAGCTTATAGTTTTTAGATCTTAGTTCATGGTTCCCAAATGCAACGACCAAACTGGACGCACATGATTCGGTCAATGATGTCCCTAGGATTTATAAATCATCTGCCTTATGTTTTTTTGCGAACCAGAACTATTTTTAACCCAGGATCGTGCGCTTTTATCATTTGTACCTTTAACTCCTTGAAAGGCAAGGAGATCTGATTAAAAATTTTTTAAATAGTTTCACGATTTACAGAGTCTCTGAAGCGTTCAATATTTAAAATAATTCTGGAACTTGGTTGTTTTCCTTTTCGCATTCTTTTCGATTAAATGGGTAGTTGTCCTTGAAAATGCGAACTAGTTAACTTTTTATCAAGATTATTTTGACCACGTGCCGATATCAGTCATGGTAGGAGAAAATCCATATTATATTGCTATAACGTGCAGTTTTTGCAATTACGGCTTCCTCTTTCAAGCTTAGTACAGCAGAGTGAACAACGGATCTTCTATTACTTTCCAAAACGTACTCTGAGGTACTTTGTAGACAGAGTACCAGCCCGTTTGACATTTACTTTTCGTTGGGAAAAGCTTGAAACTTTTGCATCTTGGAATCCTTCTACATGTTATCATTTTTAGTACATTCATCGCAACACACCCTTTTACTTTTAAGCACTAAATTATTCTGTATCATCCCTGTTCTCTTCCCACCTTATTTTTAACTTTCCATCCCGCACCCGAAGGTACTACTTTGGTCAGGAATCGGGTTTTTTGTACCTGGAAATTTTGAATTTTGTCGAACCTTTACTATTTCAAGCAGATCGTATTTTTGTGAAAAATGCCAACAACATTTTTCAAGCGGTCCGTATCGGGAATCGACCTGGGACCTTGGGGTTAGTAATCATACTCTAACCATTTAACCCACGAAGTCGCCGCAAACTTACCGGACTTCTTAATGAAAATACATTTGGCCAAGGAAGGAAAATCGACTCCTCAGTCTAGAGTACCCAAACCCAGGACCCTATGCCTAAACCTCATATCACCCACACATTCTTCCACATAGTGGATAACGGTTTCTTCCTGCCTTTGGCATCGGGCGCCTAGAATATACCTTGAATCACAGAAGGGTAGGTGCCTCCTTAATCTTTTTTTAATGGCGAAGTACTGAAGTTTTATCCACCAATGTGGAATTGGTCTGGAATGGATATTCTATCCATACATCTACCACACTAAACCCCTTGCTCTTTTCCTCTGGAGACAGAACTCTTCAGTAACCGCTAGAAGTACCTACTTCGAGAGAGTTCGAGTGGCATGCGTCTTATATTCTTCTTTCTACTATCTTATTTTAGTGTTTTTTTTTGGTGTTAATTAGTTTGATTTTAATTTTTCTTACTTACGAGTTTACGGGTTATTTGGCATCCCAGTCAGTTCTCGTTGCATCTGAAGCTTTTGCTGCGTGATATTTTTAATATCACAATTTATTGATTTCCAGCTTTTTGGTGCTTAGCACTGTATCAGTTAAGTTGCTGGAGCTAAATTTTTGGTTGGTAGTTAGTTCTACTCCAATTTTCTGCCTTTCTTATCTAGTACAGATGCAAAGTGTATGAATTGTATCTTCTGTTTCTTTACAGTACTTCCACGTGCTGAAACGTTCTTTGCCAATTTTAAATAGATGAGTACTGAAACGGACATGGCCGGTCAGTGGCTGGGTTAGATTAAAATTTAATTTACCAAATTTCTTTCTATCCATCTTTTAATGTTTGGGATTAATCTCGACGTGTTACCTTCCTTTTATCTTTGCTCTCATCTGAAACGTATTCGTCTCTTTTTTTTATTTATACCTTCGTTTTTTAAATAGGTTTTTTTTTCTGATGTTGAATAAGGAAGTGAATAGAACGTTCATGTACTATCAGAAATACTGCTCTGGTTGAAACTTACCGGTACACGTTTCCGTAACCTGTAGTCGTCGGTGGAGTCATCCACCCACCAAAATTTTCAATCTTGATATAGTTACCAAGTCGTTTTTGATGCGTTGGTCCGGCTATCACTAATCATTGACTACCTGCAACCTTTTTCTGTTTCGCACTTCTTTTTCCACTATTCGGCAGAATATTTGTTAGTGATTAGATCGGAGATGACCCGCTGCTTACAAATGCGTTTAAGTACATACTAACTTTGTAATAGCGATATATATACTTCTTAATGGAATGGATCTTTAAAATTATTTGAATCGCCTCTAAACAGCAAAAGCTTTAAAATTTGCAGCAGCAGGACGTGTTACCTTGATTGTATTGTATTTATAGTTATTTTCCAGGTAGAAAAACGAGTGTTTACATTAATGAACTTTCAATAGCTCCCTGCTCGGTTGTACAAAACCTTTTTGTAATTGACGGGTTAATGGTCTTGGCACGTGTACATACATACAACAGTGTAACAACGCAAATGTTCTGTAGTAATAGTACGACGATAAATTCACCACGTGTTTGCCCTCTTTCACACAGCCGGTGAGTGCACCGAACTGCATAGCGTTTCACCTGCATTGTTGTTTAACACAGCATTACTTAAGAACATTGCACTCCTAAATTGTCTTCTTGAAGACGGCGGCGGCTGTGAAAGTTTCAAATAATTACAGGATACTTATTTTATGTGCTTGGTTCTCTTAAAATAATGAGTTATTTATTAATTGAAAGCTTTGGTCGTTTACTTATACTTTTAAGTATTAGGAAACTTAGAAAACGCAACCTTATGTGTAAACCCGGTTTTAATTTTTTGTATAAAGATGTTCATATTTTAACTAAATTTGTTCGTATTTAAAAAGTTATTAGTTTTAGTGTAATATTTAGTGTGCGGTCGCTAAACGTATTTCAATCTTTTATAGCGTCTCCGTTATTAAACATGCAAATAAATTGTGTGCACAAGTATATTACCCAATTTGATGCGCAATAAAAATTGGTACTAATTTTTACTTGATACACATTTTTAAAAATCTATAAACCTAATTCAGGGTTACTTAATAGGCGTTGTTTTAAATCTGCAACAAATCTGAGTGATACCAAATATGTTGAGTAATTTTAAAAGTTCGTGACTGGCTGACAAATGAATTTCAATTATACTTTACATTTAATTAACAACTACACCTTTCTTATTCAACTAATTCATCTAAAGACATACAGTGTTTTATCAGGTTTGTTTATTGGTGATTATCGGCGAATGTATTTCTTTTATACTTGCTACCCGCTACATAGATTACTCAACGGCAATACCATTCTTGTTTCACGCATCTTCATCGAAAATGAGGTAAAAAGAAAACTTCTTACTTTGTATAGTGGAGAGTAATACGGAAAGCCAAAAGTGCCATTCAGACTTCATAGTTCATACTATAGATATTTCTAGAACAAAATGCAATAATATTGCTTCAAAAATAACATAAAGCTTCTTTATTTATCCCGCGTGCTTATAATGACGTACTCAGTGGAAATTACTCAGGGGCACAGCATGAAATATTGGAGGGGCTCAGCCCTACTGGCAATAACATTCGGGGGCTCGGCACCCTTAAGCCCCATGGAGTCGGCGCCTTTGGTTATAGGAAAATAGTAGTAGGTAAATAGGGCCGGTCCTAATTCAAAACGCGACAGACGTATTTTCCATGTGTAAAATACGTCTGTCACGTTTTGAATTAGGATCGGCCCTATATAATTTCAATGTAAAATAGTTGTGAAAACATTTGAATGTAAAATAGTTGTGAAAACATGAATTCTTCTATACTTTCAATGTAAAATACGTCTGTCACGTTTTGAATTAGGACCGGCTTTATATTACTTTCAATGAAACACACACGTATGTTGAAAAAATGTAAGTGCAGAGAAGAATGTGTGTAGCTGTTTTGAATTCGGTTTTCTAGCGAGAAGTTACACGTGCACCGTTTTGAATTAGGATCGGCGTTATATACTTTTAATGTAAAATGTGAAAACCTGAATTCTTTTCAAATGTAAAATACTTGTGGGCACGTTTTGAATTAGGATCGGCTTTATATTACTTTCAATGTAACACACGTATGTTGAAAAATGTAAGTGCAGAGAAAATGTGTGTAGATGTTTTGAATTTGGTTTTCTAGCGAGACAGTATGACAGATGCAAAAAAATATCGCATTCAAGTCAATTGTGTTTTAATTAAAGTGGATTCTGATTTATGTTTAGAGGCTGCAAATACACATGGGCCGGTTTTAATTCAAAATGAGTTCACTCTTGTGATAGGTTGAAAAGTGGGTTGGCAAAGTACGCAGATGGTGGTAATCTGCTATATAAGGAGATTGCTCCTAATATTAATTTAATTAGTCGAAGTTTACTGCATATATTTACATACAAACATGTATATAATTGATATTCAGGGATTTAAATACAAGAAAACGAGTTTGTGTGTAAAGAAATTGCGGTTTTGGACTTGTTGAAAGGTGATGTTTGGCATCAAATTTTAAACTGCCAATGCAGTCCAGTTGTTTGAGTCAAGATCATATAAAACATAACGACTGGGTGACAAGGAATATTCATGGTATTTCTTGGGATGAATCTTCAACGGCTGGAATGGTGTCATCATATATAGCGCTTTATTTGAAGCAAATTATCCGACCCGGTGAAGAAGTATTTGTGAAGGGTCTAGAAAAGAAGAAATTGATTGAAACATATATAATGCAAAACTTTGTAACTGATATGCTTGCACTAGGTTGTCCTAAGCTATCGGAGTTAAAAATCAACAATCGTTTAAAATATAACATCCATTGTTGTAGACACAGCAATAATAATTTGCAATACGCAAAACAAAATATCTTTTTATTAAAAGAATGGCTTGATAATAATAAAAACAATAGAAAGATTTTGTCTGTATTATTTATTTTAATATAATTTTACAATGTTAGCCTTACAAAATTCCTTTATAATAATAATAAAAAACAATAGAAAGATTTTGTCTGTATTATTTATTTTAATATAATTTTACAATGTTAGCCTTATTAACTATTATTATAACAACTTCTAGCAAACATGATTTTTTTTATCGATCCAGCTATTGTGTACGTTAGAGAAGCCTAACCATTTTACAAATACTTTATTTCCACTCTTTCTTAGTACTTTTTCTACCAGGTAAATTCCTGGATGTTTAACCTTTTGCAACTCCGTTTCATAAAATGCACCTTTGATTTCTTTCTCATCTTGATCTTCTAATATATATGTTGTAGGATTGGTTACGTTTACCTTTTTAATCTTAAAAATTTCATTTGACCAGTTTGGCGTGTAACCTTTCGTAAATGCTTCCCTGTGTTTACTAATCCTCACACTGTCTTTTATTGAATATTTTGGTATTTTGGTTGCAAGTTTGATGTGGGTAAATGATGATTTAAGAATAGTTTTTCATTTGATTTATCAACTTTACAGGTTTGACTCGATAGTATTGTGAACTGTATTGTTGTATTGTTTCACAATATCGCTTAAATTTTTATCCAATTGTAAGAACCGTTCAGGTTAAACAAGCGCCACATTTTTCCTTTAAAGTTCTAATTACACGTTCTACAATGCATGCTTTCTTTGTAGAAAAACACTATAATGGTTTATGCCATATGTCTGCATTAAGGATTGAAAGTGTTTGTTATAATATTCTTTACCAAAATCAGACTGCAAATTTCTTGGCGGATTTTTAAATTTATTTAAAATTGTTTTCATTGCAGCAGTAACATCAATACCCGTTTTACTTTTAAGTGGTACAGCCCATACGTATTTGGAGAAACAATCAATAACTACTAAAATGTATTTAAATCCTTTGTTTGTTTGCGAATATGGTAGCATTTCAATCAAATCGGTCTGAAGAAGGTCATTTAAACCTTTTACTATCACTTTGCGTCTCTTGAAATTTATTCTTGCTGGTTTATGAAGTTCATTTACTATATCCTCTTTCACTTTTGATTGAGCAACTATCATAATACTTTTTTATAATCAGGATTTATTAAATACAATTAATGAAATACTTCTATGTTTGAATGTCGTGGGCTCCACTTGCTTTGAAAGGAACTTTTAATATAAAATCAAGAAACATTGTGGGATTGTTTATGATAGCACCGCTATCACGAAAGCTGATTACATCCATACGTTTAAGCAAAATCCTTGTAACTGTGCAATTACATAACTTTTTCGTTTATAAGAATTTCAATGTCTTGCGGGTATCCTTTAATATTCTCAATGACTGCTTCCTCATAAGGAAATTCATAATTATGTTTAATGTTGAAAATAAGGAATGTCTTGTCACCGTCGAGAAATGTATTAGAGTAAAACGTTGCTACTACCGTGTAATGTAGCATATGTAACTTGTACTCAATCAAGGTTTCAAAACCTTCACTTTTATTTTCATATTCCTGTTCAGTTATATCTATTTTACGGTTATGTAAGTGCCTTCCAAATTTGTCAATTGTCATATCATCTAATTACTTTCGCCTCACGCAATTCTTCAATGATCGAATTTATTTCGTTGCCGTGACCTGTGTGTCCAGCAGTCTGAGATGAAACTAAAAGTCGTAATCTATGAACAAGTTCATTGGGATCATTCCAATATAAATAATCTATAGCGTTATTTGATACTTCCATTGTCATACCGTCTCCAAGACGCTTTCTATAGGGTAATGTTCTAGGTCTACGGAGTGTTTGGGAAGTATGTTTAATGTAGATATTATATTTTTGTACTTATATGAAGTATTACCCTGAATTTGTTCTGTTTCAGAATAATATCTTCTATTAGCATTTGTTCTTTTACAATATCAAGGTACGACTTTAGATCTTGATGACTGTACCCGACAGGATATTTTTAAACAGTAGTTCGTATAATCCAGGAGTACCTTTATATTTCAAATCATTTATTAGAACATTTTCATCATCCAACGCGAAATTGAATTGCCTATCATAAGACCATTTGAATCAGGGTTAAACCTAATACCATATTTATGATCAAATTCGTTCTTAACATCTTTAAACATATTGTAAATATATTCTCGAGGTAGCGGATGTAGCTGTTCGAGATAATGTGTCATACCAGGTGAATCGGCAAAGCTTTGAATATATTCCTGGGCTTCTTGTGCATTTCGATTAATTTCTGCTTCGTATTCATTCTCAACATCGTCATCATCATCATCATCTACCTCTATGGCATCATTTTTATATTTGGTATATGCTGAGCAATAACCGGGGAATCAATATAGTCAACGTTCCTTTCTAGCAATTTAGGTTTAATTTTTTTTACACTGCTATGAGGCAGTTCTTCTTCTTCTTTAAATTTTTCTTTCTTTACCGCACTTTCCCCATCCAGTTTATTAGCAATAGTTTCTAATCGTGATGTTATGGGTAAGATTGATTCCACTTGGACGACTTCATTATCTTTTAACTGACGCAATTTGTTTTTTACAATGTTTCTTTTCTTAATTAAAATTCTTTTAAGTTTTATCGCCTCCTTGTTCATTGCGTAAAAGTTTATTGTAGTAAAAAAATTCTTCGATACTAACGATACTTGCGTCTCTCAAGGTTTAAATATGTATGAAGTGATCAAAACCTATTCGGTACCTTCCTTGATCTGGATCACTATCTTTGTCTACAACTAAGAAACCGTATTTGTCTTGCCAACAAGCAGCACATATTTCACGGAATTTATCATACTTCATGTCAGTATTGACGTGATCGTCATATATGTGTTTTAAGTTTAAATCATCTTGTTTAAATAAAACTAAAAGATTAGCATTATCACGTAGTAAGTGCTTAGGTATACGAGTATAGCTTTGACAAAGGTAAAAACTGTCTACTTGTTTATGACGCCCCATACTAAAGTATTCCCTAATGATACCTTGTTTATCGCAAGCTACATCATCAAAAACAAATATAGAATTATTTCGAGCATCAGATGGTGATATAATATTATCAGAACTGGAAAATGTATAATATTTGATCCCCTTTATTGGTTGCAGTAGACTTTCAAGGTATTGATACTTTGGTTGATAAAGTGATTTAGAATAAACATATACGTTTTCAAACTTTAAACCATTAGGATGTTCTATCAGCCCAATCATAACGTTGGTTTTACCGCAATTTGATGGACCAACAACTAGACATCGAATAGATGAAGGCAGAAGAACGCTATGTTTTTTCTTTTTAGCTAAGGATTGCACACCAATGTCATTATTGTTTATGGTTAAAGGTGTTGATTGTTTCACAACACGCATGTTTGCAAGTACTAAATTTCGATTTGTAAAAAAAAAAAGTGGAATTATATATATATATATATATATATATATATATAAATATTATAAGTAGATTTTTTACACAAGGTAAGTTGATAAATACTAACGTATTGAAATTAATAAGATGAACTAATAACTTAGACTTTTTAAGTAAAGCCCAAATGATCATTTCAAATCGAGCTAGCAATTGAAAGAAGGAAAATATAAGGCCTTGGACAGGATTTGAACCTGCATCTCAGTTTTGCCGGAACTGTGCGTTATCCAATTACGCTACCGAGGCCGATGGCTATAATTGGAAAATTTTCAAATCTAAATCGTGTACAGTACCATATATAAACCTAACTTTCAATTACGTTTAGCATTTTTGTCAATCATATCTGAAATTGTCAATTTTTGACTTATGTCAGATATAGACAGGAAGCAACACTCGAAATCACGGCTATAAGCCAAGTATTAATATATAAATATTATAAGTAGATTTTTTACACAAGGTAAGTTGATAAATACTAACGTATTGAAATTAATAAGATGAAATAATAACTTAGACTTTTTAAGTAAAGCCCAAATGATCATTTCAAATCGAGCTAGTAATTGAAAGAAGGAAAATATAAGGCCTTGGACAGGATTTGAACCTGCATCTCAGTTTTGCCGGAACTGTGCGTTATCCAATTACGCTACCGAGGCCGATGGCTATAATTGGAAAATTTTCAAATCTAAATCGTGTACAGTACCATATATAAACCTAACTTTCAATTACGTTTAGCATTTTTGTCAATCATATCTGAAATTGTCAATTTTTGAATTATGTCAGATATAGACAGGAAGCAACACTCGAAATCACGGCTATAAGCCAAGTATTAATATATAAATATTATAAGTAGATTTTTTACACAAGGTAAGTTGATAAATACTAACGTATTGAAATTAATAAGATGAACTAATAACTTAGACTTTTTAAGTAAAGCCCAAATGATCATTTCAAATCGAGCTAGCAATTGAAAGAAGGAAAATATAAGGCCTTGGACAGGATTTGAACCTGCATCTCAGTTTTGCCGGAACTGTGCGTTATCCAATTACGCTACCGAGGCCGATGGCTATAATTGGAAAATTTTCAAATCTAAAGTGTAACAGTACCATATATAAACCTAACTTTCAATTACGTTTAGCATTTTGTCAATCATATCTGAAATTGTCAATTTTGAATTATGTCAGATATAGACAGGAAGCAACACTCGAAATCACGGCTATAAGCCAAGTATTAATATATAAATATTATAAGTAGATTTTTTACACAAGGTAAGTTGATAAATACTAACGTATTGAAATTAATAAGATGAACTAATAACTTAGACTTTTTTAAGTAAAGCCCAAATGATCATTTCAAATCGAGCTAGCAATTGAAAGAAGGAAAATATTAGGCCTTGGACAGGATTTGAACCTGCATCTCAGTTTTGCCGGAACTGTGCGTTATCCAATTACGCTACCGAGGCCGATGGCTATAATTGGAAAATTTTCAAATCTAAATCGTGTACAGTACCATATATAAACCTAACTTTCAGATATGATTGACAAAAATGCTAAACGTAATTGAAAGTTAGGTTTATATATGGTACTGTACACGATTTAGATTTGAAAATTTTCCAATTATAGCCATCGGCCTCGGTAGCGTAATTGGATAACGCACAGTTCCGGCAAAACTGAGATGCAGGTTCAAATCCTGTCCAAGGCCTTATATTTTCCTTCTTTCAATTGCTAGCTCGATTTGAAATGATCATTTGGGCTTTACTTAAAAAGTCTAAGTTATTAGTTCATCTTATTAATTTCAATACGTTAGTATTTATCAACTTACCTTGTGTAAAAAATCTACTTATAATATTTATATATTAATACTTGGCTTATAGCCGTGATTTCGAGTGTTGCTTCCTGTCTATATCTGACATAAGTCAAAAATTGACAATTTCAGATATGATTGACAAAAATGCTAAACGTAATTGAAAGTTAGGTTTATATATGGTACTGTACACGATTTAGATTTGAAAATTTTCCAATTATAGCCATCGGCCTCGGTAGCGTAATTGGATAACGCACAGTTCCGGCAAAACTGAGATGCAGGTTCAAATCCTGTCCAAGGCCTTATATTTTCCTTCTTTCAATTGCTAGCTCGATTTGAAATGATCATTTGGGCTTTACTTAAAAGTCTAAGTTATTAGTTCATCTTATATATATATATATATATATATATATATATATATATATCTATATATATAAAAGAAACGGCGAGTATATAAAGAATCATTAATTCATAATATTTTATTTATTTACTGCACAGCTTGAGAGGATAGTTGTCCGCTAATGATTACATATAATAATAATAATTCTAAAACTACTGGGAACGGACTATTAAATACTGTAATTAACAATTTATCATTTGAAGCGCATATTCCGGGTTACAAATTTTGCGGTCCGGGTACAAAACTAATCGAACGGTTAGCTCGGGGAGACAAGGGAATAAACAAGTTAGACGAGGCTTGTAAGGAGCACGATATTGCATACACCAAAGAAAAGGATCTATCTAAACGTCATCAAGCAGATTCGAAGTTAGCTCAGTTAGCTACAGAAAGACTAAATTCTGGTGACTCGTCTTTAGGTGAAAAGTAGCAGCATTTGGAGTAGCTACCGCAATGAAAGCTAAAGTAAAACTTGGTATGGGTGCCTGTGCATCACTGAGAACAAAAATATCAATAAAATAAGAAAACTGATAAAGAAACGTAAAATAAGAAGTACGCTAGGTATTAAAAGTATTATCAAACAAGCACGTACAGCTTTAAAAAAGACTAAAGGATCTAATATTATGGATGCAATCAACATAGCAATTAAGGCCGCCAATACAGCAAAACAAAAGAAGCATATTAAATCAGCTCGTATTATATCAATTCCTAAAACAGGAGGTTTTCTACCACTAATACCAATTTTTGCAGGCCTAAGCGCTCTTGGTACTCTTACTGGAGGTGCAGCTGCTGTTGCAAAAGCAGTTTCAGATACTAAAATAGCTAAGGAACAACTAGCGGAAAAACAACGTCATAACAAGGCAATGGAGGACATTGCAGTCGGAAACGGCATGTACATCAAACCTTATAAAAAAGGTTTTGGTCTTTTTTTAGCCCCTGCAAAACCTCAAAGGAACGCAACTTGATTTTACCTAATCGAGCACTAGGCAATGTAGAATTAATAAAGTTTGTTAAGCAATTAGAAGTACCATATTTCCGTGGAGTGTTCATGAGAAACAATCTTCCCAAGAAAGTTAATTTAAAAGAATGTGGTATAATTAATTTAGATGGAATAGAAGGTTTAGGCACGCATTGGACCTCTTACAAAAGTACGGTAGTAGCGCTATTTACTATGACAGCTACGGAAACCTGCGACCGCCAACAGAGTTGATAAGTTATTTGAATAGCGGGGTAAATGTAAAATTCTTTATAACATTAACCAAGAACAATCGTACGGTACTGTGTTTTGCGGTCATTTATGCTTACAATTTCTAAGTAGTGCATAGAACTGCGTACGAAGTTGTTATGTCGTACACTTTTACTCTAACGGGAAACACTTCAGTTTTAACAAGCAATTTTAATCCGCCTATAAACTTGGATAATGATTCGAGTACGTATTAGGATTAACAAATTTTGAGTCTTATAACACAATTCCAAACATAGAAAAGGAATAAATAATAAATTTTATTATGGATCTAACGGAGAATTCATAGAAATACCTGAAGGTGCTTATGAGATTAGAGAAATTAATAAATATCTTCAAAAAGCTTTAGGTGATAAAAGATGGCGTGGTCGTATGGATCAATCACGAAGCGCTAGAAAGACGCCAGTGTATATAGAAATTACAGCTGACAATAATACACTTAAATGTAGTATTAAATGTAGTCTAGATGTGGATTTTACCAAAAAGGATTCAATTGGTTCTCTACTTGGTTTCAATCCGCGAAAATTGCTAGCATTTGTCACGCATCAAGCAGACTACGCGATCAACATTTGTAAAGTGAATGCAGTTTTAATCGATTGTAATATTGCAAGTGGATCCTATTTAAATAGTAAACCAGCCCAAAAAAAAAACGAAAATCGGTGTACTTGTGCAGGTATAAACATAACACTGAAGTTTTATAACTAAAAAATATTATATGTTAATCTAGATAAAATAAATTGCATTCTTTATTTGAGCCAGTGGTTGAAGCTTTACAAGTCATCTCTGTATGTATAGTTATACCCCCAAGGTTTAGTATCAGTGGTTAAGGTACTAAGAATTCTTTTATCATCACTTGGATTAAGAACAATTTTGTTTTGTTTAATAGTACAGACATCATGTTTGACTGATCTAATTAAACATTGCTGTTTCTGTACAGTCTGTTTATTAAACAAAGCATTCTTATAATCATCAAAAGAAATTTGCTTAATACTTGCTAAGGAAGATCCTTCGACTTTTTATTATCCTATCCTGAACTCTATACGTGTACATTTTAGATCTAAGTCCTACAAACTCTAGCATGATGTCACCATTGTTTTCATCTTTCATAATACCAGGAACTTTTTTATTTGATAATGGAATATGATATTTGTTATGAGGGTCGTAATCGGAAGTATCAAATCTATGAATATCTTGTTTGATATAAGAGTAAATATCTTCAACGCTAAACTCGTATATCAAACTATCCGTATCTGTGTACAGCAGCTTTGCTTTGTTAGCAAATTGCGATTTTATATAACTATAGTGAAATTCATAAAAATAGGTTTTAGAAATATCTAGAATAGAGAAACCTACATAAATGGGTTTGTTTAAGTAAACCTCTAATTTATTCATTTCTATTAAGACTAGATCTTTGTCTAACACAGTGCAACTATGAAAATTAGGCTTCGCTATGTAACTACGAGCTCCAAACCGTCCTTCCCATTTGGTCACTAATTTCACATCTTTCCTTTTCCGTACGTTTTCCATCATCTTTCCATAAACCGAATTTATCATATTTTTATAAAAGCATATATCGAAACTGTTTTTTGACTGTTGTCTTAATTTCGTATTCAAATAAATGTATTCTTTTAACCAAGGAGCTTGTTTAAACCGAAGAACCTTATGAATCTTTTTTAAGTTATAAACCGTAGCTTAAATAAATTTTTAAATTCTTGTAGTGAATAATATAGTTGAGTTTTGGATATAAAGTTGTAAGTAATTTCTTTAAGTTTGATTTATTAGAAGGTACTGGTGGTATCATATGTTCAGGCGCTAAAGGTAAGTCACTGTGAATTTCATGTAAAGATACTGGATAGTGTAAATCGCATTCAAAAATATATCCTACATCAGAATCATCGGGAATATTAAGTATGTCTAAACGTACTATATCTGGACTGGTACCATCTAAAAATTCAAATTCTCCATATGGAAGATATTCAGACATTGCAGCCCCATATAAATTATTAACATCAAAATACATTAAATATTTAGAATCGAAATTTGGATCATAATCTGCATTCATATATTTGTTATTTGCTTTAGCATATCTATTCGAACATTGAGAAACACCGCCACGAATTCCCCGTTCTAAAAACATTATTTTTTCAATATCAGTAAGCAGCTCGAGTTTAACGTTCGTCGTTTTTAACATCGCATCTAGAGCTAAAACAGGAGCCGTAAAGTAGTGAAGCGGATCTAACTTATACGTGAACATGCAAGTTTTTCTAAAGTTTTCAAATATATCAGTCAAGAGCAGTACATCTGTTTTTAAATATAGGTCCTAGTGTTTTTATATTAAATGTTTGCCAAACGTGTTTAGCATGATTGTAGTCTTCATCTGAGATTTCTTCATTGCGCAAACGATTAAAGAATGCTGTTTTACAGGGTAAATCGGTTTCATTGAGCCTATCCCAAGAGTTAATGTAATCATAGGGAAATATACCTTTACGCGTAAGTAACTGAAACTCATTATCGGTGTTACAATTTTCCCTGGTGATGGATTTTTTATTATCATCTAAGTATGAAGCTAATTTTTCGATGCTAGATGCCATAAACCTGAATGAATCGATAAATCTAAAAGTAACTTTCGTACCATTTACATATTTTGTAAAAGATATGTATTTTTCCTTATTTATTGGTAGAATTCTTACCAAACCTGAAAACCCTAACGCAATTTTTTTAATAATGAAATGCGAATCGTAGCCTGATAAGTTATGAAAACTACCGGTATCATATAAAATTATGATAATTGATGTTGCAATCTTGATGAGCCGCTCCTCGAAATTCACCTGTAAAGTGGCAGTGATCGCGAACTCTAATATCATCTATACTAAAAGGTTTATTGCAAATGTGACAGTGAAGGGCAAATTTAAATGCTAACTTTTGTTCTTCTGTTAAAGGATTCATAGGTTTTGGGTTACAGAAAATTTTATTAGTCGTTTCTGAAATCAGTTTCAATTGAGCAACAAACCATTCTATACAATCCTTTCCGCGATACAATTGAAATTTGGAATATTTATTATCATACGAGCATTTCAAATAATACGCTACACTAAAGGGTATATGCCTTTGGTAAGAGACTGTGTTTAGTATTACCTCCGACTCATTGCATGGTTCTAATATACATTCGAGATCTGCATAAACTACAAATGATACTTTTTCTTGATAGTGGAAATGTTTAAACGTTAGATACTTTTCAGATTCGTCGGGTAATCTTATTGAGCAAGTATTCTGTTTTTCGCAATAATTCGAATGACGCTTAAGTAATGCTGCTGTACTAAAATTATTTAAACATCTATAACAAAAAATTTTCTATGTTCATGTGAAGACAACTGTTTTGCAAATAATTTTGACATATCCTTAATCCAAGTAAAATGAAAGTGATTCTCATCAGCATTTGTCGGACGAGAATATTGTAAGGAATTATTATTTAAAACTAACAGATTAATAGGTTCAATTTTTTAAAATTTTCACTTAAACAAAATGGTAGTATTTTAGTATTTTCTATACAATATAGGTTAATTGCGAGATTGTTAAGCTTCTCAATTTTTTATGTCTTTTAATGCGATTGGAAACTGAATTGAATTGTAGCGTAATACTGTATCAAAATGTGGATAGCTAGATATTCTCTGACTATTTTGTTTAGCAGGATATAAAGCGGAAACCAAGCTCCAAAGAATGCAATGTTGATCGTTATTTATTACATTTACCACAGCTTTTTCTTTTTATAAAGTCCGGAACCGGTACAAACGTTGAACACCCTCCTTTAAGTGGATCATGATTGTTTATATTTACCTTCAAGTGTAAAACTTCTTGGATTGCCCAACCAGAATCTTTCTCGCAAAATTCTTCTAATCGCTTCGAAATCTTGTTCAATACGTTCTCCTTATACCACAGCTTGAGATTGGTATTTATATCGATGTGAAGATTTGCAGTAGGAAACGTTTTCAAATCTATTTCACCAGTTGTAGGGTTAACAAAGTTAGCGGCAAATATTACATTAACTTTCAACATTGACTTTTTTAAGCAAGCAACAATCTTGCGTTTAAAACTAGCGAACGCCTTGTCTAAGAACACTAGAGGATCTCTATAATTTAAATTGGTAATAAGTCCCGTAATTATTCGACTTCCAAAACATGATTGTACATCATGCCAAATCAAATTTTTTCGAGTATGACCTCTAGTAAGCGTTGCATCAACACCTTTACCACGATATTCCAAAGTACGTTTCAAGTGCCTCAATCGTACAAGGTAGCTTTTAAGATTTGCTAAATTAGATTCCAGCCTACTAGGATTTTCTTGTTGATTGTCTTCGTATACCTTATTTTTAATAGCAAGCTTCAATATACTAATATTTGCTTTGATAATTAAAATGTGTTTCGTTATTTCATTCACTGATTTAATTAGATTCACGCATTTTACAGTTAATCTCAAAATTGAGCTACTAATCTCGGATACGGTTTCAGCATTCATGATTCTATATAAAATCAAAATACACTACTTAATAATACAAGTATTTTCTCTATTTATTATTTATATAAAATATCATCTGACGTAAGCAAAACAACTGCAAAAAGGTTCATTCATCTGAGTTTACGGAAAACGCGTAAGCAAAACAACTGTAAAAGAAAATAGCATACAAATCGAAATAATTGCATAACGAATTGCTTGAATGCAATTGTTAAAAAATCGCCTTTATTTACGTTTTTTTATTCAAGACGATTTTCAAGCTTGAGTTGTGCATGCAGTCTAAAAAAAATTGCACAGTTGCATTCAGTACGTGTCTATAATAAATAAATTCGCTATGCAAGCAATTCCAATATTTACATACTGAATGCAAACTCTGGCAAAACAACTGCAAAAAGGAATGCATTCAACATCATTTTTCATTTCCGTATGCGTTTACTACAAAAAAATGTTTTTATACGACCTTTGAGGAATGCATTCAACATCATTTTTCATTTCCGTATGCGTTTACTACAAAAATGTTTTTATACGACCTTTGATTTATTATGTGTACAGAAAATACATTATCATTACAGAGCTATTTTTTATGATTACATTGAAATATTTTTAAATAAAACAAAGCAAATTTGAAAAAAAAATGTCTCAGATTAAACCGTCTTGTTTAATAATGTACACGCACTCATGGTTTTTTAAAAAACCCAGTATTAAAAAAACATTCTGCAGTTTTATTATATAACAGTACCTTTAAAGAATTTTCACACAATTTACCTATATATATATGCATGTAAATTGTGTCAGCGGTAATCTAAAAAAAACTTATTCTATAAATATTACTACTTAAAGGGATTTATTTGCATTGCATTATTTTTAAACGAAAAATTAATCTGAAGAAAAAACATTTTCCAGTGCGTGAATTTTGTTAATTTTTATGGAAAATAAATTATGCTAGCAGTAATATAAAACGAAATTAATCTAATTTAGGTTTTTATTATGCGCCTTCTTGCAATTTTCTGTTTTCAGTCAATGAATGTAATTCATTATTTCTGCTGAGCAGTACCTTTAAAAAAATTTCTTATACAGCATAAGTTATGTCAGCGGTAATCTAAAACGAAATTAATTAATTTTAGGGTTTTATTATTATGTGCATTCATTTCAATTTCTTTTTCAGACAATGAAACTAATTCATTATTTCTGCTGAGGTATAATTATATTCGCTTACATACTGTTTTGTTCATTAGAATAGATTACAGAGCTGAATTTTTTTCAGAAAACGATGCAAATTTTTAATTTTTTTCTAACATCAGTTTATTATTTAATATAAATACTTCACGTAGATTTTTACCAACAGTATTCAATCAGATCTCTTGTATAATTATTAGTTACTATTACTAGCAACTTTTAAAAAAATGAGTAACTTGTCATCAATCAAAATTGTAATAATACCAACGTAAAAGTTCTAGAGCAATATATATTACATTCTGACGAAGACGTGATTAAAGAAGTTTTTGGCTGTTCTTCGCCTCAATTCAACACTGATGCTATTTTTGATAGTGACGTAATAGATATATCACGGTAAGTGCTTTTTTCACATTTATACATGTGTTTTTAAAACGGTACTAATTTATAAGTTACATTAGATCAAAAAACCATTCTGGAAATTCTGAGGCTATCGTAGGATCGTTGACACACTCTGGTCCTCTCAGAAACATCAGGTAGTATACAAAAGAAAAGGTGAACCTACAATAATCTTTTATGTTATGCTCACAGATCAGGCAAAACATGTTGACTATGAAAAAGTTATGTACAGAATCTAATATGGCTGTTTGCGGTGAAGATGACAAATCCTACGAAGATGACACAGTAGAGTTGCTTAACGCATTTAAAAAGCGTGGAGAGAAGCTACTGCGTCGTATAGATTTGGAACTAGAAATAATAAAGCAAAAAAGAGAGGAACTAACAGCGAGGGAGCAGCAGATACTTCAAGAACGGGAGTTAATAAATACTTTTCATTTATAAATAGTTAGATCAAAATATTCAACAATTTGTAAAATAAAAAGTATTTTATAAAAGTTTCTTTTGAAACAAGACTTTCTATAAACAAGGTAGTAAACTCAAAGTAAAACGCACATAAATCAGAACCCACTTTAATTTGATACATCATTCTTTATACAATCGACTTAGATGTGTTATAATAATAAACTAATTTCTTAAATTAGTGACATATTATTCTGAAAATTCTATGTTGACAGTTAGACCGATCGATCCCTTACTAGTTATGTATACGTGTTCGTTCGAGCCAATACTTTCATTTAATTGTTTCACTCCATGTGCTTGAAGGTATTCAAAATATCTCAATGGCAATATACTCTTGAACTCTTCTGTTTCCACTAATACTCTTTCTCCATATTTTGTCTTGATTGTTTCCACTTTTAAAACTTCAAACTTCTTATTCACTACAAGATCTTTTGAATTTACATAAGGTTTGCGATATGTGGTTTTATTAAGAGTATTAAAATCCATATTGCTTTTCTTTGACTAATTAAATTAATATTAGAGCAATCTCCTTATATAGCAGATTACCACCATCTGCGTACTTTGCCAACCCACTTTTCAACCTATCACAAGAGTGAACTCATTTTGAATTAAAACCGGCCCATGTGTATTTGCAGCCTCTAAACATAAATCAGAATCCACTTTAATTAAAACACAATTGACTTGAATGCGATATTTTTTTCATTGCATACGTGTAGAACCAAATTCAAAATACATTTCTGCACTTGTAACTCGCTAAGAAAACCGACAATTCAAAACTGCTACAACATTTTCTCTGAAACACTTACATTTTTCAACATACGTGTGTTACATTGAAAGTAATATAAAGCCGATCCTAATTCAAAACGTGCCCAAGTATTTTACATTTGAAAAGAATTCAGGTTTTCACATTTTACATTAAAAGTATATAACGCCGATCCTAATTCAAAACGGTGCACGTGTAACTTCTCGCTAGAAAACCGAATTCAAAACAGCTACACACATTTTTTCTCTGCACTTACATTTTTCAACATACGTGTGTGTTTCATTGAAAGTAATATAAAGCCGGTCTTAATTCAAAACGTGACAGACGTATTTTACATTGAAAGTATAGAAGAATTCATGTTTTCACAACTATTTTACATTCAAATGTTTTCACAACTATTTTACATTGAAATTATATAGGGCCGATCCTAATTCAAAACGTGACAGACGTATTTTACACATGGAAAATACGTCTGTCGCGTTTTGAATTAGGACCGGCCCTATTTACCTACTGAGAATGTTAAAGATGAGTTGGACAGATAGAATAACAAATGAGGAAGTTTATAGAAGGATAGGTGAGGAACCCTGTATGTGGAAACAATTAAAGTTCAGAAGAGATAGAATCATAGGGCACCTGTTAAGACATGAGGCACTATTTAGCAAGGTCTTAGATTATAGACTACCAAATAAAAATAAAGTAGGAAGGTCTAGACAAAGCTATATTAGTCAAATTATTAGAGATTTAGGTTGTAAAGGGTATGTAGACCCTTTTAGACTAGCTTAGAATAGAAAGGAAATTAGAACTGCGTCAAACCGACTTTAAATAAGTTCGAAAACAAAACTAAAAAAAAACAAATAAATAAACATCTGTTAACTAAATATCACCATGACATAATTCACAATTAGTTAGCGGTCTGGCATGTTGGCAGCGATTCGCTGCTTAAGCCTTACAATAACATATAACTTAGTAAACGTCTCCATGATATAACTCACAATTAGTTAGCCGTCTGGCATGTTGGGCGGCTCCGTGGCGTAGTTTGCGTGTAACTACTACGCCCAAGGTCCCGGGTTCGTATCCTGACAGGGTCCGCTTGAAAAATGATAGGCAAGCATTTTTTACAAAAATACGCCCTCGTTCGGGTGAGAGGTAAAATGGAGGTCCCGTGTGTGGGTGTTGTCACGCACGTTAAAGATCCCTACCCTGCCTGGAACAGCAATGGTTCGGCAAAATTCAAAATTTTTCAGGTAAAAAAAAGAATCTCTTTTTAGCCAATGTAGTACCTTCGGGAAAATCACATGTAGGTCTTGCATGTTGGCAGCGATTCGCTGCTTAAGCCTTACCATAACATAATTTAACACTTTTTTTTTGGAGGGAATAACCAGGTAATATTTCATTTCCTTATAAATGGGAATCATGTAAACATGTTGGAGTTCTTTAACAACCATCAGGTTGCTAATATCTATGTAGAGCCAGGTAGATAGAAGAGTATAAGAAGACCTAGACCAAGCTATATTAGTAAAATTATTAGAAATTTAGGTTGTGAAGGGTATGTAGAACTTTTTAGATTAGCACAGAATAGAAAAAAAGTTAGAACTGCGTCAAACTGACTTTAAGTTATTATGCCCCCAGCGGTACGGTACGCGAGCCACTACAGTAATTGGTAGCAATGATAAATAATTGCGAAATGACGCGCAAATAAAGGATTACGTCATATCAATGTCCAAATTATTACAACATAATAAAAAAGTTATATTAATTTTAAGGAAAACCAAAAAGTACTCACGTAAACTGTAGGACTTCTCACAGCATTACTCCATTATGGCGGCAGCTGGGCTTCGCTGAGCAGTTCGGACGTCATTGGTCTTTTCGGACGTGGGTATTCGTTGGGCCCCCGGTTAAATCCAAATTCAAATTTGTCTTTTTCTTGCTATTTATAGAGAGCAACAGGAATACAGGAAAAGGTACGATAATCAGGTATAAGGCAGGAAACCTACATATCAGAAAAAGAAGACACAATAAGGCACAAAGATAACTACATTCCGCGACGTCTCGCAGGCTCGTCTCAACGTGTCCGGAAATTCATCACCACCCTTCTTCGCACTCCGCGTCGGCGCAATCTCGCGCAAACACACTGTCTGAAGTGACGGAAATACGCGCACAAGTCTTTTTAAATTATTGGCGCGAAATTCTTACAAATTAAAACTTATAGAAATATTTATATGCCGAATTTTCGGCATGTAACAATCGCGACAAAGCCATTAAAGAAAAAACTTAAAAAAAGAAAATGACTGTTAGCACAGTAACATCTTAAAATCTAGATCCTAACTAACCTACATAAATCCTAACTTAAATCCTACAAAATATTTATTTGAGGCGCCACCTGGTTTTTTCCGACCGATAACACGTCTTCCGAATTACCAGGAAACGGAATGTGTAGCCCCATTGTCTATGACTACATTTATAATTTCACACACAAGTCTTTGATGTGACGCAGTTATAATCGACAGCACAAATTTGTCGGGGAGCATGAAACACTACTTAAACTAAAACAAATGCGACAAATCGCCTAACCTATATGCTAAACTAAAGCTAACATTACAGTTTCCTAAGTGCAGATGCACATGAGCGTTGCATCTAGACTGTTTCTTCATTGGCAAAAAATGCCCAAATTTAAAAATGTTCAAAAGAGTGAGTTACTCTATACTCTAGCAAATTTTTAGTTACTGGTACTCTGGTTTAATAAACAATACACATCAAAACTTGTCCATGACATGGTTGTGAATCAACAAATTTACCAAAAGTACCCTCTTACTAATTCCTTACATTACTAACCTAACAAATCACATGGCTACCATCAGGTTAGCTTTTTCACTCAATATTCAAAAAAATAATTCCTACGTCCGGTCGTAAATACCAAACGTTAGGAAGATAAAAAGATAAAACAAAATCTCAAGTTATTATCGAAGATAATAAATAAGATAACGATATTAAGCTTAAGTAGTTATTATCAAAGATAATAGGTAAGATAACGATAATAAACTAAAGTTATTATTAAAGGTAATAGGTAAGATAAAGATATTAAGGTAAAGTTATTATCAAAGATAATAAATAAGATAAAGATATTACTCAAGTTATTATCAAAGACAATAGGTAAGATTACGATAGAGTGGCTCCTTGGAGCCGTTAAATGGGGAAATGCTCGTGCCCCCTCAAAAGGGCGACCTGTGAGGCAGGCCCGTTTGCAATAAACTGCACGAGGGACCGGCAAAGACATTTGGGTGCATTCCTGCACCCGGCGTTAAATGATATCGATGAGATAATCACACATACACACACTCATACATACATTCACAGTTAGCGGCCATGTGCGCTGACAGCAGCACCGCATGACCTCACGAAAGATTCCCAGAGACGTGGTCCGGGTGTCTGTGAAAACCGGCGGCTCCGTGGCGTAGTGGTATGTGTGTGACTACTACGCCCTAGGTCCCGGGTTCGAATCCCGGCACGGTCCGCTTGAAAAATGTTAGGCGAGCATTTTTCGCAAAAATACACCCTCGTTCGGATGAGAGGTAAAATGGAGGTCCCGTGTGTGAGTGTTGTCACGCACGTTAAAGATCCCTACCTTGCTTGAAACAGCAAGGATTCGGCAAAATTCAAAATTTTCCAGGTAAAAAAAACTCGCTTCCTGGCCAATGTAGTACCTTCGGGTGGAGCATTGGAAAATCACATGTAATGTCTGTGAAAACCCCCGCGCAACCACACGCTGACTAACGGAAATGAAAAGGCAGTAGAAATAGGAACGGTAGAAAGAGGGAGGTGGGTATTTCGGAATGCATAAGAGGCACTTCCAGGTAGAAGAAATAGAGGAAGGGCTCGCATTGAGCTAAAGAGACAGAAAAGGTGGATAGCAAAGCACTACTCAACCAGCCAATATGGTCAGTAGCCCGGAGCGAGGGAAAAATCACTTACATGGTAGACGGGTGTTCCGGGACAAGAACAGGTCTACCGAAAGAAAGATAAGGCAGAAACGGAGACAGCGGGATAAGAAAGAGTAGAGTTTTTGGACAAGCGTCCGAGAGAAGGTAGAGAGTTGTCCCTATAAAACACAGATCGGTCTGAAGGACCACTTGCGATATTAATCCGACAAGTTAAGGTATATCATAAGTTAAAAAATCACTAGACTCTTAAGAGAACTAGTACAATCATTTTCCTAACGATTTTCCACTACGATAAGAAAATCAGACAAAAGTTGACGCAACAACTTAAAAGTATCCCTACAGATACATTCAGACAAAAACCCAACTGTTTCAAGGTAACTTTTAAAAACGGTAACGCCCCAAACACACAAAAATGCCTATTTATAAGCAATTAAATACAGACACACTGTCCCAATATACTAAAACAACCGAGAATTTGATAAGATATCAATAAAAAGCGATAGCACCTCACCACGAAGTTCAATAAAAAACAATGAAAAAAAATGTTTATCTGTTATGATGACTTAGTAGAAAGAGAAACAAATAATGATATAGGATAATGTGGGCGACTCTAATAATTCAGAGGAAAAACGCATGCAATAGAAAGTCCTAGTTTTTTGCAACTGCGAATACGAACTATTTTTTACAATGGCATAGGCCGCGTCTCCTATGTGAGCCCAAAGAAGAAAGCATCCACTCTAACATCAGCTAAAACCAATCATAAAAATTCAATGAGTTATTGCAACCAAAGTTACGACAATTACCACAAAATTAAACGATGTAAGATAAATACTGAAAACAAAATAATATGTTATAGAAAATGTGCGAGGATTAATTAAATGAAGCGACAGAGTTATACTGGGAAATCTAGACAATAAAGCGATATATAACTAACAATAAATTCGAGGAAAAGTCAACCAAAAGCAAAAAGATAGTTAGTTTAAGGTAAATAAGTTAAACGTATAAACGGTAGGTGCTGTATAAGAGAAGGAATAAGTAATTAAAGTTAACTAATTGATAGTAGGGACAGAAAACATTAGGTAAATCGTTAAGGAAATGAAACGTGAAAAAACTTTTGGATATAGGTAGGGTTGAACGATTTTAAAGATAATTTTATGCCATCTAGTGTGGTTTGAAGCGATATGCGAAGAGATAACAGTAATCAAAACTCGATTTACTGATAAAATTGTTGATGAACAGAAAGATATCTTGTAACACATATACTTGCTAGGATGACAAGCCCTGGATTGAGCTTTACCTAGACTAATGAAAAAAATTCCAACATCATTCTTAAAAAATGATTCACAAATTACTAAAACGACAAACTTACCGCCAAAGTCTCGTCTAGAGTTACGTAATGCTGAGCGACCGGCCCTTCATTGGGTCTCGTCTAGACCTACATACAGCTGAGCGCCCAAGTTCGACAGTAAATCTCGCTTAAACCAAATAAATCTTAAAATGCTGCGTTGGAATATCGATATATCTAAAAAAATATGCTATCAAAACAAAATTATACTTGCTACACAAAAGCAATATTCTACGATACATGTATAGAAATAACGGTATTCCAAATTATTAAAATATTCTTTTGATATCGCGGGATTTATCAACAACTATCGTAAATGAGCTTAAATACAAAACGTTATTAACCCTTCATTATTGCAGTTTTTAAAGGAGCAGATATAAAGAGATCCAGTTTATTACATCGTTTTAGAAGGTAAAAGATATACTTAGATAATTGCGTTAACTGTATTTGAAAGCAAAGTTTTCTTTAAAAGGAATTTGTAGGTTATAGTTAATTGTTTAAATTACTAAAAAAAAACACTTTTAGGACGATATCAGAGCAAGACAATCCATACATTATTCAAGGAACAGTTTTAACAAGTTAAACCAAAAATACAGGCATATAATTATATTTAATATAATATCAAACAAACAATTTCCTTATGGAACAAGGAATAAGGCGTTGAATTAATTAATTATTTATATTTTAAGATACTTACAGACAAAATTATGTAATCCAAACACGTTTAAGTGAGGTTATGTTAATTTCACACTTTTTAAAAGGTATATATATATATATATATATATATATATATTCCAGCTTCCTGGTAAATTAAACTGTGTTATTATCTAAAAAAATTTAAATTAGAAACACTATTTTTATAATGTTACGAGAATTAATTGGATTTGCAATACATTTATAAAAAGTATACACAAAAATCAATAATCAATATGGCAGCTCATGCCAAATTAGCATAGCAACTGTCATTTCATTAAGGTTGTTATAGTAACATACAGTGTTACCAACTTATATTTCCTAAGTTAACAGATATTAAAAATTCAAATAATTATTTATTTTTTAAGTGAAAAGCTACAAATATATTTAATTAATACATTATAAGATATAGGAAGATACTAAAACAAATTATTCAACCTAATATACGTTGGAATGCGCCACTATTATACCCCCCGCCGGTGAGGTACGCGAGCCACTACAGTAGTTGGTAGCAATGATAAATAATTGCGAAATGACGCGCAAATAAAGGATTACGTCATATCAATGTACGATAATCAGGTATAAGGCAGGAAACCTACATATCAAAAAAAGAAGACACGATAAGGCACAAAGATAACTACATCCCGCGATGTCTCGCTGGCTCGTCTCTACGTGTCCGGAAATTCACCACCACCCTTCTTCGCACTCCGCGTCGGCGCAATCTCGCGCAAACGCACTGTCTGAAGTGACGGAAATACGCGCACGTCTTTTTAAATTATTGGCGCGAAACTCTTACAAATTAAAACTTATAGAAATGTTTATATGCCAAGTTTTCGGAATGTAACAAAGTAAGGTCGAAAACAAAATGATGATTGAACTTTTGGCTCAAAAAAATTATAACTTGTTACAATCTAGACATGAATTTAAAAACGTGTACTTAATCATTAGAGAACCTTTTATAAATCTAAAAGAACTTGGGAGTCATTCCACAATTACATAGAATTGGCTAATGAACTCGGAAAAGAGGTTGATTAAATTTCGGATCAATGCACATTCACATATGTTCAGGCGAAGGTTAGGTGTAAAAAACGTCAATTCCATTACGGAACACCAAATTTGTTTTACGTTCTTTTAGACCAAACTAAGTTCGACGACGAAACAATAAAAACCATTGTGACGATTTATATTTGAATTTAATAGATCAAGCTCAGAAGTCTTCTGATATAGATGGCATAGAGCTTAGGAATTAATTTCCATGAAAGTTATTTACAAAAAGAAGCACTTTTCAAGCTTTTATAGTATATTTCTAAGAATGGTCTCGCTGCTACTTATCCTAACACCGCCATTGTTTATTATACTCTACGCCTGTTCTAGTCTAAGGTATACTGTTAAAGTCCCGCGCGTAATTGATAAGATAAATGTTGAGCAACAAGGTATTACGTCATTATTGCGTCCCAAATTTGTATCACATACAAAAGAAAAAGATTTAATTATTAGATTAGATTAGATTTAATTAATTTGTCTTCCCTCTTCTTTGTTGTAGCGATACGATAGGAATAAGGTAGGGAGCGATAACAGGTACGAGACTGGAAACCTACATATCTGAAAGAGAAGACAAGATAAAAAGACGACACAGATCAACCTCACTGTTCGACGTTTCGTTGACTAGTTCCGTCGTGTCGGAAAAACACGCACTTCCTTCCACACTCCGCGCCTGCGCATTCTTTGGCGCCGACGCAACTGTCTAAAGTGACGGAAATGCACGCACAAGTCTATTTTTTAAATTATTGGCGCGGTTTCAGTCACATATTTAAAACTAAAATCTAAAATGTTTAAATAGCCGATTTTCGGCATGTAACATGTTTTAAGAATTCTTTTAACCATGCCAGTGACAGTTGCTCTCTCAAAACTAAAAATTATAAAAACTATACGCGACCGTCGATGTACCTTGAGAAGTCCGGTATTGTGACAAGAGCAATAGAGAAAACGAAATAAGGGAATCTCTAGAGTGCGACCATCTTTTCTTGAAACTGGCAGAGGTAAAATGCAGAAATTCGCCTGTATAGACAATAATAATTTGCATTTGTTTATTTAATACTTGTGTATTTCGTGTGTTATCTAATTAGTTATAGGTGTTAAGGTATATGTAGGTAGTTTATGTGTTCCATGTCTATGTCACATTTGTAAATTTTTATTTTATAATTAATTTGTTTTATTTCTCATTTCCATAATTACTATTTTGTATATTTTTTTCATGACAATGAATTATTAATAAAAACAAACTCTGGCAGTGACGATCACATTAATTGATTCCCTCTGCCGTTTTTCTTCGCTTTGATAGAAACATTACTTAACAAGAGCCGCAAAAATTTAAAAACACGCTGGCAGCAGCATGTTAAGGAAGAACCTTGAGTTTAAGTGCTGCAGCAGTTGAGTTTTATATGCATGCATGTGAAGGTCTTTCGACCAAATTCTTTGTAACGAATTTCGCAGAATTGCAAACCCTGTGACCATCGACGAATTTATTTTCCTGAACATCGCCACTTTTTGTTGCACGATAACGACGTATTACGTTGAGTGCGATTTTGCCCAAATGATATCGCATTTGCTAAAGAACCATCTGCTTCGAATTTTCTTATCAATCACTGAATTGATGTGGAGGCAGGAATTTCATTTTTCCTGAGAATCGCAAGTAGGCCTACGGTTTCAGCGCACTTTCACGTTTTTGATAAAAAGTTTTTACAATAAGCATGCGTTATTAGTTTGAAAACCACGCCGTGGCAACAAACTGAGTATTCAAATAACAACAACTGGTACACAAATTAGAATGACAAGAGATACTATGACAAGAACACAACTGCCAATAAAAGATTTGAAAATGGGGGGAATTTAAAAAGTGTGTGTGCTTTATGGGGCATACCTTTTATTTTTATTTCCAATAAAATTTTTCTGAACATTTTTCAAAACAAAAAAGGCTCTATTAAAAATGAACACGCCCAAAATGAGCCCCCCCTCGGGATTTGAAATTCACAACATCCGATCGATGCTGAAATTCTTTGCATGTGACCTAAATTTTATGTTAATCGCAGTATACCAAAAACTAGCTTTGGTTATGTAATTTAAAGAATTTTAACAAGAAACTTCTGGGAACCAGCAGATAAAGATTGTATTACTTCCAGTTTAATAAAATGTCAGGTTTATTATTGCATATTTGTGTTTTGCATGGTGATTATCGAAACTTTTTACAACTGATTACAAATAATGCTGCTTCAAAAACACGTTCCAGTGCTAATTTTAATAGAAACAATTGGTAATAAATAATAACGCGGGCATTATGTGTAGGTACATTCATCGTCCAAATATGAAGTCGTACTGTTATTTATATGGGACAAACCCCTGAGGTTAAAGTTTTAGATCACGTATGCGAATATTTTAGAGGACGTTGGTCTGTCTCACTATTGCTGCACACAAATAAAATTATGTTTATACCAAAAATGAAAATATAAATTGGTTACATTGTGTCGGGTATTATTGTCATTTGTTTTTGAATTTTGTCAAGATATAATTGCAAGATTTGATTTCTGAAATACAGAGTTCTTCGTAATCTTAAATTAAAAGACTTTTTAATGGACACATGTGTGCTGAAAATTTCAGAAGCATCATTTGTAGTATCGCATTTCTTCTGTTTCGCAACTCAAATGTTTATTTAAATAATCATCGTCATCATTAGGTCTTCAGTCCTAGAACTGGTTGGACGCGTACCCTCATTGTTCCTAGTCTGAATCAACCTACACATTTCCCTGCACTTTGCACAGTCTGCATCTATCACTATCTTGTGCGAAAGTCTGATTTCAGTCTACCTCTACCTCTCTTTTCCTATCTCTGCTTGTAGTATTTCCCGTACTATTCTCCAAAAATGCCTTACAACGTATCCTGTCCTTCTATTTCTTCTAATTTTTTCATTTTCCACAGATATCTTTATTCTTCTACTATTGCTACAACCTGTTTGTTATTAACGTTGTCTGTCCATGCTACCATTCTCATACATCTGAAGCACAACATTCCAGAAGGCTTCTATCTCTTTCTGTCGGCTTTTATTATTGCCCCTATTTCATAGATGTACTGTGCTGTGCTCCAAACTATGCTTTGAACAGTTTTCTTCTTCTATCTATGTTCGTTGTCTTTGAACATAGCTGCTGTTCTTTTTTGTTTGATGCAGTTCGGTCATCTTCTTTTGTTTTACAGTTATATACCCTATTTCCCCGATATTCAGTGGTATGTGAAAGGGGGTAAGCAGCCTTTGGCTGCCAATTTCCCCCAGCACCTGAACCTTTGTCGAATTAATCGTTTTTCCAATTTATCCTTTCGCACAATCAACATTAGTTGCAAATATTTCACAACCAACACTTGTAGTTGTTTATAATAATCATCAGATATAAGAGCAATTATTTTTTCGTCATTGGGTTTTACATCTTGAAACTGGTCGGACTTGTACCTCAGCTTATTTATGTTCTGAGCTAGCCTACACCGTTCCCTGCAATTCTCACAACAACCTATATACATCTGGATTCCCTTCTATTGTTTTCTAATTATATGCCCTTTTTCGCCGAGATTCAGTGGTATGTGAAGGGGGTTAAGCAGCCTGTGGCTGCCAAGGATCCCCCAACACTTAGACATTTGCCGTATTAATACTTTTCAAGTAAATCCTTTCGCACAATTAACATTAGTTGAGAGTATTGCAAAACCAATATCTGTAGTTGTTTATAATAATCACCATGTTTAAGTACAGTTATTATCTTTGTCATTAGTTTTTCCATCTTGTGACTGGTTGGAAGCTTACCTCTATTGATTTCTATTCTGAGCTAGTCTACACATTTCCCTGAAATTCTCTTTCGCTATCTATGTGCAGTAGTCTAACCTAGGTCTACTTCTACTTCTCTTTTTCCTGTCTCTGCTTCTAATATATTCCGCACTATTCCCTCATGTCTTATTATGTGGCCTATCATCCTATCTCTCCTATTTTTTACTGTTTTCCACATAGTTCTTTCTTTCCCTACCATTTCTAGTACCTCTTTGTTCTTAACTTTGTCTGTCCATGGTATCTTCATCATACGTCTGTAGCACCACATTTCAAAGGCTTCTACCTTTTTCTTGTTTGCTTCTCCTACTGTCCAGGCTTCACAGCCATACAGTGCTGTGCTCCACACATATGTTTTAAGCAATCTTTTCCTTGTTTCTATGTTTGTGGTCTTTGGACACAGTAGTTGCTTTGTCTTGTTAAATGTAGCACGACCTTGTGCTAATCTTTGTTTTATATCTTTTGTGCTTTTCCCATCTTGCGTTATTTGACTTCCTAGGTAGCAGAAATCCTAAACGTCTTGTAAGTTCTCGTTACCTATTTCTATTCTTGTTTTGATTTATTTTCCCCTTCCTGTCAGTAATTGCAGAAGCACACCCATAAGTTTTTTTAACACCAACCCTATTATCAGACATGTTATATCTTTCTAATAGTTAAAAAGTGTTTGGTATGTGCTTCTCGAATTTGTTTTGAATTGGAAATCTACAACGTTTTTAACACGTTAGTACCATTTGGCTTCCGTTGAACTCGAGAACGTATCCATTCACCTGTGAATATTATCTAGGTTTACTTGAAATTGCGTATATCCACCAATAAGCACAGTATCTTTCGATATTGCTACGCGTGGAGATTGCATAGCAATTTACTGCGCCATGAAAACATCATGTTTTCATGGCAATTGCTGACTGTGAAGTTACTACTCCTTTTAAACTGTGTCTATCAAATTGGTTTTCTGATTTTTGTGAAGTTGTAAACACTTGTAAATGAACGAGGTAAAACCAAACAACAAGAGCTTGGTAAGGTTGTGTGGCTAAAAAGGCAAGCAGTTATATGAGCGTGACTATTGTAAACGGTGGCAATTTTCCATCATTTTTGTAGATAAATCTTGCCAAAGCAGTTCAAATGCGGCAGATAATCCATTCTAGCTTATCTAAAAAGTGGTCAATATGCGGAGGCAAAGACCTAGGAAGATCTCAAGAAAGTTGAAGGAAATATACTGATGAATCAACGAACAAGTTCTTGGTACTTCAAACGAAATTGGAATGTGTGAAGCATCCATTTCGATAATTTTGCGGGAAGATTTGAAAATATATAGTGTTAGTACTGATTCCAACACTCCCGAATCTCTGAATCAAAGTTCTACAAGCAAGAAAGTTCTTAAAAAAATCTTGGCAACATTACCTAGTGGTCGCGATCTTTTTTCAAAATTGTAACGAACGATGAAATGTAGGTGTTTTGCTAGCAACCGCACAAACAAACGAAGATTGAATACGGGAAAGATCTCCGCTACTCAAAAAGACAAAGAAGCAAACACATGCAAAGAAGCCGATGACATAAGTTTTTTAGGGCATTATTTGGATTGATTTTATACAAAAAGATTTCAATTACAAGAAAACAATGAAACATTTAAAAGAGTATTTGAAAAATTTTACTGCTGCGCGAGACTTGCCGCGTTTATAAAGCTGATAAGTTTCCATAGATAGAACACTTTTCTTACAGTCGTTATCTTGTTCTGTCGGACTATTCCCTTTTTTTCTGAGCCAAAGAAATTTTGCAAGGGCTTTAATTTTCTTCATGTGATGAACTTCAATACGTGAATTCCAAGATTTGCACAAAGAATTTGTATTGGAAGGTATTGCGTCATTGCAGAAGAGTTGAACTAGTGCGTATCAATGAATAATTTTGCCTGGCATGGAGAAAGTAATTCGAGCATAGGGAACGAAATCAATATATAAATTGTTGGTTATTTTGCAAAAGGAAAAGCCCGTGACCGGTTTCACTGTTCTTCCAGATCATCAGACGGACGCATCTCTTTTTGCAAAACAACCAACTAAGTTCTAAAATAATACACAAATTAAAGTGTATTTATAGTGCAAATGTTTCTCATGCGCCCTCTATACTCGAGAATAAGCAACTAGTCCGTATCGATTAAAGGATCACGTGTCAAATATATTTGTCTCGTAGTGTTTTCGTTTCTGGTTAGGAATATTGCATTTTAATCTCATCTCGTATACATTATCTTTTATGCGCTTCCAATGGCAAGTATATAGTTGTATATGGATTTGTTAAATTATGTGTATAGAATTTATTTTATGCAATTAAAGATTAAGAATAAAAAGCAATTTCTAAAGTTAGTTACGAATTATTGCTTTCCCCGTTTGGCGTCAATTACTGCCTTAACCCCCAGGTGTATTTTATTACGCCCCCAAATTTGCCGTTAACGATTATGGATACCAATTAAAAATATGTCAAAGGCTTAACTGGAGCCAAGGCATCCTCCGTTCGTCTTCAGATTCCGGTGGTTGAAAATCAAGTCCTTGTTTAAAACTCGCCGTACGCGCGAACTTGTTGATGTTCCGTCATAAAACGTATCCCATTGGCTAAGCGCGTAGCCACATATTCCTTTTGACATGGGAAAATACGTGCTTGAACGGATACATACAATAAAATTGTAGGTTATTGCCGTATCACACGTAAGAACGGTAAACTGCAATTTTATCATAGTAATTTAATTAAAGATGGGAGAAAAACGCAAACTTTCGGATTATAAAATAATATTAAATAATTTAAAACAAAAGCTTTGTGCATCCAGAGATGTTGTAACAATTTTTTTTTGACGACTGCAAATCACCAATAAATTATTAGTTAAATACATCTTTTTGTCTGTTCCATTTAACAAGTAAACATCGTCATTTAAATAAATATCCGTATTGGGATCATGTAGCCCAATCACAATACAGAGATGCTAGTTTGGTTGCTAACAACAGGCGTTAACTATTTGAATAAACATTTCAATGCCAAACAACTTTGGTATATTGTGCGCAACGTGTCAACGGTCACTCTGGCTGTGGCACTTGACACGAAGACATCATGGAGAACCTTAAAGTTCTAGCCAGTAATTTACGTGTGGCTTTACGCCTATGTGTTTAGCTCAAAATGTAATGAGCACTTGAAGTAATGTTTTTTAATAATGGTAAGCAAATAGATATAATCTCTTAAACAAACTAAATAATTTTGTTATAGCGCTCTTATCCTGTTTTATCTTGTCTTATATTAATTAACCTGTTTAATTTTGTCTTGTATGATCATATGTGATCTTTTCTTTTCGTTTACGCTTATCAAGTTTACCATTTAAAGAGAGCATTTATCAATTTGATTGTAATATTCTAAATTTAACAAGAACGTATTTCAATGTGGCGATAATAATTTTTGGTATAATATGAACGTCCTTAAACTTTACTGTAATACTTGGATTTAATAAAATGTTCTGCAATGAAGCCGTAATATTTGAGATTTAACCGGAATGTTCTTCAATTTAATAGCAATTCCTTTGTTTTAATCTAAACGTTCCATAATTAACACTCACAATATTCTTTTAATTGGATAACGAACTAAATGCAGTAATGGATCGAAGCTTTGCATCTTTTGATAACTGTTTGAATGGATTTTGGTTTGTTCCGTTATTGCATAGAGGAAATACGCTTTAAGCTCGTATAATTGGGTCCAAGAAACACGCAGTTGGTTGGTTTCAGTACAACATGTAAACGGCGACGTCATTTATTTGTCCAGGAACAATATGTATACACATCTGGTTTAATACAATGTAACGCTGTCACACAAACAAGAACCTGTTGAAACGAGGTAAGCGCTCTTTATTATTTTTACATGACGTCCGCATTTGGCCAACATTGATTCAAGGCAACATCTGAAATAACATTGTGATGACCTATAAATAGTGTTTTGCTTAACAAACTATAAAGGACTTTTGATGTTTTTTTATTGTCAATATTAAATCCAGCGTAATAACCGTTATTATTATTAACGAACTTAAGCACCTCAATTGAGTTCTGATTAAAGTTTCATTTATATGTAATTATAGTTAAAGCTTTTTAACGTTGAATTATTAGATTTTTGATATTTTCATATACACTTGTAAGCCTAATAACAGATCTGATATTTTGGGTATTGATTTGAGTTAATTTTGTAGTAAAAAGAAATGCTTAATGTATTTGATATTTTATTAGAATTTATCATTCTACATCTGTGTAGAAGAAGTTATAGTACCACTTTTGATATGTAAATTTTGTACATACAACTTTTTATCATGAAGCAGCATTTAATTAAAGAATCGCCATTTAGTTCATTTAATTAATTGTTTTATTTTGAACAAGTGAGTTCAAAAATAGGATAATTAGATCAAGGAACAAAAGGCATAAATACCTTCGAGATAATGATATTTGTAGCTTCTATTTGACGAAGAAGCTCTGATAGCTCTTTCAGAATTTGATGCCTAATATTTGTGTCTATAAAAGTGTGTGTATAATTAATCTTTTCAGCTTTTTTATTATGAGGTAGCAAGAGTATACCTCTTGTGTCCTCACTTTGTTAATTTAATTCAATTTTCTTTACAGCTCCTGCGTAAGCAGTTAATACAATATTCCTCTCTAAGGACTCCCAAGACCCCCTTAGAGAAACTCTGTGTTTAAAATTTAATGACTTGGTGGCGCCCTCCCTAAACCCTTATTTTGGTATGAATTAAGCCATAGTAAGTAAATAATGTTTTGTAAAAAGAACCACGACCAATCCTCATAAGCTCTACCCGAGGAATAGATCCCTAGCATAGTCGGAAGATATTTGCGTTCCATCATTTTAAGGAAATCCTTCCTTAAAGTTCACTGGTTCTTTCAGAGAATATTAAAGAACTCACGGGTTACTTTAATTATTCAATCAACCAATTAATTAACCAGCAACAACAAATTGTGTAAGAATGTAACAAGTTTAGGCTTTGTTTGAGAATATAAAATACACACGGGTGTTTTATTGCAGTTTTCGCATGCAATGCTAATTGTTTTTTATGTGCATCTTTAATGCTGAATTCTCAATAACCAGGCGAACACCGTTTCTTTGTTAATTTTTTCTAATCCTCGATTTCTTTTAACGTATAGTCGTTTTTCTGTATTGTAGAAAACTTGTATTTAGTTGAAAGAGCAATAGAATTTTGATCCAGTGACCCTGTTTGCTGACGTAGAAGGTTGGTTGTGAAAACTGTATAGGACTATTTACGATGTTTAACAATTGTAACACGATCTTATGTTTGACATCTGTTATTTGCATATTTTCCTCTAATTTTGTTATATAAATGCAGGGTGGTAGACCTCAAATGAAAAATTTTTTTTCATCATTTAATCATCCTATGTAGATAACTAGATCACTATTTTGCCGAACATCAATATAGGAGCAGAGCAAAATGAGCGTCTCCACTTTCCTGTTCCGCTCTTTTATACAGAGTTAATTCTCACAGTTGTATTCCCGATTTTCATGGCTGAAAATCGCAGTGTTTTAATTTTAGGAATAAATCAGTTGTGGCTGGGCTCTTCTTAAGTTTTTCTTGGAGATTGCATTTCTGGCAGTAAATAAAGACCATACGAAAGTGTTATATTTTTTTCACATATTATTTCAAATAACAGCACTAACAATAAAAAAACGAAAATACATCTTTAAAAGTATTTCCAATGCAAAATTATATTTGTCAAATTACTTCACAAATTATTGATCAGTGTAAAATTTGTCAGTTTTACCAAATTTTGTGAAATTTATATGTTAAAATTTCCTCCTTGACAGATTTTGATTTTTAATTTTGAATTGCCTCGGCTAGCTCAGCTTTTACCACGCACGGGGCTTGCAAAAATACAACAACAAAGTTTTTATATTTTTAACCTTCTACATCTACTTCCTGTTTTATTTGAAACCATTAAGAATTATTTTAATGTTCTCAATATTTACAATTTATGAAATGTTTAAGCACTATCTAAACATGACTTCCTTTTTAATAATTGAATTAAATAATTTCAATAATCATGATTTCGAAAAGCTAATCAAAAAGTCATCAAAAATCTCCCTTATTATTTATTATGAGAAGCCCTCTGAACGTTCATTAAACTTCATGTAATGTATACATAATTTGTAACCTGTACCAAACGATTTTTGTTGACTCTCACATCAAGTTTATGTAAGCAAATTTTTAAAATATTCAAATAAATAAAGATCCTTAAATAAATGTTCATAAATAACTTCAAAACAAACATATACAGATTGCTAACCTGTTGTCTCTCGTTTTAACCAGCTCCTGCATCAACTGCTCTACCGACTTCCACTTACTGATTTAGTATCGTCCCAACATTGAAACCAAATCTGCTTTCGATATAGTTTGCATTTGTAGCTTCCTCCAATTAATTACAGCATTTAATACTTGAGTTAAATACTCTTAAAATCTTCCACATTGGATTTAGTAACTTAGCATTTCATCAAAGTCCTTATCATTATTTCTTCAGGTTTCCTCAGATTTCTTTTGGAGTTCTTTAGAGTCCTTTTGTTAATGTTGATATTAAAATTAAACAACCTTTTAGTTACTTACGTTTTTCAGGATTAAACGACAAAACCAAAATTTAATTATTCACCATCGTACAATTAATTATTTATAAAATCACTTCAAATACTTTTCACGTGAATATTTTCACTTAAGCGTCGTGAACTAAGCCTCTACTCATGATGAACTGTTTACAAATCGGGTTCTATTTAAATGAATTGTTTATCTCTTGACAAGCGCATAGTTCATTTATTTCGCAGTCTACGTGATCTTTTAATACCGTATATTGGGTATTTCTCTGGCTTTTCCTATTCTACACGTCTCTCCTCATGTAGCACTTCGAGTTAATATATAGTTTCTATAGGATTTCTGGTTTTAAAGCTTACGTAAATTATTGTTTGTATAAGCAAAATTTGTTGAACTTTGCTTTTAAGACCATGCCGTGTTTATTTGTTATGCTATCAGGTGTTGTCTTTTCCTTTCTAGTAACGTACACAAAATATAATTTATATTATAAATTCCATGCGGTTTCTATTACGCATTATTGAAACCACTTGTTCAATTGAGCTTCTTAGTGTGACCGTTCATGTCGCCTTATGACTTGTCAAATCGTTTCTTTAATCAAATCTTCTAAAGTATTTATTGTTTCTTAAATCAATTGTGACTACTTCTTATATACAGGGTGCTGTCTATAACTTTGCTGCCTAATCTTATTAATTCTTATTTTCTTCGTAGATCTTGTTTTCGGCGCCCTCATGTTGTTTTAATGCCGTATATTAGGGGTCCCAACTACTCCTAATTAACCTTTTTAACACAGCAATATATATATATATATATATATATATATATATATATATATTGCTATGATAACGCTGCACGCCGAAGTAATTAACGTTTAGTTTCTGCTGCCCGCCACTGCTCTGTCTCTAAACAACCTAAAATTTAAATTTGCTTTGACTAGCTTAGTCTAATCCACACAGAGTGCACAACGTTACGATAACAAAGAATGTACCCTCCTTTTTATTTAATACTTTTCTACTTAAATGAGAAAAACGAAATTGCCCAATATTTGTGTGACCAAGAAAAAATATATACACTTTACAGCTTAATATCAATCACTATTTGACAAAATAACCCCTGAATCAAATAATAATAATATCAATTTGTTTATCCCCAAAATTATAGCTCCCTTTAGTTAGTTTAAAGCCAGCAAGAATGACACGGTACTCTATTGGAAACACCCTTGAACGTTCAATGACCCTTTAGATAAATATTCTGGTATAAAAAAAATATAGAAAATGTTCAATAATAAAAGAAAATAATGCCGTATGCTATTTAGATAATGTTCTGACCTGTAGTTTTCCTTGTGTATCTTTTTGCTTTCCTAATTCTTGGATCTGCTACTGCGTGCTGTGAACCAGCACCCCTGGATTGCTTTCAATTGAGTTCACTTGTTGATTTTATTGTACCGCTTGGCCAAACTCCATTCAATGATTAAAACAATCCTCCGTTTTGTGCTCCGATGCAAACCAAATGCAATTTTAGGTCGATTTAAATTCGGATTTATTTGCAAATTTAGATTTATCCCCAAATTTCCCAAATTTTGACTTAGATTTGCCAGATTTCACTTATTACTTGGAGTTTCACCTATTACTTAGAGTTTTATCTATTACTTAGATTTTCACTTATTACTTAGAGCCCTAAATTCATCGTCATTAGGTCTTCAGTCCTAGAACTGGTTGGACCGTACCCTCATTGTTTCCTAGTCTGAACCAACCTACACATTTCCTTGAAATTTGCACAGTCTGCATCTATCACTACCTGTGTGCTAAAGTCTGATCTCGGTCTACCTCTACCTCTCTTTTCCTATCTCTGCTTGTAGAATATTCCATACTATTCTCCAGAAATGCCTTAGAACGTATCCTGTTCTTCTATTTCTCCTATTTTTTCATTTTTCACAGATATCTTTATTCCTCTACTATTTTTACAACCTATTTGTTATTAACTTTGTCTGTCCATGCTACCATCTTCATACATCTAAAGCACAACATTCCAGAAGGCTTCTATCTCTTTCTGTTGGAGGAGACGTTCTGTTACTGCTTGTTCGGCGGCTTTTAGAGTTTCTGCTTGCACTTTACCTGTACCGGGTGCCTTACCATTTTCAGACTCTTTAATGCTAATTCAAACTCATCTCTAAGTGTAGGATATCCCAGGTCATCCTTTTCAATGTCTGATTTCTGTTCTAACGCTGTTAATTCCTCTCCTGAATATAAATTTTCTATATATTCCTGCCATCTAGCTACTCTCTCGTACATTTTCTATAATGACGTTTCCTCCCGCAACCCTTATATTTTTGCTATATAGTTTTATAGCCCTAAAATTCATTCTAATTAATTTGTATGCTTCGTCTGTCTTTTCTATTTCCATAATAGTTTGTTCCTCTTTGCACTTTTCATCAATCCATTGTTCTTTAACTTTCCTGCATTTACGAATAATTTCCCATTTTATGGCTTTGTATCTTTGTTTTCCTGTTTCGTCTGATATAATTTTGTATTTTCGTCTTTCTTCTATTAAATTAAATGTCTATATCTGATTCCGTGTAGCTTTTACCGTCTTTTACTTGATTTCTAAACCGTTTTTTAACAATAATGTAATCTATTTGATATCTTCCTATATTTCCTGGCGTCTTCCACGTGTATCGTCTTCTAGCATGATGTTGAAATAATGTATTTGTGATGGTTAAGTTGTTCTTGTCGCAAAATTCTACCAACCTATTTCCCCTGTCATTTCTCGTGCCTAAACCAAATAAACCTACTATTGGTCCCTCCCTACCCCCACCTACCACTGCATTAAAACGTAATTATTAAATTTTTATGTCCTTTTACGTATCTTAGTATATCTAGCTCTTCCTCACTGTAGTTAGAGGTGGGCCTGTATACTTGTATTAATTATTACGGTATTTACTGGTTTAAATTCCAATCTAACCATGAGTACTCTTTTGTTCTTTTATAAGTCGTTTTTTACCTGTTGTTCTATCTTTTTCGCATAAGTATCCCCACTCCCAAATTTCCTTCCTCTGATCCTGTATGAATTACCCTAATGTCTCCGCTTCAAAAATCCCCAGCCTCTGGCCACCAAACTTCGCTTATACCTGCTATGTCTAATGCTAACCTGTCCATTTCTATTTTCAAGTTCTCTAGCTTAGCTACTTTCTTCATACTTTTGACATTCCACGCTCCGACTCGCAAAATATTTCCTGATCTTTTTTAAACTTTTTGATCAGATCATTGGGACATGCCGAAAATTCGGCATATAAACATTTCTATAAGTTTTAATTTGTAAGGATTTCGCGCCAATAATTTAAAAAGACTTGTGCGCGTATTTCCGTCACTTCAGACAGTGCGTTTGCGCGAGATTGCGCCGACGCGGAGGGCGAATAAGGGTGGTGGTAAATTTCCGGATACGTCGAGACTAGTGAGCCAGACGTGGACGAATGTAGTTATCTTTGTGCCTTATCGTGTTTTCTTTTTTTGATATGTAGGTTTCCTGCCTTATACCTGATTGTCGTACCTTTTTCTGTATTCCTGTCGCTCTCTACAAATAGCAAGAAGACAAATTTGAATTTGGATTCAACCGGGGGGCCCAACGAATACCCACGCCCGAACTGCTTAGCGAAGCCCAGCTGCCGCCATAATGGAGTAATGCTGTGAGAAGTCCTACAGTTTACGCGAATACCTTTTGGTTTTTCCTTATAATTAATATAAACCTCTTGTTTGTGATAATAATTTGAACATTTTTATGACGTAATACCCTATTTGCGCATCATTTCACAATTATTAATCATTGCTACCAACTACTGTAGTGGCTCGCGTACCGTACCGCCGGGGTTATAATATCCTCCGATGTAGTCCCCTCCCGGAGATCCGAATGGAGGACTATTTTAACTCCGAAAGGATGCCATCATTTTAAAACAATTTAAGTACGCCGTGTACTTGGAAGATAATGTGGTGGCTTCCCGTTGTGTCTTAGAATGCCATACCGACTCCTATGGTCTCTGCCACTCTAAGTACCGAATCAGCTGCTGCCCTCTTTCGCGAACCTGTCTTAGTCTGGTTCCTCACTAAAGACCTTTCTACTTCGGTTGGTCCTGTAGTTTAGTTCGTTAGATCGCTGGAACACACAAGCCATTCCACCCGTTCTAGTAATCTAGAACTTCTTCAAGGTGCATGTCCATTCAGAATGGTATTATTGTATATTAAATATTTTTTATTAGTAAAAATTTAAGATTTGTTTCAGTTTTTCATATTATTTAGTTTTGTTTTATATTTTTGTGTACTGTATTTCGTGTGGGAGAGGGAATGGTCCGGTAAAAAGAAAATGTTTAGAGCCTCAAAGTGGGTTAATCCGCTCCTGCGTATCACACAAAGTGTTAGCTGAAGTTTGAGTGTGAAGCGCTAACAAAGCGCTCAAAATATTTTCAACAATAATATTTTATGTGCTAGGACAATTTTACTTTGCTAAAAGCCATTTTTTCAAACTGATGAGATGAATTACTATTTATGGACATTGCTAGAAATGTTATCACTCCAGTCTTATAAATGATATTTCCAAGTGTTGTTAATGTGCCCTTTCGACATACTAGTGTCTTAATTCTGATGTATTATAAATTATAATGGTGTTTTATAAATGTGAAATGATTGTGTTATTTATTGATAGATCGCTATAGAACGAGACATTTATTGTTCTCATTTTAGCATACCTAAAAGCTTTATAGTTTTCTGGCTGTTTAGCAATAACCGTGTCGTATTCGTAATACTTAAAACGCAATAACCATACAAGACTCCTTAAAAAAGTATGCCAAGGGCGACTTAAATCAGGTAATTGTTTGTGAACGTCAAATCTATGGTCTGTACGTTCTGAGCTACTAAAAAAGCGCTCTGTTATATGCAATAAGTCTTCTAAAATACGAAATTATAGCCCACCTCTCAATACAGGTGTAATAAATCTAGTCGACTACACCGTATAATTTCTACTCTACAATGGATACGGCTTGCATGCACTAAAGCCAAAATGTGAACGAAGAATTGTTTGCAAAGTAAATATTATGACATCGTGACTTTTGTCTAATATACAGTGGGAGCACATAGAGGGATTGTTTGTTAGGATACATAGCTTACATTCTTTTACCTTTTGGTCTTGCGTTGTAAAAGATAAAGGTCATTATATAATGCCTGTCAACGTTAATAAAGTTAGTGATATATTATTATACTCTCCGGAAAATTGCTATATCATTATGAACATTCTTGCTTTGGATTGAATCTTTTTATTGTGCATGCATAAATAATTTGTTTCGACGTAGAAGTAATAATATCATCTATGTAGGACCAAAAAACAGCGAGCGCGGCGCAGCGCCTTCCAGATTTTTTTTACAACGTCCATCATCGTCTAAATATTGTATTTTTAAATTAGGTTTCACTAAATTCCTTGAATTGACGATTTTATTAATTTAGAATTACTAGTGACATTGAATGGAATTTCCGTTTTATGTTTAAGTCGTTCTGTCTACAATTTACAGTCATATGTGAATATAAATTATTACTTTTAATTTTCAGTGTCACAAATTTTACCAATTAATCGTTCCGAGTGAATAGGGTTTGAAATATTTTTAAACACAATTAAAAACTACATAAATATTTTCTTTATTTGAAACAAAAATTAAGTAACATCCGCCCCCACTTTGTAGGTTACGGCAATCATTTTCTAGACTTTGGGGGTCAAATCATATCAAAACAAACGACTTAATTTGTTACGTTTAGTTTCGTATTTGTAAATTTACTGCCTCCTTAATTTAAAAACCATTTCAATTTCTATTTATTTGAATATACGGGTTCGCTACACTTTTATTATTTCAAGTTAGCTCAGTTAGGCACTCGTCCTTTATTTTCTTTTTTCAGTTCAAGCCGATTCAGTCAGACAACCAAGGTTGCTCGTCCTTTATTTAATTCAACGTCCACATGTTTATATTCTTTCTGCTTCTTTATCGAGGCATCTGTTTTTAACAATTAGGAATTTCCTAAATGTTGCTAGTGAATTGTAAATAGGTAAGCCGCTGTTATTTATTGAAAGATAGAGGTATGTCCAAACTTATTTCTATTCGATATGGAATTTCCGTGCACATCCTTCCGAATACAATTTTATAAATACATTAGTTGAATGAGTTCACTATATTTCTAGAGCTAGTTGTTGTTTCTTTTATGATAAATAAAATGATATAAATTCGATCGGACCGTTGCAAAATCCTTATGATGAAAAACGTGCTTTCTCTTTTTACGGGACTGGCAGGTAATTGAAGGGCGATGTTCCTTTAATAGAAATTGTAGTATTTTCAGTCCGGTTTGTTACCAGTATTCTTCGGATTTTACTCTCTAATCCTTAGGATGTAATTAATATTTAATGTTAGTACGTGAGGAGCGGAGGATACAGATGGTTGTGTATAAACCAGCAATTTAATATTGTTCGCTACCTATATTCCTAGAAATTATTTATTAGAGTTATATTTTATATGGTTTGTGTGTACTATCGTTTCTTTTTTAAGCTCCCGCATCTACGACTGTTTAGCGCGGCATTCGCTTTCTTTCTCTTTCTTTCCCTTACTTTACTACTCCGTAATTCGGACAAGCACTCTGTTAGTGATTTAGTTCTTTTCTTACTGGATCGTCCTGCGTCTTACGGGTAACAAACTTGAAAAGGTTACTGACGAAATTTATTTAATTTTTATTTTTGTACCAATGTGTGTACTATATTCGGAGGTGAAAATGGGTATACAATAATTTTTTCATGTTTATTTTTTAGGGGCCGTTTTGTACAGGTGCGTCATCCTATTTTGCATTTTACAGAGGATTGCGCTGAACTCATTCTCTGTTATAAAGATACTGAGTTTAAATGAAAACTATATTAGAGAGTAGAAAATGTAGAACATTTTGTTCAGAAACCTACTTAACTCTAAATAAATAAAAAATAGGTGGTTGTTAAAGTTTTCAAAATAAAAATCTTCATTTTGGAGGTAGAAATTTGAAAGAAAAAATTAACTCATCTTTTATTTTCTCTCTGAGTTTTCTTTATAGTATACTACTTCCCAAAAAAGTTTCAAACCTGCAGCCATATCCCCTTTTTTAACAGGTCTTGAATTATATTTTGATCTGCATAAAATCGGTATTTTCAACCAGAAATACCTAAGAAGGAAAACACTTGAAAAATCGAAAATTTCAAAAAACATTCTTTAAGGTTAAAATTTCATCACTGAGACTTTATTGGTTTTGAGTTACATATTATTAAAACGACCTAAAATTTCAAGAATCACATACATACATAGATATAAACTATTGTGATTACAGGTCATAGCAAGATTATATTGTAGTGGTTTTTGTGTTTCGTTTGATCTATTTTTACATTTTCGTCTTTCTTCTATTAAATTCAGATAATCCTTTGTTATCCATGGTTCCTTATTTCCTTTTTGTGTGTATCCCAGAATATCTCTGGCCGCCATGTCTAAGCTGGATTTAATGTTATTTCATTCTGTTTCTACTTCCTCAGTATAAGAAATTTTCCCGATACCTTTAACAATCACTTGACTTTTTTTTTCAAATCTTTCGTGGATATCTTTATCTGTTAGTTTCTCAAAGTCAAAGTGCCTTTTTCCTTTCTTTATTTTTAAATTTGGGAGCTGCCTTCATAATTACGATGTTGTGGTCAGTGTCTATATCTGTTTCTGGGTAGCTTCTGTAGTCTTTCACTTGATTCCTAAACCGTTGTCCATGTAATTACTATGTACATCAATTACCTTTAGAATTCATCTAATCTAATATCATTTTCCTTAAGAAACAGTGTTAAATGTAACCGAATTCAATATGTTTATTTCACCTTAAGGAATGACAAATCATGTGCGTAGATTTTCTAGAAACCCTTAAAAAAGTTTAAATACAATGACTTGCACAAAAGAATTTTATTATGAAACTTAAATACTTAATCTAAAGATATGAGTCTTTCATAAATCACTGGATGATAAACAAATTATTTTAATTTTTACCGTTAAGTATCTGGTTGTTGATTTTAATTTATTAACATTGACTCTTCCAAAACATAATAACTACCATTTTTTAGATATCAATGCTTCATCCTCTTCTAAGTTGTTTTAATAAGTACACTTTTTATGCAAAATTACGAAACCATTTCATTCATGTACATTCATCAATCTTCCATTTAATCTCTATATTTTTAAGTAAACTTTATCTTATAACAGTTTTAGTCTGCAATAAATGTCTACACACGAATTTTAATTACATAATTAATGAGGGCTTCGTTCTTATGCTTCATAAATGCAATTGGATAAGGTTTTTTCTGTAGGAATTAACATTAGCATACGGATTTGAATAAATGCTTATTGGGCTTCATTTTTAAATCGATGTGTGCCATTAAAGGGTATTATTTTACATTGGTATCTCATTTTATGTGCTAATTGAATACGCTTATGTTTTATACAGAGCGGAAAAATTAAATATTGAGAAAATTTAATTTACTCGTTCTTCTTCTCTTTTGGTGGTAATTTTTCTACAGAATTTGGCGTTCAATGGCGTTCTATATATACCAAAATATAACAGATGGCGCTAACAACGTGAGGCAGAGTAGATTTGTTAGTTGTACGTTGCATATATTCTATTTAAAAGTGAAAATTAATATTTGATTGACGTTTCATATATATTTAATTGACAGTTGTTGAAGGTTTTGAATTTATTGTAGTAGGCTAAGACGTAATTTGATATTCACACTTTGGTCAATTTTAGCGGCGGTAAAACATTAGGTGGGGCTCGAATAGGTAAATAACTTCGCAACAAAATATTTGTTCGCCTAAAGGTGGGGCTCGATAGGGCTGATTCAGATTTGCAGAGGTTGTGTAGCTTAGTGGGGCACATCATTGAAGTTTATTTTGAAAATTAAAGGGACATGTCTGATGAGGAGAGAATCACGAGGTCAGGGAAAGTTTATGGAGTTGAGACTGGTGTGAGAGGGCAACCGGTGGTTAAGACTGTAGCAGCAGGGGATGCTAGGGATGAAGCTGGAGGATATGTGGAGCCGGAGGTGATTATTGTGAATTCAGGGATACATCGGGAGAAAATGAAATTGATAAGGGAAAAGAGAATATGCAGATCCAAGATGTGATGATGGTTTTGTTGGAATTAAAAGGGTCGTTAACTAAGTCGCATGAAGAATTGAGAGGATCATTGTTGGCCGAGGTTAGAAATTCACAAGCGGAAGTTAAGGAAAAATTTGATATGATGGAAATGAAAATTGAAGGAATTAATGTATCAATACAGAGCAGTTTGTGTTCATTTAAGGATGAAGTTCTGAAGGACGTAGAGGATAGAGTCCAGGTTGTAGAAGGAAGGTAACAACAGGTTTAAATGAATTAAGGAAGAGCTGTACATGGTCGAAGTTAGACAGACAGAAAAATTGCAGAATTTAGGTGAAATAGTTCAGATTCAGACGGAGGACAATATTAACTCTAAAAACGAAATTATAGGCAAATTGCGGGCGAGTCAGGAGGTGGCAGAGAAGCTGAGAAGGGATATGACGGTTCTGGGGAATACGGTAAATGGATTGTCTGGTCTTGAAGGGAATGTTAGACAGATGAGAGAACAGTTGGTTGAATTGGAAAGGGAAGAGTTGTTTGTGATGCAGGATACCAGTATAGGCTAGGAAAGAGACCTTGACGAGGTTTGAAGGCAGAAAGAATGAGCAGCCGATGGTCTATCTTAGCAAGTTGGACGAGATGGTAGAGAGTGAGCCTGAGAGGGTGAAGATGCAGATGGTGAGCGTGACATTGGGGGGTTGTGCAGAGAAATGGCACTGTATCGTGAGGAGGCAATATAGTTCGTACGAGGAATTTCGAAGGCTATTCATAGAACAATATTGGGAAACACGCATCAGGCTAATATTCGAACGGATTTAAACACTGGGAACTATAGGTCATACCAGGGATCGAGAGAAAATTATGTGATTGAAAAGTATAACCAGGCGCAGCACCTGATTCCTAAATTAAGAGAAGATGAAATTATATTATTGTTGTCAAGGCATATGGAGGCGGAAATAACTAGGGCCGTAGCGATACAAAACGTTCGGACTTTAAGAGACTTTTTGGAAATGATGCGAAATTATGACGTAGCTAGGACGTTTGAAACGAATAACAGGGAAAATAGTGATAATAGGAATTGGGATAGGAATAGGAATAGCACAGACTACCAGAGGACTGGGGTGCAAGGATACAATTATAGGGAGAATGGACAGGACAACTACAGAAAGCAATATCAGGAAATCAAGGAGAACGAATAATAATTGGGAACAACGTTTTAATAGAGACGATAATTATAGGGGAACAATGACTGGAACAGGACGGATAGGAATGACAGAGGTGTTGGACAGCAAAGGACGGGTTTTGGGCAGAGATGGCAGAGAGAAGGGAGCAGAGATCAACGGATCAGGGGAAATACCGACAGGGATTAGAGACCGAGAACGGGAGACAGATAGAAACTTGACGATCCAACACGTAACAACAAGAGACACGCGACAGAGATCGGAGGATAGGATAGAGAAAGTGGAGGTCCACGATGAACCCACGGTACAAAAAAACGTCGATTTATTAGTGTTAGGAAAATCAGATTTAGGGACACAGCATAGTATTAGTTTAGTAGATAAGTTGTTAGATAATAAGTTTGAAAGAAGGCGGGAGTTACCATTTATTCATATTAGTTTAGGGATTCTGTTTACACGGCATTGATAGATACAGGGTCGCAGTTATCGCTGGTGAGAGAGGAAATAGTTTTGAAACATGCAGAATTATTCAAAGGGAAAATTTGTAGGGTTAAGAGTATTAATTTATGGTCTGCGATTAAGAGGAAGTTAACTACGATAGACAAAGTTGTACGAGTATCGATTGTATTAGGAAGTACCAGACTAGGTGAAGTAGAGTTTTGGATAGCAAGAGGATTATATTTAGATTTTATTGTAGGGATAGATGTAATTGAGGAATTTGGACTGGTTATAGATGGTAAAGCACGAATGGTAAAGGTATTAAATTTAGAGAAGAAATGGGTGGTGCCTAAGGATAATCGGGATACTAGGGATGAGATAAATACAGATAGTATAGGATCAGGAAAGACTAAGAATAGAATTTATGATGGAATTGATGAGTTACGGTTATGTAATATATTTGAGAAGGTATTTGATGAGGAACAGATAGGATTAATAGGGGTGGATATGAAGGAAATGTTATATGAGGTGTTTAATAGACATGCAGGAGTTTTAGTAATGAGCCTAGGTTTGCGAAGGAGTATACGCATAAGTTAGAGGTCACAGACGAGGGAAGTTTTCGTACTAGGGTATATCCAATACCATTTGCATTAAGGGGTCGAGTGAAAATGAGATTAAAAGATGTTAAATAGGGAATTATTGAATCAACGAGAACACCCTATATCAATCCGGTAGTGGTTGTGCCTAAATCTGATAATTTAGAATTAAGAATATGTTTAGATGCTAGGAGATTGAATGCGATTACTAAACCACAATTTGAACAACCAAAATCACTAGATAATTTGTTATACAAGGTAAGCGAGATGAAAATTTTAGCAAACTGGACTTAAAGAATTCTTTTGGCTAATTCCTTTGCATGAGGAAAGTCGAGTATACTGGATTTAGCATTGAAGGGAGATTTATCAGTACAGAGTTGTTCCATTTGGTCTTTCAACGTCATCCGCTGCATTAGTTCGAGCCATGCAGAAGTTATTAGATGAGTACGAAGACTTCTGTACGCACTATGTCGATGATATTTTGATTTTTCTAAGAACGAGTTAGAACATTTAGAACATTTAAGAAAAGTGATCCGAAGGTTAGACGAGGGAGGTTTGAGGTTGAATTCGAAGAAGTGTGAGTTTTTAAGGACCAGGTAAAGTATTTGGGGTTTGTCGTTGGCAGCGAAGGAATTAGAATTTGTGAAAACGCTTGGACGAGTTGAAGAATTTGAAACAGCCAAGAAATTTGAAAGGTTTAAGAGGATTTTTAGGTGTATTAAATTATTACCGTCGATTCATACCAAAATATTCGGAGTTGTGCATTCCATTGTTGGAGTTGTTAAAAAGAACGAAAGGTGGAAATGGAACGAGCAAAGGAGCAGGCATTTCGGGAGTTGAAGGCGGTATTTTATAGGAACTGTCATTAAAATATCCCAATTTTACGGATCCATTTATTTTAAGGACAGACGCTTCGAGTTTTGCAATAGGGGCTGAGTTGGTGCAGGTTCAAGAAGGAGAGAAGTGCCAATTTGTTTTATTTCGAGGGCTCTGAAAGACTGCGAGACTAGGTATTCGACAGCGGAAAAGAGATGCTGGCAATCGTATATGCTGTGAAGAAGTTAAGATTTTATTTATTGGGTAATAAATTTCTGGTTGAATCGGATAACACAGTGGTCACGTTTCTGAAGAAGAAAGAGTTTTTGAACAGTCGATTGTATAGATGGGCGTTAGTATTGCAGGAATATGATTTTGAGATTAGACATAAACCTGGTAAAGAAAATGTTACGGCTGATTTCTTTAGTAGGAAGGATGAAGGGTTGCTAACGGATAGTAGGAATGGATTTTGATTGCATTGCAAGTGTTTGAAGATCTGGGAAGATGGTCGAATGCCAGATTTCATCGGATGCAAGCACACGAAGAAATAAGGGTGATCAGAGAAAAATTATTCAGAGAGAATTTAGAACAAGACAGAGGTTTTTATATGGTCGAGGGAGTTTTGGTGAAAAGGTTATGGGATGATGAATTATTAGTGTTAACGACACAGGTAGCCGTTGAGCTGATCCAGGAAATTCATACTACGTTTGGTCATATAGGGATTCGTAAGACGTTCTTGATATTTAGGGAAGCTTTCTATGCACGAAACGATAGAAAATTGGTGAAAAATTGCATAAATCTGTGTGAGACGTGTTTGTTAGGAAAGGATAAGAATGTGGTGTTGCAGAATCAAGTTAGATGTATAAGAGCGGAAGGTCCATTAGATATTGTGGCAATGGATTACTTGAGTAATTTGATACCGAGTAGGAACGGATATCAGCATAGTAGGGTAAAATCAAGGATCCTGCCCCCTCATTTCCCCCAGAATCCCTCATTTCCCCACACATCTGGACCAAATTTACATGTAAATTCGCACTATAAAGTCTTATTTTTTAAGAATCTCCTCCTGACTCCTCCTTGCTCTCCTCCTTGCTCGGAAACCCCAACAACCATTTTGATTACGTCACACCCGCATTCTTTCCACCCCCGAGATAAATCTTTCTCCACATTTCCACACACGAGATAAACCTACCTTGTTTGGTATCAATCAATATTAGAATTTTCTCAGCTACCCGAATTTTTAAGAATTTTTCAGATATCATCACCCCCAAGGGAGCTACCCCCATTTTAAGATTTCTTACCTGTAGCGACTTTTGAGCGTTCTTATAAATTTTTTTAGTCACGCGATACATCTTGTTAGCTTAGAATTTTATGCACATCCCGAATCTGCAAACAGATTTGAAATCGGACCACGCCCTGCAAAGTTATACCCCTTTAAAGTCCTGATCTTCTAATTTTGCTATTTGCTCTATAAGCAAACCTAACAAATAGTTTTCTTCGTCTAGCCATTGCAACTTTCAAGATAAACCTACCTTGTTTGGTATCAATTAATATTAGATTTTTCTCAGCTACCCGAATTTCTAAGAATTTTTTAGATAGCACCATCCCCAAGGGAGCTACCCCAATTTTAAGATTTTTTACCTGTAGCGACTTTTGAGCGTTCTTATAAAATTTTTTATACATGCGATACATCTTGTTAGTCTAGAATTTTATGTAGAATCCGAATCTGTAAACAGATTTGAAATCGGACCACGCCCTGCAAAGTTACACATATACCCTCTGCGAGATAAATCTTTCTCCACATTTCCACCCACGAGATAAACCTACCTTGCTTTGTATCAATCAATAAAAGAATTTTCTCAGCTACCCAAATCTCTTTAAATTTTTAGATAGCTCCATCCCCAGAGAGCTACCCCATTTTAAGATTTCTTACCTGTAGCGACTTTTGAGCGTTCTTATAAATTTTTTATACATGCAATACATCTTGTTAGTCTAGAATTTTATGTAGAATCTAAATCTGTAAACAGATTTATAATAGGGTCACCCCTTACCATTTTACACACACCTCTAAATTATAAATTTCCTGAGGCTCATACCTAAAAGAAAATCTAAAAACTATTCTTAAAACTTTTTATTACAGACAATTTTACTAATACAGTTTAAATTTTGTAAACCACATTTCTAAATACATATTCACAATTTTTCATTCTTAACCTAGAACTTCTCATATCGACTTGTACTTATTAATATTTATTTCTAAATAGAGCACCTTTTCCAAAGACCAACCGGACCCGCATGTTTCAAATTCCTCTGATTTTGTTCGCATGGTTTCGCTTAAGACCTCGTACATATTTTCCAGATTACTAGAAGACGTTATAACCACATTTTTTGTGTTAAAGGATTTCACATCGGTAGCCTCTTCCCCCATTTTGATGTAAACGCCGTAGAGTTCGCAATAGACTTTTACTGCTGTATGTTGTATTCTTTTTTCATTTATTAATCGAATAAATCGCTCTTTCTGCTTCCAAAGAAACTCGGGCACTCCATCGTCGACACAGGCATTCTTTATGCGATAGCTAGCCATACGGTTGTTAAACGCAGTGCTAACCATTTCTACACCATCGTCGCTAGTAGCGGTAACTGATGCATTTTTATGTCTGTTGCTCCTTAAATGTGCGGCATACGTAGTTTTTTCCATTTCGAAATCGCATACTTTACACATAATTCGTGGTTGTTTCGTACAAGGCCCTTTAACAGCTGGCGGAGCTGAACGTTTACGGCTTAATGACATGCCGTGCTGTTTTCCTTGTGTCGCAGTAAGTTGTCCATTCTCGTAAAAGCGAAACCGCAAGTCCCACAGTTTAAGTACTTTGCTGCGGACGGCTTAACCTTGAACGATGTTGCACCACGACATTTGTTCTGGTGCCGTATGAGACATTTTTCCAGGTATAGGAAGCACCGCAAGAGTTGCACTTAAAACGTTTGCAGATACCATTTTAGTACAAAACAAAATCCGCACTATAAGACTTGACTTGTAAGCGAACTAACTTATAACTAAAGAGTTTATTCTTGCGTACCTGCTTTATGTACCCTATAGAATGCAAACCGAAGGTTTCCGAAGACACCCGAACGAAGTCTCGGATTCATCGGGGGAACTAAATGACGTCATCTTGAGCCAATCTTCGCTGCTCGTCCAATACATTTAGCGCCAATGCATGCACCTGGTTCGCTTCGTCGATGGTGCGAATGCCGTTAGTAGAAACACCGGAAAACGTCTTCCATGTTATACGGATCGTGTGCATATTAAAAATCCAAAAGAGCGGTAGCACACGCACACAAATTGTGTGCAAGTCGTGCTGTATAAGATGCAGTGCTACTATAACCAAAAACACTTTAAACCATTACTAAGAAAATACCAACTTGCTGTCTACAGGATACTTACAACAATTTAATTTTAAATAACTTCTACGTCATACTTTAGGAAATGATAGGCTTGAATATTTTCCAAATGAATCACCAAGCGAAAGTATATGCTTAGCGGTATTCAAATTACCCATTAATTTCCCATTTTTACGACCATAGTTAATTATAGATTAAAATTTAATTTGTGTACGTTCGAGCTTCTCGTAAACTAACATATTTTATAGCAACAATGCGCTGTATAATACATGCATACCCCTTCTCTGCGCTACTGCTATTCTTGTAATTGCTAGAAAAAGTCACTCTCCTTTTTACTGTTAAGACTGGGCAAAGCACCATTTTTTATACTTTCTATAGCACATCGCACACTTTTTCGTCTGATAATTATGCTTCTGTAGGCTTTTACACTTTCGCATAGCTCTCGACCGCATGTAATGATTTCTAGAACCGGTAAGTACTCGATATCGTCCAAATAGAGAATTAGATGCTCGATGTCTGTCAACTTCCAATTCCCTCGTAAAAGGTAGAAAAACTCGGTCAATCATCCATTAAACTTCGACCCGCTACCGTTTTGATAATTTCCAAACATTTTTCGAACGATAATGGGCTGAGAATTTTAAACCTCCGAGGATCTTTAAGTCGTGGTCAATTACACATCCGAGCTACGCGTAAACTAACATATTTTGCAGCAACTGTATAATACATGCATACCCCTTCTCTGCGCTACTGCTATTCTTGTAGTTGCATGTCCATTCCTTTTGAGGTATATGCTCGTTATAAGTTGTAAGACCCTCGGTTTTACTTAACTACAATTCGTGAGACCCTTTAATCTTTTTAATCGTATCTTTCTCGCCTACAATACAGTAGGACTTAACATTACTACCAACAAATTCTAATACTGGACCCCCATTAAATACGTCTTTAATTTTCCTACAACTTTTTGTTGACAAGTGTTATATTGTATTTAATATACGCGGGTAGTCACTCTTTTAAGATAAATATATTTTGCTAGGTATCAACTAATATTAAATTTTTCTAGGAACCCCAAATCTGTAAATAAATTATAAATAGAACCAACCCATACAAAGTTATACCTTTTAAAGACTAATTTTGCCCATCTTTATTTAACGCCATCTTTAAAACCCTTTTTCGCTAACCGAGACATATGCTTTAACTAACCATTCCCCTAGAAATCTAAAACCGATGTGCCCCGCGAATACCGCGTGGAGATAACACGTATACTCTGTCAACCAGGATAGAAGCAGAGGAAGGATTTGGAAGGTGGGCGAGGAACTTAAAAATTATGGAATTTAAAAACTAATATATACAATAGATTTACAAAATCTATACAACTATCTTATATCTTTATGCCCCCATGCGTAGATTGTTGTACTATTAGGAATGATGTACCTTTTGTCATCTTCTACCGATAAACTAATTTTATTAATAAGCTGCGTATGCAAACCGTATTTTTTACTCCGGATACATACGCAGACAAGTACTCCACACCAAATAAAGAATTGGATGCTTGGTAACTGTTAACTTCCGCATCCCTCGTGTACGCCTAAGCACGCCTGTGCCCATGCGCACCCCTGCGCGTGCACACCCCTGCCCATGCGCGCCCACTGCGCGTGCGCACCCCTGCCCATGCGCGCTGCCCATGCGCACCCCTCTCTGTGCGACTGCTATTTCGTGGTAACGTCACAGCCTTTTATAAATAAAGAACAATGTTATATACTATTATAAAATGTTTATTCTGACATTATACATAACAAATTTAAAAAACAACTAATTTACAAACTGCGGAAATGTGCACAGGAAGTACTCTAAGATGTACAGCAACACCTATCTACTCAGATGGTAAAGATGATAAAGAAGTTTGTAAAAGAAGTTTTAGGATGCAAAAACAAAAGTTTAATATTGAGGAAATGAACTCTGCAAAAAATAATGAACATGCTCGTCATAAACTATCAGAGCAAATAATAAATGAAGCAAGTTCTATGGATTACACTCAAATTCTGAAGATGAGGATTCAACACAGGAAAGCAATAGTCGGGACACTAAAATACCGACGTATATTCACTTTAATGTGCATGGGCTGATTGAAAGACTGCAGTTGCTAGTTACTGTTGATTATCACAACCATCGAGATATGCATAACCTAAATGAAATTATCTCTATAATATCTAAACTTCGACAAAAAGGGATTATAAAATAGAACGACAACAAAGTTAGATGGGGGTAAATATTTATACATAAAATATTTATTGAAATTGTAAAATTGGAATAGTCTGCATTTGCATTTTGATAAGTAAACATCGTAATAAGATGAGGGGAAAGAATTATATCCTTAGATGCTATAAAAATTTTAGAAGAAGTTGTCAAGGAGATGAAAACAAGTTTATCAAACAATTCAACTAGCCAACATTTGAATGGTATGTCTAATGAATCTCTGGTAAATACTAAAATAGTGCAAGATAAACCTACACATGATAATGTTGATGCGAAAGATCAGAACATAGACTCCAAGTCAGACGTTTCTGACAGAAAAAGAAAGAGACAACTTAAATCGTATACTAAAGAGGATTTAAATAAAGCCCTTGACGAAATAAACAAAGGATGGATTACTGGTTCAGAAGCATCCGAAATCTACAATGTTCCAAAAGCTACACTCTATACGAAACTCAGATCAAAAGAAAATCGTGTGCAAAATCTGGATATGTATACTACACATTTACCAATTAAAAGGAGGAAAAAGTGACTTTTGTGTGTATTAGTTTTAATGAATAAAAATATATTTCTATGTGAAGTGTACCTGTTAAGTATTTGAATTGAAATATAAATATTGTTTCAAACGTTTTGGGTTTTATTTAAATATAATGGTATTGTTAGGATGCAATAAAAATACAGGGTGCGCGCGCGCAGGATGCGCATGGTCAGGGGTGCGTAGGGCACATTACGAGATAGAGGTCTTGGTATAAAATTTCCAGTTTTATGTTAAAATTTTCTAAATCAGAACTACTAAAATTTCACCAAACCCCAAAATATTCGAAATCTAAAGTAGTTACAAAAATGCCGAATGTATTCGCTCTGTTGCTCCAGACACCTCAACTTCATTCACTAATAATATGCATAACCATACCCTAATAGCTTCGCATACTACATTAAATGCAGTTATGATGACAGGGCATATGTTGGACACCCTCATATCGCTTACATCCTCTTGATTAGGAATAGTTTTGTTATCCGATCTAGCTCGGATTAAATCCGCAATTTCACCCTATTCTGATGGAGATAAATTCGAGGAACTTTAACATTAATACGCCCCACAACCAGACCTAAATCCGATTATGCAAATAAAGAAATAGTTTAATATTATTACAATATCACAAAGTTATACGCAACAACAAATTTTAAAAAACTTGGGGCACCAAATATTTCAACATTTTCAACGTTATTTCACAAATTCCAGCTACTTTTCAAGATAATTGTATTATTATTAACCGTTTGAGCACATTACACCCTAAAATAGTCTTTTATGCTAACTTGCAAACAAATCAAGATAGCAGAACCTATACAAAACACTCATCATCTATATATTGGGAGGGGTTAGCAATTGCGTTAGCATACCGAAATAGTGCATGATATATACCAGAATACAATTAATTGTTTCTGTATTATCATCTAATAAAGGTACATCATCGAATATTATAAAAAAAAAAAATCTGAATTTTAATTATGTTAAACAAGATGTATGTGCTCTAACATATTTATTCTTATTCACACCCCATGTAAATTCTCGCTTATAACTAAAAAGATTCTATTATACCCACCCGGTATACCAACATTTCCTAATACACCTGAAGTTAATTTAGCACAGCGAGGACTATCAATTATATCATCTATAGAATCCTCAGTTGACAACACATCTCCATTATATATTAATAATCGAGCGGGTCCTAAGGAAACACTAAAATAAAAATAAATATATAAAAATATTAAATAATCTATCGATGCATACATACCTATAATTAAAACTACCTCCTACACCAAGCATTCGTATTATAAAATATACATCAAATTCGTTCTGATCATTGTTAACTGTTTTTAAAATTGATGCTATAAAATATTTATTGAAACACCGCATCAGAACGGTCCATAACCGATAACCAGTACTGCGAAACCTTACAATTATATCAGTCATATTTATATGACGAACAGCCAATCGAGTATGGTTAGACTGGAAATGATTATATATATCTTCCAAACTACCCTATTCATTTATCATAATTAGTAAACACCATATATAATATCACACCTATACAATACCTCTAACTGGCACGCCTCATCCAATAGAGGACATTTATAACGTTTTAACGTACAAACGGCTTCATGCTCCTTTTATCTTGAAGCTCACCAACAAACTGACATCCAAATTCTGTATTTTCACAATTAAATATTAAATATCTTCCTAACTCCTCGACTGCTAAGTTTCGAGCATTTCCTAAAAATACATATATTATAAAATCATTTTCCACTCTTTTCACCTTACCCAACGGTACTCTACATACAGCGCATGAAACTATTTTTTTTATACACTTATTACAATGTATATGCCCATTCATACACTGCATAATGGGTGGCAATGCAATGTCATAACAGATAGGGCATTTAAATAGCGCAATAAGTCGATTATTTAGCTCGGTATTCATAACTACTACTCACAATCTATATTTTATACTGGTATAAGGTGAACCTTCGCAGCAGACAGCAGAAAATAGACTGAGAATGAAAAATCATAAACCTACTCGTATGAATTATTACTAACCCGAAATATTCCTAGATAATTACAGCGTAAATTAGTTATTATATATTATGAACTAAACTAAGCTTTCCCGCATTAGGTAAATGGGTGATATTAAGAAGTAATGCGCTTTCACTCCTCATTTAAGCAGTTATCAATAGTATTATACATGACTCTATGTTTGAATATAATCCGTTTACGGAAATTGTTAATAGATTTATAATTGGATTGTTATGTTCAGGGTTTTGCAAAAAATAGGAATCTCTCATAGGGATAGAAAAATTTAAAAACCAAGTGTGGACCTAGGTTAGATAAAAGGAAAAATTAATAGGTTAGGTCAGCACCGCAGCGCTGACCTAACCTATTAATTTTTCCTATCACATTTGTTCAAAAATCCAATTTATTAGGAAATAAACAAACACCAAATTTATTTCATTCAGATTAGAATAAGGCCAACAACAATAGTACGTGATTTGTTGGACGAAGATTCCTGGGATTTCTGAAGTAAATGCATAGGTACAATAAGAATTTGCGTGACCAAGAGCATCGCTTCATGCAATTAAAATACATACAACTGGTAAAATTCCCAAAATGACAAGTGATAATACACTTGGTCTCGCCCACCACGTGGGGTCAACGAATCAGAAACTAAAGGGGGCCGATCCTATAAATATCTTAACAATTGAATATTGAGTGAGTATACTTTGAACCTGGTCACTATACTCAAGTGTGATAAATATTTACGTGAAAGTTATGTGAAAATTATTTTAAAGAGTGTATAATTGTGCAAAGAGAGCCGTACTTCTAAAAATACGGCTCTGGTTAAATACGTCTGATGAAATACCTTCTAATTAAATACCTTCTGGTTAAATACGTTCTGAATAATTACCATCTGATTAAACACCCACTGGTTAAATACCTTCTGATTAAATACCTTCTGAAGAACTACGTTTTAAATTACATTCTGAATAACTACGAAACTTTTAATAACGATCCATTACGATCTTAAATACAATTTTGGATACGAAACTCTGGAAAATGCTGTCTGTTCAAACAATTTAATAATCTCTGAAAATGGTAAACCTCTCATTGGAATAACGACTTGGATACTAAATTTTGGTTGGATGTCGACTTCAATTCCTAGGAATGCAGAGATCCTACAAAAACCACTTCAGTTTAGATATTTTTTTGATGATCTATTTTAAAACTGTTTTATTTCAATAATAATTTAAAAGTGTAAGAGCCGACAAATTGGGGTTTCTTGAATATATTTATGAAAAGCTATAGACATTTTTGAAACGATTCAACAGGTCTCTAAATGTAATAAAATCTCGTTTTGCTGGCTTCATTTTCTAAAAATTTAATAGATGTAAATAATTCAAAAAGGGAAAAAGTTGTAAATATTTAATTTTTAGACTGTGTATTGTGGAATTGCTTAATTTAATTGAATCAGCTAGTCGAGGCAAAAGAAAATTATAAATTAACATTTTCACAAGTGGTTAAGCAATATAAGGGTTAACACAGCATTTTTATGTACGCCCAAGCTGTGGGGCGAAGAAACACAGCAATATATATATATATATATATATATATATATATATATATAATAAGTTGTGGGTTTCAGGTCTGCTGGATTAAAGAATACTCTTTTTTATCACCTAAATTTTCGGATATATTTCTATCCTTTTTCAAAGGTGTAAATTGAGGTTACTAATAAATTGGCGTTGTATAAATATATAAATCAAACTTTCAAAAAAATTGTCACTATATACAGAAATATGAAAATTTTTTATGTTATACTTATGTTTTTTATGTTTTTAGTTTGTAGAATTGTGCTTGCCTTATATATTTATACAACGCCAATTTATTAGTAACCTCAATTTACACCTTTGAAAAAGGATAGAAATATATCCGAAAATTTAGGTGATAAAAAAGAGTATTCTTTAATCCAGCAGACCTGAAACCCACAACATATTATAAATAAATCTACAGCAAGGTCATTAACTTACAAAATATATTTATATATATATATATATATATATATATTTATATATATATATATATATATATATAAAGTAAGATGTATCTGTAAACAAACTTATGAAAATAATAAGAGCTATTGACAAATACAAATCGGGCTGGTAGTTATATAGCCATTAACAAAACATTAGCTTTATTACTTCACAGGGGAGGAAACATCCACTGACCAATGGTTTCGGCTTGTTAGCTTCATCAGAGTGGAATAGTTCCCAAGAACCCTATGAAGTAATCGAAGCTATTATAATGATATAATTTCGAAACAATCACTGTACTATGGCAAAAGTAAATAAAACCGCCATCAGGTGATAAAACACCAACACTACTAAAATGTGGAAGTACAGAATTGAACCGAAACTACATAATAAATTTTATAGATGACTTATAAAAGTACGTCTGGCCTTTGAGATTTGCGGAATGTTACAGCAAAATTTATTTGCAAACGTAACAAACCTTCTCGTGGCGACACCCGGGTTCATGCTTTATATGCTTTATATACTATTTCTTATTGCGGACTGCAAATAACTTGTTTATATATATATATATATATATATATATTATATATATATATATATATATATATATATATATTACTCATATTTAGACCAGGGTAGAAAATTAAATAATCACATCAAATAATTTTAATCACCGTGTATAATGAATATTATTAGATAATACGCGTTATTAAAACCGTGAAGCATAAAATTTATTAGTTTCATTAAACATAAGAGATTTAAATCATGTACAAGACGCTTTATATCAAAAGAAGCAGTATTAAAAGCTCTGCGTGTAATGTAATTATTCCTAAACAAATGGAAATTACGTGCAAAATTTATCTTAATTAACTCTATTTCAAGTAACCGGTATTGAACAAAACGTACAGATAATATCTACAGAAACTTGTAAAACCCAATAAAATGCAAATCCTAGAAGTGTTAGTTAGAAGTAGGATGTTTGAACACACCTGCGTATTTTAAAAGGCAATTTCAGTTTAATTTGTTTAGATAAACATGTCGATTCTAAGGATATTGGAAACGGTCAGATGCTTTAGCACGAAATACAAAACAGGGTTTATTTAAAAAGCTCATTCGGCGAAAAGTTTGCAGATAATTAATGTTTACAAAGAATCTTGGAGAAACCGGGGCTTAATATTCACGAGAAGGTGCGATACGGGGTTATTAAACCCAGATAGTCCACATGGACTAAAATATAATCGATAATAAAGAATATCAATTTGCACCAATACGAACAGGTTAGAAAAGGAAAGAGAAAATGCGTCAAGCAAAGACACATATAGTAAAAGGCGTGATTTAAGCAACATCACGAGGGTCACAATTGGTTGAAAATAGGATGCAAATTTCAGAGGTAGAAACAACAATTTCTGTACAAAATTAATTAGTTTTTCTCGGGCATGTTTGCGTGCCGTGTGAGAATTTCTGAGATTTAAATGGGGCGAGTGAAAAATTCGTAAAAACCGACGCGCGAGCGACGGACTGGGAACATAGAATGAGAAATTCCTAAGAATTGTCCGTTTTGAGGACAAAAGCGACGTGCCGGCTATTCGCTATATATACCGGGGGTAATATGAATTTTGGCCTCTTAGACTTTTGACTATTCGATGCGTTAAAAGCTCTTACATCCGCGACTTGATTCAAGATGTTAAACAGTGCATTTTAGTTTGATAAAATAATTTAAAATTTTGCTCGTATATTTTAGTGATTCAAAATAGTTTGTTATTTACGTGCTAACATGAATGTACTTCAGTGCACTTAGATACAAGGTAATAAAATTTAGTATCACTGTACCAATTAGCAAAATTTACAACGACAAATGTATACACAAAAGTAGGCAGTTTTGGCGTATATTGGTGAAAGACGCATGAATTTCTCTGCTATTTTTCGGGGTGTTAATAATTAAATGGTTCAAATACGTGTCTGGATCCACGAAACAAGGGTCAGATATACACAGATGAGTTCCGGAAAAGCCCAGAAACAACTTTAAATAAATGGTGATGGAGAAAATTTTAAAAGCGTTGAGAATTAGAAGCCGTAAATATAATCCTGTTGGAATGGTGTGATTAACTAAAGGGACGATGTACATTGAAGCTACGAGGACTGTAACCTTCAGGTAAATTATACTATTTTGTTTGACATTTTTGTGTGTGTTGAATAACTTTATAATTGATTTACTTTAAATGGACATTAGTGAAATTGTACTAACCATAAAATTTTAATTTTAAGATGAAATTTGCTTGTTTAAGTAGAAAGGGGTGTATTTAGTATTGATGTTCTGAATTATGATGAAACTTTGGGTATGTCTTTGAGCTCAATTAGACGAACCTGGTTAATTAACGTAAAGGGGTGGTAGATGCTCCCTTTGTACTCTGCATATATTGTTATAGTAATTAGTAGGCATCCAACAAGGACTTTAATTCTGGATGCACATTAAAATGATAATAAAATTAATCTTGAAATTCTTTTTAAAACTGAATTTTATGCTGAAATTTAATTTGAAAATTTAATGTATTCTGAATATTGATGTAAATAGAGTTAACGTTGATGTTTGTGGTAGGAATGTGTTGTTTAATTTTATGAATGAGGAGGTTTATAAAATTAGGTGAGCAGCCGAGGCGAAAAGAGGATCACAGCAGTTTATGACGCCCAATCGGTGGGACTAGAATTTTTTTGTTGAAAGGACCCAGTTCCCGCATTCACAGGAGTATATCACAGCAATATATATATATATATATATATATATATATATATTTTTAAGATGAAATGAAAACCCATCTTTGTATGTAAAGTTGAATTACCATTTAAATCGAACTAGTAATTGAAAACCACTAAAAGAACGGCTACAGCAGGATTTGAACCTGCGACCTCTGATTTTCCGGATCAGCGCTCTAACCAACTGAGCTATCTAGCCTAATTGTTTAGATGTTGCTATAATTAATACTACTGAAGCTTGGCTCTTGTTACCGATTTTCAATTACGTCTTGCATTTAAGGGAATTGAATCTAGATATATACATAATTCATGTACTAATAACTTGATCATCTCATTTTGCAACGTTCGGATAATACAAACATGTAATTATATGTATACGGATAGTACATAGTTTATACGAAGAGCAAAGAGCTATAATAGAATTAGAACAGTAATGTAAAGAAGTAAATATGAGGAAAGGAGTAAGACAGGGATGTACGCTACCTTTGTTAATTTTGATCTTGTATCGAAAAGGTGTAGATTACTGTCAAATGCAGGAAGACATTTTGAATTATTATGCAGGGACAAAAAATTGATATGCTTAGATTTGCGAATGATATAGAGGGATTAACATCTAGCAAAGAAGAGTTAGTAGCAGCTATTAATGACACGGAAACAGTACTAACAGCGAAATATGGTATGGAATTCAACAAAAATACTAGTATGTAAACGAGGGGAAATAAGTAAAAAACCATAATACAAATAAGAAACTAGAACTTACAAGAAGTTAGGGATTTCTGCTATTTAGGAAGTCAAATAATGCAAGATGGGAAAAGTATAAAAAATATAAAATAAAGATAGTTCATGCTGATGTTTAACAAGAAAAAGCAACTGCTATATTTAAGGACAACAAACATAAAAAGAAAGAAGAGATTGTTGAAAGCGTATGTGTGGAACACAGCAGTGTACGAAACTTGGACAGTAGGAAAAGCTTTGGAATGTGGTGCTACAGACGTATGATGAAGATGTCATGCACAGACAAAGTTAAGAACAAAGAGGTTCTAGAAACGGTAGGGGAAGAAAGGAATATGTGGAAAACATTAAAAATTTGGAGAGATAGATCACATACTAAGACATGGAAGCAGAGATAGGAAAAAAGAGAGGTAGAGTTAGAGCTAGATTAAACTATTGCACACAGATAGTGAAAGATGGACGTTTAACTAACCCTTGGGCCGTCTTTACTGTAGCTACACGAACGGTATCATCCCTACCAGGAAGAACATCCACTACTCTTTCTAAATGTAGAGGGGGGTTATTTTTTTCCTTTAAGAGGGCAAGCGAATCAATAGGCAGGGTAGCGGAATTCCTTAACTACTTACCTTTCTGTTGCAGCGTGTGCAGGTAATCAACACTCCATTTTTACAAAACCCTTGTTGCATTTGCTGCAACAGTTGCCAGCGATTTAAACGAGACGGGTTTATGGACAACAAATCATGCGGTTCGCAACTCTGCGCAAAGTGAACGTGAGTTGAGAATCGCTTCGACTTGAATCAATACCGCCGAGAATTCTTCAAACGACAAAATTTGTTCACCGGTTAATTCTTTTCAAATGGGATTTCACCGATTTAATCCCGACCTCCCACAACCCACCAAAATGAGGAGCAGCAGGAGGGTTAAACACAAATTCGATACCCTCAACACCTGCCGAATGGTGCATCAATTCAGAGATTTCATGAGAGGCCCCAACGAAATTGGTGCCATTATTACAATGGACTTGAATACATTTGCCTCATCGAGCAATAAATCGAAGTAAACACCCAAGAAAGCGTCTGTCGACAAGTTAGACACTAATTCCAAATGGATAGCTTTAGTGCTGAAACAAATAAATAAACAAATATACGCTTTCAGTGATTTTGCGCCACGACACCGATTCATCGTGACAGAGAAAGATCCACCAAAGTCGACTCCCTTATATAAAAACGCCTTACTTGGAGTTAACCTAGAAGCTGGTACATCCCCCATGGGGGGCATAAAGCCACAGGGTTGACACGAAAACAACGATTGCAGGATTTCAAACATTTCCGAATAACCCTCTTTGCGGACAAAATCCAATAACTTTCAGTTAATAAAAATTGAGTTGTTCGATTTCCAGGCTGTAAATGTCTTTAATGACAATTTAATATAATAATTTCTGTCAATCGATGCGACCGAGGAAACAAAATTGGAAATTTTGCATCATGCGATAACTCTGAATTACGCAGGCGACCGCCCACCCTCAACAAATCACTACTACCTAGAAACGAACTACTAAGGCTACGTAGTTGTTTATTAACAATTTTTCTAGTTTTAATATTTGCAATGTCTGGGGCAAAAACATTTGTTTGAACTCTTTTAATCAATAAATGTATAGCCTTTTGCTGCCGAGCTAGGGACAAACCATCAGAATATTTTGAACGCAAATCCACCGGACATTGAACATTACGAATGAAATGACGAATACATGTAATAATCCTACAAATTTTCTGCAGCTTTGAAAATTTATCCAACAACAGATCTAAGAAATTCTCAGGTATAACGCCTGTTAACATCAGAGTACGATATTTGACGTCCATCTGAGATGAGTTGATAAGCTTTGGCAGCGACGTCACTGGCCATTCTTCGCTACGACGCACTAACCAGGAAGCACCTGTCTATCATAATGGATGATGAAAAGTCCACATGAGGCACAATCTGGAGGGTTGTCCTGGGACGTAACATGAAACCACGAAGATGGAATACGTTCTTGAATATGCGAAATGCGATTGCTAACAAATGTCTTCCACTTATGCGAGGAAAACCGAATCCAAGACAAAACAACAGTGGAATCTGACCACGCGAAAATATTACTAAATGATAAGCTATCTGTATAAGTATTTTTGACGTATTCTACTAAATCTGGCAAGAGTACGGCAGCACATAATTTGTGATGGGGCAATGAAACGCGATTAGTAGGAGCAGCCTTCGATTTCGCGCATACTAATGACATGGCAATATTACCTTCAGGCAATATTACCTCGCTTCAGAAGCATGCAACTCCACCTTTTTAAAATTATTACATACGATGCGACGCGAAATTTCAATATTCGAAACCGCTGGCAATTCACCCAAAAAATTTTCCCATTTTTCTACGACTTCTAATGGCGGCTCTTAGTCCCAACCAAGACCTAAAAGCCAAAGATCTTGAACTAAACGTTTAGCGAAAAGTACTGAAGGCGCTATCAAACCGAGAGGATCAAAAATTTTGCGATAGCTGACAAAATATTACGCTTAGTGCAAGTGCGCTCTTCAGCATTTAAGTTGTATAAAAATACATCTGTAAGAGGGCGTCACGAAAGACCCAAAATTTTTATTGAGCCACTATCTTTATCTTGAAATGTAATTGCTTCCGAACTGACCAGGAACTTCTTCAAGTTGGTCATCATTTCCGGGCAATTACTATTCAACTCACCAATTAATTGATTAGCAGCTTCAATCGAATTGCATCCAGTGACTAAATCATCAACATCGCTTGCCAATACCGATGACGCGAAAGGAAAGTTAATCGATTCTAATCTTGCCAATTCTTGAACGGTACGTAAAACCAAAAAAGGAACGACGAAACTCCATAAGTCACAGTATTTAATCTAAAGTTCATAATAGGATCCGACGGAGAAAACGTTGATAATCTCGATGAGTAATTTTAACCAAAATCGGCCGATACATTTGTTTAATATCAGCTGTAATTACGATAGGATGTACACGAAAGTGCAATAACAAAACTGCAATGTCTTTTTGTAGAGCAGCACCAATGGCCAAGCTATCATTTAACGAATTTCCAGATTGATCCTCACGCGAAGAATCGAAAACCACGCGCAATGTGATGGTAGTGCTATCACGCTTATGTTCAGCATGATGGGGAATGTAGTACATCCTTTCATGAACTGACGAATTTTCAGGCGATTCCACTTGATGTGACTGCTTTTCAAATAATCCTCCATAAATTTTTTATAATCCGAATACAATTCACGATTTTTTAGCAAACGACGTTCTAATGACAAAATCTTTTAATAGAAATTTCATATGCTGGAGACCTTGCTCCCGAGGGGCTGACTACACACGATTATGCATCAGACACCAACGACGAATTCAAGCCAAGTCCTTGAACAGTTACAGTGGCTCTCCGTTTCTTTAAACCTAATTTCTGACGGCACCTTTCAGTCATAAAACTTTCCATGGATCCGTTATCTAAAATTATGCGAACAGGTTGCAATTTTCCTATATAATCGAGCACCGACACCATTGCCGTAGCTAACAGCGTGGTTGTATATTCTAATGACGTCGAAATTAATGAGCTAGTAGCAGGTTGTTCATGCACAACCGCCGACGACATTGTCTTCACAAGGTCTACTAGTAGAAGTAAGTCTAGGCGCTGCTCTCCGAGGAGACGCTGAACTTTGACGATGAGTTTGTCTGCGTGGAGAGACTGATTTTTCTCCTTTATCGAAGTGAAGTAACGAATTGTGTGACTGTTGATATTTTCTACACGACCAATCCAACTTACAATTTTTTACCGAATGCGAAGTATTTAAACATTTAATACAAAGATTTTTAACCTTTACCACCTCAAATCTTTCTTGAGGGGTTTTATAGAGAAACTGCTTACATCTATGATGCACACCTTGACACAGACTACAATTTTTACCATTATTGGTGGTACCAATTAAAGAAGTTTTAGCCAAAGTGCTAACGAACTTTCCTTTTTCCTTTTGTTTCACGAAATCTCGAGATTGTGAGCATGTTCCTGAAGCAAGATCATTTATTTCTAATACTTTACATTGTTTTTCAATGTACGACCTTAAATCTTTGAACGAGGGAATCTCGTTACTATTTTCTAATTCGAAACGCTTTAAAACGTTTGTATCTAATTTTTTCGATAACAGATTAAACAACATGAAATCTTTATAGATCTATTTCCATCTGCTTTAACGCGAATATATTTTCATCAAAACAACTAATTAATTGCCGGAGTTCCGTGTGCGAGTCTGAGGAACTGACCTTATGGTATGTTTCGGGAGCATTAAAATATGTCGAAAGTAATAACCTCTTGGACTGAAAACGATTAATAATGATTTCATAGGCTTTGTCTCATGCAGAATTGTTTAATGACAAATGTTTTATTAACGCTCGAGACGAATCATGTAGTGTATCTACGAGATAGCAAAATTTTTCCAAAGCCCGAAATACAACCTGAGAACCTCGGGACTGATAGGTGTTTCAAGCGAAGACCATTATTTATCGACAAAGGATCATTCATATTTTCCACCTACGGCTTATTTTGTACGAGATCTAATTCACATTGTTCAGCGATAATACGAATATCTAAAAGATAATCATCGACTTTCACTCTAAGAGCCGAAAATTCGTCCAATTGTTCTCTTTCTTCATCAAAGAAAATATCCTTGCAAAAAAAACTTGAAATGAGTTTCAATTTGCTTGACGCTTTTCATCGATGCTCTAATTATAGCAATCGATACATTTTCCTGTTTATTAATCTTACTACATATATGATCCAACCGTTTTACTACAAGCCTCGATTCAAGAATAGCTTTATCAATTGATATAATCATATTTGATTAATGAACGACAATAAAAATTAACGTAAAAACAATGCGTACTTCAATACGCTACGGCAACTAATTAAATTTCTCGCTCGACAAAACGTTTAATGTTTCAAAATAAATGCCAACAAACAACCCCTTTGTTATACCATCCAATAAGTTGGATGACCCAATTGGTGCATCAAACTTGTCGACGAACAATAAGGTAAAAATTTAAATACATCCCTCATAAATATAGTAGATATCCGAAATTTTTACAAAGTACATAAAAGTACACCGACCGACCATTAATCCTTGCGACAAAGAAAAAGGGATGTATTATAAATCTACCGTTATACCCAAATGTTTCTGCTATTAAATGTGCGAACAAGATGTTAGCCTCTTTGCAACACGCCCAAACATATCAAAACTACGACAATTATTAAATTAAAAGTATTAATGAGGAACGACAGGAATAGGAACTAATTAATTAATCAAGTAATCCGGCGTATGAAGGCAGTATTTGTTAACGCGCGAGGGATCATACAATTTTTTATATGGACTTAACCTCAGACGTATTCTATTGTCCTATAAGTGTCGTTTCTACTCTTCAACGAAGTGGACTGTATAACTAATTGATTGGACGTGTTACGTACGGACTATCACTATCACATTCGGCGACACTATTGACTTAACTCACTTTACCGAACCAAGACAACCGTTTCTCTTCGATGTCCATGAGCAAGTGTCTGTCACAATTCCTTTTTCAACTTAATTTCCACAGGCATAAAGGAGGTTTTATGAAAGGATATAATGGGACAAGGGATGACAGCTTTGCTGTTTGATTTACAACTACGAATTTACGACTTAAAATTAAACACAACGTGCGCAAAGAGACCAAACAATAATATAGGAAGATTATATACTCTTGAAATCAGGAAGAAATTCTCTACACGTCATAAAAATCTAATACGCCATCCATAAGAAATAAGAAAGTTGATGGTGGTTTAAAAGAAGTTATAAAAAATTTAATAGCTTCAGCTGCTAGAAAATAAAAAATTGTCCCAAGAATGTCGTTACGATTTTCTAATATGTTTTCAAATAACAAAGTTACAAATAAACAACGAAAATCAACTTCTTGATTTTTTTTACCATAACAAGGAGACAAATGTAGTTGGTGAAATTTCTTTATGACATATTGTTTAGTACAAAATTCTGCAGAAGTGCCAAATTAAAACCTACCCGCTATCACTTATATTAAATGAGATCCACATGGTTGCCCTCGAAATTAAAACCTCCTGTACATTGAAAGCACAAAATAATATACACCTCAAAATTTGGGACATTTAAAATCTATTGCACAGCTGACCCTTAAAATCTAATTTTAAAAATTCTTTTTTCTTGCCTTTTGCTGCAAATTCAGTTATTTCATCATCGATCTTCATGTTTTTGTCAGTGTCATGTTTTATTGCCGAGAAGGATTAATCATGTAATCTATCTTGTGAAGTGCTGTTTGTAGGATAATTTTTTAATTTTGAGAAAGATCTCTCCACAAGTGCTACAGGTAGTTAAGTACATTAAGATTGTTATTGTGTTTCGAAAACTGCTAGGGCCTGTATATTCGAAAAGCACTAAATATTATAAGAACTGTAAAATACCACTAACAATTTTTAATTTGAATTTCTTATCGTTTGGGTCTCCTTGCATTATGGGGATGTAGTTACGTCACTGTCCTTTAGTTTCTAAAACGGTATCTTTGGTTATTCATCACCTAAAACTAATAAAAGCTTGGTACAAGCAATAATGGATTGATGTAGTTGTTCAGCGCGGGGGGTCTTATAAATTTGTATATCGACTTACCTCTGCGGTTTTTTGTTGTTCTAAGATGTAGTTCCTTACTCTTCAGCTAAGTGGACTGTATTCGAGATTATAGTACGTGTTATTTTGCACTTGCATTGTGTTTTTTAGGGGTTTATCAATAAAGTCGGCGGCACTATTGACAAACTTACTTTACCGAACGAAGAACCGACTGTTCTGCTTCGATATCGATGAGAGAATGTTTTTTCACTACCCCTTTTTCAACTTATTTACGCATGCACAAGGAATTTTTACGACAGGATATAAGGGAACAAGGGATGACAGTTTTACTATTTGATTTACAACTACAAATTTAAAATAACTTAAAATTAACCACGCGAACGTGTGACAAAGAGACCGAACAGTAGTCGAAACAAGGGCGTATTTCCACTTTAAACACGCTCTTCTAATTCATCAAGCTTCTTCTTTTTGACAATTGAAGGTTTAGGCGATTTTGTGCAAGCCCTATCTTTTAATTAAATACATAACACTGAAGCTTTATAATCGAAAAGAAAAAGTAAATTGTAAATTGATGAGGGATCTTAAATAACCGCTAGCAAGTTGAAGCACATCATTTTTCAGATTAATAACCAAATTCAGATTTTTTTAGTACGTAATTCACATTTGCGTAGTTTTGTGAAAATACAACTTACCTAAAATAAGGTAACCAAACCTAAAATTTCTTTAATTCTTATCGTTGTAGATGTCATGCCGGTCGCAAATATTTTATAACGCGCATGGGTGAATGAATTTAGCAATGGTCGTAGCTTTGTGTCAGTTTCTGAAGACGATAGGTAGTACAAGACTTTATTTTTGTAATTTTCTAAATTTGACTATTAGAGTATGGAAAGTAGCAACAAGTTTTAGAAATAAGCGAGATACGGTAATGGTGTAAGACCTTCGGTCATTGTGAGAGGCTTACCGGACCTAGGAAGTCGGAAACTGTTTAAAACGGACCTTAACAAAAACTGTCGTGACCCATTTTCTTAGTCTAGACCAAGACTTTCAAAATAATTTACAGTCTTTGTTTAATATTTATTTATGGTTATACATACACCATAATTATTCAAATGATCGTATTACGATTTCTGATAAAACAAGTATTGCAATTCCAAGAACGAAACGTTTGGTTACAAATTATCTGTTCGGTTAAATACTACAAATTGATATTACATACTTTTACTGTATTAAAATAACTGGTTTATAATGCAGTAACAATGTGTTAAGAGATATGGGTGGCTGTGGTCGTGGTTCATTATAGGTAACTATTTTTTAAGAGTACGAACAACCCTATAAGCGTATTTTTTGCGTGTTTTTTTATATACACAAAGGTCGCTTACAGAAATTTAAACGTAATTTCAAATCGGTTTTTAGTCGCCACTGCGTTTGTATTTGATGATTTTACAAATACTTCGTTTCAAAATAGGTAGTAAGAGACAAATAAATCGTTTAGGATAAAATAAACTTGTCGCGATTAGTCGTTAAGGTCTTTTGAAGTGAAAGTAAAAGCAAATGTATTTGGTCTACGCAAATATATGAAGTGAAAGTTTTAAATATTTTTGTTCACTTTTAAAAATTTTCAAGCCCTAACTTGACGAAGAATAGATTTCTGAATCGATCATGAGCATAAGTACTAATAAAAGCGCTTACGTTACTCCTAATTTGATAAAGTACGCGTTTATATGGGTCACTTGTAACACTTTAACCACGTCTTTTTAATTCAACTCGTAGGGGGGGCGTTTTCCATGTATTTAGCACACATTCATAAATATTGTTCGCATGCCAGGCGTCCCTGACCGACGCTGATGGCGTCTATGTAGGTCTAGTTCAGTCGGTATATGGAACACCGCGACCTCGCCTTCTTTTAACTACACAACACAATCGTTTAAAAATTCCAATGCATCTTATTTGGTTATTTTCTAGTGTTTAACTACCTTGAATATTTAATTCTTAATCATTTATCCTAAACCGTGTATTTATGACAAAGGCAAATAGGGGGATTTACCGTAAATCAGGCGTTATTACAGAAATTTGCAGTGGATTTTATTGATCAGGTGGATCATTGTTTTAAACCCTCATAGTTGTACAAAAATTTTATGTATGATTTGTTTTTTATTCCTAATCGTAAATATGATACACAACGAATCTCGTACTCGCGTACTTTTATTTTTATTGAAAATTTAGTTAGATGTGATATTTTGTATTAATCTCTTACCTAGATTATCTCTATTTTTTTAAAATCAGTCCTATAAGCATGTCGTATATAAAGGTTGAAATCTACAACATAATGGTTAATCAAACCTACAATGCAATATTCATCAATTTATTTTGTTCCTTAATATTAGAAAGATGTAAACCAAGGAGTGAAATACCTATTGATCTAGATGATCTATATATTCTATCTAATCACAAGGTTCTCAACGTTCTGTTAATTTTTCTTCTGTCCTAATTAGCGCTATTTAAATCCAATTTTACATTTTGCGATCTTGAAACATATATTTTTAATTTGTGTTTTAAGAGGGTTTTTAGGTCTGAATATTCATCGTATTTAGGAAGTTTTAGTTTCATTTAATTGATCAGAATTGATTTCCATAAAATAAAACAGACGTTTCGGCTTAATACTGGCATTTTCCTATCTTCATGAAGGATTTTATTAATGATATATATTGTTAGAAAAGTAAACGAAGCAAAAAAATCTTTTGAACCGAATACCGCAGAATCCGAAGAATCCAAAGAATGCCGTGCTAGCCAAAAAGTGGCAGAGTGGGGTGGGTCACAAAATAAGAAAAAGAAAACCTCAAGAAAGGAATTTTATTTACACACCTCTAATCAATAAAAAAAAAACTTAGAAAAAAAGGAAAACCAACCCGCGAAGTAAACAATATCTTGGAGGATTTGCATAGTACAAAAATCTTCGCAAAAATAATGAATACACTCCTTGATTGCCTCAAATTAATTTTTAACCTCAATCCTAGTACAGTATTGCCCGAAATAAACAGTACTGAAATTGTAATTGTTTTGTATATTTAAAAAATACATATTATTGACACTTTATTATATGTTCTAAATGTGCACCTCCTCGTTCGAGACAGACTTCATAACGATGTTCTAAGTTTCTGGTGATGTTATTGAATAAGGGTTGTCTCAGTGCTGCGAAGAAGACTCTAACGGCATCCTTTAATTCATCGATGGTTTGTGGTGCCCGTTTGAAAACGGCATTTTTAGCCATGCCCCAAATGTATGCGTCTGGAGATGTGAGGTCTGGAGAATGTGAAGGATAAGGGAAGTCAGTAAATCGTGATATGAATTTGCTTGGAAAATGTTCTTGAAGAAATTGACGAATTGCGGCAGCAGTATGGCAAGTTGCCCCGTCCACGTTCATGGTTATTGTTGTTGTTAACTGTCCTGGAACGCCCCGAGTTTCCTTTTCGTTGGCACAATATACTACCTGTATTTCTTAACTTTTCAATAACCTTCAAAATTACAGCATTACTTGGAGAACGTTTATTAAACCTTTGTGTGAATTGATCAGACACGTATAGCAAACTTGCACCATTACGTCGGCCGATTCCGTATGAACGAAAATAATGCTCTACCAGAAACACTGTCTCCTCTGTACTTAACACCATTTTTAACAATTAGGCCCTACTAATTACTTGTTTGAGGTTTACTTGACAGGTCTATACTAGCTAACTTGAGTGTGACAGCGCACGCATAAAAACACCGCCAACTTAGTTTCAGTACTGTTTATTTCGGGCAATACTGTATTTACATGAAACAAAATTAAACAAAAAAATATGGTGGATTGTTTTCAGTCACCCAATTTTTAAATACTTTATATTTACATAAAACAATATATATATATATATATATATATATATATATATATATATATGTGTTTGAATAATGACCTTGCTAGTATAATTAATATTCTTCAATGATGGGTTTAAGGTCAGCTGGTAGGATTTAAAAGGAAACTCTTTTTAAAATGCCTAAATTTTCGGATCTATATTTTATCCTTGATCACAGGCTTTTCTAAAATAATGTTAACTAGGCTAAAGTTTACATTTTCTCAATTTGTAAGTTATATTTATTTTATGTAAACTTTAGCCTAGTTAACATTATTTTAGAAAAGCCTGTGATCAAGGATAAAATATAGATCCGAAAATTTAGGCATTTTAAAAAGAGTTTCCTTTTAAATCCTACCAGCTGACCTTAAACCCATCATTGAAGAATATTATATATATATATATATATATATATATATATATATATATATATTGCTGTGATTCCCTGTATTTGAATCGAGGCTCACGAATTGGGCGTCAAGAATGCTGTGAAACCACCAAAAAGCTATTCATTACCTTAACTGTGTTGGTCCATCGACTTTCTTCTGTTAATCGCCTCGGCTGCTCCTCTAGATAACTTTCATCCTCATACATAAAAAATAACAAACACATTCCTACCACAAACATCAACGTTAACTCTATTTACATCAATATTCACAATACATTAAAATTTCAAAATTAAAATTCAGCATAAATTTTAATATCAGAAAATTTCAAAATTAAATTCATTATCATTTTAATGTGCATCCAGAATTAAAGTCCTTGTAGGATGCCTACTAATTACTATAACAATATATGCAGACCTGAGTCTGAGTACAAAGGGAGCATCTACCACCCCTTTACGTTAATTAACCAGGTTTGTCTAATTGAGCTCAAAGACATACCCAAATTTTTATCATAATCCAGAACATCAATACTAAATACCCCTTTCTACTTAAACAAGCAAATTTCACCTTAAAATTAAAATTTTATTGTTAGTACAATTTCACTACTGTCCATTTTGAGTAAATCAATTATAAAGTTATTCAACACACACAAAAATATCAAAGTTTATACAAAATAGTATAATTTACCTGAAGGTTACTTGCACTCGTAGCTTCAATGTACATCGTCCCTTTTGTTAATCACACCATTCCAACTGGGTTATATTTACGGCTTCTGATTCTCAACGCTTTTAAAATCTTCTCCATCACCATTCATCTAAAGTTGTTTCAGGGCTTTTCCGGAACTCCTCTGTGTATATCTGACCCTTGTTTCGTGGATCCAGACACGTTTATGCACCATTTAAGTATTAATACCCCCGAATAATAACAAAGAACTTCATACTTCTTTCACCAAGATACGCCAAAACTGCCTACTTTTGTTTATTTATTTGTCATAGTAAATTTTACCAATTGGTACAGTGATACTAAACTTTATTACCTTGTATCTTCTTTTCTAAGTGCCCTAACGTACATTCATTGTAGCACGTAAAGAACAAGCTGTTTTAAATCACATAATATTCGAGCAAACTGTTTAAATTATTTAATATTAAAACCGGAAAACTAAAAAGCACTGTTTAACGCGTTCAATCAAGACGAAGATCTAAGAGAGGTTGTTTATATTCACCTCGGTATATATAGCGGTTAGCCTGTCTGTCGGTCGAGTCCTCAAAACGGGCAATTCTAAAGAATTTCGCATGCTAGGTTCCCAGTCCGTAGCCTGTGCGTCGGTTTTTACGAATTTTGCACTCGTCCCAGTTAAATCTCAGAAATTCTCACACGGCACGCAAACATGTCCGAGAATATCTAATTAAATTTTATACAGAAATTGTTGTTTCTACCTCTCATATGTGCATCTTATTTTCAACCAATCGTGACCCTCGTGACGTTGCTCATATCACGCCTTTAATTATTAGTGTCTTTGTCTTACGCACATTATCTTTCCTTCTCTAACCTGTTCTTAGTGGTGCAAATTGATATTCCTTACTATCGATTATTTCAGTCCATGTGGACTATCTGGGTTAAATAACCCCGTATCGCGCCTTCCCGTGAATATTAAGCCCCGGTTTCTCCAAGATTCTTTGTAACCATTAATTATCTGCAAAATTTACGCCGAATGAGCTTTTTAAACTACGCAGGTGTTCAAACATACTATTAATTCTCAGAGCTTTATTTTATTGGGTTTTACAAGTTTTCATAGATATTATATGTTACTAACGGTTCAATTAACTTCAATTAAAATTAATACCCTTTAAATTTTAGTGAATCCTAACTAAATATTAATTATTATCTGTACGCTTTGTTTAATACCGGTTACTTAAAATAGGGTTAATTAATATACATTTTGCACGTAATTTCCATTTGTTTCTTTCCTCGGAATAATTACATTACACGTAGAGCTTGTTAATACTGTTTCTTTTGATATAAAGCGTCTTGTACATGATTTAAATCTCTTATTTTTACTGAAACGAATGAATTTTTATTCTCCACGGTGTTTTAATAAAGCGTATTATCTAATAAAATTCCTTATACACGGTGATTAAAATTATTTGATGTGATTATTTAATTTTCTACCCTGGTCTAAATATGAGTAATATATATATATATATATATATATATATATATATATAAATAAGAAAAGCACATAACTTCAGAAATCATAATAGTAAAACGGTCACTCCACATATTGTTAATTGAGAGGACACTGTATATAAAATACACGGGATTAAATGCATGAGAACATAAAGATGTCTAAGTGTAGTTTGCAAGTAAATATAAGATTTTAAAACGCAACAAATTGCATCAAAATTAAATCACCGGGAAGCATAGATAAATTGGCATTGCAAACATTTAACAAATGCGTCGAAAATATCATCCTACACGCATTCTAAATAATTCATTATTAGAAAATCGTTACGTGACTGGAAGAGAACACATATGTTCAGAAAACCAACATTCTGTGAAAATAAATAAGCACCAGGCGATTCAATTAGACGATAAAATTAACAAACATCCAAATACGTGAGTTAATAAAAGTGTAAAGTTGAAAATTCTCGAATAATAATACAATATGCGGGATGCGGACGTGACAGACAAGCCATGCATTGAAAGATGTAAACTAAGTAATTGGTAAAAATTCCAAGGTATGCGAGATAAAGTAGAAGTATCGTCCTAAAATGTCAACAAGCCAATGAAATCAATTGGAGGTAGGGCTTATATATACGATAGTAAAGGAGCGACATTTAAGTCCATAGTCAAACTGAGCAACGACTATGTTCAAAAGTGTTAAAACTTACATAAACATTGAAGTAAAAAGCAAAATAAATCAGAGTTAAAAGTGCGAGAATTTATGCAACGAAAATAAGCCGATCTGTAGATAGACGGCTTTTAAATTTGGATTGTAAAGTTGGATTTTAAAGTTGGATTTTAATTTCGACTTTAATTTGGGATATTTAATTGAGACGAGTTTAATTTGGGATTTCTAACTTTGATCATACTCTAATTTTGAAGATAATTTAAAATGAACGTATTCTAATTTGGACATATTCCGACTTGGTACGATTTTAATTGGAAGTGATTTATGGGAGGCGATTCTTATATGGAGCCGGCATATCAATAAGCAAACCGAACACAGAAAGGGGATGCAGATCATAGACTAGGATGGAACTACAGAACCCATTCCAGGTTAGCAATCATAATACGCTTTATTATTGAAAACTGTTTTTGATTTAATATTTGCCACATTGTATATTTGTAAGAGTCATCAAAAAGGCTCACTTAAAGATTTATGAAAATGAAATAGGTATCTTGGAACGTTTGAAGATCCCTGAATAATGAAAAGATATTTTTGCTGGCTTTCAAAAAAACAAATCTGGTATATGTAGATATCCTGTACAAAAAAGGAAAATTTTGAGTGTTGTAAATATTATCAATTATTATATTGTGTATTATAGAATTGCGTTATTTGATTCAATAAGATCTATTCAGTAAGCTGGTCGGGGTAAAAATCCTAATTTAACATTTCATAACATTGGGGCTTAAAATAATAATAGGGCAAAACACAGCAAATTTATGACGCCAGTCATAGGGGCTCGTTAATCCTAAGATAATAAAAGCAAATATCATAGCAAACTTATGATGGCCCAACGCTGGGGCTCGATTGTTCAGGTAATATCACAGCAATTTATGTCACCCACCGTAGGGGCTCATTAATCCTAAAATCGAGTATCACAGCAATTTATGGTACGTCCAATCGTGGGGCCTATATCATAGTAATATATATATATATATATATATATATATATATCCCAAAAGGCAATTTTACTGGGACTTGTAGGTCCCATTGGGTAAAAAAAACTACAAATACTACTTCTAAATTAACTTTTTATTTCTGAAAAATTCACAAAATGGTGTTGTAAAATAATATCAAACTTAATTTATCATGTGTGATATACAGTAAAACAGTGTCTGCACAAGCCTACATTACACATCTGCCAAATAGTCGTGGTTCTACGCTCCTTTTCCTATTGTTGAACATCTAACACAGCGTCTTCTTTTTGAAGCTTTAACAGGCATATGTTTCCCTACATTCTTCATAAGTTTAACCTTTTTTTAGAAAGCCTATTCCTACTTTTACGCCGTAGTTTCATTTTAGTTGCCTTGTTTCTTTATCAGTAAGGTTTTCTGATAACGAAAATAGAAAAGTGAGTAGGTGAATCTTCTTTTGCTTACGACGTAAATCATTATAAATTACCCAACTCTTTACAAGGGATATCATGAACATTCTGTAAAATATTTTTTTCCACCATGTGCATGATTTTCTTACAATATCATATACCCCGCTTATTTGATTTACAAGGTCCACACCGCCTACTATTTTGTTGTAGAAAGCAGTTGCAGTGGAACAAGGAATGTCAACCTTATTACCAACGTTATTCTTTCGTTTTACGGTGGTATGATCGCCTCCCGTGACAGTTACTAAAAAGAATAACTTGTTTGGTATGCTGCCATTTAGTCGTCATAGTATTTTGTTACGTTTATCGAGGCAGCCACGTTGGGCGCCAAATTTATGCTACGTTGGCTCGTAGCCGTGCGTAACACCAAGAAAATCAAAGAAATGGCCTGGCTCAATCGGAGATTAGGGGGGGTTGTAGAAAGCAGACCAACGTATTAGGTAAGGCTGTAAGGAGTTAGTAACAATACCTGCAATAAAAAAAAAATTAGAATAGTAAACCTGCAATAAAAAAAAATTAGTCCTGCAAACCTGAAATAAAGAAAAATCATAGCATGCTGATCGAGCATAGATTGTTCAGTACTTTGTAGAAGGTAAAAAAAACCGTTTAGATAATCTATATAATATAACAACGGTAAAAGCAATACAAAAATTTTTAGTACAAAGTGAGGTAATATTGGGGAGTAGCAGAAACGTTTCCTCACACACCAATTAAATATAAATCAGACAAAATGTTAACAAAAGATAAATAGATAAACACAATTGATATGAGTAGTCCAGTATTGTTGATTTTTCTTTTTTATTTTTTTTTAATAATAGCATGCAATTCTATTGTAAAAGGTATCAAAACGACGAAGGATATTGCAAGACAACGGATAGATATTTAAAGTAATAACAAGTACGAAATAGTTCAACTTACAAAACCAGGAGCACCGGAAGAGTTTCTATAGAATTGGAATAATTCGGCTACTGATAGCCTTGCAGTTGGAATTGGTAGAGTGTGGGGTGTCCATGGTTCCATCCCATTATCAACTTGAAACTTGACACTACTATTAACTGCAGATTGTTCTTTTACTTTCTGTAACTGATCTAAAGCCTCCTGATAGCTTGGTAAACCGGATGCAATGGTGTAGCTTGGCAAAGATTCACAGTCGCCGGGTCCAACTTCACCTCCATTTGCATTTCTTGTTGCTAATATCCTTCTTTTCCATTGTTGGAATTTGTGGTACAACAGACAGGAACACATGCAACAAACGCAACTAAGAACAATTAAAGTTAGTATAATTCCGATCCAAACATCCGCCAAGAATTTTTCGTATTGCGGATCTGCTTCAGCAGCAAGAACTTCGTCAACTTCTGAGGCTAATTTCAGTTGGTAAAGGCATTGTTTGAATACGGCGAAACATTTAAAAACACGATCACTCTCACAATCTCGTCTTTGAAAAAATGTACGTTCGTATTTTATTTACTTATCATTAAATGCAAGGTAAATTTAACATATCATTAATACGGAATGAGTTAAACACTTTTGCAATTTCATTTTGCAAATGTTTTAGGGAGTTTAAAACCTGACTAAAGTGGCTCCTTTAAAAATTCTGTACAAGTTTATTGCACTTACTCTGATAAAAAAGGGACCACTAAACTAGATCGCGCACACAGTAATCCTAAAGAAGAATCGGTCAAGTTTAGCAAGCAAGTTCTACAACTTTTATTTCCAAAAGAAAATCAACTAAAAACACAATTGGTAAAGCACGCGTAAACAATAAAACCGTCCGTCAAATGTCCTTAAAACACACGTGCGTCCACCCAACACGTTCGCCTATAAACCATACTACTTCAATCGGAATTAGCACTTCACTTACTACAGTTAATATACAACTTTTATTTCACAAGAAATACAACTAAAATCGTGTCGTGCTTGTTCATGAACAATTCGAAAATTCATACCGCATTAATTCTCACTATTTTCAAAGCAAAAAGGAAAACAGTATTTTTACCGTAATTAATATATAGGAACCAAGAACAAAACTACAACTACCCATCTGTTTATTCAACTCGTTGCTATTACAACCTCTTATCGTCTATTATCTAGACTTGTATATCCACATAAGGAACAAAATCTATACGAACGGCAAGACAAGAACGATGCAATCCACTCATTATAATACGACGCATTCGCCTAAGGAGTTAATAAATATGAAATATAGAAATAGTAGTTACCGAAATGTATTTACTAATTGGGAAAAAGCGTAAAATGTTAATGCTATAAAAATGCACGTTACAATTTGACTGATTACAAAGCAAAAATTAAATAAACGCAGCTAGATCCGAAGTGCAAAGGAACTAGTTAGGACTCATAACAACTTAAAATATACCATTAAAATAATCTTTGTGCATTGGTAAAACAATAATTTGTTAACACAAATGGGTGTCTATATATGGTAAAAATACATCAATATGAGATGGATTGTCAAGTAATTTCTCTATTACCAATTATTTTATTGCAATATAGCACTTAGTTGACTACTGTACTCACAATTAACAGATGTAGTTGGAAGCTGACTCACAGTTTCATTCAAAAATGCTGAAATGAACGTAGCTGCAGTTTCCAATACCCAGTTTAGAGCAGCTTAAATAATTTGATGAATATTTTCTTATGAAATGGAGATTCCAATAAGAATCTGCAATCCTCAAAATAGGAATCAAGGAAATGTTTCCTAAAACAAAACAGTTTTAGCCTCAAAATTGTAATTAAATTACAAAGGGAAAATCTGTTAAAACACTTCTAACTTGACGGAGTTTAACAGAAAAGCGACAAACTACTTCACCTGCAAGTGCCTTGAAGTAAGACCAGGTTTTAAAAAGGTCAACAGCATATCAAGCTAATAATAAATTTGAATAAAACTTCAAATTTATTTGATAAACAACAAAATCCTAAATTATAACTAGAAAAGTAACAATCACAAAATGAGATTGTTACACTGTTTCCTCAAGTGTGCAATCTCTCTCAACATTATCTTTGCCACAGTAAACATTTGCATTGTAGGTATATCTTGTTTTAGCATCGCATCTGCACTACAATTTGATGCCCCTCTTAATCGGTTTTTGAGGCATATACTGCTTCAAAGCAGATCGGCCCTTGAACTTGAACGTGCTTTCATCGATACCTTGTTTGGTACTGTCGGTTTGATATTTTGAAACAGAACATAAGTTCTTCTACATAATATATTTTACTGCAGTCATCTGGTTTCTTAGGATTATTGAAATAGAGTTTGGATAAAAGGAACAAACATCTGTTGTTGGATAGAGCATTTTTTAGGCATAGATTTCCTAAGAATACGCGATTGAACCAATAATGTCTAAGTTTGGAACATTATTGTAGCACATTACTGGAATGGTTACTATTATTTTTCCCTCATCAGTGAGAGTTGAAGATTTCTTTTTAATTAGATTTTTTTTTAATTCTGATATTGGCGCAGTCTGCTATAAAAATAAAATAGTTAGGAAAATATTTCGAAAGGAGATGCATTTACTTTTATCGATGAATCAATAACACGCGTTTTTTTTTTTTAGGAGAAATCTTCAATCAAGTTTATAATCATTTGTAGTTGATGACCATATTAGAGCGTCAGTAGCAGTTGTTTCTTCCTCTGACTCAATCGCTTCAGTATTTTGGCTCTTCTCAGCAGAAATATTTGATGGCAGATACGCCTCATCCGACTCATTACTATTGTTGAAAGGGTCTTGCTCCGGCTCTTCAGACTGTTCATACTCTGCCTCCATGTCATAGTCCGAGATATCGTGTAAGTTGTCAGCCAAATCTAGCAATTCAGCCTGCATCAGTTTTTTCCCTGACATGCTAAAAAAACCAATAGGACATAAAACACCCTCCAAAAATCCCAATGGGACACATAGATCTCATATGTAAACAGTTCATAGTTCAAAGTCATAAATGACATGTTATGTGAAAATTTTACAATATACAATACTAATAATATACAAGATTACCTAATTATTTTCACAGTAAAATACGATTTTTATAGCAAAAATCACGAAAATGCAGCACACGTGTGACGGTACAAAGTCTGCTAGTATACTGCACACTTCAATGTTGCCAATTTTGTTTCAACATAGCGTCAAATAAATCAGAGATGCTTAAAGAACCCGATAAAGCATAAATACTTGTAAAATGTTATATATATATATAGCACAGGAAGGATTCGCAAACAGTCGTTGGGATTTATATGTCCCTATGGGACTGAAAGGGTTGAGGGAGTTTTATTATATTTAATATTTATCGTCATTTTGAAAAAGTGTGACGCATTTTATTTATTTATTTATTTAAGGTCTTTATTGTTTATTCTAGTTTCATGCAAGTGAGGATAGGGTCATATAGCATTTTTTTACACCTAACTTGCAGCCTAAATAAAAGAAAACATAATATTGTTAAATAACATAAAACATAAAAATAAAGAGAAACCTAAATTAATATATAAATGTCGTGTACACATACATATCCACATGCACTCTTACACGCGCGCGCACATATCCACACACACACGCATACGCACGCGCGCACACACACACACACATACACACACAGACACACATACACACACACGCGCGCACACACTCGCACACACACGTACGCACAAACGCGCACACACACACACAAACACAAACACACACAAACACGCACATACACGAACGCACGCACGCACGCGCGCGCACACCACACACACACACGAACGCGCACACACACACTGCGTGTTATATAGTGCTTATAGCATATTAGTTTGAATTGCAAAAGAACATTTAGTACTTTGCTGATTCTATAAAAATAACTTAATAAAATTTCTGTAACAATGTTTTAATTCTTTGACATTTGATAATAAAAAAGAAACGTTAGGAGTATTAATAGGAGAAGAGTATTTTTTAGTATTGTACCATTTTTTTTGACCGCTACACTATATCAACGAATTTTAGTTCTAATAATTCAAGTAAAGTCATTTAATTATGCGAACCATTTTTAAAACAAATAAGTATCGATATTGTATGTGCTAACCGCCATACAGAGATGTTGGTTTGGTTGCTAACATCAGGCGCAGAAAGCTAATACTATCATCAATACTATCATCAAGGCCAAACACCTTTCCTGTTTAGTGCATAGCACATTTGCGTCCACTTTTGCCAGAGCTCTCGTAGAGAAAACAATGGAACCACTAAAGGTTCTGGCGTGTATCTTACGCCTAGCTTTTGTGCGGAGTACACTAGGTGAAGATGTTCGTTTTATAAATTTCTCCTATCTTTAATTACACTCTTCGTAAATTTTATTTTTAATAATCTTCAATATTTTTGTTATAACGTTCCGTTTAAAAGTCGATCTTACATGACTTCTAATAAATAACTTCGTTTCAACAATTACTGAGATAAACTCATTTAATAATTCTTTGGACATTTGTGTAAATAACACAGAAAACAATTCTTTAATGATTTCGTGAAAGTACGATGAGATATGTTTTTCAACGCTTCGTAGAATTCGTCAACTAGATTTTTATATTATAATTAACAACTTTAAGAGGTCGTTTTGTATTATCTGGTTTTACAAAACTAAAGAAGCGTACAGGCGGTGTTTAATGGAAGATTAAATTCTACTTTTACATCTGCGAATGTAAAATATGAACGTCCTTCAACCGTACGATGGATAGTTGGATTTTGTGTTGTTATGGAAAAGCAAAAAGTCCGAATGTAAAATAAACGTTCTACAAAATGGGTAGAAATTTTTATGGTTTGTAAATTAAGTCCGATGATGCTTTTGAATGTAATGGAATCTGGTTGGTCCTGTAGTGCGTGTAACCAAAACGCATAGAAATTAGCATGGTCCAGTCCAAGAGTCACGCAGCTGTTCCTATTCTGTGGAACATATGGATTTGACGTCACTTGTTTTCTGAAAATGTATGTATAAACACTTGCCCAAACATGTTATGAAGACAACATGTAAAGAACACCTGCAGAGCCAAGGTAAGAGATTAAATTATTCTTGCATCATGTCTACATTTGGCGATCTTTAATACCAGGCTGTTTCAGAAAATATTTTTGTAACTATCTATTTTGACAAATCCATTTCGCATATTAAAAAGGGACCTTAGTAAATTTTTGTTGACAATATTAGTTCCATACAATTACAGTTATGAAATTTTATAAAATAATGTGAACTTAAGAGTTCTTATTGATGTTTCATTTATGCATGATTTCACTTACGATTTTTAAATAATGAATTAATAGAGAAGTAGTTAAAGTTTTATAAAGTGTAAATAGAAAAAGCAGATCTGACATTTCTGGTATAAATTCAAATTAAATTTTTGTAATTAAATTAACATTTGAAGTATTGATATTTTTCTTTGTATATATACAGGGTGAGTTTTTAGTGTGGCAACGGTCGATAACTCCGTTATTATAAAAGCTACGTAAACCAAATTTGGATGCATATTAGGCATGCCTAAAGTGCACATTTTAAAAAATTTGGAAGCATACAGGGTGTTTCATAATTCCAGGGCATATTAAACTTATATTTTCTTAAATGGAACACCCTATATATTATTATATTTTTGAAAAGCACATAAAAAAAGCTTTAATTTGATATCAAATTGTATCTGTCTATTTCTTTTAGTTTTTGAGATATTCAATTGTTTTTAGAAAAAATGACCCCAATTGGATACATTGTCACTGCACTAATACACAACTTATGTTAATTTTCAAGATCCACAAAATTTTACCATATACCATAGTATATTTGTAAATATCACTTTTTTTAAATTTCTTCCCAGTATACAGGGTGTCAGGTTTCGCAAAATGCAATTTTTAAAATTTTTTTAAAATGGCACCCTACCAATTTTATTGCTACAATGGATAGTTCATTAAGTGTCCTTTCATTTTTGTTAAGCATTCCTATACCTAAATCCATTACTTTCTGAGATATTTTGATTTTCTTCAAATTTTATGAATGTTTTAATTTACATAACTAAAATAACTTACTATTGGAGAATATTATAAAACAATTAATACATTTTGATTAACAATCAACTACAGTTATCCAATAACAATTTTCACTAAAGATATAACAACCTACAATAATACGCTATCAACAGAATTCTGCCAGATCAACAATATGCATTTTATAGAAAATGTTCAAACAGGAAATCAGGCATGCTTTGAAAAAAATAACTATTACATGTAAAGTGTCATTTAGGTTTATTAATTGTAGTGTGCTGTCATTTAACAGGATATCTCTCTTGATATATTCTTGATGCAAGTAGGAAATTTTTTAAACTTGCTCTCAATATCCAAATCATATTTATTTGTTCTTCCACTGTAAAATTCATTTTGAAAACTCCTTCAAAGATTACATTTAAAACAGAACTGATAATGTGTTAAATGACAACACACTACAATTAATAAACCTAAATGACATTTTGATTGTAATTGTTATTTTTTTCAAAGCCTGCCCGATTTCCTGTTTGAACATTTTCTATAAAATGCATATTGTTGATCTGTCAGAATTATGTTGATAGCGTATTATTGTGGGTTGTTATATCTTTAGTGAAAATTGTTATTGGATAAGTGTAGTTGATTGTTAATTAATATGTATTGATTGTTTTATAATATTCTCCAATAGTGTTATTTTAGTTATGTAAATTAAAACATTCATAAAATTTGAAGAAAATCAAAAATATCTCGGAAAGTAATGGATTTAGGCATAGGGAATGCTTAACAAAAATGAAAGGGCACTTAATGAACTATCCATTGTAGCAATAAAATTGGTAGGCTGACATTTAAAAAAAATTGCATTTTGCGAAACCTGACACACCCTGTATACTGGGAAGAAATTTTAAAAAAGTGATATTTACAAATATACTATGGTATATGATAAAATTTTCTGCATCTTGAAAATTAACATAAGTTGTGTATTAGTGCAGTGGCAATGTATCCAATTGGGGTCATTTTTTCTAAAAACAGTTGAATATCTCAAAAACTAAAAGGAATAGACAGATACAATTTCATATCATATTAAAGCTCTTTTTATGGGCTTTTCAAAAATATAATAATATATAGGGTGTTCCATTTAAAAAAATATAAGTTTAATATGTCCTGGAATTATGAAACACTCTGTATGCTTCCAAATATTTTTAAAATGTGCACTTTAGGCATGCCTAATATGCCTCCAAATTTGGTTTACGTAGCTTTTATAATAACGGAGTTATCGACCGTTGCCACACTAAAAACTCACCCTGTATAATTCTACCTTATGAGTAGATGAAGCTTATATTGTCTTTTCTTAAACATACATTTTATATCTACAATTTATATGAAAGTACCATTTTTAATTAACGAAACAACATTTAATTTTCTTAATTAATTGTTTTATTCTGAACAAGTACGCTCAGAAGTGAGGTGACAAAGAATAAGACCAAATAGGGTAAAGTAGTAAACGCAATTTAATAAGAAGGTTTAATAACCTTTGCAGTATTTAAAGAACAAAACCTGTGTTCATATTATTGTTGCCTGGTTAATCTTTGTTGTTTTTTTTAGATGAGGTAGCAAGAGAAAACTTCTTGTATCCTCATTTTAGTATATTTAATTAAATTTTCTTTACAGCTCCTGCGTCAGCAGTTAATACGTATTCCTCCTTAAGGACGCCCAAGTCCCCCTTAAGGAAACCCTGTGTTTAAAATTACAGACTTGGTGGCGCCCTGTTTAAACCCCTGTTTTGTCGAGAATCTAGCCCTAGTAATGAAATAATGCTTTGTAAAAAGAACCACGACCAATCCTCATAAGCTCTGCCCAAGGAATAGACCCCTAGCATAGTCGGAAGATAATTGCGTTCTATCATTTTAAGGGAATCCTTAATTAAAGGTTACTGGTCACATTTGGGGATATAAAAAATAACCCCCTCCAGAGAAAAATCGTTATAGTATATATTTTAAAGCTTCATAGTAGTTCGATCATGAACCACTGTTATAAGTCACACTATACACTTATTACACATAATTGACGAAAATGTTCATTAATTTTACTTTGGTCAATTTAAATCCCTTCGTCAGTGTAAATTTGTGGTATTTGAGTCATTAGGTAAATATGGGTAATAATGATGAATCCGTTAACCCAGTGATCAAAGATAAAATTGACCCGTTTTGATTCTCTGACTAGGTCGATCCATAATCTCTTGCATTTCAGAAACCGTCTAACTTGGCTTTTTGGTGACAAATAGTCCGTGGGATCTGAACTCGTTGGAGTAGTTCTTGCGCACTATTCCTTTGCATTGTTTTTGGTCTATTTTCGAGCTTGCATAAAGAATATTATTAAAACATTTCTGTTTGAACCCATCTACCGCAAGTATTGAGTACTGCAGCCATTGATATACAGAGAAGGTATATGTTTCGCTCTCCACTAAAGAGAACGAAAAATAAAAGTTGCCTGTAAAATTTAGAAAAAACGAAACTTTCGCTATACTCATCTGAACGAACAGTCCCACGCGCAAATTGAAACCCAATCGGTGTCTTCTAGGGAGAGACAAACTATCGAAGTCGCAGATTCTCTTTGAGATTTTTTCCGTTGAAATACATTTAATTTTATTTTTTAAACATTTTACCAAATTGCCATTTCGATGAATATGTGTCCATTGGATATGATGCAAAATAAACTTCCTTCTTGGCAAGGTAATGAAATTGCAGAGTCGACAATGTAACACTCGTCCATCCAATTAAAATTTAAAGCTATTTTTCATTTTAGTCCCATTCATTCTATTTCTATTTGATGTACGTTTAAACATGTTTTATTTTTTCTACCTTGACGTGACACACACATACCTTTCAAAAATGCTCAATAATTTGTGCAAAGAGCTGTAAACGGTTCTTTCGGAAAATTTACAGCCATTAAAGAATATAGGTCACAGCTTGTTCAATACGGACAGTAAATGGGACCACCAGCCGCTTTATTTTCCAAACAAAATTTATTTCACTTTTGTGCCCTTGTCAACACCTGAATTAAACACTAAAGCTACAAAAGTGCTCACCTTAAGCGACATAAAATGCAGTACTAAAATGTCAAAAATGAAGAGAAAGCATTGCAATATGTAATAAATTTATTTACCTGGCTTACTTTTGCTCTTTGTTATTCATGAGCAATAAAGTTAACAAAAGGTAATATACAACAAAAGGGACGTTCGCTTGAAATTGAAAGTCAAGCCTATTATTGAATCCACATACATTATTAATTAGTTATGTTTGGGTGTATTACATATGTAAGAGTTGTAAGTAATTAGTTTGTAATTACGCAAGGAACGTAGCGCGTAATGTTTAATACATTTTTCATTTGTCGATATGGATGTGTTTTTTTACTTACATCCCAAATAATAACAAACCACTTCGTGCTGACGCATTTTCTCAATATCTCATATACCTGATAAAATATTTTATGAAGTGGAAGCTCGGTACCATTGTGCGTGTTCGCAACCTTTTATTTACAAATTAAATCGACATTTATGTGAGAATAATACTTTAAACACAGACTCTATACTTTAGATTTCCCTTGGATCCTTACTAAATTTTGTGTTGCTTTATATAGCACCTGTAGTACTTAACATTGCATCGCATAATATTACCAGTATCTGGTAGTTTAGTATTTAGAACTCCACTGGTTGGTTGGACAAGGGGGCTAAGGTGACGCCTCTCACTTTTATATATTTTTTTCTTGCGATGAAGTGTACTAACATTGCACATAGAAGCACAATAATCACATAATCAGTAGCTAACTCCCAAAAAGAAGAAAAATGCCTGTTCAAAGTTGGGGTTGGTTAGGCAAAGTTCCCCTCCCTCCTAATTTTTGCATCTATTGTCACAACAATTCCATCAACTAGAAGCGATTATTGGTCACTTTCTGCAACTCAACCAGCAACACCGTCTATTGTGAAAAGCTAAAGCAGTGGATTGCAACCCACCAGAAATACCGCAACTCCAACAAGGGCATAATGGAAACGGGAATTCAAATTCGTAGTCAGGTTCGTTCTGCTCTTCCAATAGCCAAATTGATACGTAAGATTTTTTTCATTGCTCTAACTTTACTTAAAGTACTTGGTTCGCTACAACAAAACCTTACCTACTATTGTACAATTAATTTGTCCGATTACATTGGTTATTTTCCATTTTCTACACTTAGCTATGTTAATGTATAAAGATCTTAATTTACTACAAGATTTACCTCCACTTTTTTCATGCAAAGACCTACTCTGATTAATGTTGTCTTTCTTAACCTAATACTTATTTGGTACCTACTTAACCGAAACTTACAACTATTTTGCGTTTCGTCTGATCCCCGACAATTGCTAACCAGGAATCGAGAACCAGACGCTTGGACTAAGCCTACTGTAAGTGTTTTGCGTGCGTTGGCTTCGATAATCGCATATGCTGGGGATAATAGACGTGTAAAATTATGAGCAATTTTAATATGCCGAACTTTGAAGTTGTAGCAAAAATTATTATTCCCTCGCGAATATCAGATAGCAAATTGGACTACCATGTATAATAACGCCTACCTTACCTGATATCACAAGGTCGAGAATTTCTTATTAATGAAGGAAGCCCAAGGTAAAGTTGGATGGAAAACGACTTGAGGAAAAGAAAAACTCTTTAGAGATAAACGGCTAGTAGAGTGTTAGCTCTGGGTAGATCATGAGCTTGGGTCATGAGTTGTCAAATGACCAAAAATATAGATAAAGAGCGCCACCGTATTTTTCAATACAACAACATACGAAGATACATGTACTTGTATTAGGGGAATGCGGAAACCTAAAATCTACACCGCTTATGTAGCCACAAAACCTAAATATCAACCTTGCAAAGCTCTTACCAAAATATCAATTGCCAGATGTATTACAGATGTCTCGGCTTATCCTGTAAACAAACAAATACTCAACATGGACACCGTTTGTGTCCTTAAAATATTCACCAAAAATAATATAATTCAATTTAAGTTCCAAAAATATATACACTCAGGGTATTTGTTATCGTAAGATAGAGTTAATGTTTTGCTTATTAAGAACCTATAAATTTCACTTGAATTTTTAATAATCTAAGAGTTAAGCAAACATAAATTCTATTCAATTAAATTGTTTTAGCTTGTGTCAATATTAACGTTTTCAACAAAAATTTACATGAAAAGAAACTAGTATGGTTCTGTCTTAAAAAAAAAACACAAAGATCTCTAAATTGAATACTTCCACGTAAGTTTACTGTAAGGTATATGCTTTCTTAATAATTCATATTTCAAATCTTAATTATAGTCATCAGTAGTACTACGGTCGACTTTACACGTGAGAAATTAGATTATTTTACGTCTTATAAAAATGTATCATTCAAACAAAGAGTAAGTTTTACTTTATATCTTACAAAAAAATTCATCATGTTCTTTAAAATTAAATTACATGACCTCAAAATAACCAAAGATATATTTAATGTAACGCAAAAAAAACGTGGTAATTATGTTGAACAACTAGATATTTTTGACATCATATGTCAATAACAACTTTTTTAGTAAAGCCACCACTGTCTGCTTGTGAAACAAATATGATAGGCAAACTACGTAGCCATCTTTAAAATTTTGTAAAGTTACAAGAATAGAACGGGATCTTTCTTTTCTAAATGAATTTTAAGATAACTAAATCAAAGTAATATTTCAACCTTCGATCATACGTAAAACATTTAAATAAATACAACTTAAATTAAAGGTTAAATGTCACTCCCGTGCCGAAGTACAGTTCAATCAAAAAAACTTGAACGTTTAGACCAGAAGCAAATAACACCAGATGTCGACAAATTTATGCACATCTGCGATGCACGCAATATGAAAACATACCATTATGACTGAATTTTACGCTGGAATTATAAAAGACCTTCAGAACAAAATATTATCCAACCAAACAAAATTTCGTTAAGTATGTCCAATTATTCTCTTGTATTCTAAATTTCAAACTAAATATTGATTTCAGTGGTATAGTTTTAACGATGAAACACTCCAAATATTCTTCCGTCTGCAGGAATCAACTAACTTTGCTGATGGTGGAATTCAGAATCAATTAATCTTCACCAAAAGTTGTTAGGAACCACATGTAGACGAAGGCATTTATTTATTAACTTTTCTTACGAACTCTATTCCAGGCCACGTGCCTGAGCATATTGACTTTTCTATGCTCCGAAGAGCTGCTTACTTCTTCAAGCGCTAAACGAAAAGTGAAACGAAATGACAGACAAACGACTAGGATTGTAGAAACTTAGACATCAAAAGTGAAGGAGCGCATAATCCATTATATACTTTATAAATTATTTTTAGTGATCAGACAATTATAAATTATATTTTTATCTTATTGAAACATGATTTTAGATTAATAATGAAAGCGTAACTGAGTAAAAAAAAATACGTTACAAAGTACTTACTAGTAAACTGTAACTTTTAGCAACGGCGGCGATGGTAGGGCCAGGCGCGTGTCGATTCCTTTCGGAAAATGGCAGAGTGGGTATACCAAGGTAATAAAACGACTGTGGTTTTCTATACTGTCCCTACTAAAAAGTCTATACCGAGAGAGGAAAGAATAAGAGAGAGAGAGAGAGAGAGAGAGAGAGAGAGGGGGTAGATACTTTTGCATTGTAGTCGAAAAGGAAGGTGTCGATTTCACAACAGTCCTAAAGGATATTAAACTAAGTCTAAAAAACAAGCCTGCGACTTGCTCTATACAGAGAGTCACTAAAACAAGGGAAGGAAAACTGTCGATTGCGGTCGAAAGAGATGAAGCTATTGCTAATAAAATCCAGAGCGTAATTACCGGCTCAGATAAAAAATACAAGCTAGAAGAGGTGACCTAGGGCAGTTAACTATGACCATTCACATCCGAGGAATGGAGGTGGTCACAGACAAGGAAGAAGTTTTAGCGACTATCTATGCTGGAGTTGGTAACCTTGACAATAAAAATTGTAAATTGAACAAATTGAGGCCTAACTTGAATAGTAATATGGCGGCAACATTGGTGATCAATAAAACGGAGGTAGACAAGATAGTGGGACGGTTCGAAATTGGACTTGCCTTATGCATAGCGGAGAGACGCATCCAAGTTCCGAGATGCTATCGATGCTGGGCATATGGTCACTTGGCCACAATGTGTACTGGCGTTGGTAGATCATTTGCATGTCGTAGATGTTGTGGTACAGGTCATTATGCCAAGGCATGTAAAGAATCAGAACACTGTGCGGTTTGTGATAGAGCTGGACACTGCTAGTGGGGGCAAATGTCCATCCTATATAGAAGCCTTAGAGATTGCAAGACAAAAGCCTATAAGGCAGAAGTGATAATAAAACTGTCTGTGATATATGCGTGATATTAGTGGTTAAGTTTTTTGTTTATTAAGATTAAGACCTCCAAGTGTAAGTTTCATGAAGTTTCATCTATATTAGGAATAAGTTTCTATCTATATTTGGGATTAAGACTATTTTATTTATTATTATTTTATTTATATACGGATCTTTTCAATCCGCCACAAACTTGTATAACTGTAAGAACAGGGACCCGCGTTATGGGTGGTGTGACTGTGGCTAGAATTCCTGGTAAAGTATTGAGGTTTATCCAGATAAATCTCAATGCAGCGAAAGTTACCCACACTCTGCTAGAAAAATTTGCTAGAGAAAATGAGGTTGATAGGTTGATAAATTTTAGTTAGCGAGACCAATAAAGCTTTAAGTGAGACCTGGTGGAAATGTGACGATGAGTTAGCAGCTTAGCGATGAGAGACAGATTTCGCTTGACACAAGTGAAAAAGAGAAAGGGGATGGCTACGTATGGGTGCGCATCGCATCCCCTAATGTAAATATTTATAGCTGCTATTGTTTGTCGAATAGGGACATCGGAGGATTACACCATATTTCTTGAAACTTTATGGGAAGGCATCAAAAAATAGGAAGGGGGGCATGTCATGGTAGCAGGCGATTTTAATGTCAAAGTTACCATGTGGGGCTCTGTGTGTACTGATAACAGGGGGAGGCCATTCTAGTTTGGATGGCCAGCCTTGACATGGTATTAATTAATAGGGACAGCACACCAATCTTTGTTAGATGGTGGGGGGTTTGGAATCGATTCTGGATGTCACTATGGCTTCACCATTACTGGCAGCGTTTATTAGGCAGTGGCAAGTCTTGGACTGAAACGACGAGCGATCATAAATATATTTCTTGTCAACTAGAGTACAGGACCCAAAGCAAAACAACTATGCCACAAGCATGGGCTTTGGGCAGAATTAATAAAGAAACCTTTAAACAAGAGTTATTTAAGGTACAAAGTGGTGCTCTGGTGGATCATGATCGTCTTATCGACATTCTGTCTAGGTCATGTGGTGACACCATGCCTAAAAGAGAATATTACCTAGGGGTCACGAACAAGTCTATTGGTAGAACATCGAAATTTCCAACCTGAGATCCGATGTTAAAGCTGCCAGAAGAACGTATCAGAAAAAGAGGAGAAGAACTGACAATTGTAAGAACGAGAAGCTATTCTTTAAAGGGAAAAGGAAGGAGCTTATAGGGGTCATTAAGCGAAGCCAGAGAAGATGCTGGTGAGAGCTCTGCAGCGAGGTGAATAACGTCTGAGGCCTCGGTTGGCGGAGGAAATGCTTCCCTGCGAAGATATCAAGCGGATCCTAGAGGCATTATTCCCGAGGGGAGAAGACGTAGTTGCTAGAGGACAAGTAGAAGAGATTGGTGACATTCCTCTATTTACGAATGAGGAGTTATCTCTGAGGGCAAACAAGCTCAGATTGAAGAAAGCTCCTGGGATGGACGGCCTACCAGTCGAGGCTGTTCGGGTAGCAGTATATAACTACCTGAAATTATGCTAGCGGCAATGAACAAGATGCTGGTGGATGGCTGTTTCACATCTTCGTTCCGTCCTATATACCTAATTTATACGTTTGCGAAAATGTCAGAACACCTAATCGACCAGTTGTGGAAGCCATAAAACGTTAATACACCGGTAGCACCATAGCTACGAACACCTTCTTACAACTTCGTACAAGAACTGGCGCAGCACACACAACACAAAGCACTTCAAGTTTAATCGCGGTAAAACCATAGATTGTACTATATACACAACGGAGGGGAATTTACCTGTAAGCTACATCTTAGGCGATAATTAAAGTTAATTCTAATTATAATTTTAAACGGAACATTTCGCCCACCAAAAACGCAAGGCATTTTTGAAAGGAAAACAACTAGAAAGGGTGGAACGGAATGGAAAAAAAAGAATAAAATTAATTAATGTAAGAAAGCCCAGAAAATATTTACGCAAATAAGAATCCAAAACAAAAAAATATACAAAGGAAAATCTACCATGAAGGTAAAGGACAGAGCCTAGCAACAGTGCACCTCAACTCGCCTTGTGCGGTTTTAGAGCGACAACCCGAACTACCTCATCAGCTCTTAGATGGAACGCAACAACACGTCCAAGGGACCATCTAACGAATGGTACGTTATCGGCTTTAATTAGAACTAAGGTACCCAGATCAAACCTGCCGGAACGTTTTGTACCATTTGGACCGTTGTTGGAGCGTATGCAAATACTTCTCAGAATATCGAGACCAGAAATTTTGATAAATTCGCTGGAGCAATTGCTAACGAGATAGGCGATTGAGCGGAAGGTCAAAAAGGGTAGATTCTGTAATAGCGACTAAAGGAGCCAAAGTTAGAAAGTGACCTGCTGTTAGGCAGCTCAAGTCGTTAGGGTTACTGCTCACGGACGTGAGAGGGCGCGAGTTTAAGATAACCTCAATCTGAACAAAGACAATGGCTAGTTGTTTGTAGGTCAGAACTTACATATGGCAGAGAGTGGTATAAAATGGCAAGAAATTTATTCTTTCGCGTCAGCTAATTTTGCGGGACAAATTGACTGTCTATGGCCACTCACAAAATTTGTGCCGCAAACACTGTATAGATGCCACGCCTGGCAATACATCGGCGTAGAGCAGGTAGAAAGGCATCGGTTGAAGGATCAGAAACTAACTCAAGGTGGAGTGCCTTTGGTAACCATGCAGATAAAGAGTCATTTTCAAAAGCCCCTCCCGCATGCTCGCAACATGGAGGAAGGTGGTTCATAGGAGGCTGCGACGCGGTAGGATTAATCTTCCAACATGTCATACACTGACTCAAAACTCGACGAATGGACTGTTTATTTGTAACAATTCAAAAATCTTGACGAACGATAAAATTAACCATTTGAACACCAGCGTGGAAGTATCTCAATTGAACAAAGTTGATATAGAAATCCGTTTAAACGACATTTCCTAGGTAAAAGAGCGGGACATTTCCTGTCAGAGGATACTGATGCGTGAGATAAGTGACCACTAACCCGTAAGCTTCCATCTTTAATAAATGGAGACAATTTGTAAATAGTTTTTTAGAACTGGATGACGGTCAACTCAATAGAAAAGTGAGTCTGTTGAATATATTTAATCAGGGCGTTCAAAGTACTATTGAGGTCGAAACAGGACAAAGGTTTAGTGTATTTTGCTAACGGTTTTTGTCTGTTATGGACAAAGCGGAGAGTCCAAGCGATATACGAATTATAAATTGAAAAGAAGAATGACTTTCCAAAATCGTTTCAATCCAAGAAGGGGATCAAAACAATAGAATGTACCTCGATAAGATTTCCCAAAGAATGAAAAGACGGAATGAATGGACTGTAAGTGTCGAAGGAACGATACAACTCAGGCGAAGCCGTTCACCATAAAGAACAGTGACACAAGTCAGAAGGTAGCAAACTATGTGACCCGACATCGGCAGGATTCTCAGTGGAAGGAATATAATGCCAAGAAGCGCAAGAAGTGTTTTCCTGAATATAGAAAACTCGATTGGCGACGAATGTCTTCCATCGCTGCGGTGGGGAACGAATCCCAGAAAGAACGATCATAAAGTCAGACGAACAAAAATTTTTTTCAAAGATAATATGACGATCAAAAGTTTTAAAGATAGAGGTTAATAGTTTCCAGGCCAAAGCAGAGGCTAACAGTTCGAGTCTAGGCAAAGAGTGGGTACGAAGCGGAGCAACTTTGGACTTAGCACAAACTAAGCGAATATCTACAGAGAAAGAGGTATGAAAACGAAAATAAACGACAGCACAATAGCCGTATTCGGAAAAGTCTGCAAAATAATGAACTTTACGCATAGATAATTGTGGCAGAAGTAGCAAGCGTGGTAAAGCAAAGTCGGAAAGAAATGATAATTCATGCGGATATCTCTTCCACAAACGTAGTAAGTCGAGTGGTAGGGGACCAACCCGGTCAAATTTCAACCACAAACGCTAAATTAAATGTTTTACCAATAAAGTTAGAGGAGATAAAATTCCTATAAGGTGAAAATACTGGCTAAGTTGGAAAGTAAGTTACGCTTGGTACATGCGGTGCACCGGGAATGAACTAGAAAGCAAAAGATATCTGAGTTGAGATTCCATTGAAGATCTAGAACTTTCAGAGACTGAGTGTTAGGATCCATAAAGGAGCGAGGTAGTGAGAATTGTTCGAAGCGGGAAGATCCATTAGTAAGTCCGGACAATTACTAGACCACTTATGCATTCAAAACCACCGAGTTTTATAAGAGCGCTTAGTTGATTCCATAAAGCTAAGGTTGACTCCATAAAGTCTATCCAAAGCGATATCATCAATATAGGTATGGTTGCGCAGGGCAAAGGAGGCCAAAGATAAAGAATTTCCTTCGTCTTCAGCCAACTGAAGAAGAGTACGTATCTCAAGAAAAGAAGCACAATTTACCCCACAGGTAACGGTATTCAACTTGAAGTCCAGAATAAGCTCATCAGAAGAAGAACGCTAAACAATTCGATGATAATCACGCTGATAAGAATTAACAAGGATTTGTCTCTATACATCTGACAAATATCTGCAGTAATAAACACAGGAATAAAGACGAAATTGCAACAAATTGCTGTAATATCTCGTTGAAGCTTGGGCTCAACAAACAAATGATCATTTGAAGACGATCGAGGTGGACTTTTAGCGGAAGCGTTAAAAACTACACGTAGTTTGGTACTTACATTTTCTGGTTTTTCAACACAATGATGCGGGATATAATAAAAAAAGTCAGAAATAGATCAAACTTAAACAGGTGCATGTGTTTGGAATTTAAATAGTCGCGCATGAACGTAACGTATTGTTTATAAATCAAAGGTCGCTTAGTTACACGATTTTCTAAAATAGCAAAACGCTATAGAGCGAGATCACGACTACCGGGAAAGGAAGGTTTTGGATCGTTAAAGGGTAGAGAGACGAGATACCGTCTTTGTTGGTTGCGGCAGAGACTGTCAACGTAACATTCTTCAACTAAGAATTCTTCAGGTGTGAAAGGTTTAGCGTCAGGAACCTCTTCAACTTCCCATAATTTATTATGAGCGATTTTAATATGCGGAACCTTTAAGTACTTACCAGTAGAAGATCGCAACTTTTAGCGGCGGTGGCGATGACAGGACGAAGAGCGGTCGACCATTTCTGGAACTCGAAAAACTTTAATACATCAATATCACCATAGCTACGAACACTTGCTTTCTTACAACTTCGTACAACTGGCGCGGCACATACGACACAAACCACTTGAAGGTTAATCGCGGTAAAACCATAGATTTACTATACACTACGGGAATTTACCTGCAAGCTACATCTTATGCGATAATTTGATTTAAACTATAATTAGGATCGGAGCAGCATGCGTTTGCCGACTACAGGCAGACGGAAATCGGAAGCTGCGTGATTTTTCTTCAATACTCAACCTTTCCAAAGACAATTAATGTTACTTTGATCGCACGAGGATGTTCTCACCACGCAGGTTGGCAATCTACACGTCTACACATTATAATAATTCACTTCGTTGTTCGAAATATCTGGATTTTTTCGCAGTAAAAGATTGAACTAGTGAAATTAATTATTAATCATGGAATAAGATGGCGTATTAACCTTACTAAGTTTTCGTAAAGCGGAATAAATAAATACAATAAGAAAACCTAATTATTGCTGGAATTAGAGAAATTGAGCAATCAAACAAAATTTGGTATATTTTACAAATCGAAAATCACCATATGTACGTAGTCAATATGCGGTTAGAAAAAGAATTACAAGCGGCAACTGTAGATTAAATTTATAAAATACGAAGTAAATTAAATAAGTTAAAACTTCTAGTAATGATAAAGAAATGGTAGCTTTTGAGTGCAGAAATATATTTAATATTCTGTAAATAAAACTTAAAGTTACATTCTGCTGATTAATCATAACAAATTTCCCAAAATCCTTGCTCAGTGGAAGAACCGCCAGGTATCTGCATAATGGTCATAGTTATAGCAATGACTTCATACCTATATGAGGAGTTCTCCCGCTTTGAAAATTTTACCAGATACGAAATCTCCAGAAAAATAACTTCGAACATACCTTTAAATATCGAAGGTTCTTAAAAGCAAAAAATGAATTTTGATATCCGGAAGATTTAGAACTAGTGTTTGATTAGAAAGAGGAAGGGTTGTTCTCGGTAACCTTCTGTAGCTGTATTTTATTTCATCATAACTTATTCGAAGGGTTTGGGTGTAATAATGGTAACGATGCTACCAAAAGTGTGAGATGTGGCTGTGAGAAGGTATGAAAATTCTTGAAACTGAATGAATAAATTTGTAAGTGCTTTATAAATTGTTTGCGAGACGAGAATTTGTTTTTATTCGCAAAACATTACTTTTTCAAAATTATATTTATTTTCATAAACGCATAACTTCAGAAACGCCTAAAACAACCATCATAAAATTAAGTACTTGTTTTAAGCGTAGAATCGTATAAGAAATCCATCTTAAACACTAAAAAATATACTCACATTTTCTGGATATTATAAAAAGTTGAAAATTGTTTTTCCCAATCTGAACGAAAATTTCTTCGAAATCCATCGATCTTCATCTTTTCCTTACAGAATCGGAAGTAAAGTGGCCCTGGATAAGTATTATTTATCATTATGTAATCCAGTTCTTTAGGTGAAAATCTCATTCTTACAGCATTACTTATGCCGCATTCTTTTGTTCAATGTGACTGTTGAAGAATGTTCTCATTTCGGACATTTTAAGATATTCATTTTGAGTCATTCGGTTTTCATTTTGAACAATCCCAAAACATTTTCCGGATTCGTCTGGAGTGCATTGTATTGACAGAGTGATCTGATACATTTCTCTGCATAGGCAAAATGTCTATTTGAGGGAAGTATCGTATGTCCTAATTGTGGGAATATGTGAAAAAAATATCATGAAACATTTCCTGGGCCAGTAATTGAAGCCACACTGACACTAAAAACCAATCTTTCTTCTAATCTCCACAGGTGTCTAAGATAGCCATTAAATTCAAACCTTTGATATTGTGTTCAGAGAAATACTTTAACAAGCAAACTTCCAACTTCGTCCGTTCCCTTTCCAATTGTAAGTCGTTTCACACTTAGAAATGTCCTTGAGAAGGATGTACGCTATGAGCATTAACGTTGCAACAAAGCATCTTCTTTTATTGAAATTTTGCTTGTTGGAAGGGCTTGATGAAGATCTAATGTCATAGAGTTAGGACTTTCATTTCATTGCTTCCATTTTACCATTTTAATCTGATTAGCGTTTGCTTTTCTATGATGTAATTGGTGTTCAATTTTTAGGTTTTTATGATATTGTAACGAAAATGGAATTCTAAAAGCTAATCGCTAACTTTTAAAAACTACGATGCTATCTTCTTAATTATCTACAGCCATGCAGGATAATTAATTTATATTAATTTATATTTTCACTATAATAATTTATATCGATCGCTTAAGTAATTTATATCACATAGGACAGTGTATATTAAACAGTATGAACCACTAATTTATTGCATATCACGGCCTCCAAAACTTTAAATTAGAACTCCTATTGGAATCAAAGCTTCAATTGGAAACGAACTGACGCTGATCACGGCAATTTATATTTTATTCAACCTTTTTAATTATTTCGCGAACATACCAGAATATGCAAATAATATCTCGAATGTACTAAAACTTTAAATGCAAACTCTTAAATCTGTCATTCAAGCCCATCGTCCGCGGGGACCTATCGATCATCTTTTGTGTATAAACGCCTCGTTTACATATCAGTGTAATTATTCTGGTCAGAGGTAGACTAAACGGCTCTACAGTATTTTGATCATTTTTAAACTTGTTGTTCAAATGCGCACTATTTTTGACGAGATAAGCGGCACAGGTGTCTCTTTTTGGCATTTTGAATTTAATACTATACTCCTTGGTGAATATGTGCGTAAACTTATTTGAAGGTACAAGATTTTTAACGTTCTTTCTGTTTTGCATACTTTATAGAATTTTTTACCGCGTAGTCCAGTCATTAAAAAGGGACCGAGGTTATCATTTCGCGTGTAATGATTTTTATATTTCAGATTTGGTATCGTTGATCTGGGTGACAATATGTTTTCTTTTGTATTTATTAAATTAGCTCTTTTTCTATTTAATTTTAAGATGGGCGATCCATTTCGTATTGTCTTAATGCATGCTTTTTTACAAACTTGCATTTTTAATTCTTTACATAATATTATTCGGTGTCAGTTTCTACTGAATTATTCTCGTTAGACTTTTAACTACGTTTTTTGTTTTTGACTTCCAATCCGTCAAATATGTACGGATTTTGAAAATGAACGGTTTTTCCCCCTGAAATATGATTTGAAGACATTTTTCTTCTTGGGTGTAGCGAGAAGAGTAAATCAGTTTCCTTTGCACTTACAATTAGGATGTAAAAGTTTTATTTTGTTATTTGTTCCCTTGCCTCTTCATATGAATTGTATGTTTTTAAAAAATTTTGTTTTCTTTTTTCTGAGTTTGTCTACTCTTTTTTATTTTGCGTTTTCTACCTCGACATGTTGTTAATGTTCCTTCTTGATGGATATTCTATTTATCATCTCTATTATTTTCTTTCCAAGACTTGATCAATGGTGTTCGATCGTTCTATTGCTTGACGATGTGTTTGATGCCTTATGTGAATTTAAATACCTTAGGATTTCTTCTGTTAAAAGTTTTAACCTGACTTAGTTTAAAAACTACCAATAACATTTAAAATACCGCATTGTTTGAGGTTCATCTTACTAGATTCATGTTTCTTAAATCATGGTATATGCCACATATACCGAGTGTGCTCCTACAGCATGTAGAAAATGGTATCTGAAAAATTCCAGTGAAACTAGCGGCTAGAAGTAACAACAAATTGTCCGCCTCCTCAATTACACACGCCCGTTTCACCAATCCGCGATAAAAGCCACGTCTATTTTAGTCCAACATCGCTTAGGTAAGCCATCATTTTTTTTATAATAAAACTTTCTGTAAGAACACCATTATACAATAACCATCTTTCCTAAACAAACTAAAAGAGCGAATTGTACATGTCTATAGCAAACTGTGCTTTTTTATTAAACTTTCAGGACATAAATTGTGTTACTGCATACCAAATTTTTTGCAGATTACATACTTATTAATTTTTCTGTAATTTATTTCAACTGGCCGCCGTCGGTATTACTTTAATTTTTTTTTTCTAGGTTTAGATAAAAGATGCAGAATTTTAAATTCTATATTCAAATAAGAAAGTTATTAATTTTTTTAACTCTATTGGGTGCCGCTAGCACTACGTTAGTTTTTTCCCGGGCTAATACAAAAGCAGCGAATTTTCTTATTTGAATACAAAATTAAAAATTTTACCGCTTTACTACCTAAACGTATATTTCTTTATAGATTTGCTGCTTTTGTATTAACACAAAAAGTTTTAAGTAATGCAGGCATCCACTTGACACAGTTCAGGAAAAAAATTAATAACTTTTTGAGTGAGCATGAAATTTAAAAATCTGCCGTGTATGTACTGAGTGCATTAGACCTAAATGTAAATTTCTTTACCAATGTGCTGCTTTTGAATTAGCCCAGAAAAAAGTTAAAGTAGTGCTGGAGGCCACTTGATGCAATTCAGGAAAAAATTAATAACTTTCTTATTTGAATATAAAATTCAAAATCTGCCATTTGAGCACTGAGGACCTTAATACCTAAATATAGATTTCTTTACAAATTCGTTCCTTTTATATTAGCCCAGAAAGAAATTAAGGTAATGCTGGCTGGCGGTCACTTTATACAGTTAAGGAAAAAATTCCTAACATTTTTAGTTGGACATGAAATGTGGAAATCTGCCGCGTTGGTATTGAGGGCCTTAATACCTAAATATAGATTTCTTTAGAGGTTCGCTAAATTTGTATTATTCCGAAGAAAATTAAAGAAAATTAAAGAGTGTTGACGTCTCATTATACAGTTCGGGACAAAATTAGTAACTTTCTATTTGAATATATAATTTAAAAATCTGTTGCGTATGTACTCATAGCTCTTAATATGGAAATGTAGATTTCTTAGCAAAACCACCTCCTTTACATAAACGTAGAAAAATGTTAAGGTATTACCAGCCGCGGCTAGTTGTAATGGATCACTGAAAAATTAATAAGTTTGTAATCTGCAGGAAATTAGGTATGCAGTAACGCAATTTATGTCCTCTTGAAGGTGTGATAAAAAATGGCACAGCTTGCCATAGATATTTACAAAAGTCTCGGTGTAGTTCTTTTAGGAAATATAGCTATTACATAGAGCGTTCTTATTTACAGAAGGATGTATTATAAGAATGAATGAGGACAGAGCTAAGCGATGTTGGGCTGAAATGAGCGTGGTTTTTATCACGGATTGGTGGAAGAGGCGTGGCTCATTGAGAGGCGGGCAATTGGCTGTTACTTTTAGCCGCTTACCTCACAGACGTTCTGAAAACGCAGTTACATATTGCTTAGTAACAGCAAAAATTACCTGTAACTAAGACATTCGTACATCAAATTTAAGTTTTTCATTAGTGGAATTTAATAATGCTCTTAATCAGGATCGTAGAAATCATTTTTACTGCATGCCATGTTGAACACATTATTTACTCAAATGAAATGTTGTATTACAAAAATTAAATATACTAATACAGCGCCATCTCTGTAAATTTTATCAGATTAACAACAATTTATTTGCACAAATATCATTTTTACAAAAAATTACCTATGGAAATTTTGGTCACTTATCACTTTTACACCCGACCATTTCATATCGAAAAATGTCAAGTACTTCAATCTCCACAAAATACTTTGCAACGGTTTGAGAATTCTTGACATACCAGCGATCTTATAATGTCTAAATTCCTCTTTGCTTTTATTATATGGTATTATTTAATTATTCTTGTTTTGCCAAGCAGATAACTACCTAAATTTTTCTGTTTTGCAGTTTTAATAATAATCGTGGTTGTGTTACTTTTATTGTGTCATTTTGTTACAAGGACACTCATCCACCGTAACGCTATTGATTACAGTGGCTGACATAATTATTGTATGAAACTAATGTACACTTATTGTTTATATTGTGGTTTATATTTTCTACTAGTCTGGTTACGAAAACGTTTTTCTATTTATTTATAACTTCGTTTCTTTAAACTAAAATAGATTTGTCCCTGCATGTCAGGATTGAGTAGCATAACGGGGGGGGGGGATTCAATTTGATACAATTTTTAATCTTATCTTGACAAAATTTGTAGCGAAAATTGCGCAAGAGACGAATAAGGTTTTCAAAATGCAAAGCTAAGATTTATTTAAATAACCCTTTTGCAAAAAAGACCACAAATTATATTCGACTTGACAATTTATTAGTTTCAAAAATATTTATGAAGTAGTAAAATATTAATCGTTACTGTTTTCAACTTGTACGGAGAGAATAACCAATCTCTGGTTCCACTGTATTTGCAGCTCGTTAGATTTGTCTGTATGTCTCTTTATAGAAAGCCAACCAAATCTTGCAAACGTAACTGGATTCAAAATATATGTGATGTGGAAAAATTCAAAACGCCATCTAGCCAAATTCAAATATACTATAGTGCCTTCATTAAACAGAACTACATAACAGCTGATACTTTCTGTATGTTTGTTGTGGTTTGTTTTGTATTTTTCTTGATGTTCTTTGGGAATTAAACCACTCATAGTTGTTAACATCGTCTTTATTTACTTTTCGATCCATGACCCAGGATCGTTGTCAAAATAATAAAAATTTCAAGTTTGACAGTTACGACATAAATTGAAGGTGACTTTGATTTATTAATGTTTGATATATTTAGTTTTAATACATTAAATGAAAATGTTAAGGTTTAGAAGAATGAGTGCCTTCAATTTGTGTTGCGCCCTGGGAATATACAGAAAAGCAACAGCACACAAACATATACTTAAACTTCGATTCAAACCACCCACTATGTGTCAAACGCGAAATTATCAAAACCATGTATGATAGAACAAAATTAATATCATCAAACGAAGAAATTTTAAAGAAAGAAAAAGACCTAATCAAATGTACACTAATAAAAAACAAGTATTATAAAAGAATAATAGAAAAAGAAATGAATAAAATCCCAAAAAAATAAAGAAGAAGAAAACAAAAACAACGATACGCATCAAAAAATGCTCTCAATACCATACATAACAGGATTCTCCAAAGAATCCAAAGAATAGGAAAAAAATTCAAAATCAAAACAGTATTTAGAACCAACAATTCACTACGAACACAATTAACAAAAACAAAACCCAAAAACGCAATACAAAGTTCAAGAAAGTACATCTAAGTACCGCGCGAATGCAACTGTTGACCATATCACCGCACTCGATTTGAGCACAAAACAAACTGAGGATTTGCAGTTGACTATATCAAAGTACACGAGCTGGAAATAGAACAAACTAAGAATCGCGAGATTTTCCAATTCATTTTTTGTGGTACCCAAAAAATCAGCACGTTCATTGGTCAAACTAAATTTGGATATTCTTTTACATTTCAAAATCGAAATACACAATTCCATTGGTTAAACACATCATTGACGTTTTTCAACACACGAAGAATAGGAAATGGAAGTGTATAAATAAAATTTCAAATTCTCCGAAAGACATTTGTTAGTGCACACCATAACCTAAGGAATGCTCTTGCAGTGCTCCCCATAGCCTGCAAAACCTTTATTATTTTTTATTATTATTTATTATTATTCTAACGTTACAATTAGTCTGCTACCTAAAAATTACAGCAAACCTGTTACTCCTAAGAAATCTAACAGAATTATTTGCTACCTTAAGTTATATTGGTTAGTCTTATATTATTTGCGTTTGGAAATACTCGTGTGTGTGTGTGTGTGTGTATGTGTGTGTCTGTGCACGCGTGTGGGTGCGTGAGTATGTGTGTGTTTGTGTCTGTGGTAATGTCCTTAGGACTGCTTTCCTTCCCAGCTTCCGACCGTCGGCAGCCGGAAATCAGAAACCGAGAAGTTGGCATTCCTGTACGTGTCCTGGCCGTCGCCAGCCGGAAACCAGGGGTACCACGTACAGTCCCTGGTGTGTGTGTGTGTGTGTGTGTGCGTATGTGTATGTGTGTGTGTGTGTCTGTGCGCGCGTGCGGGTGCGTGTGTGTGTTTCTGTCTGTGGTAATATCCTTGGGACTGCTTTCCTTCCCAGCTTCCGACCGTCAGCAGCCGGAAATCAGAAACCGAGAAGTTCGCATTCCTGTACGTGTCCTGGCCGTCGGCAGCCGGAAACCAGGGGGACCACGTACAGTCCCTGGTGTATATGTGTATGTGTGCGCGCGCGTGTGTGTCTGTGTCGTGTGCGTACGTGTACGTGTACGTGCGTGTTTCTGCGTGTTTTGGTATGTGTATGTGTGTGTTTTGTCGTGCTGGTGTGCTATAATGGTGCGTGTTTATTGTTTTCATGTATGTGTGTGCGTGTGCTTAGTCTGTGGTAAGTTCCTTGGAACTGTTTCCCTCTACCGGGTTCTAACCGCCGGTAACCGTAAATTAGAAACCGAGAAATACGCATTCCTGTACGTGTCCTGGCCGTCGGCAGCCGGATGCCAGGGAGGCCACGTACAGTCTCTGTTGTGTGTGTGTGCTTGTACGTGTGCTGTATGTGTGTAAATTGTCGTGCTGACGTGTTGTAATTATGTTGCTAGAATATTTCACCAGTAATAATTATAGTTGCGCTACAACATTGGAAATATGAACATTATGTTACTGAAGCTAGTGTTAGATTTCTTAAGGCAATTACGAATAAGGTTTGTATTTTCTTCTGTTTATTTTAGTTAGTTTTATTTTTTGGTTAGATGAGCAGCACTCTCTATAGCCTGCTATACTTCGATACGCAGTGCTCTCCATAGTCTGCGTATTCTCCGACAGTGACGCTGTCCGCCGTCGTACCTGAGGCATGTCATTATAATTCATTGTGAACAGTTATGTACTCTGCGTATGGGTGGTAAGATTCGTTCCATACACCAGGCAAAACGGAAGCAAGCACAGAACGCCCTTCGTTCAATCCGACCGCACCCAAGGCTTCTGTCGTCTCTGCTACCATCGCCGAAAGAACATATTCAAACCAAATTTTACTGCAAGTACTTCCCTAGAAGTGGGTTTATTGCGATATCGTCGACTGCATCTGCCAAGTCTACGTCCAGGACAACATCCCCGTAGAATTTATCGGCGACGTACTCTATGAGGTCTAAGGCACCACTTCCATGACGTTTGCCGAGGAGTTCCGAAGATCACCGAAGACGTCTGAAGCCATTAAAACTATAAATCTTTTCTAATTATCGCTGTCCAAGTTCTTACTGCTCTTCACAATTAAATCCCGAAGCCTTCCGAAGAGTTCCGAAGACACCAGAAGACCCTCTATTCTTGTATATATTGTAAATTATTAGTTTTAAATTTCAAACACGAAGCCTTCCGAAAAGTTCCGAAGACCACCGAAGCCGTTTTTAGCGTCTTCAAGCTGTATAGACATTCATTTAATAAGTGTTTAAGTTTATTTTGATTCCACAAGCAAGCACCAAACCCTCCGAAGATTACCGAAGACTCCCGAACTACTTAAACTATTAAAAATCAGTCAATTTACTATTTCATTTGTTATTTTTCATGTATTTATGAACTTATAATTATTTTTACTTGTACTTATTAAACAAATAATCAAACCAAGCCTACATGCTTTCAGACACCGTCCACCCTAACGATAACACAAAAAGTTTTAAATAGGGGAAAGTTCCAGACTATTTGAAGTCTGATTAAAAGAACATAAATCATATATAAAAATAGAGAAATCCATGATTTGCCAACATGCATGGGACTCCAGTCTTAAAATAAAATGGGAGAACGCAAAAATTGTTGATAAAGAAGAAAACCAAAAACGCAAAATCAAAGAAGCTGCTTATATAACCCTACATAAAAATAACTGTGTAGCAAACGAATCCGTGACTTCCAGTAAACAGGGGATTTCAGTACTAAAAGTAATAAACGAAATAACAAAAGAATATCAAATGCCCCCAATATCTAGGTAGCATTGCAAGTTTTCCTGACAATAATTAATTACATAACAATAAGTATATTAACAGCTCTTATAAAACAGCATTGGAGTTTAAACCCGCCATAGGGTTACGTCAGAACCATATACAATCTTCGCTGAACAGCATTTGTATCTGATAAGTGTAGACCTGCTTTAAGGTCGCCTCAAAACCATATAAAACATTCGTAGAACAACATTTATATCTGACAAGTGCAAATCCGACATAGGGTCGCCTCAGAACCATGTTAAAATCTATCAAAGAGGTAGCCTAAATCATAATGAGTTTTCCTCCTCAAGATAAATATAATAAACGACTGCCTAAGCCTTACGGTAACATATTCGCACACTTTTTAATAACCCTCCTCTTAACCGTATATGTTTTCCAATCCTCAAGTTATTGAATTTATATGAAATATTACTATATACAAATTAATCAGATAATTTCACATTAAGCGTATTGACTACCTCAAAGTCGTTCCCAGAGCACAACACAAATTGAAGGTACAAATTCCTCTAATTTTTAAAATTTTTATCTAATGTATTCAAACCAAATATATCAAAATATTAATCAATCAAAGTAACCTTCAATGTATGTCATAAATGTTAAACTTGTTATTTTTATTATTTTGACAACGATCGTAGGTCATGGATCGAAACGTAAATAAAGACAATTTTAACAACTATGAGTGGTTTAATTCCCAAAGAACAAGAAAAATATATAACAGCTGGCTACAACGATACAGAGCCCTCATCTCGATTGTTAGGTATTACTGTTCAATAGAGTCACTTACTGCATATATATATATATATATATATATATATATATATTGATATGACAACGGCACGCGTTGGGCGCCGCTAAAAGAGTGATATGATAACGCTTCGTCTTGGGCGTCACTAAAAGTGCTGTGACACAGGTACAAAAATGAAAAATTTGAAATTATTAACTTACTTTCCTTTCTAACTTTTCTTTGTCTGCAAGTAATGGAATATACTAAATGAAATCAAACCTAGTAATATCATACAGCATCTATACATTCAAAAACACTTTTCTCTAATACAAAACAGTTTATAAAACAATTCACAGTTCCAGTTTATGCAGAAAATAATTTAAATGCTTATCTAATATACAAGATACACAAATAGGGGGATAATTTACCCATCCTTTATTCCCACCCTTGTAAGTGTTTGGCCAAAAACCATTGACAGGAAGTTTATTTAAAAGTCAAAGTGTTTCGAACTCTGACCACAAACTTTGCCAATCATCCGCTTCATCAAATACGAAAAAAATGTAAACTTATTCTAAATTAAAATACAAAATATTGAAATATTACCAATTAACAAACAAAGAAATCTAATTATACTTATGGTTATATGTTTAAAGAGCGGTAATCCAAATCTTCTTTTCATTACCGTCAACGGTATTAAATCATTCCTGGTTTTAAATTGACATTCAAATCCCAGTTTACAAAATCATCCATATTCGCTTAAATCTCCATTTAGAACATCAGTTACCAAAAGTGCATCTTAATTAATTAGTTTAAATAGCGTTTGTATCGAAGAATCTCCAATTATCATTCTATTGTACAAAATAATCATGTTTCACCAAATAACTGCATCAGATAGTTTTTATATTTGAAACTACTCAACGTATAAATTTCATAGCAACTCTGCCTGTTGCTTTGGCTTTATAATCAATGTTACATTTTACTAGGTTTATGAAGGAATCTTGAATTTTACCTTTGTCGATCGCGTAAAATGAATTGAATTAACGAATCTCTTTAATGAAGTTCCCGTTTATATACAGTCTGTTTTGACTACGTCACTTTCTAGATTTTACGGGATTCAATTCGAAAGATTACTCCCCTACATGACGCAAGATTTCTGAGTATAGCTCTGTTTACTACCTCATTAGTTACAAATTGCGTTCTAAATTTTCATAGTGACGTGTATTGTTTGTCTTTGTTCAATACAACGAGGTTAATGGTCGCGTCGCATTCCTTCACTAATACGTAAGGCTATTAAATCGCGTTCTTATCGATTTTTAGTATATTATTCAACATACGGTAATGTAGGCAATAACTCACGCAGATGAAGTTTGCGGCACGAGCCGAAGGCGAGTGCCGTAATGCATCAACTGAGTTATTGCCATTACCGTATGTTGAATACTATACTTTATCTACGACTATAAGCACAGTAACAAGTTTTAATAAACACATGTAATCAAGATTATTTTAAAAAAATTATTGTTCACCAAAATATGCAAGAAGTACATTTTCGAAAAATAATTTGATATTTTTACTAGTGCTCCAGTCAATAAAGCATCTGTATATAGCTTGATATTTATGATGCGATTTATCCGATAGCAGGTTAGTTGTCGTAATGCGAGCCGCTTCTCTAATTTCTGGTGGTGTACACATTAGTTCTGATTCACTATCGCTCATTATTGGCAAACTTTACTTGATTTAATATTTGGCGTTCCAAAAAACTGGGTTACAACAAATTTGTATGACATTAGGTAAATGTCAATGAGCATGACTACTTTGAGACTTATAGTAGGTATATTTATTATCGGTAATTAAATAGAAATATAAGTTGGAAGCGTGAGTTATCATAACTCACACTCATAACTCACGGTGTTTAATTATGAACACTATTACTTGTTCAAAAGTATATGTATAATGGTATTATAACTAAATAGGAGTAGATAAACATTTTTATTACATTTTATTGTTCGTGTGACTTCTTAGAATAAACATTTGTTTATTTAATTAGTTTATTCGATTCTTAATAATTGACGTATTCTCTTTCTTGGTACCGTAAATTCGAGAAAACTCTTTATTTAGAAATGAATTTATGTTATACACACACAGGAGTCGATTTACTAATTAATTAAAGCTTAAATTGCTTTACAAATGCAATAGATTTGCTTTGTTTTTATACGAACATTTTACACACGGTGTAATTATTTATTACATAATTAACTAACGCTTTTAAGTACTTTCAAATGCAAACGAAAGTAGAATGTGTTCTAACGCACATGAAGTGAATGGTTTTTCATTTTACATCTTACAATCAAGTTTGTATCTTCAAAAACATATGTAGTGCGTTTTAAGGTATCTCAAGAATAATTATTTCTTACATATCATCATCATTAGGTCATCATTCCTGGAACTGGTTAGACGCGTACCCTCATTGTTTCCTATTCTGAACTAACCTACACATTTCCCTGAAACTTGTACAGTGTGCATCTAGCACTATTTGCGTGCGAAAGTCTGATCTAGGTCTACCTCTACCTCTTTCTTCATATCTCTGCTTATAATACATCCTATACTACTCCCCAAAAATTCCTTAGAACGTATCCTGCCCTCCTATTTCTCCTATATTTTTTTGTTTTCCACATATCTTTATTCCCCTACTATTTCTATAACCTACTTGTTATTAACTTTGTCTGACCATACTATCATCCTTATACATCTGAAGCACAACTTTCCAAAAGGCTTCTACCGTTTTTCTGTCTGCTTCTCCTACGCCCCCTATTTCATAGACGTACTGTACTCTGCTCCACACATATGCTTTCAACAATTTTCTTCCTACATAGCCGCAGTTCCTTCTTGTTAGATGCAAGTCGGTCCCCTTCTACTGTTTTACAATTGTATACCCTATTTCCCCGATATTCATTGATATGTGAAGGAGGGTAAGCAGCCTGTGGCTGCCAAGATCCTCCAGCACTTGAACATTTGCCGAAAAAATAGTTTTTCCAATATGTCCTTTCGCAGAATCAACATTAGTTGAAAATATTTTACAACCAACACCTGTAGTTGTTTATAATAATCACCAGATTTAAGTGCAATTATTTCTTCGTCATTAGGTTTTCCGTCTTGAAACTGGTTAGACGCGTACCTCTACTCATTTATATTCTGAGTTCCCTGAAATTCTCACAACAACCTATATATAACTCGGTTCCTCTTCTATTGTTTTCTAATTATATGCCCTATTTCTCCGAGATTGAGTGGTATATGAAAGGGGTTAAGTAGCCTGTGGCTGCCAAGATCCCCCAACACTTAGACATTTGCCGAATTAATAGTTTCCAGTATCCTTTCGCGCAATTAACATTATTCGAGAATATTTAAAAACTAATACCTGTAGTTGCTTATAATAATCATCATGTTTAACTACAGTTTTTCTATCTTGGGACTGATTGGACGCGTACATCCGTTGATTTCTACTCTGAGCTAGCCTCCACATTACCCTGAAATTCCCATAGCCTACATTTTGCACTATCTGTGTGCAATAGGCTAACCTAGGTCTACTTCTACTTCTCTATTTCCCTATCTCTGCTTCTAATATAATCCTCACTATTCCCTCATGTCTTAGTATGTGACCTAACATCCCATCTCTCCTATTTTTTTTACTGTTTTCCACATAATTCTTTCTTCCCCTACCATTTCTAGTACCTCTTTGTTCTTAACTTTGTCTATCCATGATATCTTCATCATACGTCTGTAGCACAACATTTCAAAGGCTTCACCTTTTTCTTGTCCGCTTCTCTTACTGTCCAGGCTTCACAGCTGTAAAGTGTTGTGCTCGACACGTATGGTTTAAGCAATCTTTTCATTGTCTCTATGTTTGTTGTCTTTGAACACAGTAGTTGCTTTTTCTTGTTAAATGTAGCACGACCTTGTGCTAATCTTTGTTTTATATCTTTTGCGCTTTTCCCATCTTGCGTTATTTGGCTTCCTAGGTATCCCCAACCTCTTCTAAGTTCTCGTTAGCTTTTTTTATTCTTGTTTTTGATTTGTTTTTCCCCCCTTTGCATACTAGTACTTTAGTTTTAGTTTTGTAAATTTTCGTACCGTGTCTTTTTGTTAGAACTTTTTCAATTTCATTAAGGGCAGGTTCTAGCTCTTCTTTGCTAGATGCTAATACCGCTGTCATCTGCAAATCTAAGCATATCAATTTTTTGTCCCTTCATAGTAATTCCAAATGTCTTCCTGCATTTGACAGTATTCATTGCCTTTTCAAAGTACAAGTTAAAAATGAATGGGGATAAGGCACATCCCTATCTCATCCCCTTCCTAGTATTTACTTCTCTACGTTCCTGCTCTAATTCTATTGTAATTCTATTCTATATTACCGCTGTTTGCTCTTCATATAAGCTATGTACTATCCGCTTATCCCTAAAACTCATTCAAAGATTTTTGATTATTTCGAACATTTTTTTCCATTTTACTTTGTCGAATGCTTTTTCCAGATCTACAAACTCTATAGTTACTATGATATTACGTTTGAAATCTTTGGGTATCTCACCTGTCTCATACATATAGCTTACAAGTTGGAAGAGACGTTCTGTTTCTCTTGTCCAGCGGCTTTTAGAGTTTCTGCTTGCACTTTATCTGTACCTGGCACCTTACCACTTTTCAGACATCTCTAAGTATAGGATATCTCAAGTCATCATTTTCAATGTTTGATTCCTGTTCTAATGCTGTTAGTTTCTCTCCTGCATATAAATTCCCTATATATTCCTGCTATCTAACCACTTTCTCTACATTTTCTATAATGACCTTTCCTCTCGCGTCCTTTATATTTTTGCTATAAGGTTTTATATTCTTAAAATTTATTCTAATTAGTTTGTATGCTTTGTCTGTATTTCCTATTTCCACCTTAGTTTGTACCTCTTTGCACTGTTCATCAATCCCTTGTTCTTCAGCTTTCCTGCATTTGCGAATAATTTCCCATTTATGGCTTTGTATCTCTATGTTTTCCCGTTTCGTCCGATCTATTTTTGTATTTTCGTCTTTTTTCTATTGAACACGGGATATCTTTTGTTATTCATGGTTTTTTATATTCTTTTTGTATATATCCCAGAATATCTCTGGTCACCTTGTCTAAGCTGGATTTAATATTATTCCATTGTTGCTAGTTCCTTAGTATCAGAAATTTTCCCGATATCTTTCAGCAATTCATTTGACTTTTTTCAAATCTTTTGTGGATATCTTTATCTTTTGGTTTCGCATAGTCAAAGTGCCTTTTTCCATTTCTTTTCTCAAATTTTTAAATTTATGAGCGGCCTTCATAATTACGATGTTGTGGCCAGTATCTGTTTATATCTGATTCTGGTTAGCTTTTACAGTCTTTTACTTGCTTCCTAAACCGTTGTCTAATAAGAATGTAATCTATTTGATATCTTCCTATATCCCCTGACATCTTCCACGTGTATTGTTTTCTAGCATGATGTTGAAATAATGTGTTTGTGATTGTTAAATTGCGTTTGTTCCAAAATTCTACCAACCTATTTCCTCTGTCGTTTCTCGTGCCTAAACCAAATAAACCTACTACCGTTCTTTCCTTACCCTTACCTACCACTGCATTAAAACCCCCCGTAATTATTAAATTTTCAAGTTCTTTTACGCATTTTAGTATGTTTTCGATATCCTTGTAGATCGCTTCTACCTCTTCTTCACTGTGGCTAGAGGTGAGCATGTATACATGTATTATTACTGTATTTACCGGTTTAGATTCTAATCTAACCATGAGTACTCTGACGTTCTTTTGTAAGTAGTTTCCTATACAGTGCCCTGTCTTTTTCGCATAACTATCCCTCATAACAGAATTTCCTTCCTCTGATCCTGTATGAATTACCCTATAGTCTCCACTCCAAAAATCCCCCGCCTCTGGCCACCGAACTTCGCTGATCCCTCGTATTTCTAGTACTAACCTATCCATTTCAATTTTTAAGTTCTCTAGCTTACCTACTTCCTTCATACTTCTGACATTCCACGCTCCGACTTGCAGAATGTTCCCGATTCTTTTTCTAAGTTTTCCGATCACATCCTCGAAGTAGTCCCCTCCCGGAGATCCGAATGGGGGACTATTTTACCTCCGGAATCGTTTACCTCAGAGGATATCATTTTAAATACAATTTAAGTACACTCTGTACTTGGGAAGTAACGTGGCGGTTTCCCGTTGCCTTCCACATCGCGGTTGTGTCTTAGAATGCCATACCGACCCCTATGGTCTCTGCCAAACTGAGTACCAAAAGAGCCGCTGCTCTTTTTCGGGGACCTGTTTTAGTCTATCTTAGTCCTCACTAAAGACCCTACTAATTTGGTTGAACCTGTAGTTTGGCTCTTTAGATCACTGGAACGCGGAAGCCACCTATTCTAGTAATCTAAAACTTCGGCAAGGTGCAGGTCGATTCGGAATGGATTCCCAGGCGCATTCTTTATTAAAATTTAAACAAACCACAGAGAAGGCTGAATAACTTTTTGCTCTTATTGGACTCGCATAAACACCATTAAAACATTAGGTTTCTACACCGTGTTTTATACTTCACGATTACTTCAATTAATTATCAAAAGATGGCGAACATTTCTTACTCTATTACATTTTACTTACAATCTATAACGGTTTTCTTTTCGATCTATTTTAAGCTCAAGGATAAACCTGCTACACGTCTATAGTTTCTAAGTCACTAGTCCCGCAACTGGTATCCAGAAAACTGCCGGAAACCACCACCGATTTGCGCTATCTTCCTAACGAAGAGGTAGGTACCGATATTCAAACAAGCACATTTTGATCTTTAACGAAATCATCCCACGAGACCGAGGCAAAGTACCTGGAAGTAGCTGTCGACCTAAGACTCACCCGGAGAGGTCACATCAAACACCGCACTGTCTGAGCTAGAGCAGCAACATCAAACCTGTACCCGCTACTAAATAGGATAAGTCCACTGGCATCAACAAGATCCGACTGTATAAGACCATCACTGACCAACCGTGACCTACGTAATCAGCAGCGTGAGGCTACGCTTCCAAGTTACATATTCAGAGGACTTCGGTTATCCAGAACAGGGATCTCCGAATGGCACTCGGTGCCCCACGGCACACGAGGAATGACTAAATCCACACCGACGTCAATATCGCAACGATTGAAGAACACATCACGATATCCACAAAGAAGATGTTCGATGTATGACCCAACACTAGAACCTGTTCATCAGGACTCGTCGATTACAATCAAGGGCATACCGATAAAGTACAGAAGACCGAATACTATGATTTTAGGTTAAGATACATAAACTTATATCATATACTTAGTTGGCTGTTATTAGGACAGCAAACCATCCCGTTTTTTCTGCTAGATATAAGTTAGGTTAGTAAACAATACGATATCTTCACTTCTTAAATTTTACTCAATGAAGAGAACGAATTTTTGAAACGCGTGTGTTAGAATCCAATTCAGGAATGGTTTTCAACATCTACTATTGATCTATTTTAAAGCTTAGTTTTAAAAGATTTCAAGTATGTCTTTAAAATGAAAGAATACGAAGCCACAAGTACGATCCTTTTTTTCTAAAAGAATAGCAGCGACGCTTCTTACGATTTATATGGCAACAACCTGTATTTGTTAAAATCTGAATGTAAACTGGGAAAACTTTTATATCTCAAAAAAGTGCCATTAGAATAAGTATCAAATGAAGTGAATCATTAATATTTATCAGTCCCGCGCAACGTGAGGATTTCCGTTTGTTTTCTATACACACAAGCAGCTTACAGCTACTTAATATAGATTGAGATGACTGCAAAACAACATATACTTGCTATTGTTAGATAACACGGTTATCGCCCGTACTTATCTATAATAACAACCAACTTACTGAGATTAATAGCAACATGTTTATGATGCTCATTGACCTACAAACCCACTACACTTGAAACAGATTCTTAATGACAAAACAGTGTGCGCTGCGCGGTAGCACTTGTTTCTTTCTTGCTTACTTGATATGCCCGTCACTCAGTTATTTTGATGTTGTTTGTTTCGGTCTAGTGACGAATAGCTTATTTCTTTTTCTTTAGCTTGAAAAACAATCTTGCTGAATTTGATTTTATTTTATTGCTTAGTTACTTAATATTTGGAGTAAATGACTTCATACTAAACATATGGTAAAAGCAGCAGTCAGCCATTGTTGTTTGTCTAAATGTCATGTAAGGCGGGCGCGTTGCGTTGCTTCATTTCTAATGTTTTATCTCAAAATGATATATGATGCTATAAATGACAAAATGGTCATACTCCAATTTACTTATGCCGAGCAAATAGGAAAAAGTACAGACTTTCATATTAATGGAATTAATCTTAGAGATTTAAAATGTCTTGGTAGGAAGACCGTCTTAAAGTCTTTACACAAAGCAGACAAAAAAAATATTTTTTTAGAAAAAGCTGTTTTATTGTAAATCAATTTTTTTAAACATTTTGTGCTTTTTTAAGGCTTCCACAACTTTTTGTGCGACATTCGGGAAAAAGAAGTCATAGGAAATATCTGGTGAATACCGGCAATGAGACATTAATTTTGTTTTTCTTGTACAAAAATCAATTGCCTGACGTGCTGTGTGCGCACTAACATTGTCATGATGAAATAGAAATGTCACGTTTTTGATGTTTTTTTTTAAATTTCGTTGATAACTAGTGATAAGCGAATTGCTGTATACTATTCAGTGTTAATTGTTTTTCGGTCCTCTAAGAAATGGTTGCTTCATGGCGAGTTAAGTAAAGCAATAATTTCCTGGTAGGTGAGGAACAACTTTGTGGGTTTCAGTTTATCTTAGAACGTCCAAACACTGAATTGTTGCTTAATTTCGAGTTCATATGAATACATTACAAGTTTTGTCACCTATTACGACGTTGTATACGAATTCTGCAGCTGATCGAGTAATGCTTCACTCTCCACTGTTTTTTCTATCGCTATTGTCCAATACGAGCCCTTCCTTCTTGGTCGAATTTGTTGAGCATCTCCTTACACTTAACACGTTCTTCTTTGAGCGTCGATGAAATTGTTCGGAATCCAATAGGAATATTCGTACGCAAAGTCGAATATATTGCAGCTGTCGATGTGTTGAGGTGCTCCTATTCCACCGCCAGTCATATGCCGATCATCTTCATTCATGTTACTTACGCACAGCATCGATGTTTGTTGAAATAATAACAGATTTTTGTCGATCTCCCCGAATTTCACCTCCTATGTACGCACGGTCACGATTAAATTCAGCACGTATATTGTAATGAAAATTCTATTTGAACAAATAACAGTTCTTTATTTTCAAACTGATTATACAAACCTTTTCAACAAATCGTAGCTTCAATGGAATTCTAAAAGCTCTCACGACAATTCATTTCCAGCTAATCGCTAACAGTACATGTATTATCTTCTTAAAATTACGATGCTATTTTCTTAATGACGTACTATCGAAGCAGTATAATTAACTCTAGAACTACTGATTATTAATTTATGTCCATCACTACAGCAATTTATATCACATAGAGCAATTTATATCAACAGTAACGCTTTAAATTAGATTTCATATCAAAGTTTCAATTAGAAGCTGCTCTTAGAAATTTCTTAACGGCTATTTATTATTCATTTGTACTAGTTATTTCGAGAACATACCAGAAAGGGTGCAGATATTATCTTGAATGTAGCTATTCTTAAATGCAAAACTCTAGTACATGTCGATCAAATCCATCTGAAATATATGGCGCCGCAAAAGTCCGTCGATAATCTTGTGTGTACAAACGCTTCGTTTATGTTCTATGTAATTACTCTGGTCAGAGGTAGATTAAACGCCGCTACACAAACGCCCTTTAGAGCTGTTCTGTTTTAGAACACTCTGTGATCCGGACGCTGGAAGTTCCTATGGCGGTAAGGACAGTCGAAACCATTTCTGCATTTTCCATTTTGATAGAAGTAGCAATCAACACTTTTCGCACCAGACGCTGTACTATGTGGATTGTAACTACAGAACAAAACCTGCACCTCGGTTTTCTGGAACAGTACCTCTAGCATATTTCGTACCAACCTCCAGTGAAACCCATGGAGCCTACAATCGATTCTGGGTACCGCCAACTTCTTGTCTTCAAATTTGAGCATTAAACCCTTAAAGTCCACTAGCGCCTTCACGGATCCTGGTAATTCGATTCACCAGAAGACCGTTGCTTAGTCATCAAGTAGTAGATTCCACGTTGTCGGTACTTTAGCCATGTGGTCGTTCCAACTTCTAATTGGTAGCGAAGTTGATCCAAACCACCAAATTTATTTTTAAACACTCGAGCAAGTCTTCGGGACATATCAAAGTCCGCTTCTACGGAATATACCAAAAAGTATTCCAATGGCACATCGAACCGACACTCCAAATTTCGCTCATTCTGAGGAACGTAACTGGTTGTACGTCTCACGGCTTGCCATTCTTCGGCATTACCGACATCATCATTAGCGTATGATCCCACCTGTTAACGTGCACCACAATAGTTCTTCTTTGTGGTAGCTTACAAATACGATATACGATGTCGTTGATCCTTTTTACAACTTTGTACGGAACCTCCCAGTGTCTCCGTTGTTTTGACAGCAGTCGACTCTTCTCTCTAGTATTGTATAACCAGACACGGTCGCCCTATAGAAAACCAGACGCCTACGCCTTGATGTCATATCTGGTTTTCATCCCATGGCTTGCGATCTTGATATTTTTCCTAATGTCACCATGGGCACCTTGCGCTTGAGCTTCTGGACGTAGCTCTCGTTCACGATATCATTTCCGAGTTTTCACCCAAATTCAAGAGTATGCGGTATACATATTTCGCGTCCCAACATAGCACGTGCAGGTGTCTCTAGTGTTTCCAAGAACCGAAGACCGACAAGACGATAAAAATAGATGTAAATATTGATGCCAGTCTCTCTGATGTTAGGAGACAACTTTGGAAAGGTACTTGCCCAAGTTGCGGTTCATGCGCTCTACAATAAGATTCGATTGCGGGTGCAATGGTGTTATTCGGTCTTTCTCATCCTTAGCAACTGGCAAACTTCTTGGAATAACGCTGACTCAAAGATTCTGCTTTGATCGGTGTGCACCTCCATAGGAACTCCAAAACGGCACAACGAGTTTATTTATCAGCACGTCAGCGACGATTGCAGCTTTATGATTTGATATAGCATACTCTTCGGTCTACTTCGAAAAATAGTCCATGACTACCCAGCCGTATTTATTGCCGGAGTCGGTCTCATGGAATTGACCGCAATATTGATTGCCACTATACCAAAGGGACTTCCCACGTTGTAGTGCCTCAATGAAACCGTACGGTTTCCCAATGGTGTACAGATTTAACACTTGCGGCACCACTCATTGACATCGTCCTTGCAGTATACCCAGTAAAATCTTGCTCGGACTATCTCCAGCGGCTTCTTAACACCGAAGCTCCCTCCCATTATGTAGATGTCCTAAAACTTCCGACACTTGGCTTTTAGGAACCACTACCTGAAGCAAACTCGCCCATCAATCTCCATTTTGCAAGGATTGCACCAAGATCTCATTTTCTACTTTAAGGGAATCCCATTGTGACCAGTACGAGTTCATGGTGATAATTAATAGTCTTATGTCCTGCCAGGATGGAAGTACTTCGTTGGCTTTCCAACTCAGAATGACACCTAGCTCTTTGTCCTTCTACTGTTCCGTTCACAACTGTACTGGCTGCCAATCATGGTTGATCACTGTACTCAGATCGACAGGATCACATTTTACCAGCGCGACTCGCACCACCATTTTCAGGACAGAATATATGCAGGTCGACTTTCGCGCTGTTCTGTCGACCCCCTCTATTAATTTCGATTTCTCGTGTTCTTTCTTAATTCGGTTACATCGGTTCTTCCTGTGCCTGAAATCGCTGTTATGGCGTCGTGGCCCCTTATCCGTTAGCCTTTTGGTAACGGTTCTGCATTTGAGCGTGATACAAATCGCCGTATCTTATTTCCAGTCTTAATGTTAAGGCCCCGTAGCCTCTTTGGTCATGGTTTGGTATGGTTTACAGAATATTTAGGATCCTACCTCGTATTGCGACAATCGACGTAGTTATCCTTTCACCATCGTTCCAGACGTTTGCTTTCGCGGCAGTCTCGAATTGTTTAAAATGTGTCTGTCAGGTGACTTTTCATCAAATGAGAGTGGTTTTACTATGAACTTCGACGTCAGTTCGTATTCCTCGACATTCTTAAATTCTGCGGTGTGCTGTTGCATCATCGGCACTGAGGGCTCTGGTGCTTACACTGTTAGGGAATTCATCCGTTCTTCCATTTTACGCGACGTCTTTTTACAGTTTTTCGGAAAGGTTTGCGGCGATGTTCTTGTTTTCCGAATTTTCTTCTAATCTTGCTGCGTTCTGATTTAGTTTTTGGTGGGTTTTGTGAAATGTTTATATAATTTTTTTTATCAAGTTCCGCGAAGTGATTAGTCAAGATGTTACGCCTGACTTGAACTCCTTCCAGAATAAAAGAATTTCACTGTCCATTTTCTGTTGTTGCCAAATAAAAATTGTCAAATGACGTCTACTAAAATTCCACCACATGACACCAATGTAACGAAAACTTTATTTTCACAAACAGTTCTTTATTATCAACTGATTATACAAGCCTTTTCAACTACCCGCAGCTACAATGAAATTCTAGAAGCTTTCACAATAATTTATTTCCAGCTAATCGCTAACAGTCAGGTACTATTTTCTTAATTACTTACTATCGAAGCACTTGAATTAACTATCCAAGCGCTAATTATTAATTTATATCGATCACTACAGTAATTTATATCACCCAGGGCAATTTATATCAACTGTAATTTATATCACAATATGTGCCACAATTTTATTTCATATCCAAAGCTTTAAATTAGTCCTCATATCAAAGCTTGAATTAGAAATAACCCTTCGAAACTCCTTAACGGCTGTTTATATCTGATTCAAATGAAGTAGTTATTTTGAGAATATACCAGAAATTTGTAAATAGCATTTCAAATGTACTTATCATAATTAAATAACTCTCAAATCTGTCAATCAAGTCCATCTAAAGTATGTGGTGCCGCAGGGTTCCATCAATTATCTTTTGTGTACGAACGTTTTGTTTACGTTCTGATGTAATTATTCTGATCGGAGGTAGATTAAACGCCTCTACGCTAATGAAAATAGTTTTTCTAATCTTGCCTCATTACCGAAAGTTGAATGAAACGATTTCATGGATTGTCGTTGAGTTAAGTCATTACTAAAATTGTAAAAATCATTCAACGACAATTTTCACGTGAAATTTTCATTTTCTCACACAATTAATTAATTTAAATACTTCCTGTGAATAAACTACTCGTTCAATTTATAAGCTGACATCATTTTCACAATAACTCATGGCAAATTTTATCAATATGGTAAGTAATGATATATTTTAATATAGCATTGTCTATTTGTCGTTTGTAAAAGACCTAAAAGGTAACTTTCGTATTAGTAGAATATTTGCAATGACACTAAAAAACTTCGTATCACCTTGAAGAGCGCTTTTATTCACGATGTTCTTTCTGGCAAAATCCTAACTTTTTAATTTTTTGAAGATCTTTTACCTTCTGGAAAGTTAAATCTTGTAGGTAAATGATTCTGAAGATTTCATTTTCTTTGGAATTTTTTAATCTGAGGGCTGTTCTGTACCCCCGAAACGAACCTAGAAGCGTTGCTCTAATTATTATTTGTCAAAATTTTTTCAATATAAAGTGGTAGATTTTTCTCAAGATTTTATGTTTGTTGTAAGTAATCCACACTTACAGAGCAACAAAAATGTAAAATAAAACTTGCTACTTAATTCTAATATTTTTTATTTTTTAAAGTAGTGGCCATTTTTTACTACACTTGTAATCTACGGAATTCTCATTTTGGTGTTAAATCTTATTATTTTTAACGGAGAATCAAATTTTAACCCTCACGTGGTATATTGGCCAATAAAGCCTATGCCATGAAACAAAATGTATGTTAAAAAAAATAATTTGTCATAGAATTTATAACAAGTGATAATTTTTAATCTATATATAAGGACCAATCTCTGTTATGTTGTTTCGTCACCCCAAAATGTAAGTTATCTTTCTATTTTAAAGGCAAGTTGACAGTGGCTCATGGCTAACCATAAAAAATGACACGTAATATATTTTTATTTTTGTACTCATTTTTAACTTGGAAACAATATTGCGCTCCCTCTAACCCTCAAACTTTTTTATATTAAAAGATTATTTTTCTGTACGGTCAACATTTTAAGATGTGTTTTTCTTAAAGATTTTTAATGGCATTTTTGACCTGGAAGCTGCCTTCACTTGTAGCAGAACAAAAATGTTTTAAAATATATTTTTCTTTGGAATTTTGACGATTTTGAAAGCTATACAGTCAGCTATTTTTTACTAACCTGTGATCAATCTCTAAAACGCTCGGAATTTTGCACGCGGTCTTAATTAGGGAAGACCTATCTTGGATTTTCAATCTTTTTACGTAGGATTATTCTTCAACCCTTAGGAGAAAGTGTACTACCAACAACACCTATATACAGAATGACAATAATCTACAGGGACAACTTTGTTATTATAATAGTTAACAAATTAAATGGAGACTATTGGGTAGTTTTTATACTTAATTCAGATATGTTTTTGTTTTTCAAAAAAGTGCATGGCTCTCTAGATATTTCCAAAAAGCAGAAAATTATATTTTTTTCAAATTAACTACTTTGTTATCATATATTGTAATGAAATTTGTAGATATATTCTTCCCTTTACGGTGCTCTAGCGGAATAATTGTTTCCTTATGCCGTTTACGTATGACATAACCTTGCATTTTTTTAAATGGAAACCATAGTTGGCCATTACATTAAAAAAATGGAAAATTTTCTCTCCTTTCCAATGATATAAAAGTATTGATAGGTTTGACTAAAAAATTGTGAACTTGCATTTATTTTATTTTTATGCAAAAATCAAGTAACCATGAAATCAAAAGAATAGATGGTGCCATGGAATCATAAAACAATAGAAACAACTGTCACATTTCAATTATTATTAGTTTTCAATTAAGTAAGTAACCAATACTTGTTATTAATCGCGATTACTGTTAATAATAATTGGGGTGTAGTATTTAATATTTCAATAAATATGCCTTATTCGATGGAGGAGGAAAACGATATGTTGTTTTGTTACTATGTTTTCAATAAGGATGTAAATGCGGCTTCTGATTTGTATCTTCGAAGTTAAATGGAAAGGAATCGGCCCGATAAAAGGTTATTCACCAAAATATACAACAGCAAAGAAGAAGATAAATGAAGAGACAGAGGTTCGTGTTTTGGTTTACAATAATTTTAAGCAGACTGTGTCAGTCGATGTGGTATAACACCGACTTTTTGAAAGCGTTTGACCGTATTCAACCTTCAATAATTATAGGCAAACTAGACGCGTTTGGGTTCTTTAATGCACTACTCTTTCTTTAATTCCTACTTCTGATCGCTCACAATACGTATACTATAATGCCTATAGGTCGAATACATTTATTGTGCCTTCGGGAGTTCCGCAAGGTTCTAATCTTGGTCCTCTTCTATTTTCAATATTCATTAATGATGTTGTCGATGTTATTAAATCAAGCACTCTTATGATAGCGGATGATATTAAGCTATATAACCATATTCACCCTATTGACGACTGTATGTATCTTCAAAAGCAGTTGGGGCATTTGGAAAATTGGGGTAATCTAAAAAGGCTACACTTAAATATCAACAAATGCAAAGTTCTTTCGTTTTCAAGGAAAAGGGTAGCTATTCTATATGAATATAAGATTAAAAATCTAACGCCAAATCGCGTTGCTATGATTAAAGATCTTGGGATTATTCATTCATAAATCACTTGTCCTCAGCAGTTAAGCTGCGTTAAGATCATATGGGTTTATTGTGCGGAATTGCAAGAAATTCGATAATTCGGCTGCTTTGAAGATGTTGTATTTTTCATTTATTAGATCCAAGTTGGAGTATGATTCTATTATATGGAATCCTTACTTTTGTTGGAAATCTCGTTGAATTTAGTTTTAATGTGTTGGACGTACTCATTCCACTTTAACCCAGAGATGCGTTATAAATTTCGTACAAGAGATTTTTTTTCGCTTAATTCTCTCACCTGTTTTTATTCTGAACTATAGAAGTTTAAACTTTGCGCTATTAAATGTTAATTTAAATTAATTAAATTTAAATTTAAATTTAAAATATATATATATATATATATATATATATATATATATATATATATATATATAGTTTCTACAGGGTTTCGGTTGGTTTTGTACTCAATTCCGTAACGAATCTAGATTTTACAATCATTTGCTAATTTTACTATTTCACACTTTTTAGGTAAACGTACACAGAAAATGCTTTCGTAAAGGAGTCTCCAAAAGTTTGGTTCTGAGCACGACTCTTGCGGCCCTGTTGCAAAACTATTTTTCCCGCCATACCTTTTTAAGCGATCCTATCTTCAAAATAATTTTCAAAAAGGGCCATTATATTACTAAGACAATCTCCCAAATTGTAGCCGTTCCCAGCCTCCATCAAGTGCTCCTGGAATATCTAACGCCACGATAATGCAATATTTTACGTATTTTTTGTATTAAATCGTGTACTACGGATATTCATTTCTTCTGAAAATATTCAAATATTTTACTTTTTTATTAAATTGCTTAATAAGATATATCATAGCAAGCTCTAGCAGGGTTCGGAACGATACTGAAAATCCTAGAAAATCTGACAAACACGTGGAATTCCTGAAATTTACCTAAAATACACCTGGAAGTTACAGAATTTAGTGAAAATTCCTGGAATTTTCACTTTTAGCATTAAATTCTGTATTGTAAATTACACGTTTATATACTCTTGTACAAAGAGAAATTTAAGCAGTGTCAGACAATGGCGCAGTTAATTTCGTGAAAACATCAATAGTGTATAGTAAAATTTAAATAATTTTTCTAATCTGCTCATTTATTAGCAACTTGCATTTAGTAGATAAACGGGATTTTTAAGTCTGTGTTCTTGTCCAATTTTTGAAGTCTGAGTATACTTTGTTTTCACGTATTGTGACTTGAAAAAATCTGTACTTTTTAAACAAATTCGCAACTTATATGTTTTTGAGATATGGACTCCGGGATAGTCTCGGGATAAGTTTTAACGCACGCGCGTCTCTTCAAAACAAATTTTGGTTGATTCTGATCGGATTGTTAGTCTCTGAGATATAATCGCGTTTACGGAGACGTGTTGAATTCTGGAAGTCGAAAATTTTGGGTTCATTTTGTGCGTCCATAGTTCACGAGGTACGACTGCTACGAATGTTATGATGGTATTATCCCAAACGTTAATCTTAATTTTTTAAAACGAAATCAATATGGCGGCTCTATGTCCATGTTTAATCGAGTGGTTGAAGTTCTGAAGGTACTTCTTTAGAAACTATTGCTCTTTTGAGCACGATTGCTCCTCATATCCAATACTGATTTTCTAGACGTTTTCACGTAAAGAGATCATTATGAAACCTAACATGTATTGCTTCCGATATTTATGCCCTTACTTGATTTCATTTTCCACCGCTGAGTTAATTTTGCAATCTGCTTTCTTCGAAATTCCGCTGTTAATGTTAGTTGATAGGATTGTTTAAAAAAACGATTTTTTTTTATATTTGTTACGTAAAATGTGTTTTTATTTTGAAAATTTTGCTATGCAACAGTTTAATATTTTTATGTTGATATATTGCGAAATTGTGAAATTGTGATCTGCGTACACTCCTAACGTAACGCTGTCCGCCGCCGTATATGGGGCCGTCATAATAGTTCATTGATATAACTATACAACCTACGTATGGGTAGTAAGACTCGTTCTGTACACCAGGCGAGTCGAAAACAAACACAGAACGCCCTTCGACGTGCGATCAGTTCCATCCAAACGCACCCAAGACTTCTGTCGCCACTGCCACCATCGCCGAAGATTCACACTCAGGCCACCTTTACAGCTAGTACGTCCCGAGAAGTGGATTATTGTAATAATGTCGACTGTATCTGCCAAGTTTACCTTCGAGACAACACCCCCGTAGAGTTTAACGGAGACGTACTCCACGAGGCTTAAAGCACCACGTCCACGTAGTTTGCCGAAGGGTATCGAAGACCACCGTCTGGGACTCCCAAACCTGTCAATATTTTCTTATCATCGCCGTTCAAGTTATTATTGGACTTCACACATCAAGTCCGAAGCCTTCCGAAGGGTTCCGAAGACAACCGAGGACTTCAGAATTCTCTATACTTGTAAATGTTGTAAAGTAGTAGTTTTTAATTTCAAATAATAACTCTTTGTGACAACGTTGTGCCAAAAGGAAGAAACGAAACTTTCCGAAGAGTTCCGAAAACTTCTGAACCCTCTATACTTGTAAATATTGTAAATTAGTAGTGTTTAATTTCAAATCATAACTCTTTGTGACAACAGGAAACCTTCCGAAGAGTTCCGAGGACCACCGAAGCCGCTTTCACCGCCTTCAAGCAATATAGACATTCATTTTATAAGTGTTTGAGTTTATTTTGGTTTCACGAGCAAGCATTAAGCCTTCCAAAGATTACCGAAGACTTCTGAACTGCTTCAACAATTAAAATTCCTTCAATTTTAACGAATTCACTCTATTTTATGTATTTATGAACTTATAATTATTTTGGTTGTTATACTTATTAAACAAATAATCAAGCCAAACCTACTTGCTTTAAGATGCCTTCCGCTCGAACGATAACAACCTCCTTTGCCTCTGCAACATTCATACATTTGGCATGCTCTTTTGTTCCTCAGACTTCTCACTTGTCGTTCTTTCAGAACCTTCTCTACTATATCTAACCATCTTTTACGCGGTATGGCCCTGGTAGATTTACCAATCATCTTACTTGCATATATACGCTTGGTAAGTATATCCTCATTCATTCTTTCCATATGTTCAAACCATCTAAACGTACTTCGCTCGCTCAACTCCTCCTCCTCATCCCCATAATCGTGGGAAAATGTTGAATAGAATTTAAAAATCGACTTCCGTCGTTTTTTAAAATATTAGTTTGGAAGTTAGGGGCGTGTTGCAAACTACGGCCGCAATGTATATTTTTTTAGTTTTTTTAAATATGAAGTAAAATTTTCTTATTCTTGTAGAATTATGAAATATGATCCTGGAATTTGAATGAAAAGGTCAAGGAAAATCTGGAAAGTCAGAGAATTTTTTTTTAATATATCGTTTCGAACTCTGTACAAGTAAACTTTGGTTATCAGTCAAAGTGTTAAATAATGTTCGTATTATTGTTATTAGTGGTTATCGTTTACGATCTACATTCAGTAAATGTATGAAAATTTATCAGCACCATTTTTTGTGAATATACTGGTGGTTTCAAAAGTAAACTCATTTCTAGGAAAAAGCATTTTGTTTACTCCAACAAACCACAGGTCAAAAGTACACCGCATGCCTAATACAGTTTACTGGAGTTCAACATGGCTACCTTGCATGTCAATACAGAGACGCCGCCGTTTGACACAGTTACGGAACACATGCTCCAGCATTTGTGGTGTGATTGTATTCACTGCATCTGTGATCCATGTCTTCAGTATGTACCATGCCACTATATTGGTCTTCGTGTCATGCTACAGCTTTCGTAGTTTCTAAAGACTTACTCTCTGTAATTGCTTACTTTCAAGAACGTAGTTGTGTTCAGTTCTTTGCTGCTTGTTAAGCTGCCTATATTTCTAAATGTTTACTCAGATACAAGTTTAAATAACTAGTTTAATTTTGTCTAATAAATTGCTTAAGAGTCTTTAACAATTTGATTGTACAAAGTTCATTTACTCTTTCCGGACGGGTCAAAAACAAATAACTGGCGTATTAAAGATTTAAAGCTTTATATGGGCAGGAATATAGATTAACTCACTTTAGTTTAATATACCTTAACCTGTTTTTAACTCATTGTTCTTCCTTATTAGTTTCTTTAAGTTAAATATCTCAAACACTTGCAAGCACTCATATTTAAACTTCAAAGTACAACCCCTCTCCCCACATATCTGTGCGCGCGACAGCTGTGTTTTCTCTATACTCCAATTTTCGCTTTATTTTTTTCAATAATTTTTTCATTCCTCCAATTGAGTGGTCAGTCTACCCAGATTTTGTCTTTCTTGATTATGACTTTACCAATTTTGACTCCTTCAAAGGACGTTAGTTACTCCACTACTCAATATAAATATGTCCCCTCAATTGTTTTTTTTTATTAAAACGAATTTTGTTTTAGGTTGTTTACTCCTGCAATTTAAGAAAAAAAATATGTATATATATAATATAATATTTTTTTACATCTGGCACCGGGGCGGTGTACCATGCCACTTTATTGGTCTTCGTGTCATGCTACAGCTTCGTAGTTTCTAAAGACTTACTCTCTGTAATTGCTTACTTTCAAGAACGTTGTTGTGTTCAGTTCTTTGCTGCTTGTTAAGCTGCCTATATTTCTAAATGTTTACACAGATATAAGTTTAAATAACTAGTTTATTTTTGTCTAATAAGTTGCTTAAGAGTCTTTAACAATTTTATTGTACAGAGTTCAGTTCTTTTTTGTATTTAAAAGTTTGGAAATATCAAATGTTTAAATAAATTCTAATTAGCTGGAATACTATTTTCATACATAACACAAGTTGATTTGAATGCCACATATAAATGCAAATTCAATTTTCTCCAATAAAACAGGTTAAGTTATAATGAAAGCATCTGTTTTCAATCTGGTCTGACGCGATGGCAGACAAGATTTTCTTTTCTCAATTTACGTTCTTGTTGAATAGGCGTTTCGTAGGGATTATAACGCGAATTACTTTGATGATAAAATAAAATAATATTTTAGGAACCTTGTAATATGTTAGGTGATCACTTACTTCATAATTTGTCCATCGTATTTATAACGGATGGTAAAATTTTTGTGGAACAATGATCATGTTCTTTGAAACATGCCAGCCATGTCGAGGCTAATAATAATTTATTTTAGGACCTACCGACTAGTTACTTAACTTGTACATATCTAGTAGATATGGTTTCTTCATCAACGAACTCAACTAAATGTTGACGTACCTGACCTAGTATTTAAGAAAATTTAGTAAATTCAACTTTAGTTTTTATTGTTATTTCAAGTATGCATCACTCAGCAGTTCCTGCCGTAGTAGTTAACATCCTTAAACTTGAAGAGGCTCCATATTCGACACTGTTTGCAAGTTCTACGTGGAACATCTCATAATGTCAGGGTAATGACAACAAACTGTTTACCAGCAGCAGGTATGAGATTTTATAAATATGTTGGTGAGCATATGATGCCCCTAGTCGATTTACTACTGTTAAAGGTTACATTTTACATTACAAGAAAAATCCATACTTTAACAATTCATACGTTAGCTTTAAATTAAATTAAATATTACTTGTTTCCAAGTGTAGATTTATATGCTATTTGCCTGTTTATTAGAAATTTAGTTATTAATGAAAAGGCCCAAGGTTTCATGAAACTTAAAGTCTGAACATTTAAATTGTCATATTATTGAATGCATTTAAATTACATGTTTATGTCTGATATAAATTTTTATAGTATACAACCAGTGAACAAGATATAACTCAGAATATTTCAAATTGTTTCTTACTATTAAAACTCATATTATATTTTAGTTTAATTAAACTACAGGAATCCTATTCATTTGTCTCAGGTGTTTATTTTCAACTTTAACCCTTTGAGATTTCAAGTTTTATGCAGCCTCTGCGACATTTAACGGTTGATGCTAGCTGCGCCAGTGTAAGCCTCTTTATCCTGTCATGTACCTACGCCTTTTATCACATCTAAAAAGGGGTATGGTGCAAGTTGTTCAACAGAGATTATCTTGGCATTGTACACAAGGGATTTAATGTAACCCCATGTAAAAAGTCAAAAGGTGTTAGGTCATGGGATGTGAGAGCCCAAATCCGTTGGAGCCTCGCCCAATCCAGCGATCAGGAAATGTCTGTTGAAGGTAATCGCGCACGATGTGGGAAAAATGTGGAATGTCTCATCCTGTTCGGAAATCGCAGGGTCAAGGATCCCGTCTGTCAACAACTAGGGTTCCAAAAACGTTTGCAACATATCCAGGTAGGTCGTCGACTTAACTGTGCTCTCGGCAAAAAAGAACGGGCTATACATACGCTCTTTCATGAGATCTAACCACATGTTCACTTGGGCATCGTTCTTTCCCATTCCAATGCCGCATGTGGTTGATCGTCTGCCTATATACGGGTGTTGTAACGGTTTACCATACCACGGGTATGGAATATCTATTCATCGGTAAACAGTGAATTATCCATGAGGTTATCCGATTCCGTATTTTGCAGGAGATCGGCGCATCTCCTGCCGTGCGGCGTCTGTGGTTTATAGGTGATGTAGCACTTAAAAACGATAGGGCTTCTTTTTATGGTATACTGTGCTGTGCTGTAAGAGATCTCAGGATACTTCCTACTTAGGCGACGGGTTGATGCCCTTGGGCTTCTTTCAATAGCTGCTCGTACACCCTCCACATATTTCTTTGCAATTAGCGAACGATCTGACCGTTACTCATCGTGGACGTTTCTTGTTCTTTTGAATTTATTAACCAGGAGACATATTCTTCCTAGGTGGTGCATTTGAACGGTACCGTTGACGAAACCTTCCTGAATTGCTGCAAACGACTTACCTTCAAGTCTCCAACAAACAACGCTGATATTTTGTTCTATTGTGAGCATCGTCTGATTAGCCCAAAACAAAAGAAGTTTGTTAGTTTATTCCATGAAATGAGTATAATTTTTGAAATACGCGGTACTTTACTTAGCATTGTTCCTATATTGATCCTTGTGGAACCCCTTGTATAAATCTAGAATCTTTTATTCATCTTGTGTACAATCCTAAACAGACTCCCGCTTTTCTATATTTTATATCTAAATAACTATTTTACAATCATTAAGTTGTTAGAAACTGTTTAACTTTGTAAATAGTTTTATTTGGAAAACAGTTGAATATAAATCGCGATCCTTGAGCTACCAGACAAACGTTTAATTATTTCTATATTCATTATTACAAATTAAACCCGAATGTTTTTAAAACTTTTTTAGGCATTTCTTACATTTGTGTGTCGTAATATTAACAAGTGCACGTTATCAGGTTCTCTAGTATTAAAGTATACACTCGATCGTAAGACATTACGCAAAAATATAGCTATTGCCTATAATTATCTTCTGTTGCTGCTAAAACTAAAATCAATTAATGAACATACACAAAACAGGCTCCTAAGTATGTCAAGGTCGTTTGAAATTAGTACTACATATTTTGGACTTGTTAACTACCCGTAGAGAATTGAATATTTATTATTAATAACGATGTCTCAACGAATGAATGCGTAGAAGGTGTTGTGTAGTACACGCTCATTAAATTGGAAGTAATTTGTATAATTCTGGCGTTTTGTAACGTTTCTATTAAATTGATACAGCAGTTGACGGATTATTGATCATTCTTAGTTCGTACACTAAACTAGTTTTATCGTGGGTACATGAATAAATTTGGCGATGATTATGAAAGGTTTTTTGAGTTATTCGTGACTGGAAGAATTTATACTTGCAAATGAAACCAGTTTGCGCTAATTAGGCGTGCAGGTTTTCTACTCAATGGCGCCTGTTCTTTCGTTCTAATACGTAAATACAGAAATATCTGAATTTTCTATTTTCTCGATATCAGCAATACGATTCTTTGCTTAACTACTACATAGTTCTTTTTACATTTTTTACGACTGGTTACTCTTAACATGCCCTACGTTTCAATTTTTATGACTGGCCAAAGTATGCGAATCCTTTTTACGTTTTCTTTATCTATGGTAACCATAACTGCAGCTAGAAAGGTCTAGAGCAGGGATGGGCAAATATCGGCTCGCGGACCACGTGCCACAGATTTCCTTTCCTTTCAGTGCGCTACCGAAGATTTGCTTCGTGTTTTCCTAGGTCGGCTACTAGGCGAGACCCTCCGCTATCCTTCGTCCCCACAACTAACCCCCAAGCCTAGTCTAGAGGTATAATCACCACCACGCTAGAAGAAATGCATTTATCCTTTCGTAAAAGAACATGTGTCTAGGCTTTGATTTGAACTAGTTTCGACACTCTTAGCATACATTTTCTAATCAAACGAAAATTGAGGTAATAATTGTGAAACGTTGGTTGTCCTGGAATTCTCCTATGTTGTTGCATTTTAGATTACTAAACATTGTTTCTATCTAGCTCTTTGTCTTTGATTTCCATATTTTTCTGGGATTTATTCTTTTTCCCCCCTTTTTCACCCTCTTACGTTTTCTACTTTTATCACACGTATATTTTTGTTTCACTTAACACGACTGCGAAACTTTCATTTTCTACTTTTATCACACGTATATTTTTCTTTTAATTACCACGACTGCGAAACTGCAACTGTTAAGGTCACGTCATCTCAACCATCACTTTAAACTGCTACAAACACCTAGTACAATTACAAAAACCTTTCAATAAAAAGTAACTGCTGCAGAAATTGAATCTGCATGCCATATAGCTTAGATTTCATTACAGCTCTTTGCCTATGGTATCAGCTCCTATTTTGTATTTTCTACAAACAACACATGATCGGAAAAAAGCGCTGACATCGGTAGTACTGTCTCATACTTGTAAATTTATAACATTCCTTTGAAATGTTTATAATCATATTCCATTTTAATAGTTTCTGTATTAGTAATCGCAACAATTAGGTTATGGTTATTTCCTTTAAGACATAATTTTAGTTTACATGCATTCTTGATCTCAGAAAGGGTTCTTTTTGTAATCTTACATTATTCATACTCAAATGATTGTCAAGTGCATTATGAAGTTTTTAAGGTTAAGAATTATATCAGCCATACTTTGTTATCTAAATTGGTGTTGTTTTATGACACGTTAATTTTGATTAATTATGTACAACGTTGGCGCCTATGACATCATTGTCTTAGAACGAAGAAGGTTCACAGGCTAAATTATACCGTTTCAGGAAATGGTAAACCCCTTAGTAGGTTTAAGTTAATGTTTCAATAACATAATTTTACATACGTTAGATAGAGAAAAGAAGAAACGTAATTTTAATTTGCAGTCTTAATGCATTTTTAAGAATTTTGTCGAAGATGATCTCGCCGTTTTATGGAAGGAAGTTATTTTTTGTTGGGCACTTCGTCAAGACCATTCAAACATATAACATGCAAACTTGAGTAGGTACACTTAACCTTTGAATAATTAAGTACTGAACTGATTAATGTGATTGGTCAGTAAAGTTCGAAACTATATCCTACCAAGCTGGTGAATTGTACTTGAATTGGTTTCTTTAAGTAGATCACTTCATGTTGGAAGAGACATGTTGAGAACCTCTAACTTTTTTAACGGAGCTTCAGTAGCATCTGATTAAAACAAATTGACTCCGGGAGATAATTCGCTTTAGGTGTTTCCAAAGGATTCTACAGCCAAATTACTTTTCAAGTATTTATAATAAATTTCCGAAACTATCACCTACAGTAACCGCAAATTAATGAACATTTTTGTAAACTGTATAATAGTATATTACATAGTAAGGGACGTATCAGAATATTGGCAAACCACAGTATGATTTACGATAACATCATATAGCATAAAGTCTTTAAAACAAAAGATAAATCAATAAATTAAAAACTCTTCTTGCACGTAAATATAAATATAGATTATTTTCTTTTTCCTAACCTAATTAATAATTTTTAGCAATCTATTTCACAAAAATTTTGATTAACATTTATAAACGTTCATAAATTGGTAAATTACACAATTTATAACATTATCTTAAAGAATTGGACCACATTTTCAACACATTGATTTGCAATTTACATATTCATTCTGAAATCAAACAAATTGATAATTAATATCGTCAGAAGAAGCTTTTATATGTAAGCGAAACGTCACGTAAATTCATGTTTTTTTATATCATATGACAATATTTTTATTTAATTAAAATAAAAACAAATTTTGGCTGCAGAAAGCTTCGATTTTATTCTTATAACTTATAATGTTTGACCTTGCATGCAACATAATATACTTCAAAACCAAATACTAAAGATCTAGTAAATCATATGTAGCTCCATCTACAAGTAAACAATCTAAATTTAAACGTAATTCATCAAGACACATTTTAGTGCGGGAAACGCGTTAGATAATATGTAAGTCGTTTCATATTATTTGGCGGCTCCGTGGCGTAGATGGTATGCGTGTGACTACTATGCCCAAGATCCCGGGTTCACATCCCGACACGGTCCGCTTGAAAAATTTTAGACTAGCATTTTTCACAAAAATACACCCTCGTTCGAATGAGAGGTAAAATGGAGGTCCCGTATTTGAGTGTTGTCACGCACGTTAAAGATCCCTACCTTGCTTGGAACAGCATGGGTTCGGCAAAATTTCCAAATTTTCCAGGTTAAAAAACTCGCTTCCTGGCCAATGTAGTACCTTCGAGTGGATCACTGGAAACTCAAATGTTTTGTTTCATATTATTTGTACCATAAATTTCTGCATTTCATTATAGTGCCATAAGCTTTCATAATTTGTATAGTTAGAAGAAAATATATTTTATAATTTTGCAAAGAAAGTTTGAATTCAATGGGAGAAATTCGTCGCACAAATAAATATTGTGTCCATTATAATATACATTTTATACTAAATATGTTTTTAAACTATTTGTTACAAATATATCATAAATTGTTTTATCCTTTTCTAAATCGTTCAATTTCTTCTCCAGCAAAACGACGAAAGAAACATGATTTAAAGAATTCGCAGCATGTTCAGGCTTTGCTAGATTTATTGGAAAATGGCGAACTTTTGGATATTGACCAAGAAAATAAATTTGATATCTGAGATGAATTAGCATCTGATTCACAAATTACGTCAGTTATTAGATTCGGGCCGGATGCAATGACTAAGAAGGATAGGGAGACACCTGAAGTGGAAAGCAGTGCGAATATTGTTGACATAGAAGCACAAGTTGAGATATATGTATATTAGAGAGATGAATTCGGTCAAAGAAAACAAAAAAAAAGTAAGAACGTTAAGTGGAATAGAGATGAGTGTTATGAAAGAAGGAATGCATTTGTTTGGGATTTTGGAAAGGTGAATGAAGAACACGAGAAAGAGGAGGAAAGTATAGTTAGCGAAGACATCGTATGGCATTTTGCAAGGTATATTTCTCCTATATTTGTCAAGAATATGGCTTATTACGCAAACACATATGCCATTCAAAAAGTTTTTACATTTAGAAACACCTCAGCTTTGGGTTACACAATCTAATTGGAAATTTGAGAATGCTCTGGGAAAGAGTATATGGAATCAATGCATTTTTTATATGTCCCGGGACATATTTTTTCCGTTACGGACGTGTATACTTTTAGTGAATAATTTAAAACGCCCTCCACTTTTTTTTTATAGTGGTAAAAGATTTTATATCCGTTGTGTGGGACTCTTCCTTGCCGGTGCAAGGACATACCCACTAAAAATCCACTTTGGTGTCGGACTCGAGATCCCTTGTCATAGACTTTATAGGGATTCCGTGACTAGCGTACCTGAATAGATCCTTAACCTTACATTTGATTTTTTACAATGCTCCATCCGAAGGTACTACATTGGCCAGGAAACAAGTTTTTTTACCTGGAAATTTGGAATTTTGCCGAACCCTTGCTGTTTCAAGCAAGGTAGGGATCTTTAACGTGCCTGACAACACTCACACACGGCACCTCCATTTTACCTCTCATCCGAACGAGGGTGTATTTTTGTGAAAAATGTTCGCCTAACATTTTTCAAGCGGACCGTGTCGGGATTCGAACCCAGGACCTTGGCCGTAGTAGTCACACTTATACCAACTACGCCACGGAGCCGCCTATATTTGGTCCTTCATCTTACATGTGATTTTTCCAATGCTCCACCCGAAGGTACTACATTGGTCAGGAAGCGAGTTTTTTTACCTGGAAAATTTGGAATTTTGGCGAACCCTTACTGTTCCAAGCAAGGAAGGGATCTTTAACGTGCGTGACAACACACATACGGGACCTCCATTTTACCTCTTATCCGAACGAGGGTGTATTTGGGTGAAAAATGCTCGCTTAACATTTTTCAAGCGGACTGTGTCGGGATTCGAACCCGGGACCTTGGGCGTAGTAGTCACACACATACCACTACGCCACGGAGACGCCCCTAGGTCCTTCACCGTTCATTTACATTTCCAATGCTCCACCCAAAGGTACTACATTGGCCAGGAGGCGAGTTTTTTGTTGCCTGGAAATTTAGAATTTTGCCGAACCCTTGCCGTTCCAGGCAAGGTAGGGATCTTTAACGTGCGTGACAACACTCACACACGGGACCTCCATTTAACCTCTCATCCGAACGAGGGCGTCATATTTGTGAAAAATGCTCACCTGCCATTTTTCAAGCAGTCGGCCGTGTCGGGATTTGAACCCGGGACCTTGGGATCCGTAGTCCTACGCTTACTACATTGATCCACGGCGACGCCAACCTAGGTCCTTCACCGCCGTCGCGAATTGGAAAAACTTGACGTTACGCGCACTTTATTCCTTTCGGACGTCTGATGGATTCGCAGCACAAATAATTGCTGGAGCATCGCCCTGGGGTGTCTATGTCGTTGTCATAGGACATCTTTAAAGGCTCACAGGGCTCGTATGATATGGTTTTCGTGATCTTCTAAAACCTCCCTGCATTCGACCGGAGCCATTCCTTGACGGTCTGCTGGTTTGCATCTCTGTTAAGTTGAGCGTTTTGAATGAACCAGGGAGATCCGAAGACTCCCCTTAGGGCCTTGTTCTGCATCACCTGGAGCTTACGCATGTACATTCCCGTTGACCCACACAGCTGATGCGTAAGCAAACGTCGGTCTGGTTATCGCCTTGTAGAGTCTAAGCTTGTTTGAAGCGTTTAGCCTATTGCGACGATTGGTCTCCGGGTATAACAGAGCCATAACTCCCTTGGCCGTGTTTGCCACATACTCGATGTGAGCTTTCTAAGTGAGCTTCGAATCAAGGATCACCCCTAGATACTTGACCTCCGAACGCTAAGGTATCGGTTCGTCGAATGTTCTGACGTCGTCTCCAGGTCGGTGACGTCGCTTCGAGAAGAAAATTGCCGTGCTTTTTTCTGGATTGACCTCTATTCGCCGGAGTCTTAGCCACTCCTCGAGAGCGTCCATCGCCGTTTGTAGTCTCTGCATGATGAGGTGCGGAGCACGGGACCTGGCTACAATGGCTGTGTCGTCGGCGTATAACCCATCCTGGTGTCTGCCGTTTTAGATAGTTCGCTCACGAAGATGCTGAAGAGTGCCGGCGAGAGAAGAGAGCGTTGGGGAACCCCGGCCCTGATTCTCCGCCTCGTCGACCGCATTCCGTCCAGCCTGATGCAAAACCATCTCTCGTGAAGATAGCATTTTGTCACTTGGACGAGAGCACGTGGTAACCCCCTCTCCTGCTTCTTGTAGAGTAAGCCATAATGCCAGACCTTATCGAAAGCTTTAGACACGTCCAAGAATACTACGCCTGTTGACTGTCGCTAGTTGGAGCCTTCCGCGATGTGCTCACCACTCGCAGTATCTAGTGAACGGTGGAATGCCTCTTACTGAACCCAAACTGCTCGTCCTGGATCACGTGGTGTTCCTGCATCGCTGCGCGGAGTCTCCTTAGAAAAACCAGTTAGTAAGGATAAATTTTATAAAGTTTGACTCTTATTTAGTTGAGTTAGATAAATATGTCTTCAGCCAAAACTTGAACAGAACCTGAGTATTGATGAACAAATGATGCTTTTTACTGGAAACTCGTTCACCAAGCAATATATCAAAGGAAAACCATGTCCGTGGAAAATAAAAGTGTTTGTTTTGGCTGGAAAAGTGGACTTGCTTACAACTTTATTGAATACCAAAGCAGCTCAACAGAACTGGAGCTAGATCTTCTGAAGCAGTATGGACAAGGAGTAGCTGTGGTTCTACATCTTTGTAAACGCATACAGAAGAGAGTAATGTAGATTATTTCAATTTATTAGTACTATATGGACAATGCAACAAGGTAATTAAAAGAGCTTGCGAAACCTTTCGTTTGAGATATCCGGATAGACCTAAGGCCAGCCACGCACAAAACGCTGAAGCGGTTCATCTGTAATTGTATAACCCGCAGACAATTTGTTGGAAAGCCTAAACGAATTAACCCTGTCATTGATGAAGAAGATTATGAAGTTGCAATATCCTGAAAATTCCTTAACATGTGCGGAACGAGATTTAGGAATATCTCATTCGTATTCCATCGAATTAGTACACAATTTGAGAGCTGATGACTATCAAAAAAGAATTGATTTTGGTCAATTTATCTTAATTAAATCTCAAGAAGATAAGAATTTAAAAAAAAAATAATTTGGATGGACCAAGCGAAATTTAAGAAGAATGGAATGTTTAACCTGTGTAACTCTCAGTACTGGAATGATACTAATCCTCACATATTTCGTGAAAGGCAGTTTCAGGGGTACTGTAGTTTTAATGTTTTTCCTGCAATAAAAAATTACAGGGTGGTAGAAAAAATAGAGGAAGGGCTCGCATTGAGCTAAAGAGACAGAAAAGCTGAATAGCAAAGCACTACTCAACCAGACAATGTAGTTAGTAGCCCGGAGTGAGGGAAAAATCACTCTTATGTTGTAGACGGGTGTTCCAGGACGATAACAGGTCTACCGAAAGAAAGATAAGGCAGTAACGGAGACAGCAGGATACGAAAAAGTAGAGTTTTTGGGCAAGAGAGAAGGTAGAGAGTTGTCCTTGTTAAAACACAGATCGGTCTGAAGGACCACCTGCGATATTAATCCGACAAGTTAAGGTATATCATAAGTTAAAAAAAATCACTAGACTCTTAAGAGAACTAGTACAATCATTTTTCTAACGAGTGCATCCACTACGATAAGAAAATCAGACAAAAGTTGACACAACAACTTAAAAGTATCACTACAGATACAATCACACGAAAACAAACTGTTGCAATGTAATTTTTTTAATCGGTAACGCCCTAAACGCACAAAAATGCCTAATTATGAGCAGTTAAATACATACACACTGTCCCAATATGCTAAAACAACCGAGAACTTGATAAGATATCAATAAAAAGCAATAGCACCTCACCACGAAGTTCAGTAAAAAACAACGAAAAAAATGTTTATACGTTATGATGATTTAGTAGAAAAAGAAACAAATAATGATATAGTATAATGTGGGCGACTGCAATAATTCAGAGGAAAAACACATGGAATAGGCAATCCTAGTTTTTTGCAACTGCGAATATGAACTATTTCTAACAATGGCATAGGCTGCGCATGTCCTATGTGAGCCCAAAGAAGAAAAACATCCACTCTAACATCAGCTAAAACCAATCATAAAAATTCAATGAGTTTTTACAACCAAAGTTACGACAATTACCACACAATTAAGCGATGTAAGAAAAATACTAAAAACCAAATAATAAGCTGTAGGAAAAGTTCGAGGATTAATTAAATGAAACGACAGAGTTATATTGGGGGTGTAGAGAATGAAGTGATATATAAGTAACGGTATGGTCAAGGAAAAGTCAACCAAAAGGAAAAGGTTTAAGGTAAATGAGTTAAACGTATAAAAGGTAGGTGTATAAGAGAAGGAATAAGTAATTAAAGATACTAATTGATGGTGAGAACAAAAAATATTAGGTAAATTGTGAGAAGAAAGGAACGTGAAAAACTTAAGTAGCATTTGGGTCAGCAGAGAATGGCTTAAGGTCTTTAATATGCCACCTGCCTTGGCGTTTTCCTTCAGCATCTTGAAGTTCATAGATAAGGGTACTAATGACACGAGTGACCTTACAAAGGATGAATTTAGGGGTTAATTTTGAAGAAAATTTCTTAGATGCATCTGATAAGACATAATTCCTTTTCCAAACTTGTTCGCCCAAGGCGAAGGAAATATTTCGTTTACGTAAGTTATAGTGGTCCTTACTTTTTTCGTAAGCTTTCAACAAATTTTTTCTAACGTCGCTAAAGATAGAAGGTAATGATTGTTGGTCTTTGTCCCAGCGTACTTTATCGTCAAATTCAATTACGTTAGTATCGTCAGGAACTAAAGCATAATAACTACCATCGATTGGGGTATATCTTCCAAAAACAAAAAATGACGGAGTGAATTGGGTTGCTTCGTGTTTAGATGTACCCAAAGCTTGAGCAATTTTAAAAATATTTTCATCCCATGTAGTATGGTCTGAATCGATATAGGAAGAGATAGCGGTAATTAAAACTCTATTTACTCTTTCGGTAGGGTTTACTTGGCGATGGTATTTTGCGTTAAACCAAATTTTTTGTACCTTGTAACTCTTAACGAAATTTTGAAAATCTTTAGAGATAAATTGTGCCCCATTGTCACAAAGAATAATCTGAGGAACACCGAAGATAAGAGATACATTTTGCTCTAGGAATTTAATTATAGCGGCAGATGTAGCTTTACGTAAGGGTTGCACCATGACAAATTTAGAAAACCAATCAGTCACAACTAAAAGATATTGGTTACCTTTTTTCGATCGGGGGAGAGGTCCTAATAAATCAAGCGATATTAATTGAAAGGGATAAGATACACGTTTAAAGTTACCCATTAAGCCAGAACGAGCCTCTTGTGAGCTCTTATGAGAACCGCAAATTTTACAGTTCCTAATATAGCGACAGACAGATTGTTTTCGTGTGGGCCAATAATATAATTCCGATATTTTAGCGAGAGTTTTTGTAACACCAAGATGAGCAGCTAGGGGATCATCATGACATAATTTAAGCACTTCACTGCGGTTAGCGGTAGGGACAACAAGTTTCCATTCAGGGATGTTAGATATTTTGCGAGGTGAAGAAGATACAAATTTATATAATCTATTGTTGGTTACACGAAAGGTAGGAAATTTATCGGGATTTTCAGAAACTTTGTTAATCATATTAAGATAACAAGTATCAGGAATTAGATCTGTAAGGTTAAGAGAAACGACATCACGAGATAAGGCATCAGGTACGATATTAAATTTGCCAGGCCTATGCCTAACGTCAAAGGTAAATTGAGAAATACGCAAGTTCCATCTTGCCAAACGACCTGTAGGTTGTTTTAAGTTATTTAACCACGTGAGGGCTGCACAATCAGTAATTACGGTGAAATGTGTACCTTCAACATATCCTCTAAATTTTTCAATGCCAAAGATAACTCCTAATAATTCACGTTCGGTAGCTGAGTATTTTTGTTCGGCAGAAGTTAAGGCACGACTTCCATAAGCAATTGGGTGTTCTAAACCATTGCTCACCTGGAACAACATTGCACCTAAACCAGTAAGTGAGGCATCGGTTTGTATATAAAATTTTTCATCGAAATTGGGCGAGATTAAGATAGGTGCTGAAGTGATTAACGTTTTAATTTGTTCGAAAGCCTGCTGAGCTTCCAAATTCCACTCGATAGTTTGGGACTTCTTTTTATTTTTAATTAAAGCGGTATTGGGTGCAGATATAGTTGAAAGGTTAGGTAGAAAGATGCGATAATAGCTAATCATTCCAATTAAACGTTTGATTTCGGTAACAGTTTTAGGTGTTTTGAAGTTAGTAATAGCGTCGACTTTAGCAGGATCTGCTCGTAGACCAGTTCCATCGATAATAAAACCAAGAAATGTAAGGGACGAACAACAAAATTGACATTTCTCTCAATTTATATTAAAACCTGCTGCATTTAGGCGTTCTGCAACTTCATTCAGTGTGGCGATATGTTCGTCAATGGAACTTGAGATAACTAAAATATCATCTAAAAATACAAAGGCACGTTCCTGATGTAAGATAGGACCTAACGTTTGATCCATAGTACGTTGTATGGTTTGTGGTGCGTTACAGAGACCAAATGGCAAAAAAATATATTCGAAAAGACCTCGGCCTGATACACAAAAAGCAGTTTTAGAACGGGAAGATAGGTCGAGGGGTATCTGATAAAAAGCTTGTCTAAGATCAATCGATGAGATAAATTTAGCGTTTCGAAGTCGGCTTAAAATCGAGTCAGTTCTTGGTAGAGGGTTAAGTATCGGAGACAGAGAATTAATCTTTTTACCATCAAAACAAACACGCCATTCGTCATTTTTCTTATGGACTAATAACACGGGAGACATCCATGGTGAATTTGAGGGAGAGATAACACCAGATTCTAACATTTTATCTATTTCGGAATGCAAATGCTTTTGTAATGCAGGCGATAACGGATATTGACGTTGCTTAAAAGGGAGGGCATCACCTGTAGAGATAATATGTGTTGCAGTAGTAACGCAACCAAGTTCAGAGGTATTTAGTTTAGGAAATTTGTGGATTGTAGAGTTAAGAATTATATTTTGCGAATCGGTAAGAGAAATTTTATTAGATATTCCTGCAGATGCACAGGAGTTTGTTTTAAGGGAAGTTCGCCAAGAAGAATCTTGGTCTATATGCGAGAAACAACACGCTTTAATTCGATTTTACTTGGGTCTGTATCAATTTTGTTTAATATATTGGCTATGTCTTCAAGGGATTGTTTAATTTCGGACATATTTTGAGGTAAATCAGAAACGATTACTTTCGAAATAGGTAGCCCTTTAGCTTGTTGCGCTAGTATAGCTTTAAGTTGCAACCGTCTGTCATTCTGATTAGATGCTGGATTAATATTTCTACATTGAATTTCGTAAATTAGTTCGGATGACTTGAGATGAATAATATTCATTTTAAGATAGTATTTAAGACAAGTAAATATAAGAAATTTAAGATACTATAATATTTTGGAAGATAAAAGGTACACTAAAACTAAATTGGTTACGTTAGCTGTATTTAAAGGCAAAATTTTCTTTAAAAAGGCATTTGTAGGTTACAACTATTTAAATTACTAAGGGAAACACTTTTAGAACGGCTATACATGATTTAAAAACACTTAAAAGTTAAGTCCAAATAAAACAGGCATATAATTATGTTTAATATAATATGAAACAAACAATTTCCATAAGGAACAAGGAATAAGGCAATGAATTATTTATATTTATATTTATTTATATTTAAATGTACTACAAGCAAAATTATATGATCCAAACATGTGTGTAAGTGAGGTTATATTATATAATAGACACCGCTGAAAGAAAAGCACTTTCAATTTTATTGCAAACAAATTAGATACTTTTTTTTAAGAGAATTTAAGGTAGAAAGCACACTATTTTTATAGTTACCAGAAAATTAATTGGATTAATAATACATTGTAAAAAAATATGCTAGAAATCAGTAGTCAATATGGCCACTTATATTAAATTAGCATAACAGCTGTCATATCATTTCAGATAATTATACAGTAACTTTCAGTGCTACCAACATATATTTTATAAATTAATCAATATTAAAAATGTTCATAATTATATTTTTTTTAAATGAAAAAGCTAGAAATATAGTTAATTAATACATTATAAGGTATAAACCAAAAGAAAAAAATTTTATTTTCAACCTAAACACGTTTTGGGTGCCACTATTATAACCCCGCCGTCGAGGTACGCGAGGCACTATGTCTGTTGGTAACAATATTAGATAATATAAAAATTGACGCGCAAATTATAGATGACGTCACACAATTATACAAAGTTACTCCATTACATAAAAAAAAACAAAGATACTACTCACATAAATTGCAGGGCTTCTTGCAGAATTACCCCATACTGTCTCTGGTGGCTTCGGTAGTTTCTCGAGCATCGGCTGCTTCGCTGCTCTTTCTCGGGCGTGGGAATTCTTGAGCCCGGTTGAATCCAAATTCGAGTGTCTTCTTCCTATATGTAGGGAATGACAGGAAACTGGTTTAGGAAACGATAATCAAAGATAAGAGCAAAAGGGATCTACATAACACAAAAAAGGCCCGATAAGATACAAGACAGACACACAGTTCATATCCCGGAGGCTAGTTCCAACCCGTATATCGGAAATCCACCACTCCCTTCTTGGCCCACCGCGTCGGCGCAAATCTTCCGCAACGCGCTATCTGAAGTGACGGAAATACGCGCACAAGTCTTTTTAAATTTATGGCGCGAAATTCTTACATAATAAAACTTAATTGAGAATGTCTAGTGCCGAATTTTTCCGACACGTAACACACTTCGGTCCACAAGTTGCATGTTCCCTGAGAAGATACAATATCACAAATCGTCAGGTTATGAATGGCTAACTTTCTCTTATAAAAAATAGCAGATACTTTTCCTTTTGGAGATTCCAATACAGCTTCCATATCAAAATTTAGAACGCATTTGCTTTATCGACAAACTCATTCTTTACTTTGCGTGCTCTGTTCTTACGATATAAATGATTGTTAAATTCTTGTAACTCTTTTGATTTTTGTTCGTCTGTCAGACATTCAAACTTTTGGTAGGTATTGCAAGTATCTTTTTCGACTATGTCATGAAAACTTAAATTATATGAGTAGAAGTATTTTTATATAGAGAAATAGATAAAAAAAATTTGTTGTTTTCAACACACTTCTCTTTATACAACTCAAACATTTTGCTGATGTTAACTTCTGCAGAAGTATTTCTTGGTGGAGGATTTCCTGCAATAGTGGGATTCCACTGCCGATATGGATAAAATGTGTTCTTTTGCGAATGCTTCACCTTCATCTAATGTTTTTATAATCGATGAGTGTCGGATCCTTTTATCGGGTTCTAGGATTCTAGTATTTTCAGTTCGTTTTTTTATACATACTCTTACAAATTTCTCTGAAATATTGTGCACTGCCAAAAAGAAAGAACGACACACTCGTATCCGTACATTATTGCATGTAACAATAATGCACTGCATTACGCTTTCGTGAGTGATACTTTACACGTCTTCTTTCAGGCTCAACAAGGTTAACATGATCTAATATATACTGTTTTTGCTGATCCTGATTGCCGATACTTTCACCTAATTGCCAAAATTGTTTAAATAGGGTGTCTTTCTCTTCTTTAGAAAATTTAGAACTGTACTTTAACGTGCATTTCCTACAAAAAAAAGTTAGCCAAGAGCGAGTCGAGCTCGTACTATTAGAATTTCGTACCAACACTACAGTGAGCAATCAATAAACCAACTTAAGCTGCTTTTATTTTTTATGTATATTTAAATCTTATCCAAATTTGATTGTGATAACTGAAAAATGAATATATCGTCCCACATTGTACTGGTACATTAGTAAATACGTTGTCTTTTATCTATTACTGTGTTTAAAAAAATTTTCCAAGCAACTATTACACTGTCAAAAAAACCTGCAGTTTTCCGATAATCTATGACTCAATAGCTACTATCCCTATTAAAATCAAAATTTAAACTTTGGAAATGTAGCAGAACAAAGGGAGGGGGCGGTTCATTTTTGGCACATTTTGAGCTATATCATGAAAATTACTGGACCGAAAATTATAAAAAAAAAATTTAGAAGCCTTTTAGGGTGATACCTCTCACACGATATATTTATTAAAACTTTTTTTCTTTTGACCTAATTAACCCCCGCCATTTTAATCTATACATTTTTTCTTCTATTTTCTGACTGTCGATATATGTGCGCGCCATAAAGATCTAGCATTGTGCCAAATTTCAAATTCCTACGTTACTTAGTTTTTGAGAAAAACCTCTGTGACAGACGGACGGACGGACACGAGAGTATCTTATAAAGGTTCCGTTATACCTTATAAGGTACGGAACCCTAAAAAAGGTGGATCTGTTTCGGAATATAACTTTTCTTCCAGATGTAGTTTTATATGGTTTTCCTGCAGCTTTGAGTTTCTTCTTTTCTTTTCTGTAACAGATTTTTCTTTTTTGTAATGTTAACTTTTGTATGTATCTTTGAAAATGAATTTCTAATAGAGCCTTTTGGAAAAATTTCTCACCACAGTTGTAACATGTGACTACTCTCAACATTATCCTAGTAACTTCGTCTAAAATAAAATGGCCTTCCAAACATGGATCAGACTCCGCATTGACATTTGTAAGTGTATGCGATACTTCTATATTTTCTTCAGCATGAAACGTTGGTAAAATAGGCGAGGAGGATTGTGCTATAATTACACATAAGATTCTCGTGCATCAAAACAATACCTTCTTGAGCAGAAAAAATAGGTAGTCCGGTTGAGGTAATACCGGTTTAATTGTGATTACGTTTTAATCGGGTAAGTCTATATGTGAATTTGATTTATACGCAGCCATGTCGTCATTAACATAAGTAGTATGTAAGACCGGTTGAACTGGAATCATCCCACAGTAGGATAAGCCATTTTGTAAGTCCGTTTGAGGCGCAGCTATATCGTCACGAGCACCAAGTTCATTGGTGATATGCCCATATTCGAATCAGCAACACTTTTCATACATAAATCCGATTGTGGGAAAATTTTATCGTTTTCTGGGAAAAGTATTAAGTTTGTGAGATGCGCTTCGGTGCCAGTTAATGGTTCTGCTTTCTGCAAACATAGGTCAACCAATAGTTTCGTACGTGACGATCTGAAATACAAAAGAATGCTTTTAAAGTACATAAAAATAAATTAGTATTTTGTTAACGGAGTCGTGCAAACCTATTTCTACATTAGCACAGCAAGCATTTACCCTATGTGTGAAGTTAGTACCCCATTTTTTAAAAATCATGATTTTGAAATTTGTTCCAGATTATTCTAATCTTGTACCGCATTGTTTCAATTCGACATTATTTTATTCCAAAAGATTCCACGAAAATTTGGAAAAACCCATTTTGTTACTAGCACTATATTTATCGAAAATCGCTGTTTTGGCCATTGCTTAACATTGCTCTAGTTGTTCCAAACATTGTTCCAAAAGGACAATTCCGTATCTAAACGATTTTTCCAAAAAAAAACTGCAAAAAACATTTTTTTGCTGGCACCCCATTTTTCAGAACTCGAAATTTTGGCCCTCGATTAAGATTGCTGTAGTTGTTCCAAACATTGTTCCAAAAGGACAATTCCGTATCTAAACGATTCTTCAAATAAAACGGAAAGAATTTTTGGACAAACAAGACTGCCAGGCCAAGAGTAAACATACATTTCCCTTCTTGCTCCAATGGATAATTTTTTGTTCTGAGCTGTTGTAAGCCTAGAAAACATAGTTCTGCAGTATGAATCTCGTATCACCAGCGGTTCTTCCAAAAATCGGTGTTTTACGTTAGAAAAACCCACGTAGATTTTATAGGTATATACGTTTGTTTATTGGCGTATCGTTCCATGACATAAGATTCTTGTCCCACACATTCATTCATAATTTCCTTCTTATTTTTGTGATGAAAACAATGACTACTGTATGATCAGAACAAAAAGTTAGCTATATGGAACAAAAAAGAAAAACTATATTTACTCTTGTCCATACAGTAAAAGCATCGATTTTGGGAGAACCGTTGGAGATGGGAGACTCATAATGCAGAACTATGTTTTCAAACTTAGAATAGCTCTGAACAAAAAGTTAGTCATTGGAACAGAAGAGGAAGGCTGTTTACTCCTGTCGATATAGTAATAACATCGATTTTTGAGGAAACCGCTGGTGATACGAGATTTATACTGCAGAACTATGTTTTCTAGGGTTAGAGCAGCTCAGGACAAAAAGTTAGCCATTGGAACAAAAGAGGAAGGCTATGTTTCCTATTGTCGGTATAGTAAAAACGTCGATCTTTGGGAGAACCGCTGGTGATAGGAGATTCATACTGCAGAACTATGTTTTCTAGGGTTAAAGCAGCTCAGAACAAAAAGTTAGCCATTGGAACAAAAGAGGAAGGCTATGTTTACTCTCTTGTCGATGTAGTAAAAACATCGATTTTTGAGGGAACCGTTGGTGATAGGAGATTCAAACTGCAGAACTATGTTTTCTACGCTTAGAACAGCATTGGAACAAAAGAGGAAGGCTATGTTTACCCTTGTCGATATAGTAAAAAACATCGATCTTTGGGAGAACCGCTGGTGATAGGAGATTCCTATTGCAGAACTATGTTTTATAGGCTTAGAATAGGTCAGAACAAAAAGTTAGCCATTGGAACAAAAGAGGAAGGCTATGTTTACCCTTTTCGATATAGTAAAAAACATCGATTTTTGAGGTAACCGTTGGTGATAGGAGATTCATACTGCAGAACTATGTTTTCTACGCTTAGAACAGCATTGGAACAAAAGAGGAAGGCTATGTTTACCCTTGTCGATATAGTAAAAAACATCGATCTTTGGGAGAACCGCTGGTGATAGGAGATTCCTATTGCAGAACTAGGTTTTATAGGCTTAGAATAGGTCAGAACAAAAAGTTAGCCATTGGAACAAAAGAGGAAGACTATGTTTACCCTTGTCGATATAGTAAAAACATCGATTTTGAGGGAACCGTTGGTGATACGAGATTCATACTGCAGAACTATGTTTTCTACGCTTAGAACAGCATTGGAACAAAAGGGGAAGGCTATGTTTACCGCTATGTTTACTCTTGTCGATATAGTAAAAACATCGATTTTTGAGGGAACCGCTGTTGATAGTAGATTCATACTGCAGAACTATGTTTTCTAGGGTTAGAGCAGCTCAGAACAAAAAGTTTGCCATTGGAACATAAGAGGAAGGCTATATTTACTCTTGTCGATGTAGTAAAACATCGATTTTTGAGGGAACCGTTGGTGATAGGAGATTCAAACTGCAGAACTATGTTTTCTACGCTTAGAACAGCATTGGAACAAAAGAGGAAGGCTATGTTTACCCTTGTCGATATAGTAAAAAACATCGATCTTTGGGAAAACCGCTGGTGATAGGAGATTCCTATTGCAGAACTATGTTTTATAGGCTTAGAATAGGTCAGAACAAAAAGTTAGCCATTGGAACAAAAGAGGAAGGCTATGTTTACCCTTTTTGATATAGTAAAAACATCGATTTTTGAGGTAGCCGTTGGTGATAGGAGATTCATACTGCAGAACTATGTTTTCTAGGCTTAGAGCAGCTTAGAACAAGAATTTAGTCATTGGAACAAAAAAGGAAGGCTATGTTTCCTCTTGTCGATATAGTAAAAACATCGATCTTTGGGAGAACCGCTGGTGATAGGAGATTCATACTGCAGAACTATGTTGTCTAGGCTTAGAACAGCTCAGAACAAAAAGTTAGCCATTGGAACAAAAGAGGAAGACTATGTTTCCTCTTATCGATATAGTAAAAACGTCGATCTTTGGGAGAACCGCTGGTGATAGGAGATTCATACTGCAGAACTATGTTTTCTAGGCTTAGAACAGCTCAGAACAAAAAGTTAGCCATTGGAACAAAAGAGGAAGGCTAAGTTTCCTTTTGTCGATATAGTAAAAACATCGACCTTTGGGAGAACCGCTGGTGATAGGAGATTCATACTGCAGAACTATGTTTTCTAGGCTTAGAGCAGCTCAGAACAGAAAGTTAGCCATTGGAACAAAAGAGGACGGCTATGTTTCCTCTTGTCGATATAGTAAAAACATCGATTTTTGGTAGGACCGCTGGTGATAGGAGATTCATACTGTTGAACTATGTTTTCTAGGCTTAGAACAGCTCAGGACAAAAAGTTAGCCATTGGAACAATAGAGAAAGGCTATGTTTACTCTTGTCGATACATTAAAAACATCAATTTTGGGAGAACCGCTGGTGATAGGAGATTCATACTGTAGAACTAGGTTTTCTAGGCTTAGAGCAGTTCAGAACAAAAAGTTTGCCATTGGAACAAAAGAGGACGGCTATGTTTCCTCTTGTCGATATAGTAAAACATTGATTTTTGGTAGGACCGCTGGTGATAGGAGATTCATACTGTTGAACTATGTTTTCTAGGCTTAGAATAGCTCAGGACAAAAAGTTAGCCATTGGAACAATAGAGAAAGGCTATGTTTACTCTTGTCGATACATTAAAAACATCAATTTTTGGGAGAACCGCTGGTGATAGGAGATTCATACTGTAGAACTAGGTTTTCTAGGCTTAGAGCAGTTCAGAACAAAAAGTTAGCCATTGGAACAAAAGAGGACGGCTATGTTTCCTCTTGTCGATATAGTAAAAACATCGATTTTTGGGAGAACCGCTGGTGATAGGAGATTTATACTGCAGAACTATGTTTTCTAGGCTTAGAATAGCTCAGAACAAAAAGTTATCCATTGGAGCAAGAAGGGAAACGTATGTTTACTCTTGGTCCGGCAGTCTTGTTTGTCCAAAAATCTCTTTTTCCGTTTTTTGAAGAATCGTTTAGATACGGAATTGTCCTTTTGGAACAATGTTTGGTACAACTAGAATAACCTTAATCGAGGGTTAAAACTTCGATTTTTGAAAAGTGGGGTGCCAGCAAAAAAATGTTTTTTTGCCGTTTTTTTGAACAATCGTTTAGATACGGAATTGTACTTTCGGAACAGTGTTTGGAACAACTAGATCAAACTTAATCGAAGGCCAAAATTTCGATTTTTGAAAAGTGGGGTGCCAGCAAAAAAATATTTTGTGCCGTTTTTTGAAGAATGGTTTAGATACGGAATTGTACTTTCGGAACAATGTTTGGAACAACTAGAACAAACTTAATCGAAGGCCAAAATTTCGATTTTTGAAAAGTGGGGTGCCAGCAAAAAAATGTTTTGTGCCGTTTTTGGAAGCAATGTTTGAACAACTAGATTTAACGATAAAACGGATTTTGAAAATGGGGTGCCAGTAACAAAATGGGTTTTTTCCAAATTTTCGAGGAATCTTTTAGAATAAAATAATGTCGAATTGGAACAATGCGGTACAAGCTTAAAACAATCTGGAACAACTTTCAAAATAATGATTTTTAAAAAATGGGGTGCTAACTTCACACACATGCTTACCACAATTTTCTAAGACAACTTAGATTTTGCGGTCCATTTGAGATGATTATGATATGATAAACAACTCACTGGTATTGGTATTGATGTGAAAATTATCAAAATTCTTCATTCATTAACAGCACTAGCATATAAACCTTGTCTTAAAATCAACTGAGTGCACTCTGAATAATAATTAACTGATTATTACACTCCTGCATCAGCATTATGACAGGAGACACTAAAGGTATGTTCGAACTAAATTGCAAGTTCCAGCTTGTACAGTTTCACAAAACAAAACAAAGATGCTGAGTTGCTATGCAAGGGCGAAAGTAAGGAATTTCACTACAAATATAAGTGAATTTGTATTATATTATGCAGTAAAGGCGATTATAGGATAATCGCCTCTACATCATATGAATTCTATACCAAAAGTAATACTAGACAGTTATAAATAGGCGAATATGGTATATTGGTCTATTTTTCAAACGAGATTTGGATATTGGCCCTTTTGCACTTAAAATTTTAGGTCTTTCCGGTGAAGATACATATTTGTCATTTTTACACAACAAACAAAGCAACGTAAGCAAATACAATCTATAAATAAAAGTTTTTTTGAAAATTGGCTTATTTGCCCTTTTAGCAAAACGCCGACGATATAGTGATGTTATCACAAAACCCTCTTACTTTTCTGCGTAGAATCCAAGATTGAAGTAAAAGTGGAAGTTACCATTTGAAAAAAGTTAATTTTCGATCTTTTGCGATTAGTGAAAATTGACACCAACTTCTCTGCACCCTATATAATTTTTTCGATAAGTTTACAAAGATTTCGAAAGCTACATGTCTTGTTTGTGAAAAATCTTGAAAATATTTGACCTGACACGCTTGGATGTCGAAAAAGTAAATTTTTATGTGGACTCAATCTGCTAAAAATAATGATAAACTGAAACATCTCAAAAATTCAATAAAAATTGGAGCAATCCACTTAAAACAACGAAATTAGGGTCCATTTTCGGTATAACCGGAAGTAGCAGAAAATTAAACATATTTTGGCCAAAACAAGGCTTTTGGAAAACTCCCGTATACAAATTTTTAGTAAACTGGTTCTAGTAGTTTCGACTCAGCTTGTCGTAATGGACCGTGTACATTATACATCTTGAAAAATACATTGAAAATTTAAAAAAAAGTAGGTTGCTTGATGGAAAATTCTATTTAAACATGTATTAATTCATATCCATTGAAATTTAAATTTTTTCTCTACATAAAATAATTCACGTCTGAAGGGTTCAAATGTCTACGGGACTCGTTGAGTCAAGGTAATGGAACGTTGACTTTCAAAGACAATTCGCTAATTTTATGCACAGTTCGGTTCTAAAATTTTGAACGATATGTTACAGAGTCTTGAAAACAAGAATAGAAGAAAATATGGATTAAAAACTAATGACAAAAAAGTTTTGACATTCAAATCAATCTATTCTTATGCACCTCCCGGTATAAGTATAACCAATAATTTTGTTATACAACTGCGGACACAATATTGTAACCACTCTGTATACGGTTAACGCGTCTTTTAAAATGCTTATAGCTTAATTAAAAATAGCTTTGTTATTTAACTAACATCACATCAAATTCCGAATAAATAGAAGCTAGACCTTCTCGAATTTTATTAACATTAATTTGTATCATCATAAAACTTAAGAATGTTCTAAAATGAAAGCTATACGCAGCAATTAGAGCGCCAGCTTCGGCTGTAGATACTAGGGGGTCAACAAGTTGAAAATGGTGTCAAGCCGCCATGTTTACCATTTCATAAAATACGGTTTGCGGTTGTTACGTAAGAGGTATACAACACGCACGGTCTTCGCCGATTGAAATGATGACATCACATTAACAAGTTGTTGGTTTGTTTTGTTGTAACTACAGAAATCGAAATTATATCGAGTCAACTAGACATGGGCAGACATAGAAACATAGCCACCTACCTACCTATTATATACCTGTTCTACAAGTTGGTTTCACTCTTAAAATTCGCTATGTAGAACAAACGCATCTTGATGTAACGTAACGTTACCGTCTGCAAATTCACTTTCATTCAGCAGCCTACTTTTTGCATTTCACTTTTATTTTTAGCTAATTGTGTTGCTATTGTTACTTGTTCATATTTGATTATAGTACAACGTTAAAGAGCAGCAGGCTTGGTTTCTTTTTTGTTTTGTTTGTTATGTTATTTATGTCTGTGATGCAAATGTTTATACAATTTGGAATTATGTATAGCTGCCTTGTTGAAAATACTGTTTCTAGACAATGTTAATCTAGTTCGAGAGTGTTTTCGGAGTGGAGTTATAATAATTTATTTTTATACACCTAATCACTAGAAAAAAATAAGTTACTACACTGTCACCTTAAGTCATTTAAATTTGCCAAAACTGAAACAATTAATTTTTGAAATCTACTCGTACGTGTATACAGTTCTGTCTGTAATTCAAGTTACTCACACTATCCCAGTTTTCGTATGATGACGTCATCTCTTTTTTAAATGACGTCATCATTAGGTCTTCAGTCCTAGAACTGGTTGGACGCGTACCCTCATTGTTTCCTAGTCTGAACCAACCTACACATTTCCCTGAAGTTTGCACAGTCTGCATCTATCACTAACTGTGTGCGAAAGTCTGATCTCGGTCTACCTCTACCTCTCTTTTCCTATCTCTGCTTGTAGTATATCCTGTACTATTCCCCAGAAATGCCTTAGAACGTATCCTTTCCTTCTATTTATCCTATTTTTTTCATTTTCCACAGATATCTTTATTCCTCTGCTATTGCTACTACCTATTTGTTATTAACTTTGTCTGTCCATGCTACCATCCTCATACATCTGAAGCACAACATTCCAGAAGGCGTCTATCTCTTTCTGTCTGCTTTTCCTACTACCCCTATTTCATAGATGTACTGTGCTCTGCTCCACACTATGCTTTGAACAGTTTTCTTCTTGTATCTATGTTCGTTGTCTTTGAATATAGCTGCTGTTCTTTCTTCTTTGATGCATTTCGGTCACCTTTTTTTGTTTTACAGTTATATACCATATTTCCCCGATATTCAGTGGTATGTGAAGGGGGGTAAGCGGCCTTTGGCTGCCAAGTTCCCCCCGCACCTGAACCTTTGTCGAATTAATAGTTTTTCCAATTTATCCTTTCGCACAATCAACATTAATTGAAAATATTTCACAACCAACACCTGTAGTTGTGTATAATCATCAGATTTAAGAGCACAATTTTTTCGTCATTGGGTTTTACATCTTGAAACTGGTCGGACCTCAGCTTATTTATGTTCTGAGCTAGCCTACACCGTTCCGTGCAATTCTCACAACAGCCTGTGTACAGCTCGATTCCCTTCTATTATTTTCTAATTATATGCCCTATTTCACCGAGATTCAGTGGTATGTGAAGGGGGTTAAGCAGCCTGTGGCTGCTAAGGCTCCCCCCAACTCTTAGACATGTGCCGTAATAATGGTTTTCAAGTAAATCCTTTTGCACAATTAACATTAGTTGAGAGTATTGCAAAACCAATATCTGTAGCTGTTTATAATAATCACCATGTTTAAGTACAGTTTTATTTTCGTCATTAGGTTTTCCATCTTGTGACTGGTTGGAAGCGTACCTCCATTGATTTCTATTCTGAGCTAGCCTACACATTTCCCTGAAATTCCCACAGCCTACATCTTTCACTATCTGTGTGCAGGTCTACCTCTACTTCTCTTTTTTCCTATCTCTGCTTCTAATATATTCCGCACTATTCCCTCATGTCTTAGTATGTGGCCTATCATCCTATCTCTCCTATTTTTTACTGTTTTCTACATAGTTCTTTCTTCCCCTACCATTTCTTGTACCTCTTTGTTCTTAACTTTGTCTGTCCATGGTATCTTCATCATACGTCTGTAGGACCACATTTCAAAGGCTTCTACCTTTTTCTTGTCTGCTTCTCCTACTGTCCAGGCTTCACGGCCATACAGTGCTGTGCTCCACACACATTCTTTAAGCAATCTTTTCCTTGTTTCTATGTTTGTGGTCTTTGAACACAGTAGTTGCTTTTTCTGGTTAAATGTAGCACGACCTTGTGCTAATCTTTGTTTTATATCTTTTGTGCTTTTCCCATCTTGCGTTATTTGACTTCCTTGGTAGCGGAAATCCTTAACCTTAACACGGTTTCCTAACACAAAAAAACATACACACTGTTAGCCGCAGGAGTAACCGTATTTTACCATGACTAGACTCTGGTCGGTGAGGGGGAGTGGGAATTTGCACCAAGATACAAATAACCTAAGGTCGACACGGTGAACAAGAGTCTTAGAGAGCGCCACCTAAATCGGAACTGTACGCCTCCCGCGAAATCAATCTAGGAAATTTCTCACGCAATCTGTAGATGCTTAACGGACATAAAACTCGACAAGGAAATACAAGTAACATATAATCGTTTACTGACACAACTTATGGTTTCTAATATTCATAGGGTTGAACATAAACATCAATTTTACATCATAACAAAGCTTAAATGCAAGCGATTGGGTTAATGAAACCAACGTACTTTTCAATATATACCTTACACTTATTAGAAATTAAATGGCTGCAGTATATTTTCATTAGGTTCACTTTGTATAAATTTAAAATCAGTCGAACGCTGCTCGCGGTGGTAACAACGCATGTGCGTACGATTATGCGGATAAAAATACCTATCAAACGAATGTGTAAAATAATTTGTTGGTTAAATTAATTCCGACGCACAACTGTTACAAAAATGATATTAAAATAAATTACAATATCAGTTATAATGTGAGATGGCTCTATAATGTTATCTGCAGGTGGAAAGCCAGCATAGATACCAGATTAGCGGCACGTACAATCAAAATATAATATGGATAGATCTTACCAGAACAGGCGGATATCGTATCTTGCAGGTACGCCTGAGTTTTGTTTCAATAAAATACGTACATAATGTACCAGACTGAAATACCAAGCACTACAAGACTGCAAACTACAAAGCTGTAAAACTGCAAACTACAGATGTAAAACTGAAAAACTACAACCCTAAAATGTTGTAATTAGATGTGAACACACCTACTATTTACTTTACCGTTTTGCGGTTCCTTTTCAAAACGGGCTTAAATCATAAGAACAAAACTCGATGTTATCAACGAGTTTTCAAATGTGTGTCCTACAAAGATAACAATTGTATGAAGTTTACGTGCATAAAAATTACAAATAACCTTACCTCGAACTTCTATAAAATTCTCAAAAGAGCAGAGCAAAAATAAAATGTTCACTAATAATTCGCTCTTAAATAACAGATCATCAATTCCCCAAAATTAAAATAATAAGGGCGGAACTACAAATTAGTTCACAATAAGATGCACGTTACCAAGCGTCGAGGATCAAATTAAGAATAGACCAAATAATCACGACTCGTATTGAAGTGATAAGGATTAGTTTTATGCACGTTATCAACATACAAGAATTAAAACTTGAATTTATGAACGAAACTTGATAAATTACAATAAGGAAATAAACCATAGGCGTCGTATTTGGGAACGAAGTATATTTAAAAATTGGGAACGCGTTACGTAAAATTGAACCGTAACAACCTCTTGTATGTTCTCGTTGCCTATTTGTATTCTTGTTTTTGATTTAATTACCCCTCTTTTGCATACTAGAACTTTAGTTTTATTTTTTTAATTTTCACACCATATCTCTCTATTATAACTGTTTCCATTTCATTAAGAGCAGCTTCTAACTTTTTTTGGAAGATGCTAATACCGCTATATCATCTGCAAATCTAAGCATATCAATCTTTTGTTCCTGCATATTAATTCCAAATGTCTTCCTGCATTTGACTGTATTCATTGCCTCTTCTATGTACAAGTTAAAAATTAATGGGGATAAGGCACATCCCTGTCTCACTCGTTTCCTAATATTTACTTCTCTACTTTCTTGCTCTAATTCTATTACCGCTGTTTGCTCTTTGTATAAGTAATGTACTATCCGTCTATCACTAAAACTCATTCCAATCTTTTTGAGTATTTCGAACATTTTTTTCCATTTTACATTGTCGAATGCTTCTTCCAGATCTACAAACCCTATATATACGCTTTTCCCATTCTCTATTGTTTTCTCCATTATCACTCTCAGAACTAAAATAGCCTCCCGTGTTCCCCTGTTTCGATAACACCCCAATTGATCTTTTCCCAGTATTTCTTCAGCTCGTTTTTCCATTCGTCTTTGTACAATTCTAGTTAATATTTTTGAAACGTGTGCAGTCAAACTTATTGTTCGAAAATTTTCACATCTATCGGCGCCTCTTTTTTTGGTATAGTTACTATGATGTTACGTTTGAAATCTTTGGGTATCTCGCCTGTCTCATGCATATAGCGTACAATTCGAAAGAGACGTTCTGTTAGTGCTTTGTCCAGCGGCTTTTAGAGTTTCTGCTTGCACCTATCTATACCCGGCGCCTTATCATTTTTCAGACCCTTTAATACTAATTCAAACTCATTTCTAAGTATAGGATATCCCATGTCATCATTTTCAATGTCTGATTCCTATTCTAATGCTGTTAATTCCTCTCTTGAATATAAATTTCCCATTATATTCCTGCCATCTAGCTACTTTCTCCACATTTTCTATAATGACGTTTCCTCCCGCATCCTTTATATTTTTGCCATATGGTTTTATATCCCTAAATTTCATTCTAATTAATCTGTATGCTTCGTCTGTGTTTCCTATTTTCATCTTAGTTTGTACCTCGTTGCACTTTTCATCAATCCATTGTTCCTTAGCTTTCCTGCATTTGCGAATAATTTCCCATTTTATGGCTTTGCATCTCTGTTTCCTGTTTCGTCTGATCTATTTTTGTATTTTCGTCTTTCTTCTATTAAATTCAGGATATCCTTTGTTATCTATGGTTTCTTATTTTCTTTTTGTGTATACCCCAGAATATCTCTGGCCGCCATGTCTAAGCTGGATTTAATTTTATTCCATTCTGTTTCTACTTCCTTAGTATCAGAAATTTTTCCGATATCTTTCAGCAATTCATTTGACTTTTTTTCAAATCTTTCGTGGATATCTTTATCTTTTAGCTTCTCAAAGTCAAAGTACCTTTTTCCGTTCCTTTTTCCGATTTTTAAATTTAAGTGCGGCCTTCATAATTACGATGTTGTGGTCAGTGTCTATATCTGCTTCCGGGTAGCTTCTAGAGTCTTTTACTTTATTTCTAAACCGTTGTCTAACAATAATTTGATATCTTCCTATATCTCTTGGCATCTTCCACGTGTATCGTCTTCTAGCATGATGTTGAAATAATGTATTTGTGATGGTTAAGTTGTTCTTGTCGTAAAATTCTACCAACCTATATCTCCTGTCATTTCTCGTGCCTAAACCAAATAAACCTACTGTCACTCCTTCTTTACCCTCACCTACCACTGCATTAAAATCCCCTGTAATTATTAAATTTTCATGTCCTTTTACGTATCTTAGTATGTCTTCGATATCTTTGTAGATCGCCTCTACCTCTTCCTCACTGTAGCTAGAGGTGGGCATGTATGCTTGTATTATTACTTTATTTACTGGTTTAGATTCAAATCTAACCATGAGTACTCTTTCGTTCTTTTGTAAGTAGTTTTCTACACGTCGTCCTGTCTTTTTTCGCATAACTATCCCCACACCCGAATTTCCTTCCTCTGATCCTGTATGAATTACCCTGAAGTCTCCACTCCAAAAACCCCCCCGCCTCTGGCCAGCGGACTTCGCTAATTCCTACTATGTCTAGTGCTAACCTATCCATTTTGAGTTTCAGGTTCTCTAGCTTTCCTACTTGTTTCATACTTCTGACATTCCACGCTCCGACTCGCAGAATGTTCACGGATCTTTTTCTATTCTTTCGGATCACATCCCCCGAAGTAGTTCACTCCCGGAGATCCGAATGGGGGACTATTTAAATGGCGACACTAGAATATTTTTTCTTATTTTGAAAAATTGTCCAAATGAAGACATTAAATGCATATCTTAAATAACATGTTTCGTATAAAAACAGTGTAGAGCACAAACTCACCATATTTGTTGTTAAAGGTAATTCTCATAAAAACAACAATCTTCACTGATCAGACAAAACACCAATGCAACATTCCAAAAGATTCGGTTTTATACTCCATTTTTTACCAAATATACTTTACTCAAAATAAAAAAATTGATCAAGTTCTTAGCTCTTCATAATAGCAAACAACTTGGTTGAAATGTCATTTAGAAGGCCTTGTTTAAAGAGGATTCGGCCGTGATAAGTTTTAAAGGACTCATTTTCATTGTGTTACGTTCACTTGTACCCTGCTATATATTTTCGTTCGTTTTAGGATTTTTTTTAAATATCCCCACGCGTCCGTTTTGATATTTTGTGTAACTACCTATAGGAGATCACGCTTTATAATTTAATAATTGGATTTGTTCACCTAGAACTCATCCTAATATAATTGAATCAAGTTTTTGTTCAACACTTTAGAATGTTACTAGCGTATTTAGTTTGAGAAAAAGTACTTTAATCTATCTTTATTGTTTGAGATAACACAGCAAATGTGCTTGGTTATCTACAGTCTTTGCTTGCTGAAAGAATATGTTCGCTTTATTTATGAGTAGTAATAAAGTTTGAATAGCGTAAATTTTCTACAAATGTGATTTTTAACAAAGGCAATTGGATTCACATTCGGTTTTCGTTATCTACTTATGCATTACAGCGACTTTAGAAGTGTTGTTTTGACATGTGTTACTCGAATATTTGAATCAATTAGCATATCATCATTCATCATTTTGTTTCCGACCTTACTTAAGGTCGGTTTGACGCAGCTCTAACTTCTTTTCTATTCTGTGCTAATCTAAAAAGTTCTACATACCCTTCACAACCTAAATTTCTAATAATTTGACTAATATAGCTTGATCTAGGTCTTCCTATACTCTTCTATCTTTTTCCTATCTACCTGACTCTACATCGATATTAGCTACCTGTTGGTTGTTAAAGAACTTCATGTTTACATGATTCCCATTTATAAGGAAATGAAATATTACCTGGTTATCCCCTCCAAAAAAAAAGGAAAAGTGTTAAATTATATGTTATGGTAAGGCTTAAGCAGCGAAACGCTGCTAACATGCCAGACCGCTAACTAATTGTGAGTTATGTCATGGTGACATTTAGTTAACTGATTTTTATTTATTTATTTTTTTTGTTTTGTTTTCGAATTTACTTAAGGTCGGTTTGACGCAGCTCTACATTCTTTTCTATTCTGAGCTAGTCTAAAAAAGTCTACATACCCTTCACAACCTAAATCTTTAATAATCTGACTAATATAGCTTTGTCTAGGTCTTCCTACTCTATTTTTATTTGGTAGTCTATAATCTAAGAGTTTACTAAATAGTCCCTGGTGCCCTATCATTCTATCTCGCCTGACTTTTAATGGTTTCCACATACAGGGTTCCTCATCTATCCTTCTATAAATTTCCTCATTTGTTACTCTATCTGTCCAACTAATTTTTAACATTCTCCTATAACACCAAGTTTTAAAAGCTTCTATCTTTTTCTTATCTACCTCTTTAATTTTCCAAGTCTCACTACCGTATAATAGAACGCTCCGTACGTACGACTTTAAGAAACTTTTTCTATTATCTAAACTAATAGTATTAGCTGTTAGCATAATGTTTCGTAAATTAATTTTCACTTACTTCTGATCATGTCTTTGATCGTCCTAGCATGTGCTTTCTGCATGGTTAATGCTATTACTCCAAAAGCGATGCGCGTCTTTTACGAGAAGTTGATATCCTGGATGCATTGCTCTTCTATGTTGTACCTAATGATTCTTTTACGTAAGCCTAATTGCTCTTCTGCGTGGTCTAATTGTACTTTTACGTAGGTCTAATTGTTCTTCTACGAAGACACAAATGCTGTCTGGCGTAGGCCGCTGTTGCAGAAATGATCTGGCTACTGTTGTAGCGCTTCATGAGTGAGCGAGTTCAATATGTTTAGCTGTTTCGTCCCCACGGATATAGATGAAAGATAAACATCCCGACACGTGAAGATATGTGACCTTGCTTTCATACCAAGAGATAAACCCAACTCACATGGCGCCGACGGACGAAATACGTGTACCGAACCCGTTTTGAAAAACCAGCTTCGCTGGGGTTCATTATTATTTTAAATCCATTAAGGAGAAGTATCCTAAATGTACTATATTTATCCTAAAATGGTTGTCTAAAAGAAAACCTAAACTTTACATTTTCCTCATAACCGATTAGCATGTTTACATGTTATTTTTATTTATTTTTTGTTTAAAATAGAAATGTTTATTTCTACTGTAAATAAAAACTCGATGACGATACCTTTTCTTTGTCTAAGTGACTTTCTACTCTCCGCTTTTGTAGTTAGTCCAGGTATTTCTGAATTCCCTTATCTTTTTATACGTAATCGTGATTAGTGCGGATCCCTACTTAACTGTCCATTCTTTTTCTGCCTGACCCGTGCGTTTTAACGTTGCAAATTTGGCAAACCCAACGTGTGGCCCCGATATTTTTTTTTTGTTAACTTTCCGCCCCGATTTTGTTATTTAACTTTAGCCCAATTTTTTTACTTAACTTTCCGGCTCGATTTTTTAACTTAACTTTTTGCCTCGTTTTTTTTATTTAATTTTTAGCCGCTATTTTTGTTTTTACTTAACTCCTCACTGCGATTTATTTCTGTGCTCAGCGTTCTGTCCCGACACTTTTCCATGGTAAAACCAGTTTTAGATCTCCGTTTATTTTCAGTGTAGCACTTCGGCAGTTTTTTCTTTAACTATATTCCCACGGATTTACAGACTTGCGTTTCGCTGGTAATCCTAATTACAGTCGAAACCGCTGGCGCCCCACTACGGATTACTTACTTCCGTTAATTTTAAGACGTAATCATTTTGTTACGTCCTTACTAAATTTAATCGTTCTTTTTAAGTATAATTTAGGTATATTACAATTTATTCTGTTGTTCTTGGCGGTTGCTTCTTTTTATTTATTAATTTTTTTGTTTCTTTGTCGCGATGGTTACTTGGGCATTAGATATCAACCGATACCTAAAACCGGGTTTGCATGCGAACTATCGTCGCGTGAGTTCAACCCGGATATTAAAGTAGAGGGGTTGCGCAGAGTCATCCGAAACGCTCTTAAGATAGAGGCAAACCAATCGTTTACGAAGTTGCTTATACCATCGCTTTCGAAGACGATCGTGAGACTATTCAACGCACACTTGCGGAACTTGGATCATCCTCGGACAAATTCGCTGTGGATATCACTGATAGTAATTTTGCACGTTTACGGTCTCTATGTGTACATACTCAGCGACGTTGTGAACTGATGGCGTCTATATTCGATGAGGAAGCCCTGATAAAAAATTAATTCCTGTTTGTCCTATCGTACCGATGTTGAGACGACCGTTAAAAAATTTAAGCATGTCGCCTTTTCTGACTTTTCTCAGCAGCCGGCTTCTAGCCCACAAACTCTTAATGATTCCGCTACAATGAGGAAGTTCCTCATTTTTCTTTGGAATCCGAACCAGAAATGGATACTTCTGTACCAATCCTATAGCTTCTACGAAATGGAATTCTATTACTAAATTAAATATTTCATTCTCTGGTGAAGGATTTCTACCTGAATTTTTGATACGTATAAATGAGCTGGGCATTTCTCGTAATATTTCTACGCAACAACTTTTTCTTTTTACTTCTGAATTACCCACGGGGATTACTTTACTAATCTGTCGAGCGCATCATAGTTCTCTCACATGTTGGAAAGACATCTATTTACTAAAGGCCGAATTTCTACCTGTTGATTACAATAAACGCCTAATGGACGAATTAAATTCACGAACTATGGGTCCTGCCGAGACCCTTGGCTTGTATGTTGCGACAATGCAACAAATTAGAGATTTTGCGATGCAATTTAGCCCCGTATTATCAATCCTCGTTAGCACTAATAGAAATTACTTCGATTGCACAATTACTATCTCTGGGGAAAAGATTAGAATTTAGCAAGTACTCTATAGACCCTTTCAGACCACCGCCTTTTAGTACTACCCCTAATTTGTTGGAACCTTCCTTAACGTACACGCCTTTTGCGTCTATCATTATCACTTCTGTAGTTACTTTTACTAATCATACCTCAACCAAACCCGTTTGACCAAGTTACTTTTCGTCGCTGCGCCCTTTTTAGTTACCCCCTCCTACTACTAATAGAGGCCAAATTCATTCTGCTTCTGGTTCTGCTTTCTCTTCTGTGCCTCATCCAGGTCATCCTACTACTACCAAGACATACCTTTCTTCGGCAAATATGGTTTTGAACAAAATTTCTTCCGTCTCTTGTTCTACGTCCTGCTCTGTACCTCCTTCGCATCGTCCTACTACCTTCACAGCATACCCTTTTCAGTCATATAAGCCTTCGAACTACAATATTGATTTCTACAGCTGTCACGTCCCTACTCGCCGAACACCCCCGAATAGGAACTATATTTCTTCTGTTCTTAGCTGTTCGAAAAATGATCGAACGTGCCATACGTATTCACTTCCACCTCAGGCTGTACCTCCTCCACGAATTGAGACAATAATTCAAACTAGTTTTCTTACAGGTCGCAACCAAAGAGTATGTTCCTGCAGCCTTAAATGATTTTATCAAAGAAATTTTTTGTCGTGTCCGCAATAACAGATGTAGCTTAAGTGACGATAACTTATAATACTGACAAAGAAGGTCCTGTTGAAGTTAGTGAATCCGCATCTATAATGCCTGCTGCTGTTGTTGTAAAAGTTTTACCTGTTCGTTTATCTGCTGTTGTCGAGGAAGCAAATTCTATTATATCTGATGTTTTACCTGATTCTGTTTCTTTATCTGCTGTTGGTGAGAAAGCAATTCCTATTGGATAAAGCGTTACCTGCTTCTGTTCCTTTATCTCACGTGATTGAAGTTTTATCTGATTCTGCTCCTTTTTCTAAAGTTGACTCTTTTACAATCAATAGCAATTTAGCACAACTACTACTACTCCTATCATCGCAACCACTTTCTTAACTGTTTGTTGCAACTACTACACTCCCTGTTAATCTTGTTTTGCGGAAAACTTTCCAATCGATCCCATCCTGTTCTGATAACTCAACCCACTAAACCGAATAACAGTACAAATAAGATGGGAAAATAAACATAAAAGTTGACTTACGGAAAGGTACTGACTTACCTGTATGCATTGTATGCCGATTCCAATATTCCCAATATTGCTTTGCTCTCTTTCTGACGACGCAAGCCTCATAGACCACCTTCTTAATCTCTCGCTCTAATTTTTTATGACGATAACTTTGCTTTGTTCTGATATATTTCCCGGTTCTTGTACTGGTTGCTTGGTGTTGTTTTTAGTTTTCCTTTTTTTTCCGCGTTCCTTTCGTATTCCTTTCTTTTTCCTGTGGCTGGTCTTGTTTTTTGTCAGTCTTCGTACTTAATTTGATTCTCGGTCCTCTTGTGGTGTGTGTTTTTTAGATCTATTTTTTTCTTTTCTTCGGTAACCGTGACTTAGTCGATTTTCGATCTATTAGCGTTCTTTCTTTTTTCTGGGTTATTTATCTAAGACGATTTCCTGTTACCACAGCGTGAAGTATTTATATACTTTTTCACTCCAGTTCTCTTTTCGTTCTTTTACATGCCCGAGGCTAGACAATGTTGTTTTGCTTTGCTTACTACTAACTTTCTTCCTCTTTTGGTTTTCTGCAGAAACCAACTCCTTTTCTTGAGGTTGAAAACTTTGTTATTTTTTTCTTAGAAAAATCCGTTCTGCGACGACTTTTGCAGTGTTAGACCATTCCATCTTTGCCTTTGACGATTACTTACCCTGCATTTTCCCTTTCGTAATGATTTTTCTAAATTTTGAAATTGTCCGACAATTTGGCTCTTCGAGCCGGATAAAATTGACCAATGGACTATATAACGGAAATTAATAAAACTATCAACCACACAAATCCTGACCGCACCAAAACATCCTGCCCTTCCCTGCCTCAACAATCTAATAACTTCACTGACGAACACGCCAATCCGTTTTATCTCTAGCTTCTATACTCGGTATAAATTTGTGTGTCGACCTGCCCATGGCAGCATTGTTCTACTTCTTTTCCCACTGTTGGATTGACCTTTCTCGCAGCTTTTTCTTAATTAACGACCTCGGTACCGATGAATACGATGTAAGACATTCCCCTGTTGCGGCCTCTTTGGTCAGTTCACCTGCTCTGTCGTTACCTCGATTTCCGTCATGCGACCTAACCCAATAAAACTTAAAATCCCGAACCCAAGTACCGTGTACGCTATTCTCCAGGCGCCTGCTTGAAGATCTGTCGAGGTGCTCATATTTGCCAGAGCATTCAGGTAGATTTGCTATCGCTAATTATAGAGTACCCACTTGTGTCTGAGTAGTTGATGACGTACTCTGTACCTTCCCTAATAACTATTAACTCGCACTGAACGATTGTGCTCCAGTCCGCAAGTTCAGTTTGGAATCGGAACACTTCCTTCTCCTCCTTATGCACAAGGAACGCCGCTCCTGCTTGCCCATCGTCCATTCGCGAGCCATTTGAATAAACCGTGATCCCCGTCGCATTTTCATCGCCTTCGTCAGACTCGAGCCCATTGCCCTAGTTCGGATATAACGATTTTCCTCTCAACCTCTCTACTGTTAAAACCAATATTTTTGGCAATTTTCCGCCTATTTCTTATATCTACGAGTCTCCGAGCTCTAATCTCCTTGACAACAAATTCGATTGAGAGCATCCATTTAATCACCAAGACCGCCTGCGTGGAAGTTGTCATGTACGCTTTTGCTGCCTTGGCCGCGGTTATGCGTTGAACGCTCGCTAGTTGCCATACTTCAATGATCTTAGAACCCTCCGCCCAAATATATGCCACATATAACGTCGTCGATTCTATTGCTCCGGCGTAGAGTGTCCTCAACGATTCGCCCATGAATTCCCAGCTTATTTTCGCCGCCGCCATCATTCTGTTAGATATATCGCTGCCCTTAATTTTGACATATTACGCGTGCGCCTTCAAATTTAATTTGTTGTCTAATTTAACGCCGAGGTATGTGATGGCTTACTTGAATGGTATCTTTTCCCCTCCTTGCTCTAGTCTAGGAGGACCTTGTTCCGGTTTTGTTACGAAATAAAGCGCCTCCGAATTTATCGTGTTGAATTTTAACCTGACCCCCTACGACCATTTGTGCAAACTACTCAACGCCGCCTCATTAGGTTTCGTTCGCATCTCCATTAACAATCTCGACCTGTTATGCAACATCATCCGCGAACTCAACAATAATGCATTCTTTGGGCAATGCAACCATAAAGATGCTCTCATTCAACAACTTCCAGAATGTACGACCAGGGCATACCTTTTCACAGTTTGCAACACCACCCAGAATTTAAACTTGTGCCAATCGTCCCGAGAAATAAGTCTTGATCAATGACATCAGGTTCCGCGGACTATCCTCGTGTTCCAACTCCCAAACGATAGATGATCACTAGGCAGCATCAAATGTTCCTGAGATGTTCAACGCCACGACGATGCAATACTCTGTTGCCTCTATCGCTTGCTTGATTACTCCGACTATGAACTTCAACGCATCTATAGTCGACCCTTTCGCAATTCTAAATTGCCTATTATTAAAACCGTCGCCGTTTCGCACCAAGTGCTCAACGAGCGTTGTTATCACTCGATCCAAAGCTTTCCTCAGTGCCAGTAGCAAGCTGATTGGGCGATAGCTTTCCCTGGTCTGACACATTCGCCTTTTTGGGTTTAGGGATAAATTTCACATTCTAGACTTTCCAGCAACGTGGAAACACGCCCTTCTCTAAGCAAAGATTAAACAGCCATGCAAAGACGCGCGAGGCCAACAGGCACGCCTCTGCGTCTGAGGTGATTCCATCGTATCCCAGTGCCTTCTTAAGGTTCATCCTCCTAAAAGACACCATATGAACTTCCTTTACGATTAAATAAGCACCTTCAGGGTAGTTTCAACTATTCTGTAAAAATGCACTAATCAATTGAAATCAATGACGATTCTGACACATTATTCAAATGTTTGTTAATTTAACGTAAGTATGAGAAAAAGCTATCACTTATAGTCATAATAAAAGCTAATCGGTACGTCATTTAAGTAAAGAACAAAACCACGCTTAAATTTAACAATTGAGAAAATTACAAAAATAAAATAAAATTAAGTCATTAGAAGGAATTTTTAAAATTCAATTTTACCTCCTGGACTACATTGCCTATGTCTAAGTCTCCAACGAATTGGAGACATGGGACGACTAAAAAAGTACGTACTTTATAATACAATCCTTAAACATTTTTCTATTGGTATATCTATTTCCTGTGTGGATAATCGGTTGTTACAGCATGTACACATGAATAATTAATCGTCTTAATATTATTTTTATGTAAGTATTTCATAACGTTAATAGATTTTTTTGTTACAGTTACCGATGTGGAAGCCGCTGCAGATGGTAAGAATATTTATTAGCTAGTTTAAAGAGTACGTGGTGGTGAACCGTTAACGGCGACTGCTATTGGTAGGGTTGAATTCGGGCCGGGTCAGGCCGGACTTTTAGAAAAGCTCGGCCCGGCCCGACTCGGTGAAAAATATTCGGTCCAGCCCGAATTTGAGGTAATTCATTTTTGTTAAGTCGGGAGCATATTGAAGTATCCAATATTTAATAGTATCTGCACAATCCCCACCGCTAAAGCAAAAGTTATTGGAAGTAACGAAGTTATAACTTGCATTATTATGAAACAGGAAGTTTATGCGTGGAATACAGCGAGAATGGCGTACGTATACCATTAGAATTATATATAATGTACTATTATAATCCATAAAGTAGACCACAACCAACGCCGCAGTGTCAAGCAGAGGTAGCATACAACGTACTTAATTCAACACTCAATAGTGACCTCGCATTTGCGAATACTGACTAAACTATTTTTAACTGTGCAGTGTGTTCCATATTGGGTGCCGTTTATGGGGAACAAAGTTTAGGATCCTCGCTGGCCACTGGATCAGTTTATATTATTTTCTGATACTTTTAAAAAGGATCTTTGCAATAATTCTTGCCACCTTGCAGTCCATCTAATCACACGTTGCAAAACGATCTGCATGGCAAACATAATATAAAAGTGCATACAGTAATTGATAAAGAAAAGCAGCAGCATAACCAAGGTTTATTCAAAAACCGCACAAACAATTACTTTAGCTTGAAATTACTTTTAACATTCAACCATATTACTTACAAATAAGCGGATGTTGATTCTTTTCTAAAAAATTCGGGTTTTTAGAGCTGAAATCATAAAAAAGCCTGACCCGGCCCGAGTACACAAAAGGCCCAGTTGGGCCAGGCCCAAGTACATAACTGGCCCGACCCAAAATCGGACCGGGTCGGAACTCGAACTTCAAGCTATGGCCTCCGGTGCGCTAAATATTTCTGCCTCCCGGGCGGGTGATGACAATTGGAAAGATATGCAAGTCCAAATCATACACAACCATACATCAACCTAACTCAATTACGTTTGACTTTGAAAGTTAGGTTGATGTATATATTGTAACTATATTACCTATTGTAATCACCCAATTGGTTGGCGCATTAGCAGCCATAGACGAAGATACAGGTTTGAATCTTGTCCCGGACCTTATATTTTGCATCTTTCAATTAGCTCGATTTGAAATGATCATTTGGGTTTTGCATAAAAGTCTTGTTATTATTTGATCTTATTAACTGATGTAAGATTGAAAATCGGTTCGCCTTGTGCAATTACTAATATTTGTAATTAATAGTTGTCTTATATTCCGTGAATTTGATCGTCACTTCCTTTGTGTATCTGACAATTCAAAAACGTTGACGTTGTCATATATGATTGACAAAACTGCCAAAAGTAATTGAAAGTTAGGGTATGGTTGCGTACATGAATTGGATTTGCATTTGCATTAGTTTTATCAACTTACCTTGTGTAAATAACTACCTAATATTTATATATTTAATACTTGGCTTATATCCACAGCTTTGAGCGTCGCTACGTGTCTATATCCGACATAAGTCGAAAACTTGACACTGTCAAATACGGTTCACAAAAATGTTAAACTTAATTGAAAGTTACGTTGATATATTGTTATGTATATGTTTTGGATTGGTATATCTTCCCGATTGAAATCACCCGTCCAAGTGGTGCAATTGGTAACTGCTTCGACCGCGAAAGCTAATGATAGACTCGAATCTTGTCTTGGACTTTATATTTTCCATCTTTCAATTACTAGCTCGATTTAAAATGATCATTTAGCCTTTGCATAAAAGTCTAAATTATTATTGTATTTTATTTACTAATAATACCTTAATATCAATGAACTTGCTTTGTGCAATTACCAAATATGTGTATATATATATATATATATATATATATATATTCTACTGACTCCCCCCACCCTCTTTTTTTATTTATTATTTATTTAAATTTAAATTATAAATTATGATACACTACTTTTGTCGTCGCCCCTATTTTTATTATTCAATGACTTCTATATGATGTGCTTTAGCAAAGTTTGGTTAGTTATCTAATTAAACTGTTTACTATTATTATACCTCGACTATATGAACTCTTTATCTCAGGGTGTTCACCTACTCACCGTGGGTTCAATCGTGAGTAGATGTGCACTGCCCAACCAAACTGCACACTCTTTTGTTTTACTATTTTTATATGAAATTACTACTGTATATGCCAAATTTTACTGATCAACGTAGCTTGGTGCCAAATTAATTAATGTATACAATTTCTGACTTTTGTTTGACGTTTTATGATATTGCACGGTACTCACCTGAATTATACTTCGCTGATGCCCTTTTTTAATGCTGCTGGCTCACGATCTTAGTCGCCGTATGCGTCTTTACAAGGACTCACAATCACTATTGAACTTGCGTATCGCCTCCAGGTGTCTTAGTACAATTTTGATGACCCCAAATCTGAAATGAATAACCCGAATTTTAGAATTTTGACAAACCGTTGTATTTACTTCCCATGCGTTAATCCTTCCGTGTTCCCTTTGTTTCTGCGTTGAATCTTCCCCTGCAATTGCTGCTCTCCTATTTTCCCTCTTCGTGCTCCAATTAATCCGTCCGCCTTTTCGTAATCAATCCCAAATCTATCCGCCGTCCTGTTCCAAATCAATCAATGCCCTGCTATAAATTCGATGTCCACTCTATGTCCTACTGCCTCAAAATCTATATTCAAATCACTCCCAAAATTATTTATATACTCGTTGCTTCGCCGTCGCTTGTATAACCACTCAAATGTCCTACTGCCTTTAAACCAATATCGTACCAAATCCAATTCCGATCTCGTTTCAAATCTAATTAAATATTCGTTGCTTTCCCGTCGCACTATAACCACTCTAAATACTTCTTTTATCGTCGCTATTATTTTACCACGATGCTTCTTGTACCTCCACTTTAATAAATCAGACTATTTTAAATTCAAACACATTTATTTTTATCAAAATATATAACAACTTTTACGCAGGTTTGTAAAAACACGTCTTTATACAAAATTTAATCGAAAAAGAATCAAGTTTATAAAAATACGTCTTTACATCAATTTAAATTGAAAAAGAATCCTCTTGTTTACTCCCCTAGGCAATAAGCACAACAAAACTAGCTTACTTAATTACATTTTAAATACATAAAAATATCCAATAACAATTTGTCCTTTCTTTAGTGTCACAAATACCTTCACTATTGTCTTTATACACATTCCTAAATTCTATCATTGGTCCTAAACACTTCACAATTCTCCAATTATATTTGATATTGCTATTAACTTATAATTTTGAATTTACAAATTCGTCCAAAAGTTGATTCTACTTAAATGAAAAGCCAAAATAATTCACACAAGACCTGGATGCTTGGTTGATTGTAGACATCCGTAGACGCATCCGGTTTTCAGACGGCAAATGTACTTTCAATGGCTTATTAAATTTCAACTTAGTATAAAACCTTGAGCACTGTGCATTTTATCAACGTCATCAAGTCATTTAGTTTACCTTTTGGCACATACGTTTCAAACTAACATGATAAATACTTTAGCATATGTAAAGTAATATAGTTTTTGAATTACTGGATCTGATATATGAATCATGTTGTTTGGCATACACCCCTTTTAACACAAATCTACCCTTAGAAGCCTTGTACCTCCCCCCCTGACATTACAATATATATATATATATATATATATATATATATATATATATAAACCAATTACATGAGATGTATCTGTAAATACATTGTATTTACCTATACAAATCGAACTGGTATTTGCATAGCCATTACAAAACAATTACCTGATCATTTTGTGGGGAAAAACATCCATTGACCAGGTTTCGACCTCTTGGGTCTCGTCAGAATGGACTAGTCTTAACCCTAACAAAATGTCAGAAACCTCAAAGTATAGGCACGAAGAAACCCTGTACGTTGGCGAAAGGAAGATGAGCGCCATCAGTTGGCTAGAACTAGCACTAAGGCTGAAACTGTACAGAAGTTGATTCGAAACTATACTGTGTTCTATAAATAGCTATCACAAAAACGTTCTGCCTTTGGGATATTAACAATGTACATGCATATTTAATGCAATAGTAACATTATTTCCCGTGGCGGCGTCCAATTCTTGCCTTTAAGGCACACAAAATATATAACAAAGCAAAACTTTCTCTGCAATCTGCAGTTACAATTAAACCAATTACATGAGATGTATCTGTAAATACACATTGTATTTACCTATACAAATCGAACTGGTATTTGCATAGCCATTACAAAACAATTACCTGATCATTTTGTAGGGGAAAAAACATCCATTGACCAGGTTTCGACCTCTTGGGTCTCGTCAGAATGGACTAGACTTAACCCTAACAAAATGTCAAGAAACCTCAAAGTATAGGGGTTTCTTCGTGCCTATACTTTGAGGTTTCTTGACATTTTGTTAGGGGTTAAGACTAGTCCATTCTGACGAGACCCAAGAGGTCGAAACCCGGTCAATGGATGTTTTTCCACAAAATGATCAGGTAATTGTTTTGTAATGGCTATGCAAATGTTCGATTTGTATAGGTAAATACAATGTATTTACAGACATCTCATGTAATTGGTTTAATTGTAACTGCAGATGCAGAGAAAGTTTTGCTGTTATATTTTGTGTGCCTTAAAGGCAAGAATTGGACGCCGCCACGGGAAATAATGTTACTATTGCATTAAATATATGCATGTACATTGTTAATATCCCAAAGGCAGAACGTATTTGTGATAGCCATTTATAGAACACAGTATAGTTTCGAATCAACTTCTGTACAGTTTCAGCCTTAGTGCTAGTTCTAGCCAACTGATGGCGCTTATCTTCCTTTCGCCAACGTACAGGGTTTCTTCGTGCATACTTTGAGGTTTCTTGACATTTTGTTAGGGTTAAGACTAGTCCATTCTGACGAGACCAAGAGGTCGAAACCTGGTCAATGGATGTTTTTCCCACAAAATGATCAGGTAATTGTTTTGTAATGGCTATGCAAATACCAGTTCGATTTGTATAGGTAAATACAAGTGTATTTACAGATACATCTCATGTAATTGGTTTAATTGTAACTGCAGATTGCAGAGAAAGTTTTGCTTTGTTATATATATATATATATATATATATATATATATATATATATATATAACTGTGATATTTAGGGGTTATAAAAGTATTAGTATTCATTTTGCAATTTATTTCGTTATTAGCATGTACAATTTGAAAACGCTTTTCAAATTGTTAGTATAGAAATCAATAATTCTACAGTAATGGTTCAGGAAGCTAAAAATTTTCATAATCCTACTGATGTAAATATTCATAAGGTATAACATATATAAGATAGCATTTTAAATAGTCCTATTTAAAACCGTTTTGGTTTGAAGCTGCTTGTTGAAGTTTTTCCGGTATATTTTAAGAAGCGCTAAAAGATAAGACGACACAATCAAAAGCAAAGTCTATGTAGTATTGTATTATCGCTGTCAATTAAATAGATTTATAGGTGGAATGGGGAAAAGCAGTAGACGGTTACAATATATATTACTATGTATTACATATACCTCTTGATTATAATCCTTTTACATAAAAATCCATTTATCATCCTATAATTTTTAAACTCGGGCTCACTCTCCAATCTCCTCTTAATCGCCTGCAATTGCTCACTCTGTTCCTGTTTTCTCAAAATTTCCTCCTGCCCATATACCGAGCCGTCCTGTAGCAGATTATTTATCGCTATCAAAATGTCGGATGGTTTCTTGTTCGTATTCTCCCTATTTCTACTAAAAGCATTTGCTATAAAATTATTTTCACCCTTAATGTATTTGATTTAAAAATCAAATTCTTGCAATATTAAGCCTGTTATTGGAAAATCTAGCATTCATTAGTGCACATAACGCGGAATGGTCTGTCTCTATAACAAAATGTCTACCTATTAAATAAAATTTCAACTTACTAACACCAAAAACCACCGCAGTCATCTCCTTTTTGCGTATTGTGTAATTCAGCTCCTGCGGTTTTAGTGTTCTAGAAATAAATGAAATAGGAACTTCTTCCCCATCCTGAACCTGATATAGTTCGACAGCCAGAGCACAATCAGACGCATCAGTGCGTAATATGAAGCCTAAGTCAAACCTTGGATGTATTAAAATCAACTGTTCATGGAACTGCTCTAATAAAATTATGCCGCCTCTTGACTTTCGGACCATTTCCATTTTACACCACTTTTTCGGTAAATGCTGGTACAACTTCTTATAAAAATTAAGAACGCCCAGAAACGCCCTTAGTTTCCTAACATTATTCGGCCTAGGATACTTTAAAATCTCTGACAATCTTTCATTGTCAATGCACATACCGTGGTTATTTATCACATAATTCCCGTGGATGTTCATATTTACTTATTGCTAACTCTAGTGCTTTGTCTCTTTTTGAAAATCCTGTTTCCCATGCATCTCACCATTCGGTCCCGCTTGTCCCTGTACTACTTGGGCATACGTTCTACTAAACTTCAGACCTATCCCTAATTTCATTATTTCTGGTACCGGTACTAGGTTGCACTCTAGAGATTTCCGATGAGCTATTCTGACGTTGCACACTCCGTCCCTGATTTGTACTTCTCGTACCGCTGCTACTCCAATGATAATTTCCCCTGGACTCTCAGTTAGTTCTCAACTGCGGGCTATTAAAATTCGTCCTCCGTCTATTGTAAAGATTATCTCCCCTATTTTCAAATCTAACCTGATTCTCATCTCTATCCCTATATTCTCTTGATCTCTCGGTACTCACGTCATCGTATCTCTGTAAATATTCCAAAAACGCTTCTCGTTCTGTAATATTCTGAAGTGCTACGTGCTGTCTAACCTCTACTTCAAAATGTCTAGATAAATAATTAATAATTTGCCTATTTGTCAACGACGGACTTAATTGTTTTGCTATGCTAGACTTTCTAATCACATACTGCTCGCGCGATCCTGCAAATTTTTCCTTATATTTCCCCGTAATTGAATCATCCCGCACTTGGTCTTCTTTATGATCTTCCCAATAATATTTCAAAAATTTTTCTTCGAAATCTAAATACGACTCTATGTCTTTTCCCACAAGATTATACCACTCTTCTGCATTGTCTTTTACTAAAGTCTTTACTATATTTAATTTCGCCTGCTCATCATATAAATGATGCAACTACAGCTATCATATCCCTTTCATTCCGTTCTACACGCATTACAACTTCCTCCATTTTCCCCGTCAAACTATTTTTAAAATCACCGAATTGTTTAGTCGACTTCTCTATTTTTTCACCTAACCGGCCAACTTCCTGTTCGATTCCTCACTCATCTGCTCAAACTTCCTGTTTGACTCCTCACTCATTCTTTCTACCATTCTCATAATCATTCCACTCCCTTGGTCTCGCGATTCCGTCTTCGACTGATACCTACTACCTCCTGCCTCTGCTACCATTTCCGGTTTCGGTTTATCAAACAAAGCACTATCACTATTTCCAATCTCAACTCCTTGACTCCTCAACCCTTCTTTTCTCAACATCCGTTCAAAACCCCACACCCACATGTACACAACAAACAAAAAAATCCAACACAATCAACCTCTAATCTCCAGGTTGTCAGTTTCCTGAAATAAATATAATTATCAAAATTCGTGCCCCATATGTTCGGGTCGCCAATATTGCTACGAACTTCCCATACTCTAATGCTAATTCGAGCCCCACCTTTGGTCGTCAAAAATATTGCGAACTTCAAGCCCCACGATTGGGTGGCCAATTATGCTGCGAAAGCTGCTGTGATTCTAACTCTGGTTCATATGATGTCCCTCGTTCATGGGCGCCAAAATGCTACCAACCTTCGGTGCTACTTAAATACCTAAAAAGCTTACAAATTTCTGCTTCGCAATGAACTTTTGCCACGGCTATTCAGTTGCTTTCTGCAATTAAACTAATTACAACAAAAATAGCTGCTACGATAAATCATATGCATTTATTACATACTCGGAAAAATACACGCCAAGTCACAAGTAAACTCCTCATTCACACATTATTTATACATTATGTACATCCCCTTATAAAATAATACATTTCGAGTTCAATAATTCCCCAGATTAACTATTTCCAATTGATTATCCGAGAAAGTAACAGGGCTTTACCACATATTTTACTCTAACCTTGGTTTAATAAGAGCTCCTAATAGAACCTTAACCTCTCGTGCTACTTTTCGTACATCAAACAGCAAAAAGTCCCTTTTACTTTGTGCAAACAAACAAATATTACTAATATTCTAAACCTTTTTTTTAACATAAATTCCCACATAAAAATACAGTAAAATAATACAATATAAAAATTTCAATCTCTAACTCTTTCCAAGTTTGTCCTTTTTTGTTCATAAATTATACCCACAATGCACATAAGTTATTGAACACCAGTTTATGCACATAGGTAATAAAAAGCAACAGTTGCCTGGATACTATCCCTGCATACGGCCTGCTATCATTCCCTCAGAAACTGCGGTATACAGGAACACACCAACCTGACTTGCAATAACCATAACTGCCAGCTGCAACCATTTGACCATTAAATCAACTCGTCTACCACATTGAAGATGCATCCAAATTCCACAAGCTCTGCTACTTATGCCATTGACTGTTGATACACAACCAAATTGACAAACCACTGACATCAACTCAATTTCCATTTGTATACTTTTGCACACTTACTGCAAATTAAAATTAAAACAATCTTTATTTACGTAGAATACTCTTTTATTCAATTCGTTAATGTATTTTACTCTTGTAGCCATCAGCTGGCTGTAGACTAAGAGAAAGCTTTACGCTATTTTGAACTCGTAGACTAAGAGAGCCCTGCAACCATCTCTTGGTGTTTATATATCCTTCTTCCCCCTTGAAAGCATGTTAGAATTCTTTAAACTTTCTACAATACAAACATTCCATTCTTAAAACCCTCTCACTAACGTACACAAACAACTCCAACTGCCACGGAAATTCTAGAAATTGCCCCCATACCAACAAGTTTACGTAGACTTTTCCTCTTATTTTCTTTCCAACCGAAACTACTTCTTCAAAAATCACTTGAACATCACAAATACGCACGTCTAACTAAACGATTTTCGTCGAATTTCAATAATCCCACTATTGTATATTCACCCCAACTGACAAAGTAAACTATTAAAATACGCCCCTAATGCAACATGTGTAGTATCTATCTCACTGCAACCTACGCCCCAAAATTACCTCTCTCTTGCTTTGTACTCACTCCACTACCTTATATTCATAACACGTGTTATCCTCATTTCATTCTAACATATACGCTAAAGCAACTATCCTTTACTTCGTCTGCCTTCCCCGTTGTCAAGGAACGTTAAGCGTTCAATCTACGCCTATCTCACTTGTATACATGTTGTCTAATACTCCCTCTTTGTTTTCTTGTTGGCAAGTTGAATTTGTTACTGACAACAGCTACCGATTCCAAAAGCTATAAATTTATTATAATTGACATCGGTTACCACACTACCTAGAATTTGCTTGTTATTTGTTCAACGTTATCTACGCTTCTTAAAAATATACCGGGAAAATTAAGACAGTTACATTCATTTATTATTTTAATGTTACTAGGAAAGCTTCGACAAACAGCTTCAAACTTTTAACAACTATAACCGCCACTTTGCTTTTATAAACCATACGCAGAAACTAAAACGGTTTCAAATGCTAAAGCTTTTGAAAATTATACTTCCACCTATGCTATAATTTAAATATGAAGCTTAAATTGTTTTACAATATGAAATTTAGATGCTCGCTTCCTCTTTTTTCACGTTCTAAAAACTTTTACAATTCTTATACTTAAATACGACTGTTAAAATATGTTTATGATTTTCAAATTTGAAATTCTGTCTTATATACGCTATACCTTATGAATATTTAAATCTGCAGGATTATGAAAATAACTCTTAGCTCTCTGAAATATTACAGTAGAATTATACTGTAGAATTATTGATTTCTATACTAACGATTTGAAAAGCGTTTGCAAATTGTAATTTGTTGTTTCTACATGCTAAATAACGAAATAAATTGCAAAATGAATACTAATACTCTTATAACCCCCAAATATCACAATAATATATATATATATATATATATATATATATTTCTTAATCTTCTTTGAGAATTAAACTACGCACAGTTGTTAAAATCGTCTTTATTTACGTTTTAATCCATGACCTAGGATCGTTGTCAAAATAATAAAAAAAATTAAGTTTGACATTTATGACACAAACTGAAGGTGACTTTGATTTATTAATGTTTGATTTGACTATATTAGGCGAAACTTTTAAGGTTTAGAAGAATGTTTGCCTTCAATTTGTGTTGCGCCTTGGGAGCGACTTTTAGGTAGCCAATACGCTTAACATGAAATCAGCTGATTAATTTTTATATAGTTAAATTTCATATAAATTCAATAACTTGAGGAATGGAAAATATTTTTTAACATGTTTCTACTTACACGGTTAGGAGGATGGTTATTAAAGAAGTGTGCGATTACGTTAGCGTAAGGCTTAAGCAGCCGTTTTTTTAATATTTATCTTGAGGAATAAAACTACCTTATTGCCACGATATTTAGTGGTATGTGATCTTTGCTTTTGCGTTTTTGATAGTTTTCTTCTTTGTCAATAGTTTTTGAGTCTTTCCATTTTATTTTATGACTGGAGTTTCATGCATTTTGGCAAATCCTGGTAGTCGCAAGGCTACTTAACCCCCTTCACATACTACTAAATATCGTGGCCATAGGGTAGTTTTCATCCTAAAAATCTAACCTGGTCTATTTTCTTCGCATCGAGGCATCCATTATCAGCTAATATTTTCCATGCATTATACCATTCACTAATTCAGAATTATTATATACCCATTGCATTTAAATTATCGCCATCACCCTCTGGACTACCATTATTAAACTTAGACTTATGCACCCCAATTTATTGTCATCTCATTCAGAGTGATTACTTCTTATCAATTTCCCCAAACTTAGAATTGGATTATCATCCTTCCCAAACTTGAAATTCTTATTATTCTCCCCGGACATAGACTTCGTAGTTTATATTCCCCGGACTTAGAGCCCTATTATTATTATGTTTTAGTTTAAATAAATTCCCCAAAATCTACTTACGTTTAATCGGCAATCGTAATTTTTATTTTCGTCGCACTTAAACAATAATTTCACTTTAAATTATTCTTACGTATTACACTAATGTTTCAAAGTGGCGCACCTCGGCCTTTGTTGAGTTGAAAACTGAGTTCGTTATCACTGTCCCTGTTAATATATGATTGATCTCCTACTCCGTCAGTGGGTATGGCCTACAAGCTCGTCGCTAATTTTAACCAATTAAGTCTTTGCATTTAAAGTAGTTTCTGATGTAACATTATCTGCCTTCAAATAATTGTGGCTTGCTCGCAGGTGCCTTGTTATCGGACATGCTGTGTTTTGACGAATCTAATCGCTTTTCCATGTTGTACACAAACAACTGATGCAATTCGACTTTCAATTTTCATATATGCCTGTTATTTACGCAATTTTTAATCACCTTTCTTTATCAAAATTGTTAACTACTTGTACGCATTTACACTATGCTTCTCGAAGCTCTATTTCTTATCTCCGTATTATCCTAATTGTTTGGAACTCTTTTGAATGCGTGTTTAATTACCTTTTTTATGTTTACTTATAAATACGCGTGCTTCCACTGAAAAATATCGTTATTTGCCTTACTTAAATTAACTAAAACTCTATCTACATGGTGTTAAATATTTACTATTTACTTAATGCGTGTATTCCTTGTTTCTACGCTAACTATGCGTCTTTGTGTGTCTATTTGCGTCGCTTAAAACTACTTATACTTTATATACAGGATGTTGACTGCTTACTATTTACAAACTATTTCGATTTCTCAATTTTCTATCCACGATTGCTTAAGCCTTACGGTAACGTAATCGCACACCTCTTTAATAACCATCCCCTCAACCGTATAAATAGAAACATGTTAAAAATGTTTTCCATTCCTCAAGTTATTGAATTTATATGAAATTTAACTATATAAAAATTAATCAGCTGATTTCACGTTAAGCGTATTTGCTACCTAAAAGTCGCTGCCAGGGCGTAATACAAATTGAAGGCACTCATTCTTCTAAACTTTAAAAGTTTCACCTAATGTATTCAAATCAAACATTAATAAATTAAAGTCACCTTCAATTTATGTCATAAATGTCAAACTTGAACTTTTTATTATTTTGATAACGAACCTAGGTCATGGATCGAAACGTAAACAAAGAAGATTTTAACAAATATGAGTGGTTTAATTCCCAGAAAAGATTAAGAAAAATATATTGATGTGATTAGAGGTCATCAAAAGGTTATGTAGCGGCATCTCATTAACATACGACGCCCAAATCCAAGCAAATTAAAAATATTTAAGAAAAATCTGAAATAATGTAATATCAATTTATTTTTAAAGAGAAACCTATTTTTGGAAATGATCGGGTTATGGTGCGTAGATGCATAAAAACTCGTGGTTGAAAGAATTTTCATTCTTAATGGTGAAAAAATAGTGTTTGTTAGATAAGAATAATGATATATTTCACGAGTAGAAGCACATTTTTCAAAGAGTTTCGTCTGTATTTGATTATGAAAGTACTCAACTGTGTATAATATTTAATTGCATTTTCATCTTCACGCCAAACATACGTTGGTATTTAGATGAAAGCCTATTTATTTAAAGCATCAGTCGATATTCAAAGGAAAAGTTACGACTTTATTGAGTGTATTCTGGAATAATCCAATACTAAATGGATCATATAGGTAAACGACATAGTCCAAAATATAAGATAAAATAAGATTAATTACAGCCATAAATTTTTCAAAAATTTGCATGTCTATTTTCATCTACACACATTCCAGGAATACAATACAAAAAGCATCAGAACAAAACAATAAACAAAACAGTTACAGCGCTCGCACGGGAAAAATTTGTCTTATTTGCAAGCGCTGTAACTTTTTTGGTTTTTGTTTATTTTCTAGTTCTTTTTGTATCGTATTCCTGAGTTGCGTATGGATGAAAATGGACAGACTGAATTTTTGAAAATGCCCTCTTGGCTGTTACAATACAGTTCCTCACAGAAGAAAGCATTCTTAAAAAATTATAAAAGCACAATATTTTGACTGCCAAAGGCATTTTCAAAAATTCAGGTTGTTCATTCTCATCTACACGCACAGGAACATGATGCAAAAAGAATTAAAACAGTAAACTATACACAAAATAAATTACAGCGCCCATTGAGAAAAACATTCTAAATTATATTACAAGTTACTTTGAGATGAATTTGAAGTGGTATCACTTTGAACATTGGTTCACCAGCTTTTAGTCTATAAATATTAATTACTTAACGTTAGTAGTGCTTCATGGGAAACTTTTATTGGAGAAATAGCACTGTCGAAGAAGTTTTTCTCACGATTCCATTCGCTTACACCAAGATAAATTTGAATAAGTTCACGAAAAGTTGTGTGTTCTAAAATGCCATCTATAGGAATTGTTTTAAAGCATTTACTCTTTATATTCTATTTTAAGCCCCTCTCGAATTGATTTAAACTGAAATGCATTCCTTTGAAAAGCTGTTTTGCTCAATACCGCTTTATCGGATTACCAATTTAGACAATCTAGGTCGCCGTGCTTTTATACAAAAAAGATGTACCGTAAAAAAATAAAATTGAGCGTAAAACAGAACCTCGCAAGGTATAAACGATTTTGATATTGCACAGTGTATGTAATTGCTTCTGATGTTGAAGTGTTTGGGAATAATTTACACGTGTTGCCAACTTGAATGTAGGTGACCTACTTCTCACTAGCGCTACATTTGTTTGACCCATTTTGCTTTCAGAGAAAATTCTGTCTGTTTATAGACATGTGAACAATTTTCTAAATCGTACGTTTGTGGTTATGAAAAGAACGATTTATCTTTGTTTTGATTATTGGGCTATTGTTAAAGTAGTTTTAGGGTTTTGTATAATGGATCGTAGCAGTTCTAGCGTTTAACGTGCGCCGTTCTCTTTAGAATTTATTACATGAACATATAGAGTGATTTTGATGGAAGCAAGACGTTTAATTGAAACTTCTTAACTTTCCTCGTATGGAATCATTTGTACCGGGATACTAAAAATTATGTTGGTCAAGGATGGCTATGAAATAAGTTTTGTATTAAATTGTAACGCTGTCTTAAAATTTTTAACGTTGATACGTTAATAGGGCAAAAAACATGGACTTTCGTCCCAATCGAAGCACAATCATGAAAACTCTCCCATCCTATCGAAACAAAAATTAAGATGGCTTAAACTCGGTTAATTTCACACCTAAGCGAGATACGTTTCGGGCCTTGGGAGCTGCCTTTTTAAAAAGTCTTCTTCTAAAACTTCTTGTAACAATTTATTTATTAAACAGAAATTAACATGGAATTTTGACAAACTTGTATAAATTAAACTAAGTCGAAAATTATTATTAATTGAATTTAAGTGAGGGCGAGTAGCCTAAGCAAACAACAATGTAAAAGTTGAAATACTCAAGATTGACTGACTGATCTGGAGCTCCCGGGGTATTTATGTTGTCCCTGCCCCTCACATGTCTGTGAGAACTTATTTCTTTATTCTATTAATTATACAATGTAACAATCTTAATTTCTAATAATTGCGGTTTCTTAACCGTCTGTGACTTGCACCTGCAGTATCACTTGCGTCTGGAATACAATGTATTCACATCCGTTCTCACAACTTGCTTGTGAACTTTTAATAACCTTTATTTATCTATCCTTGAGATATAATGTTGCATCTAACTTAAGTTTCTTTATAATTTTCTAATAATTCCTATTTTATTGTATATATATATATATATATATATATATATATATATATATATTTTAGATAGTAAGTTAGATAGTAAGTTGATAAATACTATAGTATTAATGACGATGAAATAATAACTTAGGCTTTTATGCAAAGCCCAAATGATCATTTCAAATCGAGCTAGTAATAGAAAGATGGAAAATATAAGGTCTTGGAGAGGATTTGAACCTGTGTCCTGGTTTTGCCGGAACCATGCGTTTACCAAGAGACCGATGACACAATTCGGAAATTTACAAATTTAAATCGTGTACACAACTATACATACACACACACACACACACACACACACATATATATATATATATATATATATATATATATATATTAGGGATATGCAACTAGCGGAGAAGGTTAAAAGTATCACATTTATCCAAAATGTATTAGAAGCATTAGAGGTGGCGGATGCATTCTTCAGTCCAAATGGCATCCGTTGTATTCGTAGTGTCCTCTAGGCGTGCTAAATTCGGTTTTAGCTATGTCTTTCTCGTCCATTTCTACTTGGTGATATCCCGAGGCGAGGTCTAAGATTGAAAAATATTGACATTTTCCTAATTTGTCTAAAATTTCGGTGGTATTGGGTTGTGAATATTTGTCGTCTACCGATTAATAATTTAAGTTCTGCTTGGGGTATTTCGATGTATGGCAATATTTGTTGGTTGATATTATTTAAATTGATTACGTTTGGTCGTTTATAAATCGGTCTATCTGAAAATTTGAGCACGTGTTTTCCTTTTTTCCTCTTCGTAATTTTCGTTACGTTCGTAAGTTTCTAAGTGATTGCATTCATCGTTTTTATTGGAGTGCGTGTAATTATTCTGGTCATTGTTAAATTCTTGCACTTCTTGGTGGAATAGTTCTTCGGAAGTGAAGTTTTGTTTTTGATTATGGCTTGGTCGGAATTGTGATATTTCTGTATTTTGTCTGGTGTTACCAGATGAAGTGTCCATAGGAGTTAGTTTGTAATAACTGTTAGGGTTATTATTGTTAGTTATCATCGGTGTACTTCGGTTGGGGTTTGCGCCGAATGTTTGTCTGTGTTGGTTTGCGTTTTGATTAAATTTTGGTGAAAATGTGGGTTTTGTAAAATTTGAGTTAATGTTGGTTTCGGAAATTGTAAAATTGATTATTGAAATTTGTGTTAAAATTTGGATTGTTAATTCGCGGTTGATTTGCTTGTGCGTTAAATGGTGTAAATGTTGGTTGTGCGGTTATTTGTCTTGCGGCTTGTGTGGTTTTTATAGGTTAGTTGCTTTCGTTTGCGTTGGGGTTATATAGTCTATTTCGGTAATGCATAAAGTTTTCTTCTTCTATGATCATATTCATTGCTTCTTCTAAATTTTGGGGAGGTTGGAATCTTATTTTATCTGATAATCGTTCAGGTAGTACATTTATGTAGGTGTCCAGTGCCATTTCGTCATACATTTTTGTCTTTAATAAGCGGATATTCTGGTCGGGTTCTTCGATTTTTAGTTTTGTTAAAATTAAACTTCGTACGTCTTGGCATTTCATTCCGAATTGATATGGGGATTGGTTACTTTCCATTCTTAGGTTTACTAGATCACGGATTAGACATTTGATATTTCTTTGGTCGCCGAAATATGCTATTAGTGTGCGTTTGAAACTCTCATTCGATGATGTCATCTCGGCTGACAATTAGTGTTAGTGCCCTTCTGGTCAGTTTACTAATTATTAGGCGTAAAAGTAAAACATTACGTTCGCTTTCGTCAGGTTTGTAGAAGGTTTTTAAAAATGTTTTACACGCGGTAATGAAATTTCCTAGGAGAGCTTGCTCTCAGTAATATTGAGGCATACGTTCGAGGTAAATTTTAATGTCTGAGTTCATTGTCGTTAATGGTTGTTTTTCAGTTCGAACTAATTTCAAATTTCTGTATAAATTGAGATTTATTTTTGGATTGGTTTGTTATTTTTCAGTTTGGACTGCATTGGGTTATTTAGAGAATCGATTTACTTATATTTTATACGTAGTTATACGTTGTTATAATTAAATTGAGGAATTTCTGCTTGGTAATGTGTAGTCAATTGCTGTAGCCTTGAATTTGTATATTTTTATACTTCGCGGATGTTATAGTTGTCGCGAGTTTTAATTTTTTGAAAGGTTTTTATGTGGTTAACAATTTTTGCAATAATTGCGTTATAATTCGTACGTTTTTTCCCAGTTACGTTTTTTATTTTAGTCTTGCTGAGTAATTAGTGTCTGTAATGGTCAGTTGCTATTTCCGTCTCAGTAGATGTTGATTGATAAGTGTATAAAATGCTTCTTTTATAATTGTACAATAAAATGTCTAATTATAGAGTTTTAAGTTTGCTGAAAGGTTGTTATTTTCAGTCCCGGTGATAAATTTTGTTGCAATAAATTGCGTAAACGTTTCTGTATAATTGAATGGTTTCCTGCTGAAAATATCCAATTATAACTTTATAAAGTTGAGTTTTTCTGAATAGGTTTTATTTACTGATGGTTTCCCGTAGTAATTATATAAGAATTTGCGTCGTAAATTTGTACGCTGAGTTAATTTAATAATAGATTTCAAAATGTTTCTAAAATTACGCACTTCTGTCAATTTGTTGCGCTGAAGTGTATAATTTATAGACTTTGATGAAGGTTTAAGTTTTGGATAATTCGTTTCTGTTGTTGAATTGCTTATAATAAGAATTGCGTTTTATTTATACTTTAAAAATCGTTGCGTTTTGTTTTATATTAATAATTCATAATAATAATTTGTACTAATTTTGCGCATGTAAAGCGTCTTGTATAGTTCTCTTGTTAAAATAAATTCTCTTGTTAGAAATAATTTCTCGTGTTTGAAAATAATTTCTTTCGGTAATGGAGTAAATTCTTTTCATAAATGGCATAAACTGCAATAATAATAGTTAAAAAAATTTCTGTACATACATAAAAAAATCTCTTACTAGCTAGCATCAAATAATTTGTAAAAAGAAAAAATGGGTTTTAGGATAAATGAACTTACATAACTTTCATCGTCGCTTCTTGGGCTCGGTCGATTTTTGTACCTTGCCAAGTTTGTTTCTTTGGGCTTGGTCGATTCTTGTACCTCGTCCAAATTTGTTTGGTTGGGCTCGGTCGATTCTTGCACCTCGTCCAACTTTGTTTGGGTTCTTCCAGATTGGAATTGAAATTCTTGGTCATCAGTTCTCCGATTTAAGGATTCGTAGTGCCTTTCTGGATCCGTACGCTGCACCAGTTACGTTTCGGGCCTTGAAGCTGCCTTTTTAAAGTCTTCTTTCAAAATTTCTTGTAACAATTTATTTATTAAAGAGAAATTAACATGGATTTTGACAAACTTGTATAAATTAAACTAAGTCGAAAATTATTATTAATTGAATTTAAGTGAGGGCGAGTAGCCTAAGCAAACAACAATGTAAAAGTTGAAATACTCAAGATTGACTGACTGATCTGGAGCTCCCGGGGTATTTATGTTGTCCCTGCCCCTCACATGTCTGTTGGAACTTGCAGAGCTCATGTCTGATTATTTCTTTATTCTATTTATTATACAATGTAAAAAATCTTAATTTCTAATAATTGCGTTTTCTTAACCGTTTGTGACCTGCACCTGCAGTATCACTTACATTTGGAATACAATGTATTCACATCCGTTCTCAAACTAATCTAACTTAACTTTCTTTATAATTTTCTAATAATTCTTATTTTATTGTACATATAAATATATATATATATATATATATATATATATATACACATATATATATATATATATATATATATGTATGTATATATTTGGGGATATGTAACTAGCGGAGAAGGTTAAAAGTATCACATTTATCCAAAATGTATTAGAAGCATCAAAACAAACCAACGTATCGACAAGTATTGCCAACAATACTTTGGCTTCAAAAACGAGCTCTGCTATAAAACCGAAATTGTAAATTCTTTTAAAATGCCTATAAAACTATTGTTAAAATGTACTGAAATTGGTAAAAATCCATCGAAACTTTCAACATTGCATAGTGTTTAAAAACGATGCGCAGCTGGCAAGTTGTAACATTCTTTGAAATTTAATAGCTTGCGGAACTCTTCTTAAAATATACCAGGCTGATTGAAAGAATGTGAAAATATTGAGTACTATCAAAAAGTTTATCGTAGTTGTCAGCACCGCCAATTTTTAAATTGGGCACAGTCGGTAGAATTGAAAAGTTGTTTACAAATAGATGAAGAGATGAACTATTTATTAAATTGTATCCGGAACTGAAAAACATCTACGAAAATGTTTGTGCAATTAATGTTTTAGCCTCTTGCGTTACTCGGGCAGTTTGCGACTTATTTTTCAACTGTTAATTCTTTTAATTAAATAAACGCGACTATTTATGTGATGTGTCACAGAATATAAAGCTACAGTGGGTGCAAATGGAATTATTGTTAAAAGTTTTAGTATTCATTGATACAGTGCCTGCTTTTAATCCTTTTAGCTATTTATCTGCGTACGATTGACTTAGAAAAAAATGCAGAAATATTCTTAAGCTCGTATCGTCAGAGGTGTTTGACAAAAAATTTTTTGAACATTGAATTTCGTCGTTTGTGAAATGTGTCTTCAAACGATCCACATATCGTTAAAGTTCTTTTAAGAAGAAAGGTTTGGAAGCAGCATTTTACATAAAGCTTTAGAAAGTATATCAGTAACCTAATGGAATAGAAAATACTTCATTTAACTCAACCTTTGTTTTTATCACATTACTATTTTTTTCTGAAAATCAAACGTATGCTGACTTAGAGTAATTTTCGATTCCCAGGCAACATATACTAAAACAACTGCGATAGAAAAACGAAATGGTTTTTGTGCGAAGCACAAAATATTGCAAAGATAGACACAATACTGCTGTATTCGAAACGTTGGAATCCAAATTTAATTTGAGTTAATAATTTATATATTAGGGAAATTCCTAAATTTAGTTTACTAGTATTTATTTTAGGAAAAAATATTCATTGTTAAAGACATTATCTAACAGGTGTATATTTTGGACAAAAAAGTGTATCAACGTATCCATACAAAATTGCCGCCGAATCCTACAATATTTTGGACACACCACCAGAAGATAAGGAGGTAACTTAGACAAACTGATGGTTTAAGAAAAGATAAAGGGTAACAAGCCTAGAGGAAGATAACCACAGAAGTGGATTATTCAAATGAAAGATATAACTTGCACCAAAGCTGCCGTCAGAAATTAAAAATTGCGAAATATGCATGGAAAATTAAATAACTAAAGATCAGACCGCAATTTTTCAGCTACTGGAAGACGATAAGGAGAAACGGCAGTCATTAAATAATAATAAAGTAACGAAAACGCTATTTGCACAAACAACAGTTCTTTATTTTCAAACTGAGTGTACAAACCTTTTCAACAACTCGTAGTTGCAATGATTTTTTTTAAAACTCCGCTAACGCTTTATTTTCAGTTAATCACTAACAGTGCAATTACGAACTTCTTAAACGACTGTGCTATCTTCTTAATTAATTTAATATTTAAGCATTAGAATAAACTAGGAAACAATAAAAGGGGAACCGAGCTGTGACTAACAAGAAAGATCGGCTGCTATGTTCGAAGACAACAAACATAGAAATATGAAAACAATTGTTGAAAGCATATGTGCGGAGCACAACACTCTACGGCTGTGAAACGAGAAAAATGGAAGAACAGACAGGAAAAAAAAGAAGATTTTAAAATGTGGTGCTTCATGTATGATGAATAAATAGCATGGACAGACAAAGTTAATAACAAAGAGCTTCTAGAAATAGTAGGGAAGTGAAGATATGTATTGAGAACAAAAAAAATAGGAGAAATAGAAGAATAGGACACTCTCTAAGGCATTTAGGGAATACTGCGGTTTATATTACGTGCAAAGGTAAGAAAAAGAGAGGCGTAGGTAGACCTAGATCAGATTATTGCACGCAGATAGTGAAAGATGTAGGCTGTGGGAATTTCAGATAAATGTGTAGGTTAGCTCAGAATAGGAAACAATGGAGGTACGCGTCCAACCAGTTCCAGGACTGAAGACCTAATGATGATGATTATCACTACAATAATACATATCACACAGTTGTAATTTATCTCGATAGTAATTTATATCACATCTTTCAAAGCTTTAAACTAGCATATATTGTAATTAAATAAAGCTTCAATCAGAACAAATCAAAGTTTCGATTAGAACTGAACTCCAATATCCACGACGGCAATTTATATATACATTCAAAATCTCTAGACTTCTAAAAGGCACCAGAGATTATGTAATTAACATCTAGAATGTACCTATTGTAATTTAAATAACCCTTAAATACATAACTCTTGTACCTGTCAAGCAAAACCATCTGAAAGATGAGGCGTCACCTGGGCCTATAAATCATCCTTTGTGTACAAACGCATTACTTACATTCCACGGTAATTATTCTGGTCAAAGGTAGACGGATCGGCGCTACGCTGTCCCCCTTTTAAAGCTATTCTGCGCCAGAATACCCTGTGACCCGAACGTCCCTGTGGAGGTAAGGACAGTCGCAACCATTTCTGAAGTTTCCATGTTGATACAAGTAGCAATCAACATTTTTCATAGCAGACGCCGTACCATTTGGATTGTAACCGTACATCACAATCTGGATCCCGGTTCTGGAATAAAGTTCTAGCATATTTCGTACCACCATCCAGTTCAACCCATCGAGCCCACAACAGATGTTGGGTACGGCCAACTTCTTGTTTTCAAATTCTATCTGACTCTTGAGCTTCACTAACGCCTTCTACAAATTCTGGTAATCCAAAATGCTGTTGTTTAGTGATCAAATAATAGTAGATGTCCCTACGTTTATCCTTTAGCCGTATGGTTTTCCAACCTCCGGACCACCAAATTTATTTTTAAACACCCGACCAAATCCTCGGAACATTTCAAGGTCCGCCGCTACGCAATGTGCCAGGGAGTATTCCGATGGCACATCCAATAGATCACCGTGAATCTCATCTGTGACCCCAAATCTCGCTGTGCCCGTGCCGCTGTAGAGAGACATGAACCAATTATAACTGGGCTCAGACTTTCGTTTATCCTCACGAGTTGATTGTTCGTATCACTGCTTGCCGTTATACGGCATTAGAGGCGTCATCACTATCGTAGCGTGCTAACCGGTTAACGTGCATCACTATTATTCTTCCTTTTGAGATCTTACGAATCCGATATACCACGTCGTTGATTCTTTTTACGTCGTACGAACCCTCTCAATACCTTTGTAACAGTCTACGCCTTTGTCTGGGGTTGTATGATCAGAGGCGGTCGCCTTCTTGAAAACCAGACTCCTGCGCCGAGATGTCATATCTGGTCTTCGCCCGATCGCTTGCAATCTGAATATTTTTCCTAACGTCACCATGAATGTCGAGCATCTTGCGCTTGAACTTCTCAACGTAGCTAACGCCTATGATTTCATCTCTGAGTTTACACCTAAACTCTAGATCACACGATAGACGTATCTCGCGTCTCGGCATAGCACATGCAGGTGTTTGTCAAGTGCTCTCATGAACCGAATTTCGATAGGCCAATAGAGATAGATGTAAATATTGGTTCCAGTTTCTCTGATATTGTAAAACCAGCCTTGGAAAGGTACTTGTCCAAGATAGATGCGGTGCATATGCTCTACCATATCATTCGACTGCGGGTGCAATGGTGTTATTGGGGTATTTCTCGTCCCAAATAACCAACAAACTTCTTGGAGTAATGCTGACCCAAAATTTTTGATCTTGTCGGCGTGCAACTCCATAGGAATTCCAAAACGACAAAACAGTTCCTTGACTAGCACGTCAGCGATAGGTACAGCTTCTTGGTTTGTAATAGCATACGCTTCCCTCCACTTCGTAAAATAGTTGTTGGCCACCAAGATGTATTTTTTTCCGGAGCTTGTCCCGACGAATGGACCGGCAATATTGATAGCTACTTTCTTAAAAGGGTTTTTCACGTTATATTGCGTCATTGGAACCTTAGTTTCCCAATGGTGCGCACAGCTGACACTTGCGCACCACACTTTTACATCGTTCTTGGACTTTCTCTTAACGTCGAAGAGTCCTATCGAGATTCCATTGTACAGATACCCTAAAACCTCCGATACTCAGCTTTTAGAAGCCACCACGTAAAACGTAGTCATGGATCCATCTTTATTCTCTAAGGATCGCACCATTATGCAGGGTCTTAAATACTCTGACACTCGGCTTCTAGGAACCACCACCGGAAGCGTACTCATGGATTCGTCTCCAATTTCTAAGGATCCCACTAAACCCATTGTGCCTAGTACGACTTCAGGGTGCTAATCAACGTGTTAATGTCCTGCTGGGATGGACGTTCTCCTCTAGCTTTCCAACCCAGAATAACACCTAGGTCTTTGTCATTTTCGTGTTCCGTTCGCAACGATGGAGACTGTCAATCATTGTAGTCCGACCGACAAGATCACATTTTACCCGCGCGACGCAGATAACCATTTTTGGGATAGAATCCGTATAGGTAGGTTTTGGCCCCGTTCAGTCGACCCCCTCCATTAATTTCGGCTCATGTTCTTTCTTTTGCCGGTTACATCGGTTCAGCCTTTACATAATTCCACGGTTCTGCAGTCGTGACCACCTTTTCTTCTGCCGCTGGTCACTCAGTATCCGTCGAATCACCTCATCCACGTTTTCTTTGCTTTGCTCCTTTCCAAAGCGTCTTACTTTCCCACGAATTAAATGTGTTGCTTGCTTAATCACTTCGAACTATAAGGCACGAGCCAACGCATCATCTGAAGTCTTTGGCCGCGCCAGCCGTAGTGCTTACTTGATCTCCTCGTCGCATATTTCATCAATGAAATTCTGCACTGCCACCAACTCTAGAAAGATATCTGATGCTCTTGGGTAGACTAGTCTAACCAAGCGAGCAATGTCTGCTTCAAAACTCTTGCAAATTTTCGTTAACCTTTTGTTAACGATTTCTCACTTCAGCGTGGTACACTTGTTGCCTATGAGAGTTGTCATACCTCATTTCCAGTCTTGATGTTAAAATCCCGTAGCTTCTTTGGTCATGTCTGGTATAGTCTGCAGAATATTCAAGATCTTACCTCGTAACGCGACAATCAACGTGAAGCTAACAGGCAGTTCAGAGTACCGAAATCAACAATATATGATGGGTTAAATGGTTGCAGCTCTCCTAAAATAATTCGAAGACCAGGACCACAACATCTTCTTACGGTAGAAGGTGAAAGCAAAATAGTTACGTGGTAAATGAAATTGTTTCGACATTTGGGGTGTGTAAATTCAATAATTAAACCAATTATAAGTAACAAAGGTTTTACATCACTTACCAACTTCCGTGAGACAACAACTTCGAAATTTTTAGTGGGCTGCTTTTAAACAAGCTACTCTATCGTATAGGACACAACCATTGCATGCGCATTCAATTGATTGCACTTCTATTACCGTCACCGAGGTACACACGATAACGTTCACAACTGTCCTGAATCTCATTAACGAATGCCCGCACAACTCACTCTGTTCTCCTGAAGGTAACACAAAAGTAAAGTACTGTTAGGTCGTTCAGAAACTTGTCATGGTGGATAAGAGTGGCATTTCGAAGGAAACGGAATCAAACAACAAAGGAAGCAACTCTTTCCAATCAACGCAAGATTTTAACTTAAGTAAACGTATACAAAAAAATTTATATTAGGCTCCAACAGAAGTGGTAACAAAAATTTTGAAAAACTCCAGGAAACGAAGTTAAATAAAAAGTAAAGCTGGATGAAAGATGGTATTTAATTTTTATAGGAAGGCATTCCGAAATTTCAGTCAGAGGAGAAGCAAATATTAATAAAGCCAGGGCAATTGTTACTGAAGAATCATTTAGGTTGTGGTTTTTAGAACTGACAACATATTTAAAACGGAATAACTGGATGTCAATTCCTGATTATTCCGATATTGGTAAAATATGTCCGCCAATGGTGGCATTTCCATACGTTAGATCGTCTAAATCTAAACAGACAATATGCCAGAAAATTGGATCCTAGAAAAAGTGATTCGAGGTGGATAAAAAGCGGGATAAATGTTATAAATATCTTGCAAATATTTTTAATAATTGGATCATAGATAAAAATATAACAAAACGCTTGATGGTATTCCTAGATGGCCACAGATCTTACATGACTTTTCCCTTGAGCGAGTTCTGTTTTAACAATGAAATAATTTTGTACGGTCTTCTCGCTAATACCACCCAACTTGCTGACGTGTCTGTGTACCAATCTTTAAAGCTAGAATGGAAAAGTTATTAATTGGCAATGTAGACCTGAAAATATATCTATGAACAAAAATTAATTTCCGCAAAATTTTAAGCAAACATTAAACAATATTGCTATGGTTGATATACTCTTGCATAGACCTATCTGCTTTGACCAGAATAATTACATTGGAATGTAAGCGAGGCGTTTGTACATAAAAGATGATTGATAGGTCCCGACAGCATTTCATCTTTCAAACGGTTTTGATTGACAGGTACAAGAATTTTACATTTAAGAGTTACTTAGATTACAATAGGTACATTTCAGATATTATTTGCATAACTTCTGGCACGTTCTAGAATAAACTAGAGGTTTTGAATATGTAGTCGTGGATATTGGAGTTCTGATTGATGCGTTCATTACAGTTTAAAGCTATGAAAGGTGTGATATAAATTACTGTCGGTATAAATTATTGTAGTGATAATATAAACCGATAATTACCGCTTGCATAGTTAATTATAGTGCTTCTTTAATAAGTAATTAAGAAGATAGCATCGTAGTTCGACAAGTTAGTAATTGCACTGTCAGCGATTAACTGAAAATAAACCATTGGGGGAGCTTTTAGCAAGTTCTATTGTAACTACAAGTTGCTGAAAAGACTTGTACAATCAGTTTGAAAATAAAGTTATTGCAAATAGAGTTTTCGTTGCAATATTAAAAACGGGATTTTGAAAATATAGACTTTAATTGCTAATTTCAGAGTGTGTAAATTATATAAAGTGCATTAAAAATACGTTATAGTAATTGCAAATTCATCATTCTATTTAGTACCTAAAATATCACAGACAATGATTATATAATTGCAGAAGCAGTAATTAAAATCATATAGAGACAAAATTAACCCAATTAGGAATTGAAGTCAACATAAGTTTGGAAAAAATACATTAGGCTGTAATCTACAACAGTCTGCTTTCACTGAAAATTGTAATCCTTTCAAGTGGTGTTACAATGCCCATGGATTCACTCGACATTGTGTATCTAGAAAATATCATTTTTACTAGTGACCTATAATTCCTTGACAACAGAACTACAAATAATTTAGATGCATTATACAAGTCCGCTACTCAATCAAACGAAGAGACACTGATGATGTAAACAAACTAGAAGACTGTACGTATGCATCAAATCAGATCAACAATTTTGAATTATACAAGACTCGGAAGATGAAGTGCTTAAAACTGTAGGTGTAGATAAAGAAATTGTTTCTGCAAAACCCTCTTCAGCATTCGATTTACTGAAAGTAATACCAATCGCAGACATAAAGTCCATGGCTAAATAACCAACTACCTACGAAATTATTCTTCTTTTAATACTCGTGATCCTTTTCGCTCGCTTATTCTATTCGGAACCTATAAACAGGACACCGAAACCAAAAAATTCGAAGACAAAAACTATCCAGGGCAATAAGCACAAGGGCATGGAGAAAACTATTCCTAGTTAAAAGAACAAGAAGAACAAGCTAAAATAAATCAAACAATCAAGAAAAGAACAAAAAGAAGCAGAAAAAAGTCAAAAAGAAATTGGAAAAACCAATAAAAGAAAACAAGAAAAAGTACAAATGAGGAAAAGTACATCTAGCACGAAAAATGTAGATGAAATTCTAATAAAAAAAAACAGAAAATATACTATGTGCAATGTGCGATGAAGACTTGGATACCGATATAGAAGATGATTATCAAAATATCGGATAAGACCATTGTCCCAGCTGGTTCCATTTAAAATGTACTGCATTTTTTGCCAGGATGTCTATATGCAAGCTGCAGCCGATGATAATAAATGTGATAATTGTTCCCAAACAGTGTTTTGTTGTGCATTAGTTCTTAAAACGTTAGTGTTTGTAATTTATAGTGTTATTATAAACGTCTTATTGTACCCAACGTTTTGTTTTTTATTTTCAGTACATATCTATATTTTCAGTTTTCTTTAATCAATTACCTATGTGGGGACGAAAATTGGGTGTTGTTATCCAACTGTTCATAACTGGGTTTATAATGTCCGGTAAGTGGTAACTTATGGCCGGAAAGCAATATATTAGGCAACCAGTTAATTACATAAATAATTATTACAATAGCTAATAATGTTATAGTGCATGCGCGACTATTATAGTCTAAGGTAATCGTTAAAGTCCCGTGCGCGGTGTTCAGAGCTACTACGATAGTTGGCAATACATACTAAAACGTACATAATATTGCGCAACAAGATATTACGTCATAATTGCGTCTCCAAGGCAACGATATCAGGTAGAGATAAAGGGAAACCTACATTACCTGAAAGAGAAAAGACAAAGGCACGCCACCGATAAACCTCACCGTTCGACGTCTCGTTGACTAGTTCCCGTGTCGGAAACCGCGCACTTACTTCCTCACTCCACGTCTGCGCATTCTCTTGTGCCGACGCAACTGTCCGAAGTCACGGAAATGCACAAGTCTATTTTTAAAATATTGGCGCGAATTCACTCACAAATTAAAAAGTGTGAAACGCAATTTTTTGGCATGTAACAATAAGTCGTAAAAATAAACCAGTTTGTTGGATCAAAAATGTATGATTTAAGTTATAATTGTATTATCTATAGGATTGTATTAATAGTAGATTACATACCTAGGTGGAAGGTGGCTCATTACCGAGGAAAAGTTTGATGACCAAGGCGCATAGCGCCGCGGTCATCAATAAGCTGAGGTAATGTGAAGCAAGGAACACCGAGGTTTGTATACTACATTATTTACAATCATCCCTGCTAAGTAACGAAAAACCAATACGAAATTGGAATAATTAATTAAAGGTGTATTTTATGTTTTTATCAAGTAGGCAAAAATTAGAGATTCTTATGTCAAAAAGCAAATGTCACAGTAGCGTCTGCGGCTTGTGTTTGTATCAAAGGAGGTCGGAAAGTAGCCACTTTCCGACCTGCTTTTAAGTCGGGATTAGCGAAGGAGCGGAGCAGAGGCGGGGATTTTTGAGCGGAGACTTTAGGATAATTCATACAGAATTAGAGGAAGGAAATTCGGGTGTGAGAATAGTTATGCGAAAAAAGATAGGGCACAGTATAGAAAACTACTAATAAAAGAACGAAAGAGTGCACATGGTTAGATTAGAACCTAAAACGGTAAATGCAGTACTAATACAAGTATACATGACCGCCTCTAGCTATAGTGAGGAAGAGGTAGAAACGAACTACAAAGATATCGAAAAAATACTTAGATGCGTAAAAAGGCTTGAAAATTTAATAATTACGGGTGATTTTAATGCAGTGGTAGGCGAGGGTAGCGAAGAAACGGTAGTAGGGTTATTTAGTTTAGGTACGAGAAACGACAAGAATCTATAGGGAATTTATATGCAGGACATTGAAAAGGATGACTTGGGATTCTTTGGAAAATGCATTCCTAACGTACATTTTTTACAAATGCTTACGAATCCTAGCTTATCAAAAGAACTGTTATCGTGAGAGCAGGAACTGTCCATCATTTTCTGTTTCAGAAAATTCTGCTTCTTGGATGGTGTAAAAAAATTTCCTTCTAAGAAAACGTAGCAGCACAAAAAATCCAAAAGTTTTTCCTAATGTTTACTAAAAAATTGTTTAAACTTTTTCTGGAAATACTTAAAGACGTAGAAATGTGTTTCTCTCGAAAATTTTTGAAAGGAAAAATTAGCAAACTTACACGAAAATAATCTACAAATTTCCTTCAACGGAAAAATATTCGTTGCTCATCTTCTAAATCGGTTTTTTGGAAATTGCGTTTCTAACATAGATTTTTTACAAACGATTACGAATTCTAGCTTGTCAAAAGTGCTCGTGGTGTGAGAACAGGTTTGTTGATCATCTTCTGTTTCAGAAAATTCTGTTTCTTAGATGGCGTCCAAGAATTTTCTTCCTAAAAAACGTAGAGCACGAAAAGTTCGAAAGTTTTTCCTAATATAAACTGAAAAATTGTCGAATGTTGTTTTACAAGTGCTTGGACGTAAGAAATATTTCCATCGAAAATTTTTAAAAGGAAAAATACCAAACGTCCTAGAAAACAATCTAGAAATTTTCTTGAGCGGAAAACCATTCGTAGCTCATCTTCTGAATTATTTTCTTGGAAATTGCGTTTCTAGCGTCGATTTTTTACAAGCGATTACGAATTCTAGCTTGTCAAAGGAAGTCGTTTGTGTGAGAGCTGGAATTTTCCATCACTTTCTGCTTCGGAAAATTCTGTTTCTAAGATGGCGTCCAAGAATTTCCATCTAAGAAAACGTAGCAGCACAAAAAGTTCAAAAGTTTTCCTAATGTTAACTGAAAAATTGTTGAAAGTTGTTCTAAAAATACTTGGACGTAAGAAATATTTCCATCGAAAATTTTGAAAGGAAAATCACCAAACGTCCTAGAAAATAATCTAGAAATTTCCTTGAGCGGAAAACCATTCGTAGCTCATCTTCTAAATTATTTTCTTTGGAAATTGCGTTTCTAGCGTCGATTTTTTACAAATGATTACGAATTCTAGCTTGTCAAAAGAGCTGATTGGTGTGAGAGCTGGAATTGTCCATCATTTTCTGCTTCAGAAAATTTTGTTTCTAAGATGGCGTCCGAGAATTTCCTTCTAAGAAAACGTAGCAGCACAAAAAGTTCAAAAGTTTTCCTAATGTTAACTGAAAAATTCTTGAAAGTTGTTCTGAAAATACTCATACGTAAGAAATGGCGCCGTACCAGCAGTAACAGAACGTTGCTTCCAACTTGTAAGCCGTATGTATGAGACAGGTAAGATACTTCTACAGGTGATTTTTCCAATGCTCCACCCGAAGCTAATGACAGGTAAGATACACAAAGATTTAAGAGACGACATCATATATATATATATATATATATATATATATATATATATATATATTAACAGTGTGTCTACTTAAGTTGGCGGATATGGAAAACTTTTTTATTTTTAGTTTTAGGAGTAAAAGTCACTCTTTATAAAAAGTTCTGCTTGTTCTGAAACCTAAAATAAAACTTTCAAATAGCTAAATTAATTAGTCATATACGAGGTTTATCAATAAATATGAATTTAACGCAAGAGTAATGTACCTTTATTTTTGATAATTTCGAAAATTGTTATTATGAAATGTTGTTCAGAATCAAAAACCACGTTCAAATATGCAAAATATCCATCAATTATAAAAAAAATTTTTTAAACATTTCTAAAATAAAAATTTATTTAAGCTTACGTGTTATTTCATTTAATCTAAGATGCACTGACAAGAACTGTCCATGAAATGTAAGTTCTCAGCATTTCGAAAGACTTTGTTTCATTTCATAACAATTTTCGAAATTATCAAAAATAAAGGTACATTACTCTTGCGTTAAATTCATATTTATTGATGAACCTCGTATATGACTAATAAATTTAGCTATTTGAAGGTTTTATTTTAGGTTTCAGAACAAGCAGAACTTTTTATAAAGAGTGACTTTTTCTCCTAAAACTAAAAATAAAAAAGTTTTCCATATGCCGCCAACTTAAGTAGACACACTGTGTAAATATATATATATATATATATATATATATATATATATATTTATTGCTGTAGATCGTGGACTTGGCGTTTTAAGAATCGAGAGTGAGTCATTAAATACTTTTCAAAATAAGTTCACAACAAAAAAAAATTCTTACCCTGATTTCTGCTTCAAAATATCTTCAGCAGCTTCCCTGGCTAGCTCAGCTGTGCTTCTTCTCGGATACCTAAATTAACAATCATTCTTCCTTCCCACTCACGCACCATTCAATAAAATCATCAAATAATACAACAATCATACAATCTTTATTTACCGCTATTTACAAACAATTGTTCACAGATATATACAGTTTGGTACACTAATTACAACTCAATACGTGATATTTTTGTAAAGTCATTGTTTTAAATTATTATTTGTAAACACATGTAATACAATAGGAGTAGATGGGCCCCAAATAATACCCTATATTTATTATTCACTGGAGTATGGTGAGCTCATAGTAACCCAGTTTATTAATGTGTGCCTTTTACCTTGCATATAATTACTTACAAAACTAATAAACCCATGTACCCTTAACAATCCAATTTAAATTCATAATGAAATTTAGTAAGTTTTACATTTCAATATTTAAAATAACCCAAATAATTGTCAAGTACACGTATCTTTTCCGATGCGTTATAAAACCATAAATAACCCCAATGTTCACTCACACATTACCAAATAATTCCAACAGTTTATCAAATGACAGAAAATTCAAATGAGTTACCTAGAAAAGGCTTCAAGTCTCCATCTCCTTCGATGATGCTCTCCGGAACCCCTTTTCTTCGTGACTATGCGCTCTGATCCTCCAGATATTTATAGATGATAACCAAACGCCTTGCTACCAATTAGCACTCCATCACAGCATCCAAATTCACGTATATTATACTTTTGTTTATTGATTTATTAGCTTGTTATGGTTTTAGTTGGACCTTGGTTAACTTAACTCACTCGACACTACTCACGTTAATAACTATAAGACCTCAACTTACCACGTTATAAGTGCTAATACTATATTTACTAAATTATGAATTTTTTTCAATACTCACAAGACTCTACTATAACGCCGGTTTATTGTTATATATAGTCTAAAGCGATGAAAATACCAAGAGAATAAAAGAGAGAGAGCCCCATTCTCTCAGAGTATTTATATCCTTAAAATGCCACCACTAGGCCACACTTCACGCGAACTACTTATTTTTAAAATAACACTTCTGCAAATTTTAATCTAACTGACTTAAAGCTCCTAGAAATTTACCTCGTGGACGCTCTATATAATCCGAAAAACCGCTTCACCTGTCGCGTGTTTGTCCGTTGTAAAACTATCTGTTTCAACCAATGATACAGTCCTGTGTCGTCATAAAACTCCGCCTGTAATATTTTTATCCCTGTCATGCATATTTGATGTCGCGTTCCAACGCCACTTGAGTTATAGAAAATCGATATTGCTGACGGCGTCACTTGACTCCACGTGGATTGAGTACGTGCGTTTTGAAAACGAATGCTTTTATATCCGTCTCTATCTGTAGCATATTATTGATCGTGCATCTCCTCTGCTCTTTAAGAAACTTCGTTAGTTTGTTATTCGAAGCAACTGACGGTTGGAAATTATATTCTATGAACCCCGCTTTATTATGTTGATAATTTCAAAGAAGGTAACCTTTCAAACATGCAGGTGGTCTTAATTAGTGATCGTTTAAAATAACAATTCTCGGAGTCTATATTTCATGGTATTCGATACAACTGACGTCCTCGCTTGTTATAACGAACCTTTTGCCTTGGGATTATCGATTTTCTTTTACCCTGGTGCGTTTTCTAATGCTATTACACGTTTAATTAAAATAAATTAAATTAATTATGCGGTTCTATTTGTTTTTTAAAACTGGTTTTCTTTATGAACCTATTACTTTTCAATCCTTAATTATAAAAATACGTCAATACTTGTTCGTTTAAATTAAATCAATTAAATAAATTTTGCGCGTAAATAAATTGTTTGTTTCTTTATACAGGGTGTTTGAAATTGCATTGCTTACCCCAAATTTAACCCTTTGAATCCATAACAATATATATATGTGAAAATTTTCAAACAATAAGTTTACAGCACACGTGTCCAAAATATTAAGTAGAATTGTACAAGAACTGATAGAAAAAGGTACTGAAGAAATATGAAAAGATCAATTTGGGTTTAAACAAAACAGGGGAACACATTAGGCTATTTTGGCTTTGAAGGTGATAATGGAGAAGACAACTAATGACGAAAAAATAGTTGTCGTTGTACTGTTGATTGTGCGAAAGCACTCTTAATTTTCAAATGTCTAAGTGTTAGGGGACCTTGGTAGTTGCAGATTGCTTAACCCCCTTCACATATATTAAATATTGGTGAAATAGAGTATATATTTATAAAACAATAGAAGGGGAAGCAAACTGTATCTAACAAAGACAATAAACATTAAAACAAGGAAAAAATTGTTGAAAGCATATGTGAGGAGCACAGCACTGTACAGGCTATGAAGTAGGGACAGTAGGAGAAGCAGACAGGAGAAAAGGTAGAAAGCCTTTTGGAATGTGGTGCTTCAGATGTATAAGGATGATAGTAGAATGGACGGACAAAGTTAATAACAAAGAGGTTAAAGAAATAGATAGTATGGTGGAAGAAAGACACGACACCTGTGAAAACAAAAAAAAATAGGAGAAACAGAAGGTCAGGACACGTTCTAAGGCATATAGGATATAGTGCGGGATATTTTACAGGCAGAGGTAGGAAAAAGAGAGGCAGAGGTAGACCTAGATCAGATCATTGCACGCATATAGTAAAATATGTAGGCTGTGAGAATTTCAGAGAAATGTGTAGGTTTGCTTATAATATGAAACAATGGTATTGCATCTAAGCGGTTCCAGGACTGAAGACCTAATGATGATGATGTCATTTTTTAACTTATTAAACTTGCTTGCATAACTCTAGGGCACAAAGTAGAATTAGAAGCAGCAAAATTAGCTGTAATAATTACATGCTTGTTATATCAAATATATAATTCTGTAAGTAATTTACTGAACCTGCGTTTTAAACCACAATAGTTTTATTAAATTAGTTTTCTTTCTTACACCAAAGCTTTTCATTTTAAAGATCGTATGTGCATTTATATGAAATCACCTGTAATTGCAGGTATTAAATTTTTGGAATTGTCATAATTTTAGTTAACAACACAAACATTTTCAGTCTTCAGAATTTAGAGCTTAATATATTCATATTTATTTAACGCAAAACGCGACTAACAAAACACTAAACATTTATTTATTTTTATTGGCACGACTGTACATCTAAAGTAGTCGGTCAATTCTTAAAGATCTTAAAGAGTACTATGAGGTAGCTATTGATCATTATCGCGCTCAGGAATGCAGTGACCAGAAGGTAGAAAAGCAGGATAAGATATAAAAAAATATATAAAAATGTGAACTTTTATTGAGACACTTTACAAGAGGCAATTCACCCAAAACCTAATAAACTCAAACCCAACTAGACGACGGATCGTAAATATTACATCTTCGCCCTATTTATAACTTTAAAACGTCCCTTACGCTAATGAATACAAAGCAGAAGTCAAAATATTACTTTTATTACTACAATTCCAGATACAGAACAAGTCTCCACCATATTAAAATAAGTTGTTTACTGATAGAAATGACCATTTTACTAGATGACGGTGCAAATGCCCCTAAAGAGATTTTCAAATTAAGCGAGTCATTTTTACTTCTGAGTAAACGAAGTATAGGAAAATTTTGTATCGTCCCAAAACTCGTCCTGAAAACTTTAATTGGTGTTCTCGTTTTAGAACTCCCGCATCCAAAAATACTTATTGGTTAATTTGTTCACACGATCAACTCGAGAAATACTGTTACGGGGACCCGAGCATATCGCCGAATGGAAAAAACGTCGAAAGCTTGAACAAACCGCTTAACGAGATCGTGCGGACAAAACGCCAGATTTAGTCAAAACGCCCAATCTGGTGAAAATGAATTGTATAAAACGGTGCTGGATAAGTCGGTACTGTTGCTTCGAAACCGGGCTCTTAATCATCTTTAATATACCGACTTGGTCAAGATGCCGAAACAATTCTTTGAATATATCACCGAACGTGGTCAAAAGGCCGAAACATTTCTTTGGACATATCGCCGGACATGGTTAAAACGCCGAAATAATTTTTTGGACATATCAACGAACGTGTTTAAAACGCCGAAATTAATTATTATTTTATTCAGTAGACGGCAAATTAACAATGATGTTACGTTTGAAATATCTTTGTGTATCTCACCTGTCTCATACATACAGCTTACAAGTTGGAAGAGACGTTCTGTTAGTGCTGATACGGCGCATTTAGAGTTTTTCCTTGCACCTTATTATACCCGGGACTTACCAACCATTTTTCATACACTTTAATGCTAATTCAAACTCATCACAAGTATAGGATATCCCAAGTCATCCTTTTCAATGTCTGAATCCAGTTCTAGCGCTGCTAGTTCCTGTCCTGCATATAAATTCTGTTTGGTTCTTGCCATCTAACCACTTTCTCTACATTTCCTATAGTGATGTGTTCTTGCGCGCCTTTATATTTTTGCTATACGGTTTTACATCTCGAAAATTCATTCCAATTAGTTTGTACGCTTCATCTGTCATTCCTATTTCCATCTTAGTTTATACCTCTTCGCACTTTTCATCAATCGATTGTTGTTTAGCTTTTCTACATTTGCGAGTTATTTCCCATTTTATGGCTTTGTATCTGTTTTTCTGCTTCGTCTAGTCTGTTTTGTATTTTCGTTTTTCTTTTATTAAATTTAAGATATTCTTTGTTATATTTCGTTTCTTAGTTTCTTTTTGTATATACCCCAGAATATATCTGGCCGTCATGTCTAGGCTTGAGTTAATGTTATTTCATTCTGTTTCTACTTCCTTAAAATCCAAAATTTTTCCGATGTCTTTCAGCAATTCATTTAACTTTTTCTCACATTTTTTGTGGACATCTTTATCTTGTAGTTTCTCATAGTCAAAGTGCCTTTTTCCGTTCCTTTCATCAAATTTTTTAATTTAAGAGCGGCTTTCATAATTACGATGTTGTGGTCAGTGTCTATATCTGCTTCTCAGTAGCTTCTACAGTCTTTTACTTGATTCCTAAACCGTAACAAGAATGTAATCTATTTGATATCTTCATATATCTCCTGACATCTTTTAAGTGTATCGTCTTCTAGCATGATGTTGAAATGATGCATGTGTGATGGGTAAATTGTTCTTGTCGCAAAATTCTACCAGCCTATTTCCCCTGTCGTTTTTTGTGCCTAAACCAAATAAACCTACTACCGCTCCTTCCCTACCCTCACCTACCACTGCATTAAAATCCTCCGTAATTATTAAATTTTCAAGTTCTTTTACGCATCTTAGTATGTCTTCGATATCCTTGTAATTCGATTCTACCTTCATTTCAAAATGATACTCAAATATAAATAATGATCTTAATATCGAATTTGTGTTAATTTATCGTCTACTGTATACATTAATTATAACTTTCGGAGCTTTGAACACGTTCGGCGATGCCCAAAGAATTGTTTTGGCATTTTGACCAGATTCGGCATTTTATCCACCGAAGCTTTCAATGTCTGAAGAAACTTCCACATTGAAGAATTATCAGTACCCGTCTGGGACAAAAAGTGTCGATGCCAGCGTTGAATGATATTGCTTGTACGTGCATAGCTATCAACATTGGCTCGAAACATATTTCACACGGCGAGGGCAAATTTCGGCGTTCGCTTTCAGAACGTTTGGAGTTGACCAAGTTGACCAAACCAAGTGGCATGAGAATATTTTCATTCTCAGTGACGAATGAACTGTCTCGCAAGATTTTAAATGAGACTGTCACGTCATTCTGATGTAGAAAGGCAAGAGATGCTAGCTACCAGTAGATTTAGAGCAAAGTAGTCATGTCTGCTGTTTTTTGCTTCAAATGCATTGCGTGAAAGAATCGGCATTTCTTGTCAGTCATTGGGAAGCATTTGTTTGTAGCTTGTAAAAACGCAGATTCAAAATTACTCATGATTCGTTATGGTTCCAATTCAATTTTTCTTTTGGCAGAGATAAAGTCTTGCTCTGATTCGCATACGTCTTGCTCGATGAATCGTATTTGTATTATGTGTATGGATGCTTACTCTGTTGCGTATGCATTTTTATGAGTTGTCGCTGTAAAAACACACTTTTGACCTGCGTTTGCAGCATTTTTGCGTGTGACACATTTTGACGTTCGCATCTTTAAATGTAGCACTTTTTTTTAACACCTTCATTTTGGCGCTATATAACAAGTGTTGTTCTTCTTCTGTTGACAATTCTGTTTTCCTTTCGTCGTCGACGCTCTTTTATCTTGTATTGTTGTTTTTCTATACTTAGGAAGGGTTGAAATTGGAATTCCAAAGGTAGCCGATACTTGTTTCAGTGCTCTTTTTAAGGCATCAAGACTGTAAATAGCCAGTTTTGTTTTTAAATTATGAACTCTTGGTATTCTTACGAAAAGCAAACCCAGCATTCAATAAAAATTAATATCTTAATCAACCAGCATGCAAAGTTTTTGATAAACAAAATAAGTTCTACTAATGCCCAAGGCTAATTTTACTATTGCTGGCAAAAGTGAAATGTGATGGGTCAATACTGCAACGAAGTACTTGTGAATGTGGCTTTAGATAAAAAAAATTTAAAACAACCTAGAACATCACCTCATATTTCTAAATTACTCTAGAAGTAACTATGGAATTTATAAATTACTGTTCTTTAACCGTAAGAAGGATGTCTACTTGAGAAAGTGTGTGAAATTATACTTACATTATATTGACAGTTATTGATGTCAGGACTGCAATGTCGCTACTGCAAACCTCTATTGCCATTGTTGTCAGATTCAAATTGTATGAAAAAAAACATGGCATTTTACACTATTGCTCTTTCTCGTAGATAAGATAGCTACCGATTTTAACACGGAAAAGTGTTGGTAATCAATATATGAAGCCAAGTTGACGCCGTTTTGCTGACGGATGTAGGTGTTATTTTACAACTCTGCTTAACCCCCTTCACATACCCTACATGTAATTTTCCAATGTTCCACCCGAAGGTACTACATTGGTCAGGAAGCGAGTTTTTTTACCTGGCAATTTTGAATTTTGCCGAACCCTTTCTGTTGTAAGCTAGGTAGAGATCTTTAACGTGAGTGACAACACTCACACACGGAACCTCCATTTTACCTATCATTCGAACGAGGGCGTATTTTTGTGAAAAAACTCGCCTAACATTTTTCAAGCGGACGTGTCGGGATTTGAACCCGGGACCTTGGGCATAGTAGTCACACGCATACCAACTACACCACGAAGCCGCTCCCCTTTACATACCACTGAATCTCTGTGAAATAGGACATATAGGCTCTTACGCCCTAGGTCCCGGGTTTGAATCCCGACACGGTCCGCTTGAAAAATGTTAGGCGAGCATTTTTCACAAAAATACACCCTCGTTCGGATGAGAGGTAAAATGGAGGTCCCGTGTGTGAGTGTTGTCACGCACGTTAAAGATCCCTACCTTGCTTGGAACAGCAAGGGTTCGGCAAAATTCCAAATTTTCCAGGTAAAAAAACTCGCTTCCTGGCCAATGTAGTACCTTCGGTTGGAGCATTGGAAAATCAAATGTAATGTATATAGACTCTGTGGGAATTTCAGGGAACTGTGTAGGCTAGCTCAGAATATAAATAAGTGGAGGTACTTGTCCAACCAGTTTTGAGACGGAACATCTAATGACGAAAAAATAAGCGCAGATAAATCCGATGATAATTATAAACACCTGTGTTGGTTGTAAAATATCTGCAACTAATGTTGACTTCGAAAAGATATATTGGAAAAATATTAAATCGGCAAATGTTCATGTGCTGGGGGAACTCGGCAACCACAGGCTGCTTACCCCCCTACACAACCACTGAAGGTCGGAGAAATAGGGTATATAATTATAAAACAACAGAAGGGGACCGAACTGCATTTAACAAGAAAGAACAGCAGCTATGTTCAAAGACAACGAACATAGAAACAAGAAGAAAATTGTTCAAAGCATATGTGTAGAGCAACAACACAGTACGTCTATGAAATAGGGGCGGTAGGAAAAACAGACAGAAAGAAATACAAGCCTTCTGGAATGTTGTGCTTCAGATGTATGAGGATGGTATCATGGACTGACAAAGTTAATAACAAATAGATCATAGAAATAGTAGGGGAATAAAGATATCTGTGGGGAAAAAAAATAGGAGAAATAGGACAGAATACATTCTAAGGCATTTTTGGGGAATAGTATGGTCTATATTACAAGCAGAGATGTGAAAAAGGAGGTAGATGTAGACCTATATCAAATAGTGATAGATGCAGCCTGCAGATTTCAGGGAAATGTGTAGGTTGTTCATATCGGAAACAATGAGGGTACGCGTCTAACTAGTTCCGGGACTGAAGAACTAATGATGATGGAGTAGTTGCGTGACATATCAATTTATAACTGGTTTTGAAGCGATTATTGAAATTTAATCAAGTTAAACAGTTTTTGCAAATTTTTGTCAATATTATTAGATTTTAGTTCTGGAATTTGTTGGACCTCTACCTCGATTGTTTCCTCTTCTGAACTAACCTGCGTGCGTGCGTGCGTGCTTGTGTGCGTGCGTGTGTGTGTTTGATGCATGGTAACAATTTTACACAAAAATAAATGTATGCCTTCGGATTCGTTACGTTCATTTTCGGCAATAATTGGTTTACATACATTTTTTTTCTAGTATTCAGTTCTCCAACAATACCCGATATATTGTACCTGTTCAGACGAGTTCGCTTTACCATAATTTTCAACTCAATTCTCTTGTTAATTCATTATCCGTTCGTATAAATTCCATGTCTATTGTTAAATCCTTCTGCATAATTAATAATAAATACGCTTTCTAAGAATTTCTCAACGCAAATCTAGTTGTTTTGAAACGACAAGTTTATGCTACAATTAATTAGTAAAGATCCTGTTTAGGTATCCGTGAGCGCGTTATACCTTCCTATAACGTATAATTGCGTTCTAGTGGGTTTCCCATCTAAGGATTTGCGGAAATAATATATCCTACTATTCTCCGGTAAAACTGTGTTTTCCAGTTTCAATCGCGTTTCGATTACGCGGATGTTTGCTTTTCGAGTTGGTGTTATTTTGAACTCCTTTTAAACTTTGATTCTGCAGCTTGTGCGTTGATGCACTTGTAAAAACTATTCGTCTGTTACTCTAAGAGCGATGCACGTTTCTTCTCTCTCAATTGTGTAGATTTGGTGTGCATCGGTAGGCGCTCCTGACTTGTTAATATTAGTAAGATTTCCTTTTTTTAGCTCTTAGCTAGAGGCTAAATTGCTTGTTGCGTAGCCCGATTATTCCTTGATGTAGATCAACTGCTCTTGCATGTAGACCGTCGTTGCAGTTACGGTAGTAGCATGGTTGTTGCCGACTACCGCGGCGATGCTGTGTCAATTCGCTTCCGAGGACTGACAAGATAAGTATCCCGACACATGTATGTGAAACTAGAAAAGTTTCGAACTTCAATGCTTTTGCTTTTTGTACTTAACCCATCTGCTTATACGAAAGTATCAGCAGTATTCCTTTTTACTGATTAGAGTTATAACAAATGCTTCGTATGGTAAAATTCTTACTAGAAAGGTTTTTAAATTTAACTTTTTTTTTTAATTAACCCATCTGCTTATACGAAAGTATCAGCGTTATTCGTTTTGGTACTGATTAGATTTATTGCATGTTAGCCACGAATTGCGCACTTCGTGGAACAATTAGTGAATTTGTCCATAGAGTAAAATTGTTTTTTAAATAGTAACCTTAGTTAATTTTGTTTTGCTGTTTCGATAGAAATTTCTATATTTATGTTTTTTTATTGTAAATAAAAAATCGTTGGCGATGTATTATTTTTGTGTTGCTAGGAATCCCTCCCCTCACCGCATTGGTAGTTAGCCTGGTATATTTATGTTTTCTTCCGGCTACGTCATGGTACGTAGCATAATTTCTGGCCCCCTAGCGGGGGGTACCCGATTTTTTTTATGATTAATTTCTGCTCCGATTTCGTTTTAGTTAATTTTTGATCAGATTTTTTTAATTGTTAGTGCCTAAGTTCCTACATGACCCGCATTTTCTCGGCCTGATACTACTTATGTTTCGTCCCTTACGCTTAATATTATTGGTGGGTAAATTTCAGATTATTGGACTTGTCTTGCCAATAATCCTAGTCCATTGAAAATGCTGGCGCTCAAGATTTTTCTTTTTCTACCTTCCTTCTCTGTATATTTTGTTCTCCCCATCAAGTCTAGAGTTGGTTTGTTCTTTTTTCTCCGCCCGTCCTTTCGACGTTGTGGGTTCTAAACTTGCTATGGGTCACCAAATCGTTTTGTTGTTGGTAGGACGTAGGGGTTGAAATACCATTTATTAATACGTTGTTTTTTTTCTTGGTGAACCATGGCATATTGGCGCATCCATGTAAATCGGTTGCGAAAAACCGAGCTACAATACGAACTAACATCCCGAGGCTTTGACCACGAGGATAATGTTGACGATTTACGCAGGTCCGTACAGAGTGCGTACCGAATGGAACTTGAACCAGGATTTAGTCCTGTTTTCGTGAAGCCTGATTTCGCTTCCGAACTGGTAGCGCTTACGGCTGCTGTCCCAGAGCTAAAACAAGCTCTGGTTACATTTTGTTGGGACAAATCTGCACCTGCGTTTAAACGCATTAGTTCCCTATGTTTACATACCGAACGACGCTGTTGGAGAATATCTCCAACGCAGGAGAACCGCCAAGCCCATAACCAATTACTGCTGACTTTAGCTAATCTCTGCCGCTCCTTTGGCACAAAAATAAAAAAAATTTGTCATACTGTTACGTTATCCGACTCGGAATCTGAACCTGAACCGGAATCCGCTTCCGCTACTCCTTTGTCAGTTTTCCACCAATACATCCCGGTGTCGTAGTGGAATTTAAAATTTTCTGGCAACCCAAACACTCTGACTGTACATAATTTTTTAGAACGGGTAGAAGAACTCCGACGAGCTCGACATGTGTCAGAACTGCAGTTATTTGAGTCTGCAGCAGATTCGAAGCTAAGGCGTTGCTTTGGTATTGGGGTAATCGGCATAGGTTTTCTGATTGGAAGTCTTTGTCCAATTTACTAATTATAAACGTCGATTGTTCCAAGACATTTTAACCCTAATTCAGGACTCAACGGAAGGAATCATCGAGTACCTAGCTTGTATAGCTGCCATGTTCTGTCCTCACGGAAGTAAACCGGATGATGTACAATTAAATGTTGTTTCCCGAAATTTATCTCCCTTTTATCTCACCCGGGTACCTCTTTCCCCTCCGCTCCTTGAGATTGCCCATTCGGAACTCGATGAAATGCTCCGCTTAGGGGTCGTTGAACCTTCTACTAGTCCATGGTCTAGCCCCATTGTACTAGTTAAGAAGAGAGACGATTCCTATCGGTTTTGCATTGATTTTTGGAAGGTCAACCGTCACCCAAAAAGACGCATATCCTCTTCCGTACATTTCTACCATCCTTGACCGGCTCCGTGATGCTCGTTATCTCTCCTCACTAGATATTTGTTCCGCCTATTGACAAATCCCCCTGTCCCCTGAATCCAAACCCATCACTGCCTTTACCGTCCCTCATCGAGGTTTAATTTAATTCTGTCGTATGCCTTTCGGCCTCCATAATTCTCCTGCCACCTTTCAACGTCTTGTTGATCAGGTCATCGGTTCTGACCTGGAACCATTCTGCTTCGCCTACCTCGATGATATCATGATTGCCACTAGTCCTTTCTCGTCTCTTACATGCTTTGTCAAAACAAGTGTCATTTCTGCCTTCCTGGGCTCCGATATCTTGGTTACATCGTTAACCGGGATGGTCTCCTTGTTGACCCCGATAAAGTTTCTGTAATCCTTAAGATCCCTCCTCCCTCCTCTGTTACAGCAGTCTATCAATTGATTGGTATGGCCAGTTGGTACCGTTGTTTCATCCCGAATTTTCTCACTTTCACAGCTCAACTTTCTAACCTGACCCGCAAAAACACCCCTTTCTCCTGGACCCCCCGAATGCCAATCTGCCTACCTTTCCCTTAAACAACACCTAATTTCTGCCCCCATCCTTTCCTGTCCTGACTTTACCTTACCCTTCACCATCCAAACTGACGTCTCCCACTTTGGTTTGGGTGCCATCCTTAGCCAATGCTATCCCGACAGCGAAAAGGTTGTAAGCTATATCAGTCGGTCACTCACCAAAACTGAGCGCAACTACTCAGTTACTGAGCAGGAGTGTCTGGCGATGATGTGGGCGATTGAGAAGTTTCGTCCTTACGTCGAAGGTTCCCATTTTTCCGTTATCACTGATCACAACTTTCTTCTTTGGCTCAATAAACTCCAAAGTCCTTCCGCTCGCTTACCCCGTTGGTCCCTCCGCCTCCAGCAATATGACTTTGCCATTATTCACCGTAAGGGCAAAGATCGTGTCGTTTCTGATGCCCTTTCACGTTCTGTTCCGGTCCTTGAACCTATTGCCATTTCTACAAACACCTCTCTCGAAGTCTTCCTTCCTACTCCGGATCCCTGGTACAACGCCATGCTCCGAAAAGTTTTTAACGCAGTTACTCGTTATCCTTCGTGGTCCATGGTGGACAGTGTCCTTTTCCGTCGTCACAAAACTTCTGTCGCTGCCGATTCTTTGGACGATTGGAAGATCGTCGTACCTTCGGAACAGTGTATAAATCTGGTATCCCTCCATCACGATCCTCCCACTTCCGGTCATTGTAGCGTGACCAAAACTTCTGCTCGTCTCCTTCAAAAATATTACTGGCCCTATCTCAGAGCTGACGTCGCTCGCCACATCCGACGTTGTCCTATTTTTGCTGCTCACAAAGTGGAACAGTTACCTCCTGGTTTATTCGCTCCTAGGACCAAACCATCCTATCACTGGCAAGTCCTTTCCTGCGACATAGTAGGTCCTCTTCCTCGTTCCACTCGTGGTCACTCCTATATTCTTGTAGTGGCTGATTATTTTACTAAGTTTTCTCTTTTCTTTCCTTTACTTACAGCCACTGCACAATCGGTCACCAAAGTCCTCGAAAATCAAGTCTTCCTTATTTTCGGTGTCCCGCAATACCTTATCACAAATAACGGTGTCCAATTCCGTAGCCATCAGCTTGCCTCTTTGTGTGCCCGTTATCACTCCAAAATCCTTTTCATCGCGCGCTACCATCCCCAAACCAATCCTGCTGAACGGGTTAACCGTGTCCTCAAAACCATATTTGCTTCCTATGTGCGCGACGACCAACGTCATTGGGATGTGAACTTCCCAAAAATTTCTTGTGCCATCCACACCTCCAAAAACGAAATCATAGGCTGCACTCCGTTCTTCGCTCTATTTGGTCGTGAGCATATCCTCTCCGGTGATTATTTTGGACAGTTGTCCAAAATAAACGACATGTACATTCCTGATCCCGAACATCCTTCACCATATCTCGACCACTTTAAGAATATCCGTTCCCACATTCTCAAAAAACTTTCTGCCGGTTATCGAAAAATTCACAGCCGTTAAATCTCCGCCGTCGTCCTGTCTCTTATTAACTAGACGATTTTGTTTGGCGCCGTAATTTCTGTCTGTCCGACGTTTCCCGTAATTTTAACGCCAAACTTGCCCCTGGATTCATTGGTCCTTTTCCCATTTCTAAAGTTGTTTCGTCCTGGACCTACGAACTTACTGATGCTTCCGGTCACAAATCCATTTGGCATGTTAAAGATCTGAAACCTGCCCATCTGGACATTCCTAATGGCCCGAAATCGCTGTTTTCCTTCTGGCGGCGTAAACGGCGTAAGCCCAACATATAGTCCGCGTGCCCCAGATTCTTGCTCTCCTTAAGTTTTGATTTTTGGACGCTACGATTTCGTTTTACTTCCCTGTTTTACTTGGTTCTCCTTTCTTTCTTTTTTTTTCACCCGTGTTGGTCCGGAATAGAATAGTCCCATGGTACGACCTGCCTGTCGTAAGAGGCGAATACAGCGGTCAAACACATACACACACGCACACTCTATACACGCATAACACATACGCACACCCTTTCCCTCCCCCCCACCACATACACATACACACACACACGCACACGCTCACACCTGCTCATACATAACTACACTGGGATTCTGTTTTATTTTCTTTTGTACGATTTTAGTTTTTTTGGGTTTTGTACTTGCTGTTGGTGTTGTTCTTTTTGGTTTTTTCTTTTTTTCTCGTTCCTTTCGTTCCACTTTCTTTTACCTATCCTTTCGCTGATCTTCTTTGCTGTCGGTCCCTGGTCCGATTGTGTTTCGTCCATCCGCTCCTGTGGTAGGTGCTTTCTAGTCCGTTTTTCTTTCTTCTGAAGCCACGACTTAGTCGACTTTAGGACTAGTTAGCTATTCTTTTCTTTGTTTTTCAGTTACGATTTTTGGTTACCACAGTTGATAGTACATCGTTTCCATTACCAGCATTCCTCCTCTATTCCTCTCGTTTTTCTTTGTTGTTGCTTTGTATCCTTGAGGTTTGACCTTTGAGTTCTGTTTTGGTTGGCACTGTTGGTTTTCTTCCTCGTTCCTTTTCTTCTTTGGAGGTTGATAACCTTACTGTTTCTTTTGAGAAACATCCGTCCGTTGACGACTCCGCACTGCTGAGGCCATTCCACCTTAGTCCTTTTTGATTACTTATTAGCAGTCTTCCCTTATTTTTTTCTCTACTTCAAAAAGTTTTTATTGTGTTTTGTTAGGTGGGTCTTTTTTTTGTTTCTTTTGTTTTCGTAACGAGTTTTCTTTTAGTTTTAAGCGAACTTTCTTTTTGTTTGTTTGGGTCGACTCCCGTAGTTTTGCTTCCCTAGCCCGACCTTTTAATTTTGCTGGGGGGATTTGTTACGTTCATTTTCGGCAATAATTGTTTATTTTATTTACATAAATATTCAATTCTCCAACAATACCCGATATATTGTACCTGTTCAGATAAGCTCGCTTTACCATAATTTTTAAGTCAAATTCCTTGTTAATTTATTATCCGTTCGTATAAATTCCATGTCTATTGTTAAATTCTTCCGCATAATTAATAATAAATACTTTTTCTAGGAATTTCTCAACGTAAATCTAGTTGTTTTAAAACGAAAAGTTTACGCTACAATTAATTAGTCAACATCCTGTTGAGGTATCCGTGAACGTATTATACCTGCCGATAACGTATAATTGCGTTGTAGTGGGTTTCCCATCTAAAGATTTGTCGAAATAAAATATCCTACTATTCTCCGGTAACACCGTGTTTTCCAGTTTCAATCGCGTTTCGATAACTCGGATGGTTAATTTTTGAGTTCGTGTTATTTTGAACTCCTTTTAAACTTTGATGCTGCAGCTAGTCCGTTGATGCACTTGTAAAAACTATTTGTTCTGTTACTCTAAAAGCGATGCACGTTTCTCCTCTATCAAATGTGTAGATTTGGTGTGTATCGGTAAGCGCTCCTGAGTTGTTAATATTAGTAAGATTTGCGTGGTTGTTGTTGACTACCGCGGCAATGCTGTGTCAATTTGCTTCCGAGGACTGACAAGATAAGTACCCCGACACATGTATGTGACTTGTTTTCCTTTTCTAACATACCCAGGGATAAACCCAAGTTTAAATTAGATACGCTAATGTTTGTTCTGGTAAAATTCTTACTAGAAAAGTTTCGAACTTTAATGCTTTTGCTTTTTGTACTTAACCTATATGCTTATACGAAAGTATCAGTAGTATTCCTTTTTTACTGATTGGTTATAACAAATGCCTCGTATGGTAAAATCCTTACTAGAAAGGTTTCTAAATTTAATGTTTTTTTTTTTAAATTAGCCCATCTGGTTATACGAATGCATCAGCGTTATTCTTTTTGGTACTGATGAGATTTATTGCATGTTAGCTACGAATTGCGCACTTCGTGGAACAATTAGTAAATTTGTCCATAGAGTAAAATTGTTTTATTAAATAGTAACCTTAGTTAATTTTGTTGTGCTGTTTCGATAGAAAGTTCTATAGTTGTGTTTTTTTATTGTAAATAAAAAATCGTTGGCGATGTATTATTTTTGTGTTGCTAGGACCCCCCCTCACCGCATTGGTAGTTAGCCTGGTATATTTACGTTTTCTTCCGGCTGCGTCATGGTACGTAGCAGCTTATAGGATAGAAGAGCATGCGGAGAGAATTTTCAATTTTCTTGTGTTGTGAAGGTTTTTATCCTATGCTAATAATTACACCAGAAATTAAATCTCTGGAACAAATTAGCGCGTATCAAAAATCTTAATAGTAAAAGGTTGCTTTTGGGTTATTAACCCCCTTTTTTTAAAGCAAATTCCATTTTAAATATTAGATGAAAAGTCGTACGATAGACAGGAGTCGAAGTTCGATTTCATTCCGTAATGTTTTAAAATAATCCGAAGCTCGTTTTCACATTTAGTATGTTGTCATGATAATTTTAAATAATAGGATCATACTAGCACATACACATGCACTTACGCACACACAATCGCTACACATACGCTCACAGCATATGCACGCGTGCGCATATACACGGTTCGCAGTGACAAGCGCACGCATATGCACGCGTACACGTACCTTGTCAAAAGTTTATTGCCACAAAGTAATTAAATCTTAAATAGAACAGTTTTTTTAAGAATTAGAACAAACAATCGTTAACGCCATATTTCAAAATAATCACCACATTTTTTGCAAAACGAATTAAATATAGCCAGCATAATAAATTTTCCTTATCAGGCAAATAAGGTAATATTAAGTAGATATGTATAAGTAAACAACTACTATCAACTGCAAATAGCGTAAACCAGAACGCGAATAAACACGTTACATAAGCAAGAACAAAAAAAAATGCATTGCGTGCAGAGTTATCGATGTTAAATGAAGAATTAGAAGTTGAATTTAGCCAAAGTTTTTGTAGGTTAACTTATTTCTGTGCTTTTATTTAAAAATTAAGAAACATCTGTTACTTCGCCAAACGAATAGAGGCAACTGCTGGGATTAAAATATTCTTTCCATGAAGGTTTTTAGGTCTTTTGCTTTTTTCTAGATTATTTCTCACAAATTCTTTGGGATTTGCTTAGTTGCAGTAAATGTCCGGATTTATATTTTCTGCTCTTTTATGTATCTGACGAAGGTCAAAACATCAGAGTGTTTACAGCACCCCCTCAAAACTTTAAGGTACTTTTTGTTTTAGGGTCCGTTTTAGTTCAAGAGGCCGGGGTATCTTATTGTACCCTCCCTAGGCATGTCACTCTCAGTCTATAATATCTATGTCTTGCATCAGTCCATCTGGCGTTTCATTTGGTGATTGCTATTGTTTGTGAGTCCCGTTATTGGTGTCCTTTTTCTTACCCGCATTATAGTAGTACAGAATGCGCACTGCAGTTTAATACGCACTAACGCAGTCTTTAGCTAGTGTGTCCTTGGAATTTTTAATCCTTGTAGAGGTCCAGCAAGGAAGGCTGCTACCATTCTGAGCTTAATGTTAGCAAATTTTACACATCTGTTCTTGGAAGGTTCACGCAGCCGCAGTCATTTTTATGTTAGTGGCAAACCCAATTGGCGATGTAGTTGCGCACTGTGTCTTTTGAAATGTTTAGCACAAGTTTAGGTTCTAAAAAGTTTTTCGGGTACGCTGTCTTGCGACGAGTTTGTCTGTTTTTACGTTCCCTTTGAACCTTTGATGCCTTGGATTCCTAGTGCAGCTTTATTTTATTTTGCACTACCGTTGCTTTCCCAGATCAGTATTGATTTCGCATTGCGCCTTTGAGTGCATTTAGCGTTGCTTCTTTATCAGTAAAGACGAAGACTTGTATTTCTATAGGTTTTTTAAATGTTTTTATGTGCACATAGTAATTCGCCGTGCTATCTGGCTAAAATACAGAGATGTAAGTGTCCAATGAAAAATTCAGTACTATTGGTTTTCTCCATAGATTCCTGAAGCGGTGCTCATCTTTGTTTTTGAACTATGTGTGTACCATCTTAGGTGTTGCAAACATGTTTTGTCTAGATTCCTTGTTCTTGTTTAGGTATTCCTACCTCGTATAGACAGTTTGAGTTGGCGATCAAGTTATTGTTCTGGATTTTGGATTATAGTGGAGAAGGCTTGCGGCACATGCACTTAGGCCACAATGCGGGCCCATTGTGCTACCTTTCTTACAGCACTCAAGCCGCCCTAGACTTGAGACTAACTTGGGGATATCCCCCATAGATGTGCTGCGAATTCTGGCCATTGTAACGTTCCGTTTGTATGACCATTCATTATATTATAATCGTATAGCAAGCGTAGTAAATGACGCACTTCGAATATTAATTTTAAAGCAGGCGAAGAATTGACATTAAGTAACGTCAGAGTTTTTGTGTTATTTTATGGTGCGGGTGTGTTAATCTATTTGTTGCAGGTCTACTCATTGTCCACTTTTATTTGCCGTTATCTATATCCATATATTATGCTGTGATAAGGGGTTGCTTAAGGGTGCACGTTATAGTAAAGGTCGTTCGGGAATGAGTAATTAGGATAGTCAGCAGAAAACTACACTTATTTAAAGAAATAATTAAGAAATAGACATGGTTTGTAGATAGTAAGTAGTCAACACCCTGTATATAGAGTAGAGATAGTTTTGGGCGACGCAGGTAAACATAGGAAGACGCATGGTTGGCGTAGGAATGAGAAGTACATGTATTAAAGTAGATAGTAAATATTAAATACCCTGTAGATAAAGTTTAGTTAATTTAGGTAAAACAAATAAGGATATTTTCAGTGGAAGCACGCGTAATAAATGATAAAGTGTAATTAGACACGCATTAAGAAAAAGAGTTCCAGACAATTAAAGTAATACGGATATAGAAATAAAGTTTCAGGTAGTTAATATAAATGCGTACAAAGATATAACCATTTGATAAGAGAAATGATTAAAAATTGCGTGAATCGCATGTAAACATGGAAATTTAAGGTCGGGTTGCATCAGTTGTTTATAGAAAAGCGAGTAATCTATCAAAATACAGCATGGTGATATGAAAGACAGCTGTGGACAGGTGGTGATTATGAGGAAATGTAGAGCATTGCATCAGAAACTTCTCAATATGTAATTATTTGATTGGTCAGAGACAAGCGACGAGTTCTAGACCAAACCCACGCATGGAGCGGGGATTCGAGATTATATTAGCAAGCACCTTGATGGGAAAGTCAGTTTTGAACTCAATGGAGGCCGAAGTGCAGTGCCATTAAACAAAGTGATACGTAATAAGTAGAAAAGTGAAAAATAATATAAGTGCTAATATGAAGATAATTACCGTTTAAACGTAAGTACGTTTTTAATGAATTTATTGTAAACTAAGACATAAAAATAATAGGGTTTCGAGGTCTGAGGGAATTAGACTAGGATTCAGATGTTAAGAAAAAAATACAGTAATACAATTTAAATGTCAAGGGAAAAGGAAGAATAATACAATCTTGAAGTACAGGGGTGAAACAAACTACAATTTTAAGTCTGGGGCAAGAATGATAAATTTGAAGAATTGAAATAAATTGGGTATATAATTTAATGATGGTGATGTAATAATTTGAATGGAATCCAGAATTGGGGAAGATCATTTTTTTGAAGCGTCGATGTGAAAAATATAAAACCAGGTCAGATTTTCAGTTATAAGACATTTGTTTTTCTATATGAATTTTTATTTTATTTTTAATATTGAATTTGCTAAATAAGAAATGCTTGTGAAAAGTCAACAAAAGAAGTTGCATACGTATTGAATGAGTAATAGAAAACAGGTATAGAATATTCTACATTTGTTGGTAAAGATCTTAATTTTCTTTGGTGACTTTGGGTTTTTGAGTAAATGATTGTTAATAAATGAGATTTATAAAATTAACTGATTGAAAAGTGTATTTCGAATAATTTCAAAAGCTGTACATAATATATTGGTTCTATTATACAAAATCTAAATTTACTGAATTTTATAATTGTAAATAAATGCTAGCCGAGGTCATAAGATTTAAATAGTACAAAAGGCGGAGCCACCAGTTGAGCAGGAAAGTGATAAGTCGCAAGGCGGTAACGTATCGAATTTTGCCATTGGTAGATAGAGTTGTTTACAGATAAAGTCCAGTTGATAGCGATATTAAGAAAACAGCTGGAGAAGGAAATAACTACACTTAATCGTGAATATTAAAATGGTGGTCCAATAATTTAGAGTATATAGAAAATAAATAAGGCAGTTTTAAGTCGGGGCATGATCATTATTCTACGAATAGTATAGCAATAAAGAGGCAGCCCAACGAAGGGGCTTGAGTATCCAATATCATAGCAATATATATATATATATATATATATATATATATATATATTACTCATATTTAGACCAGGGTAGAAAATTAAATAATCATATCAAATAATTTTAATCACCGTGTAGAAGCTTTGGAAAAAGGTACGCGTTATTAAATAACGGCGCGAAGCATAAAAATTCATTCGTTTTATTAAAATTAAGAGATTTAAATTATTTATAAGACGCTTTATATAAAAGGAAGCAGTATTAGAAAACTTTACGGGTAATTTAATTATCCCTAGTAAAGAAACAAATAAAAATTACGTGCAAAATTTATATTAATTAACTCTATTTTAAGTAACTGGTATTAAACAAAACGTACAGATAATAATTGTAATTGAAGTTAATTGAACCGTTAGTAACATATAATATCTATAAAAACTTGAAAAACCCAATAAAATACCATGAAATCAAGCTCTGAGAATTAATAGTATGTTTAAACACCTTGCGTATTTTTAAAAAGCTCATTCTGCGTAAATGTTGCAGATAATTAATAGTTACAAAGAATCTTGGAGAAACCGTGGCTTAATATTCACGAGAAGGTGCGATACGGGGTTATTTAACCCAGATAGTCCACATGGACTGAAATAATCGATAATAAGGAATATCAATTTGCACTAATAAGAACAGGGTAGATAGAGACAGATAATATGCGCAAGACCGAGACACATATAGTAACAAGGCGTGAGTAGAGCAACGTCATGGGGTTGCGATTGGTTGAAAGTAAAGGCAAAATTGAGAGGTAGAAATAACATTTCTGTATAAAATTTAATTAGGTATTCTCAGACGTTGCAAGCCGTGTTGAAATTTCTGAGATTTAACTGGGGCGAGTGCAAAATTCGTAAAAACCGACGCGCGAGCTACGGAATGGGAACATAGCAAGCGAAATTCTTTAGAATTGTCCATTTTGGGGACTCGACCGACAGACAGGCTAACTTCTATATATACCCAGGTGAATATGAACAAGCTCTCTTACATCCGCGACTTGATTCAATACGTTAAACAGTGCATTTTAGTTTGATACAATAATTTAAAGTTTGCTCGTATATTTTGGTGATTCAAAATAGTTTGTTCTTTACGTGCTAACATGAATATACTTTAGTGCACTTAGATACAAGGTAATAAAATTTAGTATCACTGTACCAATTAGTAAAATTTACAACGACAAATGTATACACAAAAGTAGGCAGTTTTGGCGTATATTGGTGAAAGAAGTATGAATTTCTTTGCTATTTTTCGGGGATGTTAATAATTAAATGGTTCGTAAACATGACTGGATCCACTAAACAAGGTTCAGATATACACAGATGAGTTCCGGAAAAGCCCTGAAACAACTTTAAATAAATGGTGATGGAGCAAATTTTTAAAACGTTGAGAATCAGAAGCCGTAAATATAATCCAGTTGGAATGGTGTGATTAACAAAAGGGACGATGTAGATTGAAGCTACGAGTGCAGTGAACTTCAGGTAAATTATACTTTTTTGTTTGAACTTTGATATTTTGGGGGTGTGTCGAATAACTTTATAATTGATTTACTTTAAATGGACATTAGTGAAATTGTATTAACAATAAAATTTTAATTTTAAGGTGAAATTTGCTTGTTTAAGTAGAAAGTGGTATTTAGTATTGATGTTCTGGATTATGATGAAAATTTAGGGTATGTCTTTGAGCTCAATTAGACGAACCTGGTTAATTAACGTAAAGGGTGGTAGATGCTCCTTTGTACTCTGCATATATTGTTATAGTAATTAGTAGGCATCCTACAAGGACTTTAATTCTGGATGCACTTGAAAATGATAACAAATTTAATCTTGAAAATTTTTGATATTAAAATTTATGCTGAATTTTAATTTTGAAATTTTAATGTATTGTGAATATTGATGTAAATAGAGTTAACGTTGATGTGTGTGATAGGAATGTGTTTTTTTTTTTATGATTGAGGATGAAAGTTATCTAGAGGAGCAGCCGAGGCGATTAACAGAAGAAAGTCAATGGACCAACACAGTTAAGGTAATGAATAGCTTTTTGTAGGTTTCACAGCATTCTTGACGCCCAATTCGTGAGGCTCGATTCGAAAAGCGTAGTTCACGGATTTTGTAGGTATCACAGCAATATATATAGAATACAAATCCATATTGGGAATTTCTAATTTGGACGAGAAAGAAAGGACCTTTAAATTACGTATGCCATAAGCCGTAATTGTCCAATCTATTTGGGAACAGCACACACCCCGTAATGACGCTTGTTGGTAGTTTGTTAAAACGTACACGACTCCTCACTAAGTACAGTGGTTTGATTTACCCCACAAAGTAAGCGTTGAACTGTTACTATTTTTATTTAGTGATCAGACTAGTTCCGCACGTTGGCACTGAGCTGTTTTGTTCCCCAAAAATATAAGTTGTTGTTGACAATCTGTGTCAGTGGAGCCAACATTAGAAAAGTGCGCTTTGTCGTATATTCACTCTATCCTCGCTGCCCCGTCGGCCACGTGGGATAAAAATAGATGTGTGCGCACTGTTAGCATTTATAACTGTAAAGCTACGAGCCTTTTCAAGGTAATTTACCCCTTTTGTAATTTGTTCCGTCGACGCAAGTTTATAATATGTGTAAAGCAAACCTATTCAACTAGTCCTACGTTTAGTATCCACCTAGATACAGCAGGTTTTGCATGTACCCGGATCAAAACGCATGATACTTCGGGTTCCAGTTCATAACCTACGTCGTCAAATTGATTAGCCGCATCAGCGTGAGATCCAGGTACATCCATCCCTACTTTGTTTAAAAATATAAGTTGTACATAAGAGTTTATTTTGATAGCTCTGGCCAGTGCGAACGTCGATTTAATAGTAAGTTATTGTTTATATTTGTTGCATTTAAGGTGTACTAGTAGGCGCCGTATGTTTGTTCAAATGTATATATATATCTGTGTCAATTAATGTAATCCTTACAGCTATGTGTAGAAATAGAGCCAGCAACCGAAGATAAGGTGTATCATTTCTCTTAAGATTGCATGTGCAAGTAGGGCAAATCAGAGCATTCTACACCGTGAGTTTCTCTTTATTGTTCCTTTATTATTATTATCAAGTGCTAAAAAGCTTTCTCGACCAGTAACGAGATTCTTATGATTATAGCTAGCATTGTGTCATTACTGGTGGTGCCCACCCGATTTTGTTATCGTTAAAACCTATCTCTAATCTATACTGTTTACCGCTTACTACGGATTTGGGCTGTTAGACACCCAAACTACGACTTGTGTCAGACCCACCCCTCGCCGACTAGAGCTAGTCAACTTAAGGATATCAATCCTTTTGTCCCCTGGTGTCGTAGTGTCCAACAGGCCCGTAACACCATTTCTGGCCAGAGGTCCTCCAGCATCCTCGTAATATGGCGAGCGCTGGTCAGTCATACAGAACATGTTCAGCAGTCTCGTCATCCATATTGCATCCTTGGCAGGTAGTTTCTTGTACCAAACCCACGGTATGCGTGTGTTTATTTACTCTACTGTGCCCAGTGATTACTCTTACAAGGAGGCGCAATTTCTTATGCAACAGCTGTTTACGGAATTTAGCCAATTGTGCGGATGGTACTCCAATGGCATCCTAAGTCTGACGGCATTTTTCTTTGTTAGCCCACATTTCACAATGTCTGAGGTGGGTTTCCCCTTTAATCAGATTGCTGATCAAAGTAGGCGAATATGCAATGGCAAGCTCTGGTCCCATAAGGGTTTTGGCCGAACCTTGCTTTGCTAGTAAATCTGCCTGATCATTTCCCTGGTTGCCAGCGTCCGCCTTAGTCCAGATTAGTTTAAGGGTATTTGTGCTTTTAGGAGCTGCCTCTAGGGTATCAATGCACTCGTATACGACTCTGGAGTTAATTTTCTGATTAGATATTGCGAGTAGTGCTGCTCTGTTATCACTAACTACTCCAATGGATTTGTTTCGGATATTTTTTTCCTTAATGATGTTTGGGCCCTCCGTTATTACAATCACTTCTGCTTGAAAAATAGTTGCTAGCATGCCGGGTGCCAAGTATTGGTTGAGGTCTAAACCAGAGGAGAAAATTACAGCACCCGTACCGTCCTTCGTTTTGGAGCCATCTGTGAAGACGGATATCTGCTACGGCTTCATTATTGGGTTCTGTACGAACCCTAAAGTACCTTTGTATTAACAGCATTGGTGGCATAGAGTCCCATTCTGCCTGCACAAGAGGTATTTTGCTAGACCCTTCTGTAAGAATATCTCCTTTTTTATTCTATACCCCTTTAATTGCAGTCTTAGAGCTGACCTAAGTGCTACTTCCTCCACATAGAGATCTAGTGGGGTGAGCCCCAGAATCACTTCTAATGCTGCATAGGGGGTGGAACTTATGTATCGGGTAATACTCAGACATGCTAGTTTCTGCACGTGAGAGTTCCTTTGTTGTTTGGACTTGCTTGGTTCTGCGCCACCAAACTACTGCCCCATAGCTTAGCATCGGTCTGATCACCGCAGTATAGAGCCAGAAGACAGTCATCGAGCACAACCCCCATAGTCTGTCTATTGCTCACCGGCATTGTCAGAACATTATGCTTGCTTTCGCTATTTTTGTATGTATGTGTGTAGACCAGTTTAGTTTGCTGTCAAGTATTATTTCCAGATACTTGCTCGCAGCTGAAAGGTCTCGAGGATGTCTTAAAAAGTGTTAACTTAGATACCTCAACTTTCTTTTTTGTGAACAACACTAACTCCGTTTTGGCTGGGTTAGCAGTCAAGGGATGTTCTGTACACTATGTTTCAACGAGTCGAAGTGCTGTCTGCATAAGGTTGCATAGCACTTGTTCATCTTTACCTACCAATAGGATTGTAATGTCATCTGCATATCCAATCGTGTAGAAACCAGCCCGGTTTAGGCGACGGAGACTGTCCACTACTATGCTCCATAGTAGAGGTAATAATAGTACATCCCCCTACGGATAATCTTCCTTCACCGTCCCCCTAAACGAACCCCCTCCTCCGCTGATCTGGATTGCTTGGTTACTTAGTAGATTTATTATCCATTGCTGTAAGACTTTGTCGACCCTTCGTTCTTGCAATGCTTCTTAGATGCTACCGAGGGTCGTTTTGTCAAACGTCTCTTCGATGTCTAAAAATGCATTAGATTCCTTCTTTTTGAGGGAATTCTCGATGCGTTCATTGGGCAACATTTCTCCAAGTGTTTTGCACCCTCAGACGCTTCTGAACGACATGCACACTCGGAATCCACAGTACCGCCTTTAGGAGTCTGGGGAGCTTGTCCATCTGCACGACATGTAGGTATGCAGTCTTACACAGTGGTGTATGGTTACCAACTGCTTCCGTTAACCACGCTAGGTTATCCACACACGATACCTTAAGGATCTCGCCTGCGTACCACCACCTCTTAAATGTGGGTGGAGCAGAAGGGCAAACGAACAGTTATCTACACCTCCTCCAGCTCTGTTTGCAGGCTCTCTGCACGATCTGCTCGTATTTTACCCCAAGGGTTACTTTTGTCAACCATTGCTACCTGGAGATGCCTAGTTGCAGCCTTTCTGTAGTATATTGATCCATGTATTTGAGGTGGCACGATCCACCCTCTCTTTTTCATCAAGTCTAGCATGTGGCGGGTGTCCTTAGACCTTATCCTCTTCTTGCCTTGTCCCAGAGTACTGGTTGGAGTTCTACTGGGGTAGGCGTCTTTTTGGTACTGCAAGTAGTCAGTGCAGCCTACATCTGCATTGATATCAGCGGTTATAGGTTTGTTTGTAACCCGTCCTTGGGCGCAATACTTCCTTGGTAGCCCCGGCATCAATGAAGTTCCTCTTAGGCTCCGTGGCGGGTGGGGAGCCAGGAAAATGAAAATCTGATTTAACCAACATGGAGATAAATATTAATGTAGACCATATAGAGGGTGTGTCAGTTAATACTTCTGCAACTATGCTGCAGGCTCCACCTCAACAAGACACTCTACTGCAGCTGCAACAGGAGCAACAGGAACAAAAACCCCAACAACAATGGATACAACAACACTGTGCGAGGAAGAGGTCAAGTGGCGCAGAGCAAAAGAGAAGGAGAAAAGCCCGGAGACACATGCTGCCGCTGGCGGACAGGATGGGTTTTTGACTACCCCGTCTACTAGTAAGGCAGCCATGCAACCACGATTACCAATTGTGAGCTTGACTACTGGAACTTCCTCAGGTGGTCAGGCTGTCCTCACAACCGGCCTACCCACTGAGGAGGTGACAAAGCAGTTCGGTCAATTTATAAGGTTAGGGGGAACAGTGTTGGCCTAAGGCTAGCCGGCAAGCCTGCTCCCGGGATCTGCCGGAACCTCCAATTCAGTGGGTAGGCCGGATGTGGGGACAGCCTGACCATCTGAGGAAGTTCCTGCAGCGAAGCTCACAATTGGTGGCCGTGGTTGCATGGCTGTCTTTCTAGTAGATTGGGTAGCCAAAAACATTTCCCGTCCGCCAGCGGCAGCCTGTGTTTTCAGGTTTTTCTCCTTCTCTTTTGCTTTGCGCCACTTGACCTCTTCCTCGCAGAGCGTTGTTGTACCCATTCTTGCTGAGGTTTTTGTTCCTGCTGCAGCTGCAGTAGAGTGTCTTGTTGAAGTCGAGTCTTATACACCCTCTACATGGTCCACATTATTATTTTCCTCCACGTTGGTTAAATAAGAATTTTCATTTTCCTGACTCCCCAGCGGTCACGAAGCCCAAGAGGGACTTCATTGATACCAGGGCTACCAGGAAAATATTGCACCCAAGGACGGGTTACATACGAACCTAGAACCGCTGGTATCAATACAGATGTAGGCAGCACTGACTTGCAGTACCGATTGCCTACCTCTCTTCCCCAAGAGCTCGCTCTACCGGCGGCCTGACCCGACGGTAAAACCGAAATGATCAAGGTTGTGCTAGACCTTGACCTCTCGCCAGAGTGAAATCCGGGCCAAAGTGGAGTGTTGGTCTTCTCTAGAACTACCCCATCTTGTATCAAGCTCAGCTACCAGGATCCCTTCACGACACGAGTCGCCTCGCTCGCCACAAACACGAGGATAGCTCTTTAAACCATAGTGTAAGACAAGCAACTATTTTACACCTTGGTGGGTAGACAATTATTAAAGACGTTGGCAAAGGACGAGGATCGTGTAGTCGTGATACAAAAGAAGGGGTGGACAGTTGCCCACACGCCCCCTACGACCGGCAGGGGGTTTCCTGGAACTATTCTGAACCCGGTTCCAGATGGTAGTTTGGGAGGTTGTCTTCTTTTGGTTCTGGATGTTAAATCAGGATCCCCACATTACCCTTCCCGTAAGACTTGACCACTGTCAGCAGGGAGGCCTGGTCTAGCGAAGTTCTGAGAACTTCGACGCCGTATACACCTGTGCAATACCCTTGGCCACGATAGGGCAACTGGGTGGATGTGGTTTGGTTTGGGTCGTCATCTTCACTCGCATGGCCATGTTGCGGATTTTATACCGCTCAAGCATCTGTAGGTCATTGTATAGATGAAGTCTTCCCGGTCACGAATGCAAGTGGGACTCTATCCACCACTCGGGGACGCGCCCAGTAGGCAATCAACCCCCGACAAGTTATTCTTTATTTCTTTAAAATTTTACTTGAAAAATATTTCAGTTTATAGAGTCTTAATCTCTTCTTCGTCACACTCGTCAAGTGAAGAGGGGAAGAGCTAGAAGGGTCTATTGCAGTGATGAGCATTTATATTTTGCCTATTATTACCTTGATCGTTGCTGAATAACATTTGCCCATCATACCAAAATGGCGTACTTACGGCTGGTTTGCAACCAATTCACCATATCGGGTCTTAGCCATCGTACTGTGGTGTATGTTCACCTGTTTGTTGCAAATGTAACTTTGGTCTTCTGTGCAATTTTTTAACGCATAGGTAAGTAAGTTTTGAGTATGTGATAACTTTAAGACACTTAGCCTCTCTTGACATATTAATCACCTTGCTCTTCTTCGATTTAATATTTTCAGAGTAGTTTGTTACGTACATTGACCGAGCCTACAACCAAAGACTAAAAAGAAACAGTATTACCGGGCTCAATCGGCGAAGTGGGCGGGGTATTGTACCGATAAACCCGTAAAGGAGAGCCTGAAATAAAATAGAGAAAGAAAAATTATACACTCACGCATTAATACTCAACACAAAATATACCACAAAGAAGAAACCTATAATTTAGAAAAATATGTACAATAGCACATGAGTACCCAAACAAAAATTAGCAATCCATACGTAAAAGTTACCCATATATACACAATGAACAGAAAACAGTTTTGAAATAGCGAGCTACCGTTTTTAGGCATCTCACCCTAAATTACTCAGCAACAAAAAAAACTCAACGCAACCCTAAAAACCATAGCTCTAAATGGTTATAACTATAAAATCAGTTATGCCACATGTCTTAGACTAATAAAAATTTAGAACTCAAAAAAACCCACGGTACACAAACAGTTATAAATTACGATTACGTACAAATTCCCCAAAAACGAAATTAATAACTAGTATTCCAATCTAACTAATGATCACCCCATCACACGCATAACGATCATCTTTCTACCATCATTAAATTTAGTCCACCAATAAAGCGGTTAGGGACTGGTTCGACCAGTTTCTTGAGCCATAAAATATGGAACAACCACTCACCCTCGTAATTGTTGCCGTCTTTAATAACGGGGCAGAGGAGAGGCGTGACTGATCCCGCCTTGGGGTAGTTCTCCCATCATAACAAGGGACGGCCATTCCTCGTGGCTTTACGGCCACCAGAAGAAGCTAGAGCAATTACAATTAATAATTAATTTAGTTTCGACGAAAAATACAATTTTCTAAAAATCCTAAATACTTATCACGCCGCATTGCATGCACGAAATCTTCATCAAGCAAAACGGAACGGAAACAACCAAAAATATATTAAATGCTTTCGGGTTGCTGTTCGAAAAGAGAGTGAATATTAATTTTGTTTAACTAGCGACCGGAGCTTAACGTAGTATTTTTATTCAGAATTAACCTGGGAAACCCGAGTTTATATCGGATAGCACGCGGCTTTAATTCAACGAATTCTTTGAATAGAAAACGTAAGAAGCTATTATCTGATACTTGGAACACGTTATCGCCTATCTGAATGTAGCGTAAAGTTTACGTTAAGGAATTCTTAGAAAGGGTATTGATAATTAATTGGCAGAAAGATTTATCAAGTAAAATATACATGATATTTAACTTATCGAATAAAGTTTCGTTTTAGAAGCAAAGCGGATTTTAGTTGAAAATTATTAGAATTAATTTACGCTAAAAAAAAAGGAACGTAACACGTTTTTGAGAACTGATCTCGAGGTTTTCCTTTTCTGTACACCCTGCTACCGCATTCAGGGCATTCTTGATTTCGTTTGGAAATTTTCTCTCCACTACGATAGTTATGAGATTTATATGTTCTAGACTATTAAATCCGTGTTCATTTAGTTACCACAGTCTGTCCACATATCACTTCCACAACAAAGGAGTAAACTACCTTCAGATACCCGCCGGTAAATCGGGCATCCACGGTTTTCTTTAAAAGAGTTGCGAATGCTGCCCTACCTCTCGCCCCGTAGTCTATGCATCTTCAGCAGGTTTTTTCAGTTCCGGAACGCTGGTACTTGCAGAGACTACTAGCCAAACAACACTGAATAACTCCAACAAAAACATTATCTTAGGGATTTTTAAAAAGTAAATAATGTGATTTTCTTCTATAATTTTCTTTTTAGGCAACGTCAATAAATTTTGTTTTTTGAGAACTACTTTAAAATGGTGCATTGTTACAATGCCTGAATATAAATACAAAAACAAATTAGAATTTGAGATTCTTCTTTTCTAAATTTAAATTATTTTTTTATTAGCACAGTGTATTTCGTAGAACTAACAAGTCTATACCAGTGTACAGTGATTTTGCGTTCGTCATTTGTGTTTATATTAGTTCTGCTATAAGAAAACTTGCAGTTGCAGTTTGTGTTTGATGTGGTCTTTACGATTAACTAGGTGATTAGACATCAACAGAATATGCTTGACGTTTAATGTGTTGATCTAAATTGCTACGTGCATTGACGTAGCCTAGAAAAAAAAACAAAACAAAACGAAATGGACCAGGCTCAATCGGCGAGTGGGCGCGGTATTATACCTACAACAAAAATTAAGGGAGGCCTGAAATAAAGAAAGATAAATTACACACACTCAAAACACGACATATCAACAAAAGAAACCTATAATTAAACACAATATATACACGCAATAAATAATTACACACTAAATCTAAAAAAAAACATCAACCAAAAGAACAAATCCTTTTTTTTTAAATGGTAAGCTGCCGGTTTTAGGTTACTCCCTAGATTGAGTTTCAACAAAAAAAGAAATTAAGCTAAATTACCCCTCTAAAACCAACAGCTCTAAATCAGAATGGTAAATCTAAAACTAAGTATATAAATCTAATGGCAACAACATTTTCAAACGTGCCAGCAAGCCTTCAAATTATTTTCACTTTAATAAGTTGTACACTCTTAGTTATTTAAAGCAAATTGTAATGCACTCTTATAGGGTCAATAAATCTCAAACTAATTCACTATATGTCGTCTAAACGGATTAAATTTAGGAATACATGAGCTAATTATGGAGAAAGAAAACACTCGAAGTTGCTGACTTTGGGGTTGAGTCACTAGCTGGTCCACGGCAACGAGTAGGAGGGCCTACACCCAAAAAGAACGCACTTGGCCTTTCATTCCAGCAAGGGACGACCATTCATCGTGGCTTTAAAACCACCGGAAGGAGCTAGAGCAATTACCAGTAAAAATTAATTTAATTTCGACGAAAACTGCAATTTTCTAAAAATCCTAAATACCTACTACGCCGTATTGCGTGCGCGAAATTTTCATAACGAAAAACTGAAACAACCAAACATTCCTACACGTGTCTCCGTTGCGTAGATTGGAAAACAAATAAAATCAATTTCGTTCAACCAGTGACCAGAGTTCAAAGTAATATTTTTATTCAGAATTAACCTGAAAAAACACAGTTTATATTGGGATAATACGCAGCTTTAATTCGACGAATTCTTCCGACGTAAAACACATAAGAAGCAATTATCGGATACTTGGAACACGTTATCGACTAACTGAGTATAGCGTAAACTTTACGTTACGGAATTCTGGGAAGTAGAATTTATTCTTAATTAGCCAAAGGATTTACCAAGTAAAATATACAGGATATTTAATTTATCGAATAAAGTTTCGTTTTAGAAGCAAAGTGGATTTTAGTTGAAAATTATTAGCCAGCGTATTTCTTTTTAATTACGAGTCGACGCTTTTATTTAACCGTAGACATGGAATTTAGATAAACGGATAATTAATTAGCAAAGAATTTGAGTCGAAAATTATTGTAAATAAAATAATCAATTATTGCCGAGAATGAACGTAACAAAATAAAGACGAACTAATTTAATCTTTGAAGAGTTTTTGTGTGGATATGGACGGTTGTTCATTTTATTAATCTTTTTTAAGACTCATCACGACTTTTTTACAGGTTTAGAGAATTTCTTAGGCATTGTCTCATATTGCAATTGGTTGGAAATTCAAAAAGTGTTACCTTTCGGATTCTAGTAAACTGCTTTTTTCATATCACGTCGTACTGCTCGTGAATGGAGAGAGAAGCCGACCCAGATGTCAGAATTACGAGATTCTTGATCTACATCTTCTATTCCTCCGTGATTTTTGGTGTTTCTATAGTTGTTTGTTATGGTTTACGAATGTTTTTATTTCACTTACTTGCGACGGTTTAGTTACAGAATTCGACTCAGAAACTAGACGAACTGTTGGCATCCTATAGAGCTGAAATCCATTAGACTTCGATTTCGTCTCTATGCTCGATGGTTTAGCAAGCAGCTTCTCCTTGTGAGGTTTTGCGCACTCTTTCATTTTGCCAGTGTTGCCATATTACTCTAAATTTGAAGAGTTATATGGTGTCGTTTGTGTTTACTTTCGTCTCCTTACGGTGGCTGTAGCAGTACCATCATTGAAAATCTTTGTCGTTGCCGAACAGGAGTGATATAAATTATTTTTTCGATTTATCAAGACTTAGTTGGCGGGCACATGATTGTTAATTACAAAAAGTCTTACCAAGTTCAGGATCAGCAAGATATTTTGTTTCGCCGTTAATATAGGTATGACGGTTCCTCAAATAGTCTCGGCTTTTTGATGGAATCCGAATTCATGAGATATTGTCGGTAGCAGCTATTACTTCTTCTTGGCTCCGGAATCGCTGAGTGTTTGCATGCTGCTGTTTCTCTGGTGTCCGAAGGTTTATAATGAATCTTTAGGCTTATTCTTACAATTATTCGGTTATAGCTACAAGTCCATTCCGAAACTTCTGTAATGTTTTACTTTTGGCAAGTCATTGATCAGTCAGGTAGAACGTTCGCGTAGCTCAATTTCGCCACTTGCTTAAGAAATAATATTTAATATAAAAATAGATTTACAGTTTTAACACTTTTTTAACAAGTGGTTTTCTTAAGATTTAGAACAACAACATGTCATTTTAAATTATTTGACTCGCATTAACATGTAAATGAATCCAAAAACAGGTTCTTTAAAAAAATATATGTGTAAATAATACTGTCTGAAAGGAACATTAAATATCATATACAACATTAAAATCCACTTTATTATGACCGAAAAAAAATTATTTATTAGAAAGACTCTAATTTATAAAAACGGTTATAAACAATTTTTCTTTCTACTAAAGGATCTTTTTTAGTCGAGAGCACCTTAAATATGTTAGGATTCGAAGATTTAGAATGCCTGTAATCTGGAAACTTTTTATAGGTAAGTAGCTGTGTATGAAGGCAATGTGGAAAATCGGGTACGTGCTAAGAGATGACGGTCCCAGGTCATTGTGTTTCTGAAAATGCAACCGGTTCTAAAAAATTTTTTTAGCCGATATAAGAATTAATTTTGTTTTGATCTTCGAAATCAGATCCAGGCGAGTTAGTGTATTTGAATTTATCCTATACAACTATTATTTGCTCGCCGAGATCCAGCAGCTCTGTGAATTTTTTGATTCTCATGTGACTGGTAATCTGAAGGTCTCGGGTTAGATTGCTGACACGGACCACTTTAAACATATTAGGCGAACATTTTTCAGAAAAATACGCTCTTGTTCCGATGAAAGGTTAAATGTGTGAGTATTGTCTCGCGCGTTAAAGATCTCTTTGTTGTTTGGTATAGCAAGGTTTCAAGTAACTCGTCTTCTGGCCTCTGTAGTACCTTAAGGTGGAGCATAGGATAATTCACATATTACTTCAACCAAAGAAAAATTAAAAAGGTATTATTGGAGGTTCTACTCCATGTTTTATGGTTCATAACTAGTTGACTACATTTGAATGCTGTCCAACCACCACGAGAAACGCTCTTTCATCACTAAAGAAATTTTAAACAAAATTAGTGATATCCTGTTGGTCGATTATCTAGCGCAAATGGGAGATATCGCTTGCTGATTTGATACTGTTTCACAAGGCAGGACATAAAATTGGCAGTTGAAAGGTGATTGCCACGTTTTAACTCACAGGGAAGACTCATCGGCGTTACGTTGTTGACAGTCAGGACAGCCAAAATTAATCCATTTGCTACTAGCGGCCCTTGGCTTTGACAAAGAAAGAAAATGTCTTTTCAAAATATTTTTTACGGTAAAGCAGTAGAAAATTGCTAAAAAATGTATTAAAGTTGTGTGGCGTCGCAAACACATCTAACTATTTAGTTGATCATTTGTGACGTGTGGGAATAATACTTGTAAGTTGGTTTATTGTGATTATTTATTGTTGATCTAAACATTGTTATATTTAACAGGTAAACTTTAGCTTACGGTGTCAATTTAGAAATAAAATTTATACACTGCTCAAAGTATAATTAAACCCAGTGTCCCTCAACATTCTAAAGTTTACAAATATTAGCACCTGGAAGTAGCTTTAAACACAATCTGCAAAGTTAAAGTACGAGAATGGACGCCATCAAGTTCAGAGGAAGAATGCTTACACGAGACACAAGGCGGATACGACTGTAACATGGGAAATGCGTTCAGCCAAATAGTGCTGATACCATGGTACAATGTTCCAAGTGCTCTCATTGGTACCACTTCCGAAGCGTCGGGGTTGAGGATTCTGTGCGCAGTAAAATATGGCATTGCAAGAACTGTAAAACCTCTACCACACTCAGGACACAGAGCAGAGTCAATTCAAGTGCATGTAGCAAAAATCAAAAGACTGAACTGGAAATAAAGCGTTTGGAAGAATTAGCACAGGCTCAAACTGACCTCATCAATGCGAAGTTTATAAAATTACTAGAGGACAATGCACATATAATAAAGCTACATTCTTACCCTCTAGTGAGGTGCAGTCTGCTAAATATCAAAGTACTGTAAATTGGGATAATAGTGATTCGAAGCTGAGCGTACACACATCAGTTTCAAAAGTAGATTCTGAAACACAGCGTTCAAAATAGGAAGTAGATACAGCATGCCTCAATGAATTAGACCTATCGAATTTTCGTACCAGATCCGGACATCAAAATGCAGATCTAACAACTCCAAATATTGTAGCTCATCGATTGCTACCAAATGACATGCCCTACTTTGACGGTTCTAAAAAAGAGTTGTGGTCCGTATTTATTAGCAACTATCTTACATTTACGTGTTTGTAACGTGCATTTTTATAGTTTAACATTTTACGGTTTTTCCCAATTCGTAAATACATTTCTGCAATTACTATTTCTATATTTTATATTTATTAACTCGTTGGCGAATGCGTCGTATTATAATGAGTGGATTGCATCGTTCTTGTCTTGCCATTCGTATAAATTTTGTTGCTTATGTGGATATACAAGTCTAGATAAGAGACGATAAGAGGTTGTAATAGCAACGAGTTGATATAAACAGATGAGCAGTTGTAGTTCGTTCTTGGTTCCTATATATTAATTACGTGAAAAATACTGTTTCTTTTTGCTTTGACAATAGTGAGAATTAATGCGGTATCAGTTTTCGAATTGTTCATGAACCAGCACGGCACGATTTTAGTTGTTTTTCTTGTGAAATAAAAATTGTATATTAACTGTAGAAAGTGGAGTGCTAATTCCGATTGAAGTAGTATGGTTTATAGGCGAACGTGTTTGGTCGACGCACGTGTGTTTTTAAGGACATTTGACGGACGGTTTTAGTGCTTACGCGTGCCTTACTAATTGTTGTTTTTGTTGAGTTTCCGTTGGAAATAAAAGTGGTAGAACTTGTTAAACTCGACCTGCACGCATATTTTACGGAACATTTGACGGACTTACTTTAGTGATACACGTGCTTTACTCATTGTGGTTTTTTTGTTGGTGCTTCGTCTTTTGATATTTAAACTGTGTGTGCGATCTAGTTTCGCGGCCCCTTGTTTTTATCAGAGTAGTGCATACTTTGGATTATCCAAATACAGTTGATACTGTAGTTTATGAATTTTCTAACCCCAAAGAATCTAGAATAGATCATTGCTTGCGCAAATTTCGTTATTTGCGAAATATAACAGATTATCGGTTTACAAAGGTATTGGTTGAAGTTTCTCCCTGCTTTTTGGATGTTTATGAAAATAATATACATTTGGTCCCAGTTGAAATTAAACTAGTGCTACAAAATATTTCGAAATTATTGTCTCAGGAAATAGAATTAACAAGAAATTTATCAATGAATGCTACATAGTTCCGTCGTGTGATAAGGTCTGCTGCTAACCCCAGTGAAATACGTAGGTGTGATTAGGGTTACGTGTGATAAGTTCCATCAACGCCCTCACAGTCAAGGGTGAAGTGCTTCGTTAGTGCCGGACATCGTGAATCCCACACTTCAATTGCAAGGAAGCGTTACTGAAGGACCTTTTTGTAAGTTGAACTATTTCCTACTTGTTATTACTTTAAATATCTATCCGTTTGTTTTGCCATATCTTTGTCGTTCTGATACCTTTTACAATCGAATTGCCTGCTATTAAGAAACCAAAAAAAAAAAATCAATACTACTGGATTACTCATATCAATTATGTCTTACCTATTTATCTTTTGTTAACATTTTGTCTGATTTATGTTTAATTGGTGTGTGAGGAAACGTTTCTGATACTCCCAATATTACCTCACTTTGTACTAAAAATTTTTTGTATTGCTTTTACCGTTGTTATATTATATAGATTATCCAAACAGTTTTTTTTTACATTCTACAAAGTACTGAACAATCTATGCTCGATCAGCATGCTATGCTTTTTTTTTATTTCAGGTTTGCAGGACTAATTTTTTTTATTGCAGGTATTGTTACTAATTCCTTACAGCCGCGTACATTACATGTTGGTCTGCTTTCTACAACCCCCCCTAATCTCCGATTGAGCCCGGTCATTTCTTTGATTTTTGTTGTGTTACGCACGGTTACGAGCCAACGTAGCATAAATTTGGCGCCCAACGTGGCTGCCCCGAATAACGTAACATAAATGGGATTCACGATGTCCGGCACTAACGAAGCACTTCACCCTTGACTGTGAGGGCGTTGATAGAACTTATCACACGTAACCCTAATCACACCTACGTATTTCACTGGGGTTAGCAGCAGACCTTATCACACGACGGAACTATGTAGCATTGATAAATTTCTTGTTAATTCTATTTCCTGAGACATTAATTTCGAAATATTTTGTAGCACTAGTTTAATTTCAACTGGGACCAAATGTATTATTGTTTTCATAAACATCCAAAAAGCAGGGAGAAACTTCAACCATTACCTTTGTAAACCGGTAATCTGTTATATTTCGCAAATAACTAAATTTGCGCAAGCAATGATCTATTTTAGATTCTTTGGGGTTAGAAAATTCAGAAACTACAGTATCAACTGTATTTGGATAATCCAAAGTATGCACTACTCTGATAAAAACAAGGGGCCGCGAAACTAGATCGCACACACAGTTTAAATATCAAAAGACGAAGCACCAACAAAAAAACCACAATGAGTAAAGCACGTGTATCACTAAAGTAAGTCCGTCAAATGTTCCGTAACACGCGTGCAGGTCGAGTTTAACAAGTTCTACCACTTTTATTTCCAACAGAAACTCAAGAAAAACAACAATTAGTAAGGCACGCGTAAGCACTAAAACCGTCCGTCAAATGTCCTTAAAAACACACGTGCGTCGACCAAACACGTTCGCCTATAAACCATACTACTTCAATTGGAATTAGCACTCCACTTTCTACAATTAATATACAATTTTTATTTCACAAGAAAAACAACTAAAATCATGCCGTGCTGGTTCATGAACAATTCGAAAATTGATACCGCATTAATTCTCACTATTGTCAAAGCAAAAAGAAACAGTATTTTTCACGTAATTAATATATAGGAACCAAGAACGAACTACAACTGCTCATCTGTTTATATCAACTCGTTGCTATTACAACCTCTTATCGTCTCTTATCTAGATTTGTATATCCACATAAGCAACAAAATTTATACGAACGGCAAGACAAGAACGATGCAATCCACTCATTATAATACGACGCATTCGCCAACGAGTTAATAAATATAAAATATAGAAATAGTAATTGCAGAAATGTATTTACGAATTGGGAAAAACCGTAAAATGTTAAACTATAAAAATGCACGTTACATGTTTCTGTTACATAACCGTCGACGCGGTATATGCGACGCAACAGCAGTTGGTAACGCTAATCTAAAATACAGAAACCAGCGCGCCCATCTGTCAATGACGTCACACAATATGCAATTTATTACGCATAATGACGAAATATATCAAATTCATAAGACAATTTATAAAAATCGAATACTCACATGAATATATAAGCGTCTTACAGGATAGCTTCCTTCAGGGTTGCTAGGAGCCCTCTTCCGGATTATCTACAGATGGAGCGCATTAGCGTCCTTCGGGATTGCTCCAGCTAGCTGCTCAGGGATCCCTTCCGGAGTGTTTAAAGATGGTGCTTCTACAGTTCAGCACACAGACAGACGATACGCCTGCAAATGGCGCCTTAACGTGAGCAAAGGATGCTAGTAGCAGACGCGCATGAGCACTGCGACGATCGTTCATCATTCTCATTCTCATTCACAAACGGGCCTTACTTAAAAAATAATCCTCGTAGATTAAAGAAGAAAGTTGGCACCGATCAAAAAGATCAAAAAGAAGTGTTTTGTGTTTAATAATAGACAATTGAATTTTAAAGTACACAGGCAAATACGTAAGCAGCAAAACAAAGAAAAAAGCTCTAAAAATATTTTAATTCGTTTGGTGTAATTAATTAAATTCAACTGCGTACAACTTTTTGTTTCTGAGACTTCTGATTTAAACTTTAAGGTGCAATAGAACGCATTTTAAACCCAAAAAAGAGTAAAAAGACATTACAAACTAACCTTACATTTTAATTTGCTTGGGTGGCGTAAATCTAAACTAAAGTTGTTTCCGACTTTGTGTTTTTGATGTTGTACTGTATTTTCAGTCGGATTAGCGTGCGTCTTAGACGCAACTACATGCGAAAAAACTGTTTAAAATACCGCAAAAATCCAAAACGGTGATCATGATCTTACGGATAGTACTGTCGTCGCCTTCAATAGCGTACGTTCAGCGAACGAAACGTAACTTCTGACTGATTTAGTTTCTAGCGTGTATGGATATATGCCTGTTTCATTAAGGATGACGTTATGCAGCACAAGCTTCATGGAAATACACTTAACGGACGGACGAGTATATTTTGCTCCAGACTGGATATGACTACCGCGCTGCGAACTTGTCCATCCTTACTTCGGGTTACGTCGATAACCCTATCTTTCGGCCATATCTTTCCAAAGCTGTTGCCATCGCAGAATATAACAATATCTCCAATTTGAATCGGTTTAGCAGGAAGATGCCATTTGGATAGTCTCGTAAAGGTAGGCAGATACTCTTTCACCGATCTCTTGCAGAAAGTTTGGGCCACCTATTGTGCAATGCGATAGTTCTTTCGAGACACCAAACAGTCTTTGTCAAAATCGCCTAACGATTTTACGTCACTAGAAGAGCCGAGAAGAAAGTGATTTGGAGTGAGCGCTTCGTCATATTCAGCAGACAGCAGAATATATGTCAGAAGACGTTCGTTTATAATGTTTGCGATCTGGAAGTGCTTCAAGGATGTTTGATTTAACTGACCTAATCAGACGCTCCCAACAGTCTCCCATATGAGGAGTTGCTTGCGGAATATAATTCCATTTCAGTGTAGTAAAATTTTCCTGAAGCTGTTGGTTGTTAATATTTTTCAAGTCAGATATGAATGTGGTATTTGCAATTTGCACCTCTAAAATGTGTGCCATTGTCGCTAAAGAATTCAGCAAGCAGGCCCCGCCGACTGATAAAACGGCGTACGGTCAAAATACATGCATCAGTTGTCATACTTTGAACGATCTCCAAATGGATTGCTCTGACGGTCATGCATGTGAACAGTATACCCCACATTTTTTTCAATATATCTACCTACCACAACCTCTATTGGACCAAAACAAACCCGTGTACGTAAGTGGACGCACAAAGGGTGCCAATCTAGCCTTTGGAATATTTCTCATTAGTGGCGGTTCAGTAACAGCAAACTTTATTTTACAGTGACTGCAGTCCGAACGAACCTTTCTGAATAATGACCGCGAATTAAAATAAAGAATGATTGTGTCGCAGTTCGTTCACAACTGTGTTATGATTTTGATGATAGAATTGTTCGTGCCGGTATTGAATTAATTTTCTAGTTATTCCATGATCACCTAGTACGATTGGTCCTTTGCTATTCCATGCAATGCCTTCCATTTTATCGATTCTCCCTTTGATTCCATTTATACGGTAACAGTTTGAAAAGTTGACTATACTAGTCCACAACGACGGGAAAACCTGAAAAGATGATGATCGAATTGCTTAGAAAAATCAAGGGAGCAGCTACCGTCAAAGCAGATCGAGTAGATAAACTAGTTGGTTATGCTCTTGAAGTACAGAACTTTTGTGCAATGCTAGATGCGTCAAACTTGGACAATTATATTCAGGATTTGTCCGTCTTGCATGATCTAGTAAACAAAGAACACCCAGGCCCGGTCGAGCTGAGAACATTTAATAACTGGCACATGACCTTGGCAAGGAGTGCCTGCAAAGCAACTTCTGGCATTACAGATGCTCATGCACTAGAATTTAAAAGTAACACTAAATCCAAAATCGACAGGGTGTACAATAACTATCATTTACACCCTAGAAATTCTATAGATAAAAAGGGCAAGTCGACATCGGGGCAAGAAATCAAATCACGCGCAAGCTGCTTAATTTGTAACTCGTTTGAACATAAGATTGATGCGTGCACTAACTTTGCTGAACTATCCTCGAGCGGTCGACTAGTCTACGTGGTAAAACTTCGTTTATGCCGTGGATGTGTTGACCATCATCAAACTAATCGATGTTGGTCACGCAAAGTATGCCAAGTTGACGGTTGTAAAATTAGGCACCACTCACTTTTGCACGCTGCACTCGCTAATAACACGACAGCTTCGCGTAATTTAAAACAATGTGAAAATCAAACGGGTCCAGTGGTTCCGTCGTCAACTCAAATGTTGGTCCATGCTTCTTATTTAGGAACTCCAATAGTATTTTTCAGAATTGTCCCAGTGACATGATTTGATCCATGTACAAAACTTGAAACATTTGCATTTTTAGACGAAGGATCGGTTTATACACTAATTGCCGAAGACGATGGATGGATCGAATAACAACCTTTGTCTTCAGTGGACTAGTAACGTTAAACGGGTGGAAGAACATTCAAAAACCGTCTCATTGGAAATATCCGGTGTACAAGAATCTTCAAGAAGGTATCGTGTAAGTGGTGTACGTACAGTTAGACAACTGCACCTTCCAACGCAAATTTGGGCCGAAAATTTTCCACAAATGTATAAGCATCTCGAAGGCCTTCCTATTGTACAGTACGTACGTTGATGCTAAGCCAACAATTCTAATCGGCTTAGATAACTACAAACTAGGCTTTCCAATCGAAACCAAAATCTCCGAAATGTCATATCGTAACTATTCGCTACTAAAAATTGGTCAAACTTCCAAATTTTATAGAAATTGCTGATCCTTTTTGGTGAAAAATTTCAGCTATGTCACCACAAATTGTCACATCTCTTTAACGGAATCGATTTAGGATCGATGGTAATGACATGAGCTGATCTGACCTCTTTAAGTAGTAAAGAATTTAGTGAACTTCTTTAACCTTCTTTAACCTGCGCAGCAGCATCCCAAACAATACGGATTTTCTTTGGCTTATTTTGATTTTGTACCGTAAATATCGGTAGGTACTAAACCTTCGAGTCAGTTGCGATTTCGGTTGCATCCAGCTTATAGATATTTGCGAATATAGTAGGCAATTTGTGTGTTTAAGGTCTGTCGCAGCTCAGGGCATTTCAGCATCTTTTTTTGAAAGCACTGAAATCTTCGAAATGCCATATCGTAACTATTCGGTACTAAAAATTGGCCAAACTTACAAATTAGTCCAGTCTCATAACGACCCTTAACCCGTTTGGTAGTAGTTTCCATTATTAAACGGCTGGTTAGAATTGATTACAATGACCGAGCGAAAACAGGTGAAAATGACTTGCGCTGTCATCAAGACTGTTTTCTTTCGAATATGAAATACTAAGTCGTCATCCTCCCGTAGTTCTAAAATACAGAAACCAGCGCGCCCATCTGTCAATGACGTCACACAATATGCAATTTATTACGCATAATGACGAAATATATCAAATTCATAAGACAATTTATAAAAATCGAATACTCACATGAATATATAAGCGTCTTACAGGATAGCTTCCTTCAGGGTTGCTAGGAGCCCTCTTCCGGATTATCTACAGATGGAGCGCATTAGCGTCCTTCGGGATTGCTCCAGCTAGCTGCTCAGGGATCCCTTCCGGAGTGTTTAAAGATGGTGCTCCGGCGTGGACTGCGGTTCGGCCAGGTTGCTTCAAATTATCTTCTTTACCTATGTAGGGAACGAGGAGGAATAGGTATAGGGACGACAAACAAAGATAACAGAGAAAAGGGATCTACATAAATAAAGATAAAGATACGTTACCGAAAACCCAACCACTCTTCTCGAAGTTCAAAGGCAAAAAGCCACGTTTCAGCGTCTCCCGGAAACTTCCCCACTTTTCCTTCGCCACTCGCGTCGGCGCGAAGTTCGTCCAACCCACTTCTGACGTGACGGAAATATGCACACCGAGTCTTTGAAATTTATGGCGCGAAAACTTCCGCACATCAAAACTAAAACTAACAAAAGTCTAGTGCCAAATTTGGCACGTAACAACTATCGACAATCCACTTTGCGATGCGGGTTTTCTGACGAGGAAAATTTGTTGCGCTTCCAAAAGGCTATTGGAGGCGCAGCATTAGAAAAGGTGCGCGGTTCTTTAATCAGTCACAAATCAGTATCTACCGCTATTGAGATTCTCGAAATGGTTTACGGACAACCTGAAAATATGGTGATCGAATTGCTTAGAAAAATCAAAACTGTCGTCAAAGCAGATCGATTCGATAAACTAGTTGATTACGCTCCTGAAGTACAGAACTTTTGTGCAATGCTAGATGTGTCCAACTTGGACAATTATATTCAGGATTTGTCCGTCTTGGATGACCTAGTAAACAAAGAACACCCAGGCCCGGTCAAGCTGAGAACATTTAATAACTGGCACATAACCTTGGCAAGGAGTTCCTGCAAAGCAACGTCTGGCATTACAGATGCTCATGCACTGGAATTTAAAAGTAACACTAAATCCAAAATCGACAGGGTCTACAATAACTATCATTTACACCCTAGAAATTCTATAGATAAAAAGGACAAGTCGTCATCGGGGCAAGAAGTCAAATCATGCGCAAGCTGCTTAATTTGTAACTCGTTTGAACATAAGATTGCTGCGTGCACTAACTTTGCTGAACTATCCCCGAGCGGTCGAATAACCTACGTGGTAAAATTTCGTTCATGCCGTAGATGCCTTGATCATCATCAAACTAATCGATGTTGGTCACGCAAAGTATGCCAAGTTGACGGTTGTAAGATTAAGCACCACCCACTTTTGCACGCTGTACTTGCTAATAACACAGCAGTTTCGCGTAATTTAAAACAATCTGAAAATCAAACATGTCCAGTGGTTCTGTCGACAACTCAAATGCTGGTCCATGCTTCCAGTTTAGGAACTCCGATAGTACTTTTCAGAATTGTCCCAGTGACATGATTTGATCCATGTACAAAACTTGAAACATTTACATTTTTAGACGAAGGATCGACTTCTACACTAATTGACGATGACGTAGCGAAGTTTATGAGTTTGGAGGGACCGAATAACAACCATTGTCTTCAGTGGACTAGTAACGTTAAACGGGTGGAAGAACATTCAAAAACCGTCTCATTGGAAATATCCGGTGTACAAGAATCTTCAAGAAGGTATCGTGTAAGTGGTGTACGTACAACTGGACCTTCCAACGCAAATTTGGGCCGAAAATTTTCCACAAATGTATAAGCATCTCGAAGGCCTTCCTATTGTACAGTACGTTGATGCTAAGCCAACAATTCTAATCGGCTTAGATAACTACAAACTAGGCTTTCCAATCGAAACTAAAATCTCCGAAATGTCATATCGTAACTATTCGCTACTAAAAATTGGTCAAACTTCCAAATTTTATAGAAATTGCTGATCCTTTTTGGTGAAAAATTTCAGCTATGTCACCACAAATTGTCACATCTCTTCAACGGAATCGATTCAGGATCGATGGTAATGACATGAGCTGGTCGGACCTCTTTAAGTAGTAAAGAATTTAGTGAAACTTCTTTAACCTGCGCAGCAGCATCCCAAACAATACGGATTTTCTTTGGCTTATTTTGATTTTGTACCGTAAATATCGGTAGGTACTAAACCTTCGAGTCAGTTGCGATTTCGGTTGCATCCAGCTTATAGATACTTGCGAATATAGTAGGCAATTTGTGTGTTTAAGGTCTGTCGCAGCTCAGGGCATTTCAGCATCTTTTTTTGAAAGCACTGAAATCTTCGAAATGCCATATCGTAACTATTCGGTACTAAAAATTGGCCAAACTTACAAATTAGTCCAGTCTCATAACGACCCTTAACCCGTTTGGTAGTAGTTTCCATTATTAAACGGCTGGTTAGAATTGATTACAATGACCGAGCGAAAAACAGGTGAAAATGACTTGCGCTGTCATCAAGACTGTTTTCTTTCGAATATGAAATACTAAGTCGTCATCCTCCCGTAGTTGGCGCAATGATAATTCTCTTTTAAAACCCGATGTCTATGTGATGAAGGTAATGACGTTTGGGGCAACTTGCTCCCCTGCATCTGCTCAGTACATAAAAACTTAAACGCGGATACATACATTTCAACACATTCCCGTGCCGTGCAAGCTATACAAGAAAATCATTATGCCGACGACTGACTGGACAGCACTGATACTCAGCTAGAAATGATAGAATTAGTTAAAACTGTAAAATCTATTCACGTCGCAGGAGGATTTCATATACGGAGTTGGCTGTCAAATTCGACCTCGGTCTTAAAAGTAATAGGGGAGGAATCCTTTGAAGAACGCAAGGCTATTTTCGAGGAACAAACGTTTTCAGAAAAGGTTCTTGGCTTATGGTGGAACCCACGTGGTGATTATTTTTCGTTTGTGCTTAACACTTCTAGAATCGGTACTGATATTTTGACTGGAATACGGAAGCCAACAAAACGGGAAGTTCTTCCCACCCTGATGACAATTTATGATCCACTAGGGTCTATTTCTTATTTTCTCGTATACGCAAAAATCTTGCTACAACAAATCTGGCGATCGGGGATTGGTTGGGATGATGAAATAACTAACGAACAATACGAAATGTGGTTGGCGTGGGTTAAAGTAATGTTCTCAATTAACCAATTACAAATTCCACGATGTTACTCTCTGATAAGTGAACCACGGTGCATAGAACTCCACGTTTTGTTGATTCCAGCGAGAATGCGTATGCCTGTGTAGCTTACTTTCGTATATGCTCTGCACAACAAACTGATGTTGCCTTAATTGGGTCGGAAAATAAAGTCGCACCTCAAAGGTCACACTCTATTCCCAGAGTTAAGCTCCAAGCTGCACTTGTAGGATGTAGATTTGCACAATCTGTTGGAAAGGCGCATTCACGTAAAATTAGTCGGCGAATTTTCTGGACAGACTCTGCAAATGTACTCTGCTGGATACGATCGGATGTCCGACGATATAAGCAGCTTGTAGCACTAAGAATAGGAGAAATGTTAGAAAATCTAACGTAGATGAATGAAAATGGATACCCATCCAATTAAACGTTGCAGACGACGCGACCAAAAGGCGAACTCCACCCAGAAACGACAGAAACCACCGTTGGTTCAGCGGACGTACATTTCTAAAAGAAAGTGAATCTAATTGGACTGAGTATAACAAAAATCGACCCCCAGAAATAGAGCTTCGCATTGCACAATACGTGGCCCAAACTTTCTGGAAGAGATGGGTGAGAGAGTACCTGCCTATCCTTACGAGACAATCCAAATGGCATCTTCCTGCTAAACCGATTCAAATTGGAGATATCGTTATAATCTGCGATGACAACAGCTGTAGAAATATATGGCCAAAAGGTGGGGTTATCGACGTAACCCGGAGCAAGGATGGACGGGTTCGCAGCGCTGTAGTCCAAACCCAGTCTGGAGCAAAATATACTCGCCCGTCCGTTAAGTGTATTTTCCATGAAGCTTGTTCCGCATAACGTCATTCTTAATGAAACATGCATATATCCATACACGCTAGAAACTAAATCAGTCAGCAATTACGTTTCGCTCGCTGAACGTACGCTATTGAAGGCGACGACAGTACTATCCGTAAGGTCATGATCACCGTTTTGGGGTTTTTGCGGTATTTTAAACAGATTTTTTACATGTAGTTGCGTCTAAGACGCATCCTAATGCGACTGAAGATACAGTACAGCATCAAAAACACAAAGTCAGAACAACTTTAGTTTAGCTTTACGCCACCCAAGCAAATTAAAATGTAAGGTTAGTTTGTATTATATTTTTACTCTTTTTTGGGTTTAAAATCCGTTCTATTGCACCTTAAAGTTTAAAAGTATCAGAAACAAAAAGTTGTGCACACTTGAATTAAAATATTTTTAGAGCTTTTTTCTTTATTTTGCTGCTTCCTTATTTGCCCGCGTACTTTAAAAATTCAATTATTTATTATTAAACACAAAAAGCTAATAACAATTCTTTTTGATCGGTGTCAACTCTACTTTAATCTACGAGGATTATTTTTTAAGTAAGGCCCGTTTGTGAATAAGAATGAGAATGATGAACGATCGTCGCAGTGCTCATGCACGTCTGCTACTAGCATCCTTTGCTCACGTTAAGGCGTCATTTGCAGTCGTATCGTCTGTCTGTGTGTTGAACTGTAGAAGTTTATAATATTTAGGAAAATTCAGGTGTCGAAATGCAGTGAGATACGATCTGTAATTCGATTCTTGAGTGCAAGAAACTTTACAGCAGCGGAAATTCACGGTCAGATTTGTGATGCCATGAGTGACAGTGACGTTCGAAAGTTGGTGGGAATGTTCAAAGACGGACGGGTTAGTGCGGATGATGAGCCACGTCCTGACTGACCACTGATTTCTGAAGATTTGGTTCCTGTTGGCTAACAAAATTCAATTGATTTTTTTGTAGATTTGAAGATCAGTTTTATACATCATTGTTACGGAAAATTGTGTATTCGGTGAGTCTCCAGACTGCTTTCTGACTATAAACAAAAAGATTTCGCTGTGCTTAATCGTTTTTGAATGGATACAATCAGGAAGGAGATGAATTTCTTGATCACATGGTTGCAGGAGATGAGACTTGGGTGTCTCACACGACTCCTGAGTCTGAGCAACAGTCATTGGGATGACGTTACACATCGTCGCCATCCACAGTGAAAGTCAAATGTACAGTTTCAGCACGAAAGATCATGGCGACTGTCTTTTGTGACAGGAAAGGGATTTTATTAATGGATTATGCCGATGGACACAACAATCAATTCTGATGCGTATTATGCGACCGTGAGAAAACTTCGTCGTGCCATACAAAACAAGCGACGTGATCTTCTATCTTCCAGTGTGATATTACTCCATGGCATGCAAGGCTACATGTTTCTGTACAAGCACTAGGTCTAATCCTATCTTTTAGACGCCGAATCATTCACCTTACAGTCCAGACCTTGCATGCAATCATTTTCACTTGTTTCGGTACTTTAGGAGTTTTTTGGTGGTCTACAATTAAATGACGACGAAGAAGTCATGTATTGGGCTTTTTCATAGACTGCAGATTTATTTGACGTCGGATTTAAATAAACTTGTTGAGCTCTATGACACTTGTTTGAACCAAATATGGAAATTATGTAGAAAAGTAGATAAAAATATATTATCATGATATTTACAGTATTTATTTCTTTTTCAAAAACGGACTTTATTTGAAAAATAACACTAATTGAAATGATTTTTAAAATTTTTTGCTTTTTTATTGAACCCAAATTGTTGCGTCCTAATTTGCCAGGAAATCTAATCATCAGCATTAATAAGAAATCTAACAAACAATGTAATTTCTTGGTGCCAACCCGACGCTTAGTCAGCACCAAGCACATTAGCATACTAAATTATTTTAACTTTTTACATTTTTCCCCAAAACGTCTTAATTTACTTTAAGTCTCAAATCACGAGTGTTCTAAACAAAAAAAAAATTAATCATTTTAATTCACTTGGTTTCAAATAAACTCTACTGATACCACCAGGCGTAGTGAGATACTGTTTTTTCCTTTGCTTTTTCGTTGCGAATGTGACTTATCGTTGCTCTAATCTTAGTGCTTCGTATTTCTGGGCATTCGAATGTTTTATTTAAGTTTCGGTTGAACTTTAATTGGTTTTAACTAAGTGCAGCTGAAGCTGCAACACGCTTGAAAAATGTTAGGCGAGCATTTTTCACGAAAATACGCTATCGTTCGGACAGGAGGTAATATGTAGATCCTGCGCGCGCGCGTATGTGTGTGTTTATGCGTGCGTGCGTTATGCAGGTGTGTGTGTGGCGTGAGCGTGTGCTTGCGTGCGTGCGTGCAGGTGCGTATGTGTGTGTGTGCGCGCGTTTGCGTTTGTGTGTGCGCGCGTGCGTGTGTGCTTGTGTGTGTGTGTTATCGCGCATGTTAAAGATTTCTACCTTGCTCGGAACAGCAAGGGTTGGGACAAAATTCAAAATTTTCAGGTAAAAAGCTCACTTTCTGACCACTATAGTATGTTCGGGTAGATCTTTGAAAAAATCAAATGTAGTGAAGTAGCAATTGCAGCAGTTGTGGTCCATAAGTTCTCAACGCTCTTAGATGAACCGCTTCGTATACTGCAAACGAATGTACGGGATGCCATCAGACGTTTTTGAGAATCTGGTTCCTACACCGCTAGACAACAAATCAGAGCAAGAGTCGGTACACCTCGGCTAGAGACAGTTTAATTGTCGACAATTTCTAGAAGAATCGCTTGTCTCGAATGCGGTTTTTTTGTAGTGACGGATGTCATCATAAGCGAAAGTTTAGCAGGAATATACCTAGGTTTAGTCTAACCGGTGCGTACTTAGAAACATCCTCCACAACTTAGAATGTAGTTTCCGTTTAAAAGATCATATAAACGCCAGCGTAAATATACATTCAACAGGAAAAAGCTCCCTTCATGCACAATAGGGAATTTGACGATGGCATGCTATCCTCTTACCTTTGAAAGTACATGGAAAAGATGCTGCGAGAAGATTTTGCTCCGTTTTAACTGTTCTGTTAATTCACGCAATCTATAAGCTCGTGAGATCTCTGGGTCTTTCAATAGCTAAGGAGAAGTTAATATTCAAATACTACCGTAGTCGGCATGCGCCTCTGCTCTTAACAACCCTGTCGCATACAACTAGAGGAACGTAAAAACAGATTCGAGCACGGATATCAGCTGTCACAGCATCAAAGATCTTAAAACTGCTCGTTAGGTAAGCTAAAGACGTCTTCCAATCAGACATTTGAAATCTATTTAATGAACAAGAAAGTATCATAGCTAAAGTGGACTAAAACGCTATTTTTCGATTAACTAAAAAATGCAAATTGTTTAAGAATTACAAAAACTCTTTTACTTGAATACAAACAATTTAACAATATCATTTGTTTGCATTCGTTCATATGTTCTTATAAACTATTATTTAATACAATTTTTTTATTGTTGACCAAGTCCTAGACAATTAAAATTGGAATGGATTTTTTATTTGTACCAACGGCGAGTTTTAAGAACCCCGGGAAATGCCCGCTGCAAGCATTTTTTTCTTCATTTCTCTAACATATCTTAGATCTGCTCACTAGCAATCTATAGCAGATCTTCTATTTCCTACAATTCGATTTTTAATTAAATTATTCTACATCTACGTGTTAGCAAAAATCCTACAACCTAATGTAATTACTTCTACTTCCTACATTATATCTTTTTCGAAATCCCGTATTCCGTTGTATTTATTTTTCATTCTTCTCCCTCCGCCCATTTATTCTTCATCCATTCATTCTCCTCGTTCAAAACTAGTTGAGTAATACTATATTTCAAAATTAAGTCTGCTATTCTTAACTTCAATTCAAAATTTGCTCTTTTTTATTCTCCATAATCTATTGAATCCTTTCTTTTATTTTATCTAACTAATTCTTCTTTTAGTTTGTTTAAAATTATTCCTGTTTCTGTTACTTTCTTTTATTCTGTCTATCAGAAAATTACCAGTGATATTTCCTACTTTACTTGTTTGCTTTTTGTTTTTATTATTGTCCTAATCCAGTTTATGCTTTCTGTTTATAATTTACTTTTATTTTACACAGCTATTTCTTATACTAGCCTATTCTTGCATGTTCCTAGTCATCGCATCCTGTAACCAGGTGTTTAGGAATTTGGTCATAACTAGGGCTAGTTGCGGCGCTAGTATCCATCAGGTCCTGACGCCTTTTTAATTTTCAACTTATAAATTGCCTCCATGGTTTCTTTTTCGGTAAACATCTCAATCTCGTTGTCTGATAGTATCTTTGTACCATATTGTTCCTTTTGTTTATTTGTGCTTTCGTTTCATTGTCCCTTTCGTCATCAGGTAGTAGATGTCTTAATAATGCCTTGGCAGTTGTGTTCGTCTTTGGTTTCATCATTTTCTACCGTTTTTGTCGTACTAAAAGTGGGGGGTGGTCGTATCTTTCCTCTCATTAGCTTGTAAGGAAAACCCAGCTATCTTTTTGCAGACTTTTTCTACAAATCTATTCCAGCTTTGTTTTCTCAGGTTGTTTATTGTTTCTTTATACGTTATTTTAATTCTCCTGTATCTTTCTAAATTATATTCCCGCTCTTGTGGGGTAATTGATCGTTGATATTCTCGTCTGTCTTTTCGCTCTTGCTCTTAGATTATTCAGCGCATCATTCCATACGATCCCTTTATTCCTAGAGGTTTCTTTTGTTTTTGGTATGTATTTATTCTGCAATTGTCCTAAACTTTTTGTTACTTCTATTGCATATTCGTTCACATCATCATCTTCCGAGATTAAGTTTAGCGGTTCATATGTTTCTATAGTTTTTTGCCAATTAGCCTTTGCAAGATTATAATGTATTTCGTATTTTTCATCTTGTTTTTGTCCTTTTTCTATATTTAATTCAAATGTTATTAAGTTGTGGTCACTTTGAGTTAGGCATTCATGGACCATCCAATTGAATACATACTTATGACCTTTGGTGTTTGATATTGTAACATCAATATTTGATGTGGCTCCGGCTCGTCCTATATACGTATCCGGATACCCTTGTACATTTTCGACCTGTAAGCCATGTTGTTCGAGCGTAGTTTCTAGTGCTTCGCCTCTTATATCAAGCTGCCTGCTGTGCCAGATCGGTGATTTAGCATTTACATCGGCAGATACTATTAGATTGTACTGTTCGTACCCTCGTGCTATTTCTTCTAATTGTCTCAGCGAACTGAAAGTACATAGATACCATTATCCAATTTAGGCTTGATGTTGATGCATTTAAAGTTATACAATGGCTATTGCTGAGGTTATTTAGACAGGTTACTGTATATTTCCTGTTTAATACAATTGCTGCCGCCATTGGTTTATATCCTACGCAGATAATGCGTACATTGATTGGCATTCCATCACCCTACCCTTAAAAGTAAGAGATTCTTGTATCAACAGAACATCTATTTCTTGTTCTTCAGCAATTTTAATGAGCTCTGCCGTTACTATTTTGTTGTTGTTCATGTTTATTTGTCCAACTTTTAATTTTGTGTTACGTTGCTCAAGGATTGCTGTAAGTTTTATATCATTAGGTCCCTGGTCCATAATCGGTTTTTTCGATGAGGCATTATTCTATATGTTGGACAGTCTTTTTGGTCTTTAGTGCATTTTTTGGCTCTTTTCGAGCATGGCACGCAAATTGCTGTCAACATTTGCTTGGGGCATGTTTCTTTTTGTGTGGATTTTGGGGGGGTTTCCTCTCCACAATGACCACATATGTCATTTGTTCGTTGGCAGTGTTTAGAGATATGCCCTAGGTTCTGGCACTTCATACACATGGGCACTACTAGATAATCTTTTACAGTTATTGACCTATAATTAATATATATCTTTGTTTTTGCTAATAGTATTTTTCTTAATTCGGCGCTCACCTCTGCTACGTGATGCTGCGTTGCCTTTGCTCTTGGACCTGTTTTAAAGCGTATTTTAAATCCTTGTTTGAATTCATCTTTACTTATACGATCGTACAGATTTTGCTCATAAATTGCTTCTTCTATTTAACTTCTATTGTAGCACTAGGTATGTCGTACAATATACCAAAGGTCTCTTTTTTCGTGGCTTTTCGCAATTGGCTATTTCTGATAGTTGTTCATTTTTATGCAATTTTTCGGCGCCAGCTTCATTGTCAGTCTCCACAATTAATAATTTTCCAGAGGTTCCTATACTTTTGATTTTGATTCTATCCTTCCTTGGATTTATGATATTTACAAAATTATTTTGTAAAGTCTTTACGTCTTTTCTTTCTTCGACGTCATGAAGACTGTCGTAGTACTAGGTTTGGACGCTCTGATTTTATTTGGAATCGTAGACAGTATATGTGCATATGATAAAGGTGTTGTTTGCGTGTTATTTATGGTTTCTTTGTCCATTCTTTTTTTCAAGATTTGCTTGGAGTTCTGTATTCTGTAGTTCAGAGCAATTTCAGTTCGCCAATGAGCTGGGCTTGGTTTAGCGCCCACCTCATTAGCTTATCTTTCAGTGTTCCCATAAGGTCTTTGATATTCTATTGCTTTTGTCTAGGTCTTTATCGATAAAGCCAACCAGATCCTTGTAACTCTTATTTGTGTTATCTATTAAGTCAACTTCAGTTGTGCTTATATTCTCATCAGTTTCATTAGCCCTCTGTCTCTTTTTCTTCAGTTTAGGTTGTACTGGAACGTGGGTCAGTTTCTACTTCCATCTTTGATTTTTCATCACCTGATTCACTCACCGAGTCTTCCGAGGAAAACTGCGAGTTGCGATCTTTATTCATGTTTGTAATCACTTCTCTCCACTTAGTCACTTATACACTATATGAGTCCTATCACTTTTATCACCACTAGTCCGTGAGTTTACAGCTGCAAGCAATCGTATAATTTTCCCAGTCATGTGCGCTGATTTCTTCTCGTGAAGACCAATATCAGGACGATGTACCTACGTTGCGCAATGCGCCCGTGGTATCGCTTTGCTACTATGCGTATGCACAGTACCAGTACTCTTTTGCGCACCCTCATTTGTTGATGAAGAGAATGTAGACGTTGTGTAAGATCGAATTTCGGAGTTTGTGCTAACGGATCCGTTCGCGGGCACGGTAGACACTGTGAAATATCCTATTACTGGATGCTTGACGGTGTTGAGGTTGTTACACTACGTCGCACACGTCTTCGATTTCGAATTAATAGGAATGAAATCTTCGGTTCGGGCCATTTTGTCATAAGACGCAGTTTATTTTTCGGTCGCTTGTCTTTGTTGCCCGTTTCAAAGGTCCTTTGCAATTAGTGCACTTCTGGCATCTCAATTTTCCAAGTAGTGTGCGAGCTCGCATTGTCTTGGTCGTTTTGGGTTGGTTTTTCGAAACTCCACAATGACTTGCGGCAAACAAATGGTTATATACCACTCGGTAGTAACAGTGCTTTGATCTTGTAGAGGAATTGTTACTACATGACCTGTTTTCGAGACAAATGTTGCGACCATCTTTTTGGAGACACCTAGAGAACGGATGACTTTTGTCGACTTTTCTTCACACCCAAATAGACGACTGGCGTTTATTTTCTAGCTCATATGAGTAAATCCAAGATTTATCACCTCTCACGATGTACACGGTTTTAGAGTTTCCTGCGTTGAAGCGGTCTAGCTCCTTTCTCTTCTTCGGTCAACAGATGCGGTATTCAAGGGTATACTAATTTTGTTATATACAATTCTTCATGCAAAACTTTTTGGATTGAAGTCATTGAAATCGCCAATAGTTCAATCTATAACTATATTACAGCTTGCATTAAATCCGGTAAAAGGTTTTTTTTTTGATGATTGTTTGGCGGGGTGCGGGTGCGGTGTAATTAAATTTACGACTTCGAAAGCCCTGGGGGAGGACTTTTGGTAGGCAAAAATCCTCGATATTTTTGCATTCTTTCAGTTTTTTGCCTATAGCTCCTAAACGACCCTCCTTACAGAAAATTTTATGCTTATCAAAATACAATGATCAAAATTGATTTATATGAAGTGTGGTTCATATTCTGCAGAACTTTGAAATTAGATGACATTTTGCAAAAAATCTTAAAATGCAGGTTTTTGCTAATTTCGACACATTTGTAATCGTTTATGGTGTAAATATATTTCTTCTACGACTATTGTGGAATGAGGTGTGCTCTTGATAGAGAAATCTAATACATTCTATACTGGTTTTTATTTCGCACTCGTTGCCATGCAAGTTACCAAGCAACCAATACGGGAATGTTCAATTTGCGCGGTTGCGCTTATTCCTATTACTCAAATAAACCTTGCATCTTATTTGCAATGACGACGGAGTTTCTAAAGGTACCTTGGAATCCCTTAAAGAAAGAGGACCTACGTCAAAACTGTGGGTTCAGTTCTTCAAAATGGTAACCCTTGTGAAGCAGTTTATTGAAACAGAGAGGGTGGGTGATTGGTATCTCCACTTGGTCATAACTAAAAAAAAAATTTTTTCACGCAGCAGGGCACTTACGATATTCCAAAAGTGGCCATTTTATGTTTAAAATATGATGACTCTGGAACAGAAGATGGACCCTGTTTCATTCTACTTATTCACCAGATGAGGGTACCATAAGACCAAGTGAAAAGTTTTGGAGTGGTATTTGGTCTGATATGACCATTGAGCAGACCTTGATGAGGCTTAACTAAGTTAAAGGTGGCCTTTCTAGTGGAAGGGACTTCAGTGGTAGTGTTCTTGCCTGGTGGACACAAGGGAACATCCATATGCAGTACGTTTGTAATGTCTTGAAAACCTACTGCCAAGTGACTGCAGTTTCATCTAAGCAGCACGTTGACGCAAGGCTCTTCAGAGTGGCTCGAGATAAGGCGGGCTCGCGCAAACTGAAGGCGTGGTTTGTTTAGCACCCACCATTTGCAATGACTGATGTAATAATGTCGATCAGCAATGGAGTTATAGGTGGAGAACAGGCGAATTGTCAACTAGCCCAAAAAATAAGCAAGGTTTGTATGGTAAAAGTAATAGGTCAAAACTTCGACGGCCTACATTCTAAACGAAATAAAGTAATTACACTTACTGATGTCACAAACACGTGGGATCCTACGTGGCTACTACTGTGGATCCAACAACATTGTTTCATTGAATCTGTATAACAAAACAGACTGACTACGATCTAAGGTAGTACTTCACCTATGAACTTTCGCCTTACATCTTGTCTTTATTCAGTGAAGCGAGATTACGCAAAGGAAACAAATTTTTGCTGTACAATGCTTTCAAGCATCGTTGCTGAAATTGTGGATGGAGGATTTGTTCTTTACAAAATTGTGTGGAAAATGAGTGAATCAATTGGTTCTATCTGCAACAAGTACGTCAGCTATGTCAGGAGGCAATACGGATCATCAGTAATTGTCGTGTTCGATGGCTACCCAAGTGATGTGAATCACCGTGGTACTAAAAGCTCAGAACGGGTTCGTCGTTCCAAAATAAAGACTCTATCTAGTTCAATGAGAAAACAATCTCTGCAATTTCCCAAAAAGTTCTTGGGGATTGAAAATAATAAGAGCCACCACATATAAATTTTGAAAACACGTTTAGAAGAAGACTATAAAAGTGTTGGAGGCAGCAGAGGACGCGAATGTACTTATTGTCAATACAGCTTTGTCACAGTCGGCCAATTTTGATAGCATTGTCATAGTAAGTGAGGAGGTTGACGTGCTTGTTGTGCTGACCGGGCTTTCTAATTCAAACAAAAGCAATGTATACCTTCTTAAAACAGAAAGGAGTGGCAAAGCTGATACATACTTCTCGACTTTATCGTATCAGTATGATCCTGGCTACATTCTATTTGCTCATGCTTTGTCTGGTTGCGGCACAGCGTCATCTCCTTTTGAACATGGAAAACAAAAGTATATGCTCTCCTTGAAAAAAACGCTGCCTTGAAGGAAATACGTTTCTGTCTTTTACAAGGCATTTGCGCCAACAACCCAAATTAGCAGAGCCGTATAGAAAATTTTCATTGCACTAAAGCGGTCACAATTCAGTCAATAAATGAGCAGAGATACCACATCTTTGTCAAAATGTCCACCAAGGCAAAGTTCAACTTGTCAAGATAACCACCAATACTCGATGCAGCCGTTCCTACAAGTTCAGTGCTGGCTTGGACCCACTGCAATGGCGGTGGAAACGAGATAGCGTTTGTCTCCTCACTCTCGTTCCAAGGAAAAAAGAACCGGTATCCCATCCATTGCTGCAACTGGTATTTTGTAGCTGCAAAAAAGGTGCACCGGTACGTTCATCTTTAGAAAATTTGGCCTGCATTTCACAACGATCTGCAGAAATTGCCCGGGCACTTCATCCTACAACGAATCATCTATAAAGATAGGATAGGAAGCTGCGGAGATGTTACCGCGAGGCGGAAGACGTTCTATCTATCTAATTTAATTTGTTAAGTATAGAATTATCTGTAGGGGGTCATTTAGGAGGTATAAGTAAAAAAACTAAAAAAGTTTAAAAATGTCGATGTGTTTCGCCTACCAAAAGTTCTCCCGAGGGCTTTCGAGGTCACAAACTTAAGGACCCCCCCACGCACCAAACAATCCTCAAAAGAAAAATCTTTTACCAGATTTAATGTAAGCTGAAAACCTCTGACACTATTAATATACCGAACTACAATGATGCCTCAATTTCGCAATATGTTTATCATGTCGATCTTCGTTGATGAGCTTGCGCACAGCATAGATGCTTTCCTAAGTGACTGCCGTTTTTGGTGCACCTGCTCTTGGATCGTCACTAAGACTAATCTCTAAACCTTTGAATTCTCCATATCAATGAGAAATTGTTGACCGATGTGTTTCATTGGCGAAAACAGAAACCAACTCTATGACGCATTCTTTTTGAGATAATTGTCTTGGAAAATCATATTTTTCGATTAACTTGTTAACTTTGACAGTTCGTTGTGGCTACAACACCAGCCGTATCGCACTTAAACTTTGGATTTAGGTTGGCTAAAGATTGAGGTTAATTTTTAGTACTGACATTTGATTTGTGGCACCATCTATGTCCCAGTATGCACAACATAAAAGACATTTCTCATATTTGGTTAGTATATTTCCACATTTGTTATCTATTATGTAGTGGAAAATTCTAACACGACCGTCATGAAGAATTAATAAAGCGTTTATTGCATCTCGGAGAAAGAATTCTTAGTGCCGTTATCGCAATTTAATACAACCTCCAGTCGTTTTGTAAAAAGGCATTTATTTTGTATATTGTTTATTTTTTCTATTCTGCAATATTGGCTAATAGTAGAATTCCGTAGGATTATGAAAAATTACTGAAGTCTCAGAAAAAATCAATGTAATACGATTTGCTTTGTGCTGTTCTTCGTATAGAATCTCATAGAGTCGAGTTTTATTAGAACAGCAACATTCTGTTTTAAAAAACTTGGTGATTACTTGATATATTGCTTGTATTATTTCATGCCCTAGTAGAATAACATATAGATCCTGGGGGGTGTTTAGAAAAATTGACATAGTAATTTCTAAGCTCGAGAAAAATTTGAATGTGCATAGCGTGAATGTATGTATTGTAACGAAAACTGTGTTTGCAATAATTACAGTTCTTTGTTTTCAAACTGATTATACAAATATTTTCAACAACTTTTAGTTATAATGGAATATGCTAAAAGCTCTCCCAACAATTTATTTTCAGCTACTCGCCAACAATACAAACTTTATCGTCTTAGTACTACGATGCTATCTTCTAAATTAGTCGTAACGAAGCACTACGATGAACTATACAGTAATTTATATCGCATATCTATAGTCATTTATATCACATCTTTCAAAGCTTTAAACTAGAACATATCGTAATCAAAGCTTCAATCAGAACCGATTTACTAATTCTCATCACGGTAAATTTTATATATATATATTTACATATATATATATATATATATATATATATTGATGCGATAAAGAGGCCACGAGAGTTCAGACAATTCCAAATTCTATATATAATACCCATCCAAATAGACGAAAAGCGAAAAATTGAAATTTCCGAATATTTATAGTTTCACCCTGTATGAAAATATGCGCAGTTCTTTGCTATTAAAAACCATCCTTTATTAATTATGTGATTAAATTTCCGTTTATACATTAGTGACGGACTGTGAAAAGACGGATATAAAACTTTAAATCTTGTGCAAATTAGTCGTTGAGAGATATCGTAAAAACGAGTTTTTATTACTAATAGATAAAATACAAATCTGCATTTATCAAGGAAACTCATTAGATAAAATACTAAATGAATTTTCTGTGTATAAAATATGCGTAGAACAGTCTTTTTTACAATTGTTAAGAATAAAAATCTTATTGCATTTGCAAAGTATAAACAAGCCCAGTCTTTCAGCCATATGCATCAATAATTCTATACTTAGTAAAAAGAGAGCCTTTATTTTATTACCGTTAAGATATAGATCCATTCATTTTCATTTATTGTAAAAATACACCTTTCATGCATAAAATATTCGCTTTATTTATCGTAAAAACCAATTATTTTTTGCAATTATTACGATGCAAATCTTTTCGCATTTGCAAAACCGTTAAGAAAGTAATTAGAGCTTTAATTATTTATGTAATTATACTGATATCTGTACTTTATTAGTATCCAAATCAACCATAAAGAAAACAATCGCGAGAATTAATTATTTTTCCGCGTATGTATAATAAAATATTCATTTTAAGAGTTTTAAATAAAGTATAAATTGTAGAATTGTCGTGATTAATAAAGACAATTTCGTCATCAAATACTAAGAAATATTGTATAAACCAATTATGAATAAAACGCCGGTTCGAAGAACTCGCGAGAACATTAAAATGCGATAAAAATCAATAAGAAGGAATGCCGATCGTTAACTTCGTTTATTAGACAGGGATAAACGGCACGTTTTACTGCATACATAAATCATAGTTGACACTAATTGGATTGCTAAAACTGTGACTTACGCGGTAATATTACATCACGTAGGTGACTAAGATTCGAATTAAATCGCGAAAACTTTGGAACACGACGTAGTTAGATAGTTTTGTATATAAGCGGAAGTAATCCACATTTATGAATTCATTTCAATGTACCAGATTGACCATGTAAAATTCAAGTACTAATTCGTGATTGTATGCTGTAAATTAGTTTACAACAGTAGTTTCAAACATAAAAATTATCAAATGCAATTATTTGTTAAAGCATCATTGGTTTTGTAAAAATACTATGAAGATTGAACATTCTTCGATACAAGAGCTACTCTAAAAATAGAAGATGCACTTTTTGATAGATTTTAAAATAATATGGATAATCTTGTACACTAAGATTTTAACGTCAATGCATAATGGAATCAGGAGGTGTTTAATATCATTGATTATGTTGGAGATGAGAATATGATAAGCGCTCTTTGATAATAGCCATAAGTATAAAATTTCGGATATTTGAATATTTTGAATTTAAAGTAGAGTAAGTTCTCATTTTATTCCTTTGTAAGGATAATTTACAGCAAATCTTGAGTCGAAGTTTAAGGTATTTTGACTTTTTCTAAATAGATTATCTATCAAGGATTATTGGCCAATTATCCTTAGGAGCATGGTAATAAAGGATGGGTAAATTATCCAGCTTATTAATTAAAAATGATTGTGTATCTGTTACAAAGATTATGTAAGAATTTTGTATGACCCGTAACTGTGAATTGTTTTATAAATTGTTTTGTATGAAAGAAACATGTTTTTGAATGTATAGATGTTTTCTTGAGATTGTTGTCTTTTATTTCATTTTGTGGTATACCTTCCGTTGAGCTAGCCAGGCTAAGAAAAGGAAAGAAAGGAAAGATAATAAATTCAGATTTTTCATTGCTGTCCTAAGTCACAGTATAATTTGGGTAATACCCCAAGCACCAGGTGTGTCACAACACTGTTTTAACGGCGCTCTAATGTGAGGCCGTTGTCACTGCACTCTTTTAGAGGCTCTCACTCAAAAGAGATGGTGGCACAACACTTTTTTAGTGGCGCTCCAACTCGAGGCCCTTATCTCAGCAATATATATATATATATATATATATATATATATTGACGTGATAAAGAGGTCACCTGAGGTTATGGGAACCCAAATCCTATAAATAGAGCTCGTCCAAATAGAAGGTAACGGAAGAAAATTGAAATTTCCTAATATTTATTGTTTTACCCTGTATAAAAACAAGCCCCGTGTGTAAATAAAATCAACTATTAAGAAAACAAAACGAAGTATATTTTTCTGTGTGTGTAATAAAACTGTACTTAATGAAAAACCGAAGCTTTTCATAGCATTAGAATAACTTAGTGTGTTTTAATGAAATGAATGGCTTAATCATTCGTTTCATTAAAACACACTTCTCGTGTATTTAAAAGCCCCAATTTTAAATCAATGATACAGCCGTGTGTACAAATAAAATTCTTCTATACTTAGTAAGAAAATGAGTGTCAATCTTTTAAATATGTAAACTTTTTACCTTATATAAACTATTAATTATTTTTCCGTGTGTTTTTTAATACATGATAAACATTAATCCAGAACATTAATGAATTTTCGAATACGTCATCTTTGCTGTGAAATGTTTTTAAACGTCATTAAATCAATAAACACCCTATTCGGAGCACTCGCTAAATCATAAAAATATCGTAAAATCGATTTTATAGCTTTCGTTTTACTATTAGAATCCGATGAGACATTAACTTCGTGCGTTGGACCAAGATAAACAACGCTTGTGATGCTCGTAAACCAAATCGGCCGCTGCGGTTTGACACTAATTGGGTCATTATAACCGTGGAATTCTAGGAAATATTACATCACGTAGGGGAAAAAGGTTTGAATTGAATTGTGTAAAATCTAGAATCATGATGTAGTTAGATAATTTTAATATAAAAACCGAAGCTTTATTAGAGGTATTCATTAATTAATTCGCGTCAACAAGCAATATGTAAGTTTCAATTTACGAGAACGACGATGTAAAAATTCATTTATTCGCGATTTGTAACCAAGCAATATGTATAAAATTGATATTTTTATAATTAAGTAAATAGGTACTTGTTAGGAATAATTTTATGTTTGAAAATTATGCTGTAAACTGTTCTATATTTTTCTGTATGAAAGAAAATTGTTTCTGAATGTATATATGCGTAGATATTGTTCACTTACCGTACTTTCTAACTTTGCCTGACTAGCTCAACGGAATTGACGGAGTTTTCAAAATGAAATAAAACCCAGCAATATCACAAAGCATTTATACAGTATGAAATATTTTCTCTCATACAAAAGCATTTACAACGTCGTTTCTTTCAAACATAAAATAATTTCTAACAAGTACTTATTATAAAAAAATTGTTCCTTACCTTATTTTACTTTTACAAAACTAAATTTCCTTTTTTTTATAGATGGTTTACCTGGTTATGTTTATTGCCACTCTTGCAATGTTTGTTTGGCCAAAAAATCATTGACAGATAATCTATTAAAAGGTAGAGTGTTTCGAACTCCGATCACAAATTTTCCTGGTAAAAATCCCTTGCAAAAAAATTATTATATTATTAACACTTATTTGGCATGTCGCTAGATTCTTCGCTTTCTCTATATAGTGACCCGGGGACTAATTGTGTCATTTAAGTTGTGATCTTAAAACCGCTTATAGTGAGTTGAAGATCTGTTACTCTATGTAATTATTCTTCTCGAAAATTCTGTAAATGTGGTGGGCGGAATGTTCCGCTTAGATAGCCCTTAAATATTTTTAGTGGTAAATTTATAGCTTGTTTGTAACATTAAACTCGCAAAGATATCTGAAGTTGTAGATCTCCATGAATTGAGCGCTAATTTTATGCAGTGATTAAGTAACTTTCCTATATAACAATCGCAGTCTCCTATCTAGATAAAAGAAACCACTTCTTTGACTAGTTCAGTGTGTAGAACATAAACACTCAAATAGGTATATTAAGCCTTACTAAAAAAATTTAGAATACAAATATTCACAGATAATAATAGTATAAAAAAATTACACTTTGTGCAGTCTAAATCACATAAAAATTACAAAAGATTTTATCAAAGAATGAACTTACGCTTAGCATATACTTACACTGGCCTTCCAGGGTCAAGTACTCTAGCCACCGTAATTAGTTCTTTAAAATATACCTTTTAACCAAGGTGCGTGTAAATTGTTCTTCATTATAAATAATTTCTTAAACGAATTTTTGAATTAATTAAATCTAACGGCTACAAAATTCCAGATAAACAACCTCCCAATGCTTTCAAGCTTTGAACTAACCTCTATCTCAAGGATTGACACGCGAATAAAATTACTCAAAATCCTCACCAGGCTAAATGAAAACCCATTTAGAACAAATTTAATTGCAACAGAACCAAATCAAGTAGGTTAAAGTTAGTATTAGCAGTAATGTTTAAAATAATTAGTGAAGCTACGATTGGATTTATAAATGAACTAATACTTTAAGTAATGATCGAAGAAATAATTACAGCTGTATTTGAAACCCCTAATTGAAAGTCTAAAACAATCCCATTATCAAAATAATTCAAACATTCAGATTTACTAATAATTTTAAAATCAGCGAAGTCATACTATTTGAACAATATTTTTAATTAGAATATATGTATTCGTACTTATTTCGTAGCACTCCATTATTTTAAAATCTTCACTTGTTTCACGGAAAATGCAGTTATCCCTTTCAAAGTAAATTTACTCCTATAAATAGCATTTAATTCATACTATAAAATCATTTGTTTCAGGAAATTATATTCTAAGTCAAATATTAAACTTCTTAAAGGGTACGTAGACCATGGCCAATCAGAAACTTTTTGTTCATAGCAAACGCTTTGATTAATGCTATATTGTCGTCATTATCGTATGTAAATTGCAGTAATTTTAATATTCTAGTAATTTTAGTCGCACCGAATGTCTGTGTATGAAAATAAATTTATTTTAGTACCGCCGTCATCATTGCAAATGTTGGTTTTATACGAAGAATTAACTAGCGCCTACGTGACTCTTTTCTTGTAGTACTTTTATATTAAGAATTTATGCCTCTTCATAATAATTATCAATTGCAATTGCAATTAATTACTAATTGCAGTTAACGCAGTATGCTATGTTTTGCAAGGTCTGCGTCTGAAGAAATCTTGATTATTGTGTGAAAGAATAGTTTAGTTGATACTTTGTCCTATTTTAAACTTTTGCCCTTTTGGAGGGTGCTTCCATAGAATCAGGAAAAATGAATGATGTGCTATCACATCTCCCATAATTGTTTCCAGAAAATCAATTGCAAGTTGTTAATTGTCGTATGTTATTCTTCCTGTGAAAAATAACCTTGAAATTCTTTTTAGAAAAAAATATTTTTTTCAAGAATATATTCAGTTTGATATTTAACCGTATATATTATTTTTGCTCGGCTAGATAACGGAAAAAATTTATTAGAAGGGTGGTAGAAAAATTAGGAAATACAAATTGTAAGTGTAACGAAAACTCTAACTGCAATAAAAACAGTTCTTTATTTTTAAACTGATTATACAAACCGTTATGGCAACTCGTGGTTACAATGGAATTCTTAAAGCTCTTACAACAATTTATTTCCAGATAATCGCTAACAGTACAAGTATTATCTTAAAACTACGATGATGTTTTCTTAATTAATTACTGTCGTAGAACTATAATTAACTATCCAAGCAGTAATTATTAGTTTATATTCATTCACTACAATGATTTTTATCAATCACTTCACTTTCACTTTCAAAGCTTTACATTAAAACAAGCATTATAATCAAAGTTTCCATCACAACTCATATTAAAGTTGCAATTAGAACTGACTTCCCATATTCTTGACGCCAATTTATATACATATTCAAAACTTCTGGACTATTCTAAAACGTACCAGAAATTATGCAACAACATTCTCAAATGTGCCTATTGTAATCCAAATAACAAACGCAAAACTTGTGTACCTGTCAATTAAGTCCATCGTCCGCAGGGGCCTGTCGATCACCTTTTGTTACCAACACCTAGATTACTTTCCAATGTAATTATTCTGGTCAGCGATACCTACGCCGCTACATAAGCATGAAACATTTGAATGTGCTTGAACTGAATGCTTTTTAGTGTTTCAGCAATTTACGAATTTTCTATAGTTGAACATTTTTCTTTGAAAAGCAATCTTTTTAAAAAGTATGTAGTTGGAATATTGCAGTGTTGTTTATCAGCGTCTGTTTTATTGTATAGTGAAAGAATTCAACATTGTGGATATGGAAAATTAATAGAGCTGACCACTACAACTCGAAAGTATATGCCTAGAAAAAATTTTGAGTGGATTTTATTTTGTATTTTTCCTTGTTGGCGTGTTTTAATATGGTTCATCCAGAGTGCTTTGGAAATATTTTAGAGTAGGAGCGTTTTGGTAAAAGAGTTCTTAGTTGGTGTAATTGCCGTTTTATAAAGAGGGAAAATTTAATATGTTGGCCGTGGAAAAGAAATAATTCTTGCAAAAATTCAAATCGTAACCTGTTTTCGTGATTTTTGACCTATTTCAGGGCTGGTCGCTTAGTTCGACAATTTCGAGTCTCCTTAGGTACGTTTTTTTTTTAAATTTAAAACGACGATCATGAAGTATTAATAAATGATTTTTGTATTTTCAAAAATTGTTCTATGTCAAATCTTCAATTTGGTGATTCTGCTGATTTGGTAGATGCCAAATTTAGAGAGTATAGCTTTTGTGTAGAAAAACGGCGTTTTTTTCATGTTTACCATATTTAAAAAATTTGTCTAAAATTTTAATTTTTGGCCCCTTCTAAATTACGATACGAAGCTTAGCGTTTTAATCACAGAAACGGGTTTTCTGTGTTTGTTTTGATTATAGACGTTTAGATATTTAACACTTCCGTATAAGAGATTGTTAGAAATTATCGGATGTTATTTTTAGTGAGGTTCTGATTTCAAAGTTGTATTTAAACTATTTAATTGATTGGATAATAATGCTCTTTGTGTATTCGTTTCTAGCAGTTTTATCTCGACTATCAACATAGAGATTAAGTTTTATGGCTGGCGTTCATATTTTTTGGAGTGGGATTCCAATTATTACAACTTTAATACACGATATTTGGTTAAGCTTATAAAATTGTATGAAACTGTGTATAATTAATGTTTGTAATAAACAGGATAAACGTAATCGCAATAATTAATTTTTATCATGCACAGCCAACTAGCTACACTACTCGGTGATCGTGTTTGATCTGCCTTAAAATCTTGGTAGTTAAATTTATACCAGTAATAAAAATACAAATACATCGTAGGCCTTGAAATTTTTTTAAATAGCTTATTAACTGGAATAAAATAACAAACGTACGTAATTTAATTGGTTCAAGATAAGAGCTTCTGATGCATGCAGGCATCGTTCGTCGTAAACGTCGCCGCCGCCGTCGCCGTTACGTCGACAAACTTCAGAAAGGGTTGCGGAAGGTAAAGGATTGTATCTTGCCCTGCGCGCGTTTACACGCGATGCGCTGTCTCATGTGGGTTAGTAGGTTATCCCCTCTTCGAATAGCTCCACCAGGTGCCCCTCCAACGCTTGCTCAGATAGTGTGTGTGATGTTGTAAGTATGTATGTATGACTTCACAACAGCTCTAACATAGACCTGGTTCATGGGAAAGTAGGTCACCAGTCCCGAGTCACTTTCACTTATTACATGGACTCCTAATCATTGTCAATTGTAGCCCTGTGCTGTTCGCACGCGTGTTTCTACTATAGCACGAAGGAGCTTTCGCTTACGCATCGACTGCTGTAGACGCTAACGTTAATTATTTGTTAGTTTTCGGTTTCGAAGTGGACGTCGTGCTCGTCGTTTTAGTTTCAACTGAAAAGCGCGGTGTTTTGTGTGCGTTGCGTGTGTGCAATTATTTGTGTGTGTGCTTGGATTACGTACCACAATACCTTTTGGATTACTACCCTCCGTAAACGATGTATGTTATGAATGTGCGTGCTGTTGCTAGGGCATCTCAGTGATATAAATTAACGCTGAAAATGCGTTAAAAACATGTTCATAATTATAAAATGTTATTGGAAATGGAGGAGCATTTTACTTTATTATCACTCAACCCTTTTAGTGTAAGCCCTAATGGGTCACCAGTTACCACCGTTGTTACACAAGCATCAAGCCCGATGCCACCCCCATTATACGGCTCACCACCACCTCCTGTTACATCTTACAATAACAACAATAGTAACAACGGCTCACCAGCCACTTCTATTGTTACACAAGCATCAAGCCCGATGCCGCCCCCTTTATACGCTTCACCACCACCTTCTGTAAGATCTTATAACAATAATAATAGCTGCCAACAAAATAATGTAATGCAACAACACCAGCAGCAACATCATTACATGTCTTATAACATGAATAATATGGACACGTATTTATGTTTTCCAGGAGGCGGATCTCAGGCTGTTATGGACATGTCGATGAACCATGGTTACAACTTTCCACAGAATTCCGTTTCGTCGGGTGATCTTCCTGATACAAAATTTGGATTCGAGGAGTTGTGTCCAGTGTGCGGGGATAAAGTGTCCGGTTACCATTACGGATTACTCACGTGCGAATCCTGTAAGGGTTTTTTTAAGCGGACCGTACAGAACAAGAAAGTGTATACATGTGTTGCCGAAAGGAGCTGTCACATCGACAAAACGCAACGGAAGAGGTGTCCCTTTTGTCGTTTCCAAAAGTGTTTAGAAGTCGGCATGAAACTTGAAGGTAAGTCTTAATTTTTATTCCAAGTATTTAAACAAAAAAAATCATGCAACGTTTGTATAGCAAGCGAGCGATTGGCACAACACAACACTCTCACTTTCATAATTTTACCAGTTCACGATTAGGAAATGCAAAAGTTGTAGTGCTAAAATTTACACATTTTTGTAACGTTTTTTTTATTAAGAAAACGCGTTTAAATAAACGTTTATAGAAGCATAAAATTATTATCTAAGTTGCTTTTGTAATTGGGTCGGCGTGGGTATTCAGTCGTGCAAGGACACCGTGATGCTTAATAAAATTGGCTTTTCTAGGTGTACCTATTTCAAAACGCACTGGTTAGAAACGCGAAGTATGTAATATTATAATTATTTTCTTTAATTTGAGAAGAAATGATCATTTTTTTAATACCGTATGAGAAATAAAATTACTATCAACATTCGATAATCCAATTAATTACTCTGAATTATCAACTGTACACGAGTTTTAAAGGCACACCATGAATCTAGCTTTTATCTCATATCTACTTAGCATATATTTCATAAGAGTTTATAATTATGTTTTATTAGCTTAAAGTTTGGCCCCCTTAATAACTGAATTAATTAATGAATGGTCAGGTAAAATCTGGGTCATGAACATCTTCTCAAAGTTTGCATAATGTAAATCTTTATATTTTTACTTGAATTGAAATTTATAATAATTAAAATTGTCAGTATGTTGAACCTGAATCTTAAGTTGAATAAAAAATTTGCTAAAATACTCGATCTATAATAATATTGCTTGCTATGAAGGTATATTAGAGCTAGAACGTGCTAGATTCTGAAAAAAATGTGATTTTTCCATTTTCTTCAAATTATTAGAAAAATTGAAAGAAGAAAAGAAAAAATTGAAATCAATTCAAATTAAAAGCGGAACCAGAAAAATGTACTTAGTGTCATATATAAAATAAATACTGATGGAATGAAAATTGTTCAATTTGTAATATTTTCAAGGTAGTCCATCTAAAAACAAAGGTATATACAAATACATAATAGTTGATTTAAAAAACAGTTATTTAGAAGTTTATAACAAAAGTAAAATAAAAATTTGAATTTAAACAAAAAAACGGACAAATCATAAGGTAAGACTTTATGTAGATGTAGTCAAAACACTTAAAAAACACGTATCCATCAAAGTTCAAGCCTGCCACTTGAACAAACCCTGCTTTCAAAATCGAACTGGTGTAGTATCGTACATTTGTTTTTTTTTATATTATTCTAAACTAGATTGAATAGTAACAACCTGTTTTACTTGATCTTCTTCTTTATGGTCCTATCTTGGTTGTTTGGACGTTGACGATCACTATGGAAAGTGGTTTTCTTTCTCACTCTCCCAAATTTTACAATGCTTATTCATTCCAGAATTCTGGTATTTTGCTTTCCACTAAGGTCACGCTTCTCTCTGGTTTTCCCATACATACTTAGCTGGCGACGATCGTATTATTCTCCACGTAATACATCGCCAAAGTAAGTAATTTTTCGACATCTATAGTGATGAATAGTAATCTTTCAGACCTTACTTTCGTTAAGACTTGATTTTTTGTTAGCAAACCTGACACTGGCATACTGCGGTGAATTTGCATTTAAAATACTTTTAGTGCTTATTTTTATGGTTTATCTTTCTACCCGATTCATAGCAGTGATCAAGTGTAACATTTGAGTATTCATTGTCTTAGTTTGAAATTCAGAATGTCATTCCAAAGCTGAGCGTTCATTTTTCTAAAGCTACCACGAGCCGTTTCGAATCTGTATCATTCCCTATATCGGGATTCATGCTGTCTGTGATTTTCCAGGTATGATTTATTATTGTCAGTTGTGTACGTCGTATTGACCTCGACTTTTACCGTGAACTAGGTTCTGCTGCCCTTGATGTGAAGACTTCAATCTTATCCTGCGTATCTTCGTAGATACAGAACACCTAGTTCTAAATTTTCGGAGGACTCTTCTTTGTCCCAATATAAATTGAACAAATAAGGAGAGAGGATAGAGTGCACCTGTGAAAGTCTACGTTAGAGTCTGTTATTTGTTGTTGTTTGTACTTGGACTTCCGCTATTTTAGTCCATGTAAAGATCAGTTTCTTTACAAAAAAATTAGATGATGGAGGTCCATTTGAAATTCTAGAGCCTATTGGCACAAGCGGCTGCGCAGTACAACAACCCTGCCACCATCACTTCACATCAAAACGATTTGTTCCATACTAGAATAAAATTCAAACAGATTTTTCACATACTTTTACATGTTTTTCTTAGAAAAACCAATCGATTCAACTGTTCTGGAATAAGTAGTGTACTTAAAAATAAAACATTTCTTATATTAGAGATTTATCTAGACTAATTGTTTGTACATAAAGTACTGAATTTTTTGGCATATTGTGAGTTTATCTAGTTTTTATGGTCTAATATAACTTTTGTTTTTTTCTATCCCAAGTGTTTCACTAATTGCTAATACAATACACTGCAGAACTTTTTTAGTTCTTAAAAAATATACAATCATAAACAGAGAAATACACCGTGTTATTGCAGGGAACTTTAGAGATTTGATTTTATTTTTGGGTATTTTTCTGTCTGGGCAGTTTAAATCCAGTATAAATTGTGTTGCCGTTTAAAATATTTACGTATATTTATGGACTGTTTATTTATATTTCGAAACACATTTTCTTTTAAGAAGTCATTAAGCAGCAAATTGAGCTTGAGCTGTACAACTAACTCCAATCTATATGAGGATATTTTGTATTTGTAATATCTCAAGCAGCTTTCATATTATTCACATTGTAAGTTATGATTAAATAAACTTTTATGGTCCAGTTCTTTTATAACTGTCATAAATTTGCAATGTATTTATTGCTTTTTATTTGCTAGTGCCTCGATAAACCGTTTTCTGAAATAATAGCATGCAGCGTGCATACAATAGTATAAATCATACCCTTTCTAAGTATATTTTTTGACCGATCTGTGTAATGATAAACTATTTGATTACGGAAGCTTTAAGCTTGATAATCATTACTAGTTCGTACCCGCCATTAAAAATACATTTGTTGATTGTATGTCAGCACTAGAAATTTAGTATAACCGTCTTAACATTTTAAACATGGTTCCCAATATTTATTTTTCCAAAAGGAAAAAGGTACATCCGCTACATAAAATGTCCTAACTATACCCGAGTCAATTTTAGTCTGTTTTTCGTAGTTGGCCTTGGCAACTAGCTTTCCTGTGTTTAATTGATAACAAATATTCGTACAATGATAAGTTGCTACTAGTCTTGGGGACATTGGGATATCGTAGCAAAGTAACAGCTTTTCTACTGATTTTCTGAAGTCGATGAAATTAAGCTCGATCCGATTTCACATTTGACATATTTCTCTTTAATTTCCAAAGGGCACTTCAAACATTAGTTAAAGTGTTGTGATTCGTCTTGAGTGCGTTTGGAAAAGCATATTACTTCGTGAACCGAATTATATACTATCATTTGTGGTATATTATTGCTGCCTCAATGCTTTGAAACAAATTTTTAGCAAACGTAGAAGAATCCAATTAAGTTGTAACAAAAAATCACACTTAGAACTATGTATTTTAAAAAATGAAATTAATTATTAAACTTAAACTAAAAATGTAAAATAGTATAAATTAGTATACAAGACAATAATATTGTGGAATATCTTACACGTAAACAAAAGAAAACTTAAAATAAATGTAAATAAAAGTCATATAAATCTAGCTCGAGCTTTCATCAATTTTATTCTCTATTTATCGTATGCATTTTGTCGACATATCAGCACTATATTTTGTACAATTACAATTTACTCTCTGTTTCCTCTGGCTCCTTATCAATATGGTATGTTATCGATACATCAAAACTGTTTTTCGGGGAACATAAGACCCTTTACTGGAATTATTTTGAAATGCAAAAATACTGTACTAAAAATGGTAGAGGAAGAAAGAAATATGTGGAAAACGGTAAAAAAGAGGAGAGATAGGATGATAGGCCACATACTACGGCATGAGGGAATAGTGCGGAATACATTAGAAGTAGAGATAGGAAAAAAGAGAAGAAGAGGCAGACCTAGGTTAGACTACTGCACACAGATAGTAAAAGATGTAGACTGTAGGGGTTTCAGAGAGATGTGTAGGCTAGCCCAGAATAGAAATCAATGGAGCTACGCATTTGACCAATCCCAAGATGGATAAACTAATGACGAAAAAATAACTGTACTTAAACATGATGATTATTATAAGTAACTACAAGAATTGGTTGGACAATATTCTCGAATAATGTTAAATGTGTGAAAGGATTTACTGGAAAACCATTACTTCGGCAAATGTCTAAGTGTTGGAGGATCTTGGTAGCCGCAGGTTGCTTAACCCCCTTCACTGAATCTCGGTGAAATAGGGCATAAAATTACAAAACAATAGAAGGGGAAGGAGGTGTATACACATGCTGTGTGAGAATTTCAGGGAACTATGTAGGCTAGCTCAGAATATAAATAAGTGCAGGTAGGTGACCAACCAGTTTTGAGACGGAAAACCTAATGACGAAAAAATAAGTGCAGATAAATCTGATGATTAGTATAAACAACTAGTTGTTGGTTGCGAAATATCTGCAACTAATGTTGAATGTGCGAAAAGATATATTGGAAAATATAGTAGATCAGTAAATGGTTAAGTGTTGGGGGAACTTGGCAGCCACAGGCTGCTTACCTCCCTTCACAACCACTGAAGGTCTGAGAAATAGAGTATATAATTGTAAAACAATAGAAGATGACCGAACTGCATCTAACAAGAAAGAACAGCGCATATGAGGAACGACAACCAACATAGAACAAGAAGAAAATTGTTGAAAGCATAAGTGTGGAGCACAGCACAGTATGCCTATGAAATACGGGCAGTCTAAAAAGCAGACAGAAAAACGGTAGCAGCCTTTTGAAATACTGTGCTTCAGATGTACGAGGACGATAGCATGGACAGACAAAGTTAATAACAAATAGGTTATAGAAGTAGTAGGGGAACAAGGATATCTAGGGAAAAAGATAAGAGAAATAGAAGGGCAGAATACGTTCTAAGGCATTTTTGGGGAATAGTATGGGATATATTACAAGCAGAGATAGGAAAAAAAAAGCTGTAGATGTAGACCTAGATCAGATAGTTATAGATGTAGACTGTGCAAATTTCAGGGAAATCTGTAGGTTAGTTCAGAATAGGAAACAATGATAGTACGCGTCTAACCAGTTCCAGGACTGAAGACCTAATGATGATGATGCAAAAATACTGCTGTTCCAGGGGATCTACTTTCGTTCTGCTCTTTCTTTTTATTAGATTTGATTATTCCAAATATAGTTAGCTCTTGTTTTAGAAGGTTTTTAGCCAAATAATGTTCTAAACAATCTTCCCATAGTAAATTTTTTTGATTAATTCTGTACCATTAATATTGACACATCAAACATGTTTTTCGGAGAACATAGACCCTTTGCTGCAATTATTTTGAAATGCAAAAATACTGCTGCTGTAGGGAATCTACTTTCAAATGTGTTCTGATCCTTCCTTTTATTAGATTTGATTGTTCCAAATATAGTTAGCTCTTGTTTTAGAAGATTTTGTGCCAAAAAATGTTCCAAACAATCTGCCCATAGTAAATGTTTTTGATTAGGACTCTACCATTAATATTGATACATCAAAACTATTTTTCGGGTAACATAAGACGCTTTACTGCAATTATTTTGAAATGCAAAAATATTGCTGCTTCACGGGATCTTGGGAAGGAGGAGCAGAATTGCGAAGATTGTAATCATAATGTAAATCAGTTAGGGAACGATAGGGAAAGCTAGGGATGGATTTAAATTAGTTAGCTAGATTTGGATAGTTTTAAGACGACCCTTCAGGTTGCACTGGTAAGCAGAACCGGCGTCTGCTATCCGGTATTACGGATCCCTCCCCCTCTCATTTTTGCTTGTTGATCGGGTACACTCGAAAGTCAGCGCTAGGGATACCATTATTCACGACTCTGTTTTTAGTTTTTGTTTTGTTTTTGTCCCAGTTTTTGTCAGATTTTTAGGTTTGTTAGATTGTTAGAGTTTGTTAGGTTTGTTAGATTTTTAGGTTTGTTAGATTTTTATTTAGTTTTTATTTAGGGTGAATCAACTAGGAAGTAAGAATAAATTAGGAGCACGACTATTTTTCGCGTTTAAACCCAATGTAGTACCTCCGGGTGGAGCATTGGGGACGTAGCCGCAAGTATAGCGGCCCTAATTCAAGTTATAATGCTTCACGGGATCTACTTTCAAATTTGTTCTGGTCTCTCCTTTTATTAATTTGATTATTCCACATATAGTTAGCTCTTGTTTTAGAAGGTTTTTAGCAAAAAATTTTCTAAACAATCTTCCCATAGAAAATGTTTTTGATTAGTTCTGTACCATTAATATTGATACATCAAACATGTTTTTCGGGGAACATAGACCCTTTGCTGAAATTATTTTGAAATGCAAAAATACTGCTGCTCTAGGGAATCTACTTTCAAATGCGTTCTGATCCTTCCTTTTATTAGATTTGATTGTTCCAAATATAGTTAGTTCTTGTTTTATAAGATTTTGTGCCAAAAAATGTTCCAAACAATCTGCCCATAGTAAATGTTTTTGATTAGGACTCTACCATTAATATTGATACATCAAAACTATTTTTCGGGGAACACAGGACGCTTTACTGCAATTATTTTGAAATGCAAAAATACTGCTGCTCCACGGGATCTAACTTTCAAATTTGTTCTACTCTTTCCTTTTATTAGATTTAATTGTTCGAAATATAGTTAGCTCTTGTTTTAGAAGGTTTATAGCCAAAAAAATGTTCCAAACAATCTGCGCATAGTAAGTGTTTTTGATTAGTTCTCTATCATTAATATTGACACATCAAACATGTTTTTCGGGGAACATAGACCCTTTTCTGCAATTATTTTGAAATGCAAAAATATTGCTGCTCTAGGAAATCTACTTTCAAATGTGTTCTGGTCCTTCCTTTTATTAGATTTGATTGTTCCAAATATAGTTAGCTCTTGTTTTAGAAGATTTTGTGCCAAAAAATGTTCCAAACAATCTGCCCATAGTAAATGTTTTTGATTAGGACTCTACCATTAATTGATACATCAAAACTATTTTTCGGGGAACATAAGACACTTTACTGCAATTATTTTGAAATGCAAAAATATTGCTGCTTCACGGCATCTACTTTCAAATTTGTTCTGCTCTTTGCTTTTATTAGATTTAATTGTTTCAAATATAGTTAACTCTTATTTTAGCAGGTCTTGTGCCAAAAAATGTTGCAAACAATCTGCCCATATTAAATGTTTTTGATTAGTTCTCTACCATTAAATATGGGTAGGTGGAAGACTGTTTGCCTAAAGGAGCACATGCCTCTGAATGTAAGAAGCTGTTTATCAACTGTTGCCTAGGAACTAGGTACAAACATATGTTTCTTGTGATTAACAAATATTTCAAAAATCTCGTTTGTTGAAACTAATTTGTCAAAATCACGTCTTGCTGATCATAAATATTGTGAAATGTAAGCCTTTACATAAATGCTTGAATTTACCGTTGGTATGAAATTACCAACTATAGAGCCCATACAACCAACTATTACATTCTACCTCCCTGATTTCATACTAACAATCGTATATTTTAATAAATGTTCTCGCTTAACAGTAATCGTTAGACTTTGCATTCTTGATTTTGTGTTTTCTATTTTATATTGCTATATGTTACAATGGTATTTATTATCGCGCCGTCAATAAATCATCTTAATCTGTATAGCCTTTTTCTTCAGTATATGTGGCTATCCTCACCTATATTGACCTCACTGCCATTGCTTATCGTTTACGTCTTCACAAACTTCAGTAGCCTCATTTTCAAATTCTTCAAAATATTTCTTTTACTACTCTGGATCTTTACCACCTATTCTACATGTACACAATAGTTATTTACGTAACCAATCAGTAAAGCAGTCGTATTGGACGTGTAGACAAGTCCCAGATCGAGTCGAAGATGAGTCTTGGAAAATGCGAGTCTAGTAGAAATATTTTACTAACGGATTGCATATAAAATTTTTTGTGTAACTGTCAATGAAAAAATTAACCCTATCAGTTATACATTTGTTTTATAACAATAATATTAATCTTATAGTTAAATATAGATATCAACAAATGTGTGCTACACAATTTGTATAATTACCGGATTATGTCGTGTCATTTTGACGCGTACTAAATTCCTTTTGTATTTAACGTTTATAATCTCTCGTCATTATTATTTTAAGTTTAAAATTCATACCTTTTCTGAACTTTTGCATGGCATCCTGTTGAGCATTGTACGGTTGGCTGTTAACCGTTGCCTGACGTTTTTTGACCAATGAGAAAAGACTGTTTTGGCTAAAACTGCGTTCTCGGTCTGTGAATTGAACAATTTTGACCGGTTCCGTAACGTGTAAAGGTGTGCAGGAGCAGTACTATCTTTCTTTACCTTCTCTTGTCCAACTATCGTGTTCTTGGGGGTCTCTTCTACTGAAAATCTGCCTGCCACGGACCACCACACCCCTGAGATTGATGTGAAAACGTCGAGTTTTTAATTAAGTTTAAATGTCCACATTCTTTGCTTTAAATATTTTAAAATGTTATGTTTTAAGTTTATACTATCGATCAAATGTTTAATACTACTAATCCTGTAGTGACAATTAGTAATAGTATCCTATTATTCCGAAAGTATCTAATGTTGCTTCGGTTGCACAAAAAGTATTTGGCGGACCACTACACAAAAACAAAATGAGTTTATAAACTTATACAATTTTGTTTATTTTGAAGTAAAAATAATTCCAATGCAGTTTAGAGTGTAAACTCGCCCCAAATGCAATTCCCGGACTATCGTTGACAATTAGTGGTGGACGCTAGCAAATTTGGCTTATTCCCTCTACAAATATTATAGAAATAGCTTGACGGTATTACAAACTCCACACGTCTTTACTTGCAACAAATATTATACACGACCTTGAATATTGCGTCTATTTCTAAAATTTAAATTCCTTCCAGATATCTGAAGGACGAACTGTGTTTTTCTTTAACAAGGTGAATGTAAAATTGTTACTCGAATGAATAGATAATGGTTATTTGTTAATATAACTATTTGTTAAATAGCTATTTATTTGTAATTAGGTCAATAATTTTTAATATCAGTAAGGTAGAAAATTAATACTAATATGAATATCCATTGAGAGACATTATTTAAAACTCGGAAATCTATCTCAATTTCGGTAAAATGTTTTATTTACTTTTCAAAAAGCTCAACTTCTCGACGGCAATCGTCTTCTAACAATACACAAAAACTGTAGAATTCATTTTGTGCAACAAGAAATGCTTTAACGATAACGACCGTCAATTGCGATTGACGACTGGTATTTACTGAAACACGCAGGGCATGACCGGTGAATTATTTTGCCGCACTTGGGATTTCAATATCTGATTATAAAGAATATCTAAACACATATATTTGATATATTAAACACAAGACTTAAAAATTGTAACACCTTTATCTAGTTTATGACAAAAGTTAAATTTTTGGATATTTTCAGTTTTTTCGATTTTTCTCGTAAGACTGGTTTATTAGCAGATTTTAATCGCTAGATAAAATTGGCTCCTAAACACTTTTAAACAAATTGTTCAAACTATTTTTTTCACTTCACTTTAAATTTAAAAAAAAATTAAAAATACTTTATAATAATTTTTGAGAAACAACTCTTTTGCGTTTGTAAAGACATTTTATTAAAAATGTGCATAACCTCAAAAACTTAGAGAATTGTAAATATACTGACCTACATCCATAAAAAACGCAGCACACAGAAGTTGTTGGCGGATTTTAGTAAAATTATCAAACCATAGCTGTTTTGATGAAACAAAATGATTAAAATTTAAATAAAATCTAAATATTCTTTCTTTTTTTTTGTTTGATCTCTTTATTGTCACTATCAACTAATCAAGCTTTCAATTAGTTTGTCTATTATTGCTTTGTGAAAATTTAAGCATGCCAAGAGTTCGCCAACGTGTAAAAATCATCGGCAACTAAATGGTTTTAAATGTTGCCATATTATTGGTATGAGAGAGGTCGTACTTTCGAGCCTTATGTACCTGGCGCCCAACTTTATCAAAAAATTTTTTTAATAATTTACTGGGTTTGTACATCGTTTGTACCCGTTTGTACCACTTTTCATTTCGTTTGTACCTCAAAGGGTAACAAAATAAAAAAATTAAAAAATAACCGGCGCCCAACTTCAAGATATTTTAATTTCGTCAACGCCATTCGATAGAGAATCGTTTGTATTTGTTTGTACCTTTTCATTTCGTTTGTACCTCAAAGAGAACAAAATAAAAAATAATTAAAAAATAGCCTGCGCCCAACTTTAAGATATTTTAATTGCATCAACGCCATTCGAAATCGTGTGTACCGTTTTGTACCTCTTTTCATTTCGTTTGTACCTCAACGAGAACCGAGGTAGAGCGTTTTTGAAGTTTTGGTGCATATGCAATATTTTAAGATCCAAAAATAAGCATGAGGACTCGAAAGGGAATCGTCTACTACGTTGTACTCCCGCGCTTTGCATTATCCCAGGACTAACGGCGATGACGTGGCAGGATTCCAGTTCCATTTTTGTTCTGTTTTTTTGTTTTGTATTGGTTTTTGTTTTTTATTTTTTTGTTTGAAACGTTTTTGTTTGATTTATGGTTTTTGCTATATTTATTTTATATTTGTTATTAAAAATTTAATGTGTGTTAATTGTTATAATTAGTAATTTTATAATAATATAATAAAGAGTTCATAAAACAGTAAAATAACTGTATTACATTTTACGTCTGCATGTAATGAAATACGAATTGTTCTCTTTATTATTTTATTATAAAATTACTAATTATAACAATTAACACGCATTAAATTTTTAATAACAAATATAAAATAAATATAACAAAAAACATAAACGAAACAAAAACGTTTCAAACAAAAAAAAAACAAAAACCAATAAAAAAACAAAAATACAAAAAACAAAAAACAAGAATGGAACTAGAATGCTGCCACGTCTTCGCCGTTAGTCCTGGATAATGCTAAGCGCAGGAATACAACACAGTAGACGATTCTCTTTCGAGTCCTCATGCTCATTTTGGGATATCTTAAAACATTGCATATACACTGAAACTTCAAAAACGCTCTACCTCGGTTCTCGTTGAGATACAAACGAAATGAAAAGAGGTACAAACGGGTACAAACGATTCTCTATCGAATGGCGTTGACGAAATTAAAATATCTTAAAGTTGGGCGCCGGTTATTTTTTAATTTTTTTATTTTGTTGCCCTTTGAGGTACAAATGAAATAAAAAGTGGTACAAATGGGTACAAATGAGGTACAAACCCACTAAATTACTTTGAAAATTTTTTGATGAAGTTGGGCGCCAGGTACATAAGGCTGGACTTTCGTTTAGAGATACTGCTGTTCGTGTAAATTGTGATGTTGTAAGGATAAGCATGAAGAACGCCGTCTAAGACTTTTGGCCATAAAAGACATCTTCAACTACTCGGCCAATTGCAATAGACTGGATGGAAGGTACAAGACGTAGAATGTCAATGTCATCTGTTTATCGCGGAATAAAATCTTATGGCCTGCGTTTGTACCGTCCATTTTTGTGTCTTCCTCCTACCCCACTTCACCGTACCCGCAGACTAGAATGGAGCAAGGAAAAAGCAAATTGGTTTCAAGAATGGCATCAAATTGTGTTTAGTGACGAGTCTCGATTTTGTTTCTGAACCCAACGACGGTCGTAGCAGAATGAGGTTTAGGCGCGTAGAACGCAGTAAGTTAACATTTTTAGTGGAAATTTACACAGCCCTTACACAAGGAGTGATGATATGGGGTGCAATATGTTATGGTAGCAGAGCACCCTAGGTCTTCATCGATGGCAACTTGAACGCAGCCAGTTACATTGCCAATGCACTTCTTTTTCTTTTGATTGGAAAATTCCATTTTTCAACATGATAACACACGCCCTCGTACGGCAAGGGTTACAATACGATGTTTCAAGAAGGTAAATTTTTTTATTTTTTTATGATCTTCTTGCTCGCCAGATTTTTTACTCATTGAGCATGTTTGGGATATGATCGGTAGAACGCTATGTGAATTACTACACCCGCCAAACATCTTCGGTTTCTGATTTATAAAACTTAGTCGATATGAGTTGCAGGAGGAAAATTCCACGGTGTATCCACATTGCGATCAGAGTTTACAGTTATTGTGTTTCCAGCTTCGTTTCAAAAATTTGTTACGTTCATTTTCGGCAATAATTGGTTATTTTATTTACATAAATTCCTTGTCTAGTATTAAATTCTCCAACAATACCCGATTTATTATACCTGTTCAGATGAGCTCGCTTTACCATAATTTTCAACTCAAATCTCTTGTTAATTCATTATCCGTTTGTATAAATTCCATGTCTATTGTTAAATCCTTCTGCATAATTAATAATAAATACTCTTTCTAAGAATTTCTCAACGTAAATCTAGTTGTTTTGAAACGACAAGTTTATGATACAATTAATTAGTCAAGATCCTGTTAGGTATCCGTGAGCGCGTTATACCTTCCGATAACGTATAATTGCGTTCTAGTGGGTTTCCCATCTAAAGATTCGTCGAAATAATATCTCCTACTATTCTCCGGTAAAACCGTGTTTTCCAGTTTTAATCGAGTTTTGATAACGCGGACGTTTGCTTTTCGAGTTCGTGTTTTTTTGAACTCGTTTTAGAACTTTGATTCTGCAGCTGGTGCATTGATGTACTTGTAAAACAAATCGTTCTGTTACTGCAAGAGCGATGCACGTTTCTCCTCTATCAAATGTGTATATTTGGTGTGTATCGGTAAGCGCTCATGAGTTGTTGATATTAGTAATATTTTCCTTTTTTTAGCTCTTAGTTGGAGGCTAAATTGCTTGTTGCGTAGCCCGATTTTTCCTTGAATGTAGATCAACTGCTTTTGCATGTAGACCTCCGTTGCAATTACGGTAGTAGCATGGTTGTTGCTAACTACCGCGGCGATGCACTGTCAATTCGCTTCCGAGGGCTGACCAGATAAGTATCCCGACACATGTATATGACTTGTTTTCCTCTTCTAACATACCCAGGGATAAACCCAAGTTGAAATTAGATACGCTAATGTGTGTTCTGGTAAACTCCTTACTAGAAAAGTTTCGAATTTTAATGCTTTTGCTTTTTGTACTTAACCTATCTGCTTATACGAAAGTATTCTTTTTTTACTGATTAGAGTTATAACAAATGCTTCGTATGGTAAAATCCTTACTAGAAAGGTTTTTAAATTGAATGTTTATTTAATTAACCCACCCGCTTTATACAAAAGTATCAGCGTTATTCTTTTTGGTACTGATTAGATTTATTGCATGTTAGCTACGAATTGCGCACTTCGTGGAACAATTAGTGAATTTCTCCATAGAGTAAAATTGTTTTATTAAATAGTAACCTTAGTTAATTCTGTTTTGCTGTTTCGACTGAAATTTTATGTTTCTGTTTTTTATTGTAAATAGAAAATTGTTGGCGATGTATTATTTTTGTATTGCTACGAACCCCTCCCCTCTCCGCATTGGTAGTTAGCCTGGTATATTTACGTTTTCTTCCGGCTACGTCATTGTACGTAGCAAATTTTAGGGTAATCTCTAACGAAGAACAGCCTACCACACAATTACTCTTTCATGAAGAGGCTTTCGTGCAATTCTGTGGATTATTGTTTAACCAATAACGAAAAATCATCTCTCACACAAAGCTTGCGCAGCACGTTGTCATTGTCAGTAAGGCATTGCAACGTTTGTTTACAGTACGTTACTCGAGGAGTCTAATCACCAATGTTGATGTGTTGCATCTGAATTTTGAAGAGTTAACAGCGAAGGTCTGCATGCAACATTTTTTCATAGTGCCGTAGGCTAATCCAAGAGTTGACCTTCGTCGCCAAGTGGATTTTCGTGGACTTCCTTTCACTGAATTGCTCACCGTTTGTATATTCTCTAACGCGTACACCGTGTTAGCACTGTTTGCTATCACTGGCTTCTAAGTTTATAATCCACTTTGGAATAGCCTTGTTAGGCGGAACACGAACGCTTGCTGGGCACGAGACACTAGACAAACTTTTCGATTTTGATAATATGTTTGAACGACATCCAACCAAACATCCATGGTAACTAACTTTCTGGTTTTTAAAATCAGAATGATGCCGACTCCTCCTCGCCTTTTTCTACTTTTCCGGCCATGACGCTCTCAAATTGTTCCGTTTTATTGGGTTACGCTGTAGAAGAAGTGTCGCAGCCAGTGTAATAACTTTCTACTTTAACTGCTTAATTGAAAGGCATAGAATTAGCATTTCACACGTGACTATAAATTTCTCATCTATTCTTTCACTTTGTTTTAAATTAAGAAAAATCAAAAACTACGTAATAATTTTAGAGTAATTTCTTCGTTTTTACATGCATTTACTTAAAAAAAACCGTTGCTTTAAATATTAAGGTGGAGAAAAAGACCGGCAGTGGGTTTACGTGTCCACTCAACTAAGAAAGTGTTTTGTCGAAAATTTTAATTTTTCTAGTTTTAGATCTTAGTTCAATTTTTCTTTCTTTCGGGATTTTGTTATTTCTGATGAGGTTCGGTGTTTGTGAATGTGAACTTAAATCTGTTGATAGTTGACGTTAGGTAACCCATTAAAATTCAATTAATTTCGATTTTGACTTTCAAACTTTCTTTATATTCTCGTTAGTTACCAAATTCGACGTTTTAACAGTAACCTTAACCGCGTGGTAAAAATGCCGATATTTTGCTTATCGATGATTTCGATTCTTTTGGCCGACTGGATTTTGATGGTTAACGTGCATTATTATCCAACTAATTTGCGTAACCACCAGCGATCTATGATTGATATCGAAGTGTTTCTCAGAAAAGAAACCTCAACACCTACCAACGAGTCTACCGGAGACATCTGTGAAACTTAAAAACCAGTCGTATAAGTGTTTCTACTTGACGAAGCGAAGTCGAATTACGCTACCTTTAATATTTGCTAGCTACATATATGTTCGAGGTCGGCAACTCAACTACCGACGTTACGTATTTTGGTCAGTATCGAAGAACAGCAGCGTCAAGTTAGGGCTAAGCAAAAGAACTATCAACCGGTTTTTAAGGTTTATCACGTAATTGCTTGTGCCTGATAAGGTAACCGAAATAGGTTACCTGCAATATTTACCAGATACGTGGTGTGTATCTGAGGTCGGTAACTCAACGGACAGTGATACGCAGTTTCTTCTAAATGGAGGCAAAGAAAAGACAGCAACTAGTCTAATAACAACAGATTTGAAATTTTGGAATCTACTGTATAAACGCTTATGTTTATGAAACGAACCTGAAATAGCATTTCTCCGATATTTTCTAGACATGTATATTCGAAGTTGATAACTCAATCGGCAATACCTTGTTGAATTAAAAAACAACATGCTTCACTGCTTGCTTAGCGCAAGACAAAAGCTTTAACAACCACTCTAACATCGATAGCTGTGGACCTATAAAGGCTGTCGCATAAATGCCTATGCCCAATGAGTCGAAGGCGAAAATGGCTGCGTCTAGTCTTTTATTTTCCAATTAGCGTTTTTGAGTTTTATTGCACTCTGACACCAAAATGTTACAAGTATTCAAAAATAAAAATAATAAAACTACAAAAATAGAATAACATTTGGTGGCAGTACAAAGTGTATATAATGTTTACAAAACCTTGCGGAGGATAATGGCAGCGAGCTCCATGGCTTAGCTGGTTCGCATGTAACTACTAAGCCCGAGATCCCGCGTTCGATTTCCGACACTGGCCGTTTGAAAAATGTTAAGCGAGCATTTTTCACAAACGTACCCTCGCTTGGATGAGTGGTAAAATGGGGTCACGTGTGTGTGCGTGCGTGCGTGTGTGTGTGGGGGTGCGTGCGTGGGCGTGTGTGTATGTGTTGTTACGTACGTTAAAAATTCACACCGTGCTTGGAATAGCCAGGGTTTACCAAAATTCAAAATTTCCGTGTAAAAACTCACTTCCTGGCCAAATTAGTACTTTCGTAGCGTGGATGAGGATAACGGAACGGCGGGGGAAAGGATGATAATGCATATATTTTAGATTAAAATATTTATACATAAATACCTCTAGAACTTATTAAACAAAATATTTGCGTGTCTGAAAAGTCTTCCGGGTGTTTATAAATCCTCATATTCGTTTACTTTTGCTATATTTATTGTGTAATCTTGTGTAATCTGTCTGATAAGAACATAATGTGATTGTACACCACGTGCCATTTTATTACATATTCTGTTATTTTTCGTTCTACTCATTCTTAAAGATGGAACGAACTGGCGAAGCACTATTTCAGACATGTTATTTTGTTTTAAACAATACCAAAATGCTACGTTTTGGCGAAATTGGAACAATCCACGTAACAACTGTAGTCTCTGACAATACGGTCAGAAGAGATGGTTTGGAGGTTAATTCCAGAAATTTTAGTGTTGAAGATGAACTTCGATTTGAGCTCCGTCCTTATCTTACGAAGGTTTTCTAAAACACAATATCACATGTAACAAAGCCTACACATTTGAGGAATTTCTAGATGATTACAGACTTCAAAAGATACCTTTACGACCACATTCAAAAGTATGAATAATATAAACCACAGTTAACAGATCAGATTATAGTTTCTTGTGTGACTGCTTGTGATTCCTTTCCTAAAATGAAACAAAGAGTTCTTTATTCGTGGAGATAAAATATATACTGTACAAAAACACCGGAAATCAACCATGAAATCTTTCCGTTACCACTCTTGAATCAAGACTTAACATCATGTAGTAATGCTTTAATATGGTAGGAGAATTGGGAAATAGTCCTTTGGAACCTTACAATAAGACTACCAGAAGTGAGAAATATTCTTCTCAGCAGCTCTCGACACTAAACGGGAATTCAACAATGAACTCAGCGTCGTGTTGCATCACGACAATGCCACGTCTCACATTTTGATGAATATGACAAAATTATGGACTACAGCTACGTCATACTCTCCTGTCGTTGCCCTTTCAGATTACTATCTTTCCGCTGTCATGTTCATGTGTGTGTGCGTGTGTGTGTGTGTGTGTGTGTGTGTGTGTGTGTGTGTGTGTGTGTGTGTGTGTGTGTGTGTGTGTGTGTGTGTGTGGCGTCGCCGTGGATCAATGTAGTAAGCGTAAGACTACGGATCCCAAGGTCCCGGGTTCAAATCCCGACACGGCCGACTGCTTGAAAAATGGCAGGTGAGCATTTTTCACAAAAATTACGCCCTCGTTCGGATGAGAGGTTAAATGGAGGTCCCGTGTGTGAGTGTTGTCACGCACGTTAAAGATCCCTACCTTGCCTGGAACGGCAAGGGTTCGGCAAAATTCTAAATTTCTAGGCAACAAAAAACTCGCCTCCTGGCCAATGTAGTACCTACAGGTGGAGCATTGGAAATGTAAATGAACTGTCATGTTCATGTAACAGCAAAAAGTTTATTCGTTGCAGGCCATCAAAACGTATTTGAAAGACTACTTCTTAAACCTTTACGAGAAAAGAATTTTCCAGTTACCTGTTAATGTAAATTAACATGAAAACTACTTTATTTAATGTTTGTGCAGTTTTCGTAGTATATTATTCAAGATTTTTTTTAAAAACTCTAAAAGTTTTCCAAAAGCTTTGGTAAATGAGCTCGGTTTTGTAATTGGATCATTTGTGTCGTACAACTTCGCTATCATGTTTACACTAATTGTAATCAGTTACGATCATAAAGCTTAGTTAGTATACGCATATAAAATAGTTTCAACTATTTCGTATTAATTTTTCATTAAATATAATTAAAAATTTAAACCCATCGCTAGTTTAACCCTCTAGCATATACAAGAAAGAAATTAAGTAACTATTAAGACTAAAAATGTAAAAGTGAAACGTCAGTTACAAGGTATGCTAATGAGAGAAAACGTAAATAATGTTTCCTAATTTGTGCTTTAGCATTCCAAATTTGCACGAAAACGTGATAATTAACAGGCCATACAATGTTATAATAAAACGAATGACAATGGAATGTTTTACAAACCAACAACTACTACAGAAAGATAACGTTACTATTTGTTTGTCCGTTAAAATAATTTTGCAATGCTTCAAAAGAATACGTAACTTTTTATTCAAAATAAGATTTGTTATTATATAGATCGTTCGATAAGTACAAAAAGGAAGGTAAACAAAACGACCAAGGATAATAAAGGTACAATGCAACCATAGCTGTGTAAAATTTTTAAACTAAATATAAGTATGTAAAACAGCAAACATCTGTCGCAAATATTTTTTTGCCATAAGAAACTCGAGAAAAATTGTTGAAAGCATATGTGTAGAGCACAGCACAGTATGTCTATGAAATAGGAGCACTAGGAGTAGCAGACAGAAAAACGGCAGAATCCTTTTGGAATGTTGTGCTTCAGATGTATTAGGATGAGAGCATGGACAGACAAAGTTGATAACAAAGAGGCTATAGAAATAGTAGGGGAATAAAGATATTCCTGGAAAGCAAAAAAAAAGATAAATAGAAGGGCAGGATACGTTCTGAGGCATTTTTGGGAAATAGTGTGGGATATATTACAAGCAGAGATAGGAAAAATAGAAGTAGATATACACTTAGATAAGACTATTGCACGCAGATAGTGAAAAATGCGGACTGTGAAAATTTCAGGGAAATGTGTTGTAGGTTAGTACAGAATAGGAAACAATGAGGGTACGCGTCTAACTAGTTCCAGGACTGAAGACCTACCTAATGATGATGAAGAAACTCCAGCCAGTTTTCAAAGATGTTGGTGGTCGAAGTTGGGTTGCCAGCGTTTAGTATGTCTAATCTGGGTAGCTTCTATGTTTAAAATGTTTATGGGCAACTTATATATCCTTCAACAGTCATCAGTTACAATTATTTACAATATACTTTTCGGCGTTTTTCAACTAACTGATTTGAGAAACTATAAAAAGAATGCAAAACAACATGTAAAGTATAAGAAAAATAAAATGCTTAGATTATAAATAAAATATCAATCAATATTAGCAATATATTATCATTATTATCTGTATATTGCTATAAAAAGGAAACTAATATTACAGATGGAATATATTTTAAACTACCTAATATAACAAAAATATATTCGAATAGTTCTTATAAAGAACAAAGATATTCTTTTACAAAATTTGTTGTTATTAAAAAGCAAATTCATGCGAAAAATATCTTAAGTGTTTAAAGCATTGGCAGTCCGTACAATTAATTTTATAGATCACATGTGTTTTATTTTTATTTTCAATTAAGGGAATTATTGGGAACCTAGCAGTATTTACACAAAAAGTTTATACGAACATAAATACTCAATACAAACAGGTAATAAAAAATGCACATCACTTGCCTCACATACCCTTAACAATACTCACAATTTTGATTTTGAAAACGTAGATATTTTAGATACGGAAAAAAGCACAACAAAAGACAAGTACTGGAAACAATTCATATCAATGAATATTCAATAAATTCCTAAATTGACCAGGAACACTTTTTAAATATTTATTTTAATATAATCCGTAGGAAATAAATAGGATATTGCATCTAGAGTGAAAATAACCATTAGGAATTTACAAATGTTAAAGATAATATTTCTTTAATCAAAATGGTCCCCCACGGGAAATACAAAGATTGAACATTCGCAATAGTCTGTGAACTAACTCCTAATGGATAGGATGAAAAGGAAAAGAATATTTAATATGTTGTTTTGTTTGTAGATAAGTTTTAACTATCTATGTGCTGTAGTATTTTAAGCAAACTGACTTAAGATTGATATTATCAATTTGTATGTATGTAAAATAATAGAAATGTTAGAGATAAGTGACCAAAACTACTAGTAGATAATTTTTGAAAACTTTCCTAAATAACCGAAACTCGTAAACTGGATTAAATGAGTTAAACCATCTTAGTGTTTTATTCAGTAATGATCTGAATCCAGGAGTAATAAATTTATTAAAGATATTGATCAAGAAAAAGATGGTACTTATTATATTATATATATATATATATATATATTGCTATGATAAGGGGTTAATTAGGGGTATATTGATTCATAATGGTTGCCCAATACATGTAAATAGTACTAGGAATTAGAAAACCGCATTTAGCATTAAAAATAAGTAATTTGTATATTATTCAAAGAGCAAACATTTAACACCCTGTATAAGGATCGCAATTAACTTTAATTAATGCCGAGTAGCATATCATTCAACAATAAACACACATTCAGCAAAAGAAATAACTCTACACGCAATCAAACTTGTCCTAAACCAAAAGCATTCAAAAATTGAAAATCAATACTCGTTAAATGCAGTAAAAATCTAGAAAAACAATACAATTCACATTTAACAAGCGATAATGAAAGCAGATAGCATAGTGTCCTGATCAGAAACGCATCCTTCAAAATAAATACGCTTCGGAAACGCAAAAATGTAAACAGAAATATGTTAATTTACGTCACTTTGTCTACGTGATTTTCTACACAGATCCCAACGTATTATCTTGACAAACAAAGCCATGAGTGAAATTACGTGCCAAGGCGAATTAGAAATCCCTGCAACAAAATAAAAACAGACTGTTTAAAATAAATACAAACTACAAATATACGAGCACCTACGTGATCAAGGAATCGTTTCTACAAGGCAATATCAGTGATAAACCTGTAAAAGCCCAGAAATATCCAAAACAACCTATGGTTGGTCATACACTTTGAACAACAGCTCAGATAAACCAATGTATTTTAGATGGGGCGTAGGCTATATAATGCACAAGTTTGATAAGCGGACAGTCTTAGTTTGATCCACGTATAAGCTGCATTACTTACACTTAAGAATTTACGCGACGAGTAAATATACAAATTAAACAATAAAAATTTTGTGAAAAGTGATGTTATAAAATATTTTGAATTAATTATAGTGAAAATATATCAGACAAGCTTAACCGTTTGCTAGAAAACGTAAGTAGAAATTTATGAATTGATTTAGGTTAAATATTTATCACTCAGGGCTCTAAGGACAGTGTAATGACAGCACAAAAAGCCTAAGGGACATTACAAAAACTATAAGGACACTCTAACGACAGTCTCAAGGACATTACAGAAACTTTAAGTGGTAGTACAAAAATTCTAAATCCAAAACTATGTGATAGTACAATAATTCCAAGTCTAAGTAATATTACAAAAAGTCTAAGAGACGTTACGAAAATTCAAAGGACATTACGACGTTATGAAAATTTAAGGCAGATCACATTAAACGGGGTAAAACTTGGAGACCAAAATAAACTCGACTGAATGCAATATTGGGGTACTGATCTACAGTATGCAGCAGAAAGGCGCACAAGGAAAACTACAGGTCAGAACTATCTAACATAAGACATTACTTTCTATTTATTATATTTCAATATTGATCATATTAAGGCATTATTTTCTATTTAGTATTTCTGAACATATTTTTAAACTTGAACTTTTTTTTTGTAGTCATCAAAAATTTATTTTTATACGTGAAAAATTTCGTAAACAATGGGAAGATCTTGAACATTCAGAGCAATTTCCAGTAGAATACAACGACATTTTGCTGACTTTAAAATGAGTAAAGGAAGCTTTAAATTTTGAAGATAAATAATATAAAATTTATTGTTGTTTGATTCAGGAGCTAATTTTATCATACAGTCAAACAGATTAAGCTGTGAAGTGTAAATCATTTTTCTTTTCTCATTATACAAATATTAATCGACTTCGTTTTATCATTCAAAGCAGGAAACGTTTTAGGAAAAAAGGGGTAAACTATTTGATTATCGTAACGTTGTGCACTCTGTGTAAATTAAGCTGGGCTAGCCGAGGCGGATTTAAAATTTCAGAAGATTAAAATACACAGAGCGGTAGTGATCAGAGGAAGGCTGGGATAATAATTACATAGGCGTGCAGCGTTATCATATATATATATATATATATATATATATATATATATATATATTAATAATATAATGCTTGGCGACCTTGCAAGAATAATACTTTTTCTTTGTAGGTTTTTTTTAGGTCTGCTGGATTTAAATAAATACTCTTTTTTATGGCCTAAATTTTCGCATATATTTTTTGTATGCTTGGTCACAGGCTACAAAGTGAGAATGGTTGAAATTGACATCAGTGTTTGGAATAAAATAATGTTTTTTATAGAATAAATATTAATGTAAATAGTGAAAGTAAAATGACAGTGTCATTTTTGATAAAAGTTTATATATATATATATATATATATATATATATAATAAAACACAAATTTTTTTCTGCAGTTCACAATTTAAATTAATACAATTAACATAAGATGTATCTGTAAATGCACAATTCGAATTTACCTATTCATAAGGGAAAAACCATTTATTGACCTGGTTTCGACCCTTTTGGGTTTCATCAGAATGGAGTAGTCTTAACTGAAACGAAACATCAATGTATTCCGATGTATATCTGAAGGAACTTCTGTATACTGACTAAAGTATAAATAAACCACCATCGAGTGATTAAAATCAGCACTAATGCTGGAATTGTACAGAAGTCAATTCGAAACTACACTGCAATTTCATAGATGGCCATACATATGCGTTCGGCTTTTGGAAATTTGGGCAGTGTTACAGACATAATTTAATTCATTAAAGTAACATACCTCCTACGGCGTCGTACATTTCCTGTTTCTATGGTAAATAAAATATAATAAAAAAGCTGAATTTTCTTTGCAGCCTGCAGTCTAAGTTACTACAATTAACATACGATGTATCTGTAAAGCCATAAAGTGAATTTACAGACACAACCATAATATTAATTAATAAGATGAAATAATAACTTAGACTCTCATGAAAGTTTAAGTTATCATTTCAAATCAAGCTAGTAATCGAAAGATGAAAAATATAAGGTCCCGGATAGGATTCGATCATGTATGATTTTGACCATCGGTACGCTAACTAATTGCGCCTCCCACACGGGTGATTACAATTGGAAAGATGTACAAATCTAAATCATATACGCAACTTAACTTTCAATTATGTTTGGTATTTTTGTCAAACATATCTGACAGATTCAAGTTTTTTGACTTGTCAGATATATACAGGAAGTGATGCTTAAAATTACGGCTGTAAGCTAACTATTAAATACATATATTGGATAATTGCACAAGACAAGTTGGTTGAAGTGCTATAATACTCATTAATAAGATGAAATAATAACTAGACCTTTATGCCAAGCTAGTAATTAAAAGTTGGAAAATATAAGGTCCCGAACAGGATTCGAACCTACATCTTCAGCTTTGACCGCAGATGAGATAACCAATTACTAGCTCGATTTGAAATGATGATTTAACCTTTGCATAGAAGTCTTTTGAGTTATTATTTCATCTTATTAGATAATATTATGGTATTATAATTAGGGGTGGGCGATACGGGATTTTGCGTATCGAATATCGATACATATTCTATATCGATATGTATCGATATATCGAATATCGATATATATCGATACGTATCGATGCGTATCGATATGTATCGATGCGTATCGGTGCGTATCGATACATATCGATTCGTATCGATGCGAATCGATACGTATCGATACGTATCGATTCGTATCGATGCATATCGATACGTATATTTACGTAGTGGTACGTATAGATATATATAGCGATTCGTATCGGAACGTTTAGATGTGTAGATTAAGTATACATATCGAGACGTAGCAATACCTATCGGTACGAATCGATACGCATCTATAAATTTTTCTACTCTTTCTTTGGGAATAAAATCACAAGATCGTTTTAAAATAATATATTTACTGACAATTCGATCTTTCACTTAAGATTGTTTGTTATCAAAATAATTAAAGTTTCAAGTTTAATATTTGTGACATAAGTATGTATATAGGGGTGGGCGATACGGGATTTTGCGTATCGAATATCGATTCATATTCTATATCGAATACCGATACGTATCGATACGTATCGATACGTATCGATACGTATCGATGCGTATCGATACGTATCGATGCGTATCGATACATATCGAGTATCGATATATCGATATTTATTTTTTGCTGTATCGGGGGGGTCGATACGGGGGTCGTATCGATACGTATCGATATATCGATACGCCGACCCAGCCCTAATTATAATCAATTTACCTTGTGCAATTAGTCAATATCTGTATTTAATTTGACTTAGTCATAATTTTAAACGTCGCTTCCCGTCTATTATCTGACATAAGTCAAAAACTTGTCAGTGTCACATACAATTGACAAAAATGCCAAACGTAATTGAACGGTAGGTTGATGTATGGTTGCGTACTATAGTTAGCGCATCGGCGGTCAAAACTGAAGATACAAGTTCGAATCTTGTCCAGGCCCTTATATTTTCTGTATTTCAATTACTAACTCGATTTGAAATGATGTCGATCCGATTCTCTTATATCGCCAGTTCAAGGGTTGTTTTAACTTTTTCTTTGACTAATACTGATGCTTTTATATCATATATCATCACACTCCAAGAATAAGCTTTCGGTAGTTTTTGACTAATATGTAAAGTTATTCTCCTTTTTTTAAATCTTTCTAGCCTTAGATTTTTTACTGCAACTCAGTTTAGTACATTTAATTATCTTTGTTGTGATTGTTGATTTTCTTGACTAAAACTTGGTTTAGTATTTCATTCATTTCACTTGGTTCTATTTCATGTTTCGTATTTGTTGTTGCTACCTTTTACTATATGACTATATTATCTGCATGCCTCATTGTTTAAATTTTTCTGTTTGTATTACGATATCTCTCTCTAATTCTTTTATTTGATTTATTACTTGCTCCATGTACAGGCTAAATAAAATTGAGGATAGCATGTATCCACGTTTTTCATCTTTACCGACTTTTGATAGCGCTACCTCATCACATATTTCTATTAAAAGAGTATTTTCTATACAAAGTGTAAACTACCTAGCTGTCTTTGTAGTCTCTTTATGTTTCCTTTGAAATGGTGAACAAAGCTTTCCAATTTACATTGCTTCCCCTACTCTTATCTTGCCTCTTAATGTTAATGTTAGTGGTGAGATTGGTACCTCGATCACCGGTCTTCCTGAATTCAAGCTAATCTTCTGCTAATCTCTTCTAGTTTATTCTATATACTGTTAATATAAATTATTTTAATTAATATTTTTGAACAGTAGCTTAGCACAAAACTAACCTCAACACATGTTGTTAGAATTATTTGTTTGATCTTGCTTTCTTTAGCAAAATGTAAAGTTTAATGGTACTTATATAGCTTTTGTATGTCTTTTATTAACTATAACTTTTATAAGTTTAATTGCTTTAGTATTTTTTGAAATTCCATTCTTGGTATTTTACATCCTTTTTCTTGATCTTCTATCTCGCCATATCAGCTAAATTCTGTTCGATGAAATAAAATATTTCTCTATATTTTTTCCACTTACCTATTTGTTTTTGCTTATGCATTGGGGGCGTGTCCACATAACCGCTATAATTTTATGTCTTTTCGTCTTTTATTGCCTTGTTTCTATTATTAACTCTCTTGCGGAGGTTCCTAATTTTTTATGAGCTGTCTGGTTTGTTATTATTTAGTGCTAATTGCTTTACATCACTTACTTTACACTTACTGCTGTATTGTCTACTTACATGATTAATTTATCTTATTCTTAAGTTGTAGTATTTATTTTTATTTTATTATATGTACTATTTCAGGAATTATTCATCTTTCCTAACATAATGTTGTTCTTTCTGTAATACCGTTTATTGAACAATGACCAGTTTTCTTCTGTATTTGCTAACTTGAACCATTTTATTATCTACTCTATTTTTACATTTTTCTCTGATTTTGATTCGTTTATCTATATTTAGTTTGGAAACTTTTTTCCAACCTTAAATCATATTCATTACTAATGTACGGGGTGGTCCGATAAGTACCTATCCTACAAAAGAAAAGTGAAAATTTTTGGAAAAGTGGCGATTTATTTCTCAACATAGTCTCCTTTTAGCTCTATACGCTTGACCCAGCGATGCTACAACTTCTTTAACCCGTCTGAAAAATACATTTTCTCGAGGTCTGTAAAATAGGCCTCCGTGGCGGCTATGACGTCCTCATTCGACTAAAATTTCTGCCCGGCGAATGACTTTTTCAAGTTTGGAAACAAAAAGAAGTCGCACGGGGCGAAATCTGGAGAATACGGTGGATGGGGCAGCAGTTCGTAGCCCAATTCGACCAATTTGGCCATGGCGAGGGCGGTTGCATTTGTTGTCCGGAGCGAGCAAACGCGGCACTCATCGCGCCGACAGTTTTCTCATGCTCAAAATTTCATGCAGGATATGACCCACACAGTCTTTTGAGATGCCTATCTCAGCTATCTCGCGCATCTTCAATCGGCGGTCTGCCAATACGAGATCGTGGATTTTTGTCATGTTACCCTCCATGGTAGCTGTTTTCGGGGCACCTGAGCGTGGCTCATCAAAATCCGACCTACGACCACGTTGAAACTTGTTAAATCAATTTTTGAAAGTTCGCCATCGAAGGAGAAGAGTCACCGTACACAGCATCCAAGTGCTCTTTGATTTCGCTGCACGATTTTCATTCCAAAACCAAGAATTGAATCACCTACCAATATTGCTCTTTTTCGATTTTTCTAAGATCCGCGGACACGGCCGCTTCTACACGCGGTCAAAACAAAACTACGAGTCAGATTCGGCTGAAATTTCGACAGTAACTGTCGAGAATGTACTACACGATAGTAGATTTTTCTTGCGATAGTGGCGCCATCGGGCGGTGAGACTAAGTACTTAACGGACTGTCCTCGTATATCAGTAATTTTGCAGCGTTTGCAATTTTTCTTCAACCATATCTATTTAGTACTTTTCTCTCCACCTTTACCTACAATTACATTAGTATCGCCTACGACTAGAACTCTCTCTTCTTTTATAATGTCCCAAATAACTTTTCGAATTTGATGTGAGTATGTATATCTGAACCACCACTGTGTTTGTTGGTTTTGTTCTAATATGATTACTATTATCCTACGACTTACCAGTTAATCTTTTCTTTTACATATCCTGCTCTTTTCCCATTTATGTTATAGCCCAACTTGTATGCGCATTACCTAAGCTTGTGCGATAACTATCTTTTGCCCAAAAGTTCCCTTCTGGCTACAAATTCGCTTCTAAACTTTACTAAATTTGGAGATTTCTAACCTCAACTACTTTGCCCTTCAGAAGTTCTAAACGTTTTACGTTCTTTTGATCGCATCTTCGTTTTTCTGTATTCGTTCGTAGCTGTTTGTTCCTCTTCAGAATCCGAATAGGGACGTCCTACCAAAGTAGAGTGAACTTTACTAATCCGTGGTTTAAATTTGTTAAAATTCACTTTCATGTTTGTTTTTATGTCCTGGGAAACACTAAATCGCCGATAATTGTTGTCCTCCACTGTTTGCTGCAAAATTAATATTAGAAGTAAGAAAATTACAGGTACTTCATTTAGTTGCCTCTTTGATAGTTAAGGGAATCTCTAAGACTATTCTACTTTTGTCCCAGACGAGAAAAATTATGTTCTTCTACCTCCAATATTGAATGGTAGGCAAATAGGATGGTAAGTAATTTGACGGCTTTATAAAGTATGCCTCTTTGATAGTCTCAAGGGAATCTCTAATGACTATTCTTGACATTTGTTTGGCATATTTCCTCAGACTAGAATTATTATGTAATACTTCTACCTCCAACCGTATTGAATACCCGGTAGGTAAGATAAGGATGGTAAGCTAATCGTGACGGCTTTAGTAAAATATGTGTCTGACTTTCTCAATCGCTCACAATGTATTCTTGACATTGTTGGATATTTCCTCGACACTAGTCCGCTTGAAGTAAACTGTTGGGCGAGCATTTTCACAAAAATACACCCTCGTTCGGATGAGAAGTAAAATGGAGGTCCCGTGTGTGAGTGTTGTCACGCACGTTAAAGATCCCTATCTTGCTTGGAATAGCAAGGGTTCGGCAAAATTCCAAATTTTCCAGGTAAAAGAAACTCGCTTCCTGGCCAATGTAGTATTTTTGGGTGGAGCATTGGGAAATCACATGTAAGGTAAGAGAAAGGGATGTAATTAAACTTAAGGCTATTAGAATGCCATATCCTTAAATAGACAATGTTAGAGCGAAAGAGATTCACTCGTAGGATAGTACAAGAGAGTACTACCGAAGCAAAGTGGAAAATTGAAAGATTCCTTCTATTCTGGGCTTGGTACCGACACCTACTGTACTTTGACTTATATGAAAACGCAAATCTTTGTTGACAGGGCGTTGTACTTGTTCAATTTCCGATGTCAAATAGACCGCAACACTAATTTTGTCTCAAGGACTCCAGTTATATGTTTCCCAGATTACTTTAGAAACTTTGAAACAATATCTTGAATAAGGCAAGATTTTAACAAAGGTTTAATACAACATTTATCTGTACAATAGTGACGGCTATTCCTCCTAGATAAATTTACAAATTAACGAATTATGTTGGTCTTCACGGTTAGAAAATTATCGGATCTAAAGTTTTCATTTCTCCTTTTCTCCTTTGTAGAAATTTTGATTCTTTTAAAATTTCAGAGGTAATAGTAGGGAAAAGTTGTTCTAATTTCTACACAGGGGCTCACAACTCGACTGACTGACTTGTAATTATTGACCTTCTGTTCTATTTTTAAATGTATCATTTATATAAGCAATGAAAGTTGTCAAATTAACACTGACATTTTTATTACGATGGTCAGCTATTTACAAATTTCACATGATATTACGCAGTCGCACTGCTGTGAGGAAAGAAAATTACGTTCCTGAGTAAAAGCCTGATTTCTGGGTTTGATCGGGACCAGTTTTTTGCAGGGACAGTTCGGATCCAGATCTAAATTTCTTACGGTTTCCCGCGTTTCATAATATTGCGCAATTGTTTATTATAACATAATTACGCGGCAAATTGTATCAAATACCAAACACGTTTAAAAGTGATACAATGGTTAAAGTACAAGCACAATATAAATAGAACGAGTACTCACGTGTACTTCTTTTACATCTCAGGGTCCTCGTTGTTTCTGGGTGTGGGTTACATTACGCCATTGTTGAGTCCAAATTCTATCCGTCTATCCTCTATTTGTTTGTAGGTACGGCGGGAAGGATACGGGTAGAGGCACGATAAGGCAAGATAAGATACAGGAACCTACATTCTAAAAAAAGAGAAAAGACACCACGGCACAGGTAGCTGTTCTCGACTTCAGGCCTCGTAGTCTAATGATGTCGTATCACACACCGCGCACTTACGCCATTCACTCCGCGCTTGCGCATTCTTTTACGTAAACCCAACTGTCCGGAATGACGGAAATTAACAAATTCATTTGAAAATTTCGCGGGAACTTTCTCACATAATTTAAAAAATGTACATTGCCAAATTTGGAATGTAATAAATTATATATCTTCTTGGATCGAGCGATCATGTTGGATTCGGAAACTCAATTGGACGGGAAGACCCAGCGGATCTGAAGAGCCGACAGACATTTTTATTTCGATAGTCAATCGTTTTAGGTCTAAATTATATATCTCCTTGGATCGAGCGACCATATTGGATTCGGAAACTCAATTGGACGGGAAGACCCAGCGGATCTGAAGACCTTACTAAGCCCAAGGTCCCGGGTTCGAATCCCGATAGGGTCCGCTTGAAAAATGTTAGGCGAGCATTTTTCACAAAAATACGCCCTCGTTCGGATGAGGGGTAAGATGGAGTGTGCGAGTGTTGTCACGCACGTTAAAGATTCCTATCTTGCTTGGAACAGCAAGAGTTCGGCAAAATTCCCAATTTTCCAGGTAAAAAAAACTCGCTTCCTTTCCAATGTAATACCTTCGGGTGGAGCATTTGAAAATCATATGCAAGGATCGGAAGACCCGACAGACATTTTTATTTCGATGGTCAATCGTTTTTAAATCCCACATGTTATTAATCAGGTGTAATGCCGCAACGAAAGAGAACTGCGCTACAGGGCAAAAATCTGATCGCTTTGGATCTGATCGGGACCAGGGGTAGGTCGGTTTCTGGTCTGAATTATATACCCGCTTGGATCGGGCGGTCGTGTTGAACCTGAGGACGCGATAGGACCTTACCTTACATTTGATTTTCCAATGCTTTACCTGAAGGTACTACACATTGGCCAGGATGCGATTTTTTACCTGGAAAATTTTGAATTTTGGTCTTGCTGTTCCAAGCAAGGTAGGCATCTTTAAAGTGCGTGACAACACTCACACACAGAAACTCCATCTTACCCCTCATCCGAACGAGGGCGTATTTTTGTGAAAAATGCTCGCCTAACATTTTTCAAACGGACGTGTCGGGATTTGAATCCGGGACCTTGGGCATAGTGGTCACACGCATGCCAAGTAAGCCACGGAGCCGCGGGCGCGATGGAACCGAAATAACCAGTGAATTTAAAGAGCCGAACAGTTTTGGCTCCAGACACATCAAGTTAGATCTGTTTTAAATCTTATTTGGATGCGGTCGATACGAATCTCTATCGAATTGGGATTGGATCCTGTCAGCAAACTAACAAACGACGGATATTACACAGGATAACAGCTCCTCAGAAAATCTAAAGACAAATCAAGATTATCTTTTATACGGAACTGTCCTAGGAAATCACCCGTTTCTCGTAAAAGGCAACTAACTTAGGAAATTGTCCCTTTCTCGCTCTTAATATTCCTTCAAAGATCTTTTTACTCTTCGCGGTGAAAGACTACGGAAACCCATTGCCTATTTATTTTTCTGGAAAAATATATCTAAGTGAAGTTATTTATAGCTTCATATATTTGCGAAAGTACATTTTGTTGATTTAATTTTCTGGATTCTGTATCTCCAGCTAAGGAAGACGAAAACAGTAAAAGTCAGCACTTCTTTTTAAAGAGGAAGAGAAACTATTGTATAACCATGTATTATTTAGATGATAATTATAGCATAAAGGAGATGATATGCGGGGTTATGTGTAGTCAAAGCGTAGGCGATAACCAGTTACTCCTTGCAACAGTAACGATTTTTTTTATATAGAATGATCTCGTGGGTGTTCGTGCTATCTTGCATGTTAAACGCTACCCTGATATCTGTTCTTAGTCTGTCTGGGCTTCCTCATCATCGCCTAATAAAAATAATATGCGTATTTAATTAACATTGTAACGATATATTTATGTATTTTTAATGTTATTACAAAAGTTTTTAAAGATGAGCGATAGGTAAATAAATAAAAAATCGTTTTATATCTTCATGATAAAAATGCCGGTCAACTGTTTAGGTAAGAACTCATATTTCGATGACGTAAATCGATTCGGGTAATGTTATACAAACGTAAGTTGATGAGTTTGACATTAACACTTTCTATTTCTTCTGAAATGGATATTGTTTATAGGTAACTGAGTATGCTACAATAATAATAATTGATTTAAAGTGAGAGGATTTCCAGGTGGTCAATATCTAACGCTTGGGAAAGAAAATTCTACAAACACCGATAGCATGACGTTCTGAAGTATACGATGATACATTTAAGTGTTGCTGTAAATTAACTGTTAAAATATTTCTAGAGCGCTGAAATTTCATGGGGTTAATTAGATCTCACTGGCGCCCATTAAATACATATTACATATCCGTGATTGGGAGCTATGTAACGAGGCGTCATATAGTATACCCTTGATCAGAATAATGCACCTTAAACGCGATGGTAAGTATTGGGGGCGCTACATCTTCAGATGTGATGCATGACAAAGGGTGCACTTAAAAACTTTATTTCGCTTACAATGCAACCTTCTACATTTAATTTGCACGAGTCTGGCACATTCTTACAATAATTTGGAACAATTGAAGTAAGATTGTAAGTCGCCTGTTCACGGGTCTAGTCAGTTTTATTCGAGTCTTGATCTATAAAATTGTGATATGAGATAAAGTAGTGTAAGTATGCTGTTAAAATAAATATCCCTAGTATGTGATATAAATTATTGTAGTGATTGACATAAATTAACCGTTAGTGCTTTGATAGTTAATTATAAGTGCATCAAGTAGTACTTAAGAAGATATTAATGTAACTTTAAAGAAGTTAGTATATACTGTTAGTGATGAGCTGAAATAAATTGTCATATGAGTATATTAAAATTTCACCGTAGAACTACGAGTGGTTGAAAAGAATTGTTATTATGGAAAAAGAAATTTTCTTACAATATTTAAATTCAGCTTACAAATATCTATCATTTGGTATAAAAATTTAAAATTCGACTCTTTCGACCAATTTAATAGCCTCTGGGATATTCGAGGCAACCGAAAAGCACAGAAATAGTCATTTTTGAATTCCTCACACTTTAAACCCCTATTTTTTAGCTCTGGGCGTCATTTGGATAAATTTGGAGCAGGACTTTACCCGATTCCGTTAACTGACCCGCTTTTATTATCGTTCGTGTTCTATATATATATATATATATATATATATATATATATATATATATATATGCTGTGATATAGGGTTGTTTAGGGGTGTATTCAGTAGTAAGGGTCGCGTAGTAACTGTAAATAGCAATGGGAATCAGAAAACTGCATTTATTTAGCGGAGAAATAAGTAATTCGTACATCATGTACATAGCAAGCATTTAACACCCGGTATATAGACCGTAATTAACTTTAAGCGATGCCAGTAAACATATCTTTCAACAATAGAACGCGTATTCAGCAGAGAAATAATCGTACATGTAATTAAACATACGTTGAGAAGTGTACGCTTTGATATGAAAACGCACTTTCAAATAAATTAATAAATACGAAAACAGCATTCGTGTTACAGCATTTATTTTGTACAATTATTCAAAAGCATTATCTACACAAAACAACAGACGTAAGTTAAAAGTCTGGCAACGATAACGATAGCAAATAACAAGCATGATATGAATCCAAAAGAGTTTCATCAGAAAACAGCTTAAAAATACAGGGAATATTAAAGACAAACCTGGTTGGTTGAAACAATCTGCAAAACTGCTTGGAAACGCAATCCAAATGTAGTGGAGAAAAGCTATTTAACACCCACCAGTTTCCACTTGAAGCAGGTTGAATCCACATCACCAGAAATCTACGCGTCAGATAAATAAAGTTTATAATATAGTGAAAAAAGTGCTGCATAAAAATTGTGTTAAGAATATATGAAAAGTTTTTGCCGTTTTTTCAGAAAACGGCTTCTAATCGGCCTCCAGTCAAATTCTGGACTATTTCTGGTTCAATTCTAATCTGCGTCGAAAACAATACTTCTGGTATATTTCTGGACTATTCTAATCTGCGTCGAAAAAATTCTAATTCTAATTTGCGTCGAAAACAATTCTAATTTTAATTCTGATATAATTCTGGTACAATTCTGGCGACAATTCTAATTATGGGACAATTCTAATACGCTGCTAATGTATGATCCTAAGTCTGGAATTTCAAGTGGTATTTAAGGGAAAAGATTCAAAGCATATAGAATAAAGCACGAGGTGATTTTTGGAAAGCAAGGGGTAACCGTACTGAAATATTGGTTCGACAAAGCAGAGCATTGGTATTCGATTGCAGACAGGGGTGTTGATCTACAACACGAAACAACATATCAGGAGATCACAGATCAGAACTAATTAATTTTAAGGAATATTTTCAATTTAAATTTTAATACTGAGTTTATTTAATTTATCCAAAACTTGTAAAGAGTCAACAGGAACATTGCATACGTTTAAACTTACGTAATAAATCATAAAGAGGTCTCGAACGTTCCAGATTTTTTGTAAAGGTGTAGTTTTTGGTGACTTTATATTGAATTAAAAGTATATAAATTTTGGTATAAATATTAATTGATTGAAGGGTGTATTTAAAGAATTTCAAAATTTGTAAATATTATTTCCTTTCATTATATGAGTGTTGACTTCGTTTTATCAATTCACACAGGTAATCCTAAAAGGGGTGAAAGAAAATTGGATCATCATAACGTTGTGCACTCTGTGTATATTAAAAAGGGCTAGCCGTGGCATAATACAAGTAAAAGATTAAATAGTAATACACAGAGAGGTGGTGTTAAGTAGAACGTTTATTACACCGAGTACGGCGTCATATCAATTTATATGACGCAACAACGTGGGGAGAAAAATACATAGCATTTATATATTGCTATGCTAACGCCGCACGCCGATGTAATTAATGTTCAATTTCCTGCTGCCCGCCACCGCTCTGTCTCTAAATAACCTAAAATTTAAATATGCCCCGACTAGCTCAGTCTAATCCACAAGTGTACGACGGTACGATAACAAAGAATTTTTACCCTTCTTTTTATCTAACGCTTTCCTACTCGAATGAGACAAACGAAATTAATAAAGATTTGCATAATGACAAAAAAATATACATTTTACAGCTGGATAATATGATTCACTATTCCACAAAATAAACCCCTGAATCAAAGTAATAATGATATCAATTTGTTTATCCTCAAAAATTATAGCTCTCTTTAGTCGGTTTAAAGCCAGCAAAAATGACACTGTATACTATTGGAAATACCTTTGAACGTTTAATAACTTTTTCCTTTTACGTAAATTTTCACGTATAAAAAAATTGTTGATGACCCTTTATATAAATATTCTGGTATAAGAAAAAATGTAAATGTTCAATAAAAAAGAAAATAGTGCCTTATGGTGTTAAATAATGTTCTGCCCTGTAATTTTCCTTGCGTGTCTTTTTGTTCTCCTTATTCTTGGATCTGCTGCTGTGTGCTGTTGACCAGTACCCCTGGACTGTTTTCAGTTGAGTTCACTTGTTGATTTTATAGTACTGCTTGGCCAAACACCCATTCAATGCTTAGAACAATCCTCCGTTGCAAATTTAGATTTATGTGCCAATCTAGATTTATGTACCAATTTAGATGTGCTCATTTAGATTTTTACCTAGAGCCCTAAGTTATAAATATTAAAATTATGTTTAATTAATAAGCTTTCACTTACGTTTTTCAGTTAAGGGCAAACTTCTTTCGTTTATTTTCACTATTATTTTTATTTTAAAACTTTTTTATCGCGACTTCTACGAAATATAATTATTTAATTTTTCTATGTTTACTTTACGTAATTTTCTAATATAAACTGCTATGAAGCTTGCTCTTGTTGAAGGAAGACTGATTGTTTACCAAATTTGTGTGGTATTTAAAACAACGCCTCCATCTGACATCATTGGTTATCTGCGTCCTTCTGTCAAAGTTTAAGGCGTACTATAGGTTATTGTTCATACTTCGGGCTTTCTCCGGTATTTGTTAATAGCTTGTTGAAATGATGTTGTCGATCACGTAGCATTCAGGTTCTATATAGTGGATTCTTATAGCCCGTGTACTTTCACCCGTCTTGTTTTGTTTTGTTAAAGGAAATTTTAATTCGACCGTAGACAAAATTATGGTTTTTTGTCAAGATAATTTTTTGTGTTTTGAATTTACTTCATGTTAAAAATCACGTATGCGAAATTTCTATAACGACATAAATTGTAATGCGTTTATTTACATCCTGCGTTTCTGAAACGTGTTTGTTTTGAAAGGTGTGTTTATTGCGAGAATGCTTTGTTATTTCCATGCATTGTTGCGTGTTTATGTTAACAGAATTCGTATCATGATTTTCTAGCTTTCGATGCTCTTAATGCGTATTTATTTAAAATGTATGAATGCTTTGCTGGTTTAAAATGAATTTGATTGCGTACAGAGTTATTTGTCATAATGAATGTGGTTGTATTATTGAAGGATGAGTTTCCCTGCATTAATTAAAGTTAACTGTGATCCTTATACAGTGTGTTAGATGTTTGCTTTTTTGCATAATTTGCGAATCACGTACTTTTCATGATAAAATTGTCTAACTTTTAGCACTATTTACATGTAGTGTGCGACCCTTCTGACCTTATATACCACTAAATAACCCTATTATCATAGCACTATATATATATATATATATATATATTTTGTACGAGCCACTGCCTCTTATTTCCCACGATTTGGGCGCCATTAATCGCTGCGTGCTTCTGACTACAAGCTCCTTTGTTGTGGTGATGTGATGTACCTATTTTAAATACTACCTCTGCTTAATAAAGTTTTCCACGGCTGCTCAACTGCTTCGTGAAATACAAAACTAACTACTCAACAACAAAACGCTGCGACGGTAAATAGTCTAAATTTATTAACATACCAGTAAGAATATCCACGCCAAAATCAAAATTAAACTCCTCTTTCGCACATTAATTATAAGTTATATACATTCCATTTAAAAATACTTCCTTAACTGTACATTTCGATATCAATAATTACCCCAGATAAATTTTTCCTTCTAATTAAATCAGAGAAAGTAATAGGGTTTTATCACATTTCTTACTTTAACCCTGGTTCAATATGAGCTCATAGTAAAACCTTAACCTTTCGCGCTAATTTTTGCACATTAATAATCAAAAAGATCCTTTTACCTTTTACATAAATCAAATACTACAAATGTGATAAATCACTCATTAACATAAATTTCCACATAAAATACAGTAAAAATAACTCAACATAAAAATTTCAATCCGTGCCTCTTTTCCTGTTTGTTCTTTTAGTTCATGAAATTATACCCCCAATGCACCAAGTCATTAAGCACTTATTTATACACATATACAATGAAAAGCATTAGTTACCTACTTCGATTCCGTGTTCACCCACGGGCCAGCTACCATTGTATCGGGAACTGCTGCATTCAGGAACATCCTAATCTGGAATTCTATAACCGCAGTTGCAAGCTGCAACCATAACACCAAGAAGTCATCTCGTCTACCAATTTTATAGGGCATCCAAACTCCAAACCTCTTCTACTAATACCATAAATTGTTGGTAATCAACCAAACCGATCAAATACTGACATCTACTCCATTTCAAATTGCATACTTGGCACACTCCGTGCGAATTAAAATCCAACAGTTTTTACTTACATCAATTGGCGTACATTAATTGAACTTTTATGCAAACATAAAAGCATTTCAGCCTTGGAGCCGTCAGCTTATCGAAAATCAAGAGCGACGTAATCTTGTCAAAACATAAGAACTGTACGCTGGTCGAAAACTAAGAGAGCCTCCTATCCATGTGCGGTGATTTATATTTAGTTTCTTCACCCCTCAAAGCCTGCCACAATTTCTCAAATTTCCTTCAATACAAACATTCGTACACAATTTTTAAAATCACTTCATTTTCAAGAGCCACAGTTTTCCAAAAACTGCTCCACACAAACAAACTCACAACAACAAACCCGTACTAAATCGTTTCGTCACATTCAAATCTTTCATTTCAATAACGTTGTGTATATCCAATCCAGCTGACAAAAGTTACCGTTCAAACTACACCTATCTTTACATTTGTTATTTTCATCCCACTTCTGCATACGCGCTAAAAATCACCTATCTCTTACTTTGTTTTCAATCTCCGTTGTACAACGAACAACGGCTACCCTCTCTAATAACCTTGTGTATTCACCCAAGTCAACGAACGCTAACGTTCAAACTACGCCCGTTTTATTTTCATCCCACTTATCCACATGTTATCGAATAACCTCTCTCTGTTACCTTGTCTTCAAGCTTCGTTTGTAACGGACAAAATAACCCACTCCAACTCAAGTTTCATATCGTTTTTAAGAAGCTATACATTTTTTTAATTGACGTCGGAACTAATAACTCCCTGGAATTTGTTGTTATTTGTGAAACGTTATCTACCCTCTTAAATACACAAAAAAATAGCTTCTTCGAAGCATGTTTAAAACTTCCAACAAATAATATAACCGTCAACTCCGCTTTTATTTAACACTACTTGGAAACTACAACGGTTTGACATGAAGCCAAAGCTTTTGAAAATATTTCTACAAATTAAATACGAAATGTCATGCATTTTATCTGTAAGAGTAATTATCTGCAAGAATTAAGCTAAATTACATTTTAGCTTCTTGAAGTTTTCGAAACAAATTAAATTCTAAAACTATTGACTTTAAAAACGCGTCTCAACGTTGTTTGATATTTTCACATGCTGAACCACAGAATAAATTACCAAATAAATAATTAATGCCAGTTTATATAAATCACATGACATCAACTAAAATTTTGCGCACCGAGAACAGACAAAACAGGAATTCCAAAAACTGTTTCTTGCGATTTCTCCATAATATGGAGGTCTTTTAGTTTTTGTCAAATACTTCAGGAGGTAGTAAATAAAAACCGAATTTTTAGTTTTACAAGACATAGACAACCGAGAAGCAACGGCTTTTACAGTTCAAACAGGTATTTATTGGTAAGAAAGTACTAGAGAAACGAGAAATTTTGTTTAAAATAAATTATAATCAGATTTGCAGTGCTAAAAATTAAGTAAACCACCAACTTAAAAATATTTGTGAAAAATGGAGGTTTATTAATTATTGCAGCGCTGCATACGTGGGAAAAATTTAAATTATCTACTTCCTATTGAAACTCTTTATTTTTCCACGAATGTTTTTGATCAATGGTTCCGGATTTGGAAATAAAATTTCATTTTAGCTCTATCCAATCCGGGATTTTTCGAAAAGAGGTTTGTTAAGAAGGTGTATTGCCGACAGGTGCTCGGATGAAATATGTGGCAGCATATGGAGTTATTAATTCAATTCACTCACTACCAGAAAACATAATTTTAGTACCTCGTGTAAGCGACATAAAAATCGCTTCGTTTTTCTGTCATTGTTTTGTAAGTGGTGAAAAAATAATATTTCAGTACTTTATAGCGACTAATATTGAAAATTAGCAAGATGGTTTCTAAAGTTATTATTTTTCCATTACTACTTCGAAGTTAACAAATTTTTAGTGAAAGCCATTTCGCGTTTTAGAGCCATAAATACCAATAGAATGCCGCCGTCTGCTTTATTTTGTATATTCATTCCGGTTTTATAACAAAAAACGACCTTGTAAACGTACAAAGAACCAACTTGATGTTAGTGATAAATTACAGACCACTTGTTATAAATTAATACTCTCTCGTCAATGTTATGAAAACTTAAGTATTGTTTTTGTATCTTTATTTTCAAAATAATCGGTTGTTTGAATATAATTTAGACCTGGAAAGCAATTTGTGGAAAATCCAGGCGAGTTTAGTTTTACGTAGCAATCAGTTATGCGCAAAAAACTTGCAAAACGAAAGTAGAGGTACGCTTTCGTACAAAATGTAATTTTTGATGTTTGTTAGATGTTTTCTTCTATTTTTGATGCCCTATATTTCTCGACATAATATAATACTGTAGTTCTTCTTTTCTGAAATTGTATTTCATAATTAGATTACACGCAAGTTGTAACATTGAAAATTTACTTCAAGTTATTCTAGTTTGTAAAATGACAAACAAGAGGTAGTACAAGGAAGCAAACTTTGGGTTTATAGATATTAATATTTTTCATCTCGGTTTCACAAATCCTCCTTTTGTGATATTTCTTGTGATACATCAACGAAAGGCAATGACTTCTATAATAACTCCCGTTGTTCATACTGAAAATGGTGTTCTTTTTAAATCTCTACACTGTTTAGGTTCGATTCTTACCTGTGGTAACGATTTTATTGAAAATCTGTTTTCAGTGCTTTGAATGTTCGTAGCGGATTGCATACTAGATGAGTGAGCAGTTGATGTTCTAGTAATTTTCTCAAAAAGTAGAATCGGTGAATGGTAATCACTACCGCAGCAAACTTTTTAAGGGGCGCTCCACTGAATACCAATATGCGCATGAAATATATTATTGTGGATTCAGACATGCTATAATTAAAACATTTTTATATTATATCGAACTTCTTGTGTACTGATCGATATTGTTCGATTTTAAGCTTGTTTATTCGCAAATGCGGAGATACCTTAATATATTGAGATACTTCTATCAGAGATGATAATCATTGCAATGTCTACTAATACTAAATTTTTCTTAACGCGACGATTAGCTTTTTATTACTATGTTATTTATATAAAAAAGCACTAAACGGATTTTGTTTTAAGACTATTCCATAATTTATATCATTATACTCCCGAATACATACTTCAAACAAAATTGACCTCCCTCCAGTATTCTACCATTTTGCACAAGCCACCAAATAGCTTCTAGAAATTACCAGAAGTTTCGAGGATTTTCTAAATTATTTGCTTCTTTCTGTATGCTTTATATTAGTAGCGGTCAATCAATGCATTGTTCGTTTAGTGTTTTTTCCTTTTGATTCTAGACTATCGGGCTCTTTTGTTACAATATTTTAGCGCAATTTATATTCTGCAAGTTGAAAATACAGGTCATGTTTCGTTTTTGAAAGCGAAATATTTTTTCGGTTTAATTGTTGAAATTTGTTTTATAAATTAATATTTTATAGATTACCGTTAAGGTTTTCAATTTTATTAGTTTGTAGAAGGCGCTGAACTCTCACTTTCAAGTTAATTACCATCAAACATTAACATACTCCATTGTAAGCAAAAATATATTGTTTCAGCAATTATTATTCTACGGTATAAACCAAAACAAGTAGTTTGAAATACAATATTTAAATTTATTTTAGTTTATTTACATTTAAATTGTTAAACCCTCCGGCCACTTGCTATACTATCGCGGGCAATTGTTATACTATTGCACAACTGATATAGCCTTACGCGGCAAATTATCGCGCCATATTGTAACGTAGCTAAATCTCAGGGTGCATCATGTTTTGTGGGTTAGGTTTCACCATTGCTGAGTTTCAAATTGCCAATCCGTTCTTCCTGTGTCTTCTATGGTCGTAGAGGAATGAAGGAACACCAGATAGAGGTACAACAGAAGGTAAAGATAAAGGAACCTACATGCCTAAAAAGAGAAAAGACACACACAACATAGGTAGATGTTCTTGGCTTGAGGTCTCATGGCTTAATATCCGCTTTCGACACTACCCGCACCTGCGCATTCTTTTGCGCAAACGCGACTGTCCGGAATGACGGAAGTTGACAAGTTTTAATTTAAAAAAATACGCGGGAATTTCCTTATATACTATAACTAAATCTAAGACGTGTGTGTACATTGCCAATTTTGGCATATAACACAGTGCGTAGTATTTGTAATAAAGTTTTTTAAAGTTGTTATTTATCCCTATCTTGAATATTTTCACACTTTCTTTTATAGTTCAAAACCACTTACAGTTAATTTCAAATATGGAAGTATTTTAGCCGCGTCTATAAAACTCAATTGATAAATAAATTAGTTTATATTTTTCCAAAGCTATGATAGGTAGTTTTGGTCGTTCATGTATGTTGTCAATTCAAATTTATACCAATACCTTACTCAGAGGGTGGGATACAAGTATTATGAATTTGGGACCTATATTAAAAAAAAGCCAATGGAGAGCTATCTTTATGTGAATTTGGGCCATTTACAAGAACTGAGTTTCAGTAGCTGTACATTTTGATCTCCGAGTGATGAAGTCGCTGATTCTACCCATATCCGTTACAAAAAAATGTTTATATCTTAAAGTATGACAAAATGAGCATGCGATAAGCGATAATTAGGTATAGTAATCTATGTGTAGGCTGTTTACTCGATATAATGTTTTGACTAGTGATTTCTGGCTCCTCAATATTAAAAACGACATTATACGGATTGGCGTAACCTGGATGATGAAGTATCCGGGTTTAAGAATCATGCATCGTATTACAAACGTTGTTTCCATCGGTGCGAATCTGACACGCGATTTTATAAATTCAAATTCTCCACCATATTTCATTTGTACCTTGAATGAACCTGTTTGTGCCATAGTTTGTTTCGTTTCATCCACCAAGTGTTTAATTTTCAATATTATGGTTCGAAAGAGTGGCGTTTATACCTTCAGGTATCAACTTCCAAAACAGATCCAAAACCAATGTCTTTTTAAAATCTCGTCCAAGGGAATCTTCTCCAGCCTTTTACAAATGGTCCAAGAATACCCTAGGCATCTGTTTTCATTCTCAAACTAACTAAAATCACAGCGTTTCTAAAATTTTTCAAAATTTTATTTTGCACCCTTGTTATTCGAAAACCGTCCGCGAGATTTAATAAAGGACATCGTTTGCACCCGAAAAACTTTGAAATATCTTTATTATAAGTCGAATTTTTTGTGGTTCAATTTACAGTGGAATAGAATATCTAAAAAAAGCAAACCATCAATCTTTTTTGCAAGATCGGTTAAAGCCTTGAGGCACAAATTAACTATGTTTTATGTTATGTTGTCCTTAAGGTGTTTAGTTGTTTGAGGTTTATAAGAATAAACTTTTCCTTTCACGTTCCATAAGAAGATGTACAAAGATATTTGATGGTACGACTAAATGGTCAGTTGACTTATAATTTTTTAAAAATTTAATTAACAAGTTAATTAACAGTTAAAATCATTTACAGCACGTGTTAACCTTACGTGGTAGGTTGCACCTATTTTTTTCATTTTAGTTAATTATCTAATCATTATGTCGCAAAAATAAGGTTAAGAAAAGGTTTGGATCTTTACCGACATTATAATGTGAATAAGGGCCGCTATACTTGCGACCACGTCCCCAATGCTCCACCTGAAGGTACTACATTGGGTTTAAACGCGAAAATAAACGTGTTTCAAATGTAATCTGACTTCAAAATTAATAGATCCTAAATAAAAATCTAACAAACTGAAACAAAAACTAAAAATAGGATTTGAATAATGGTATCCCAGCGTTGATTTGGAATGTCTCCGTTCAACAAGACACACGTAAAAGTAAAAGGGGAGGGATCCGTAATATATATTGCTGCGGATTGTTTGGAAAATTCGTATTTTCTCGCCCCACGGTTTGGATGCCATAAAATTGCCGTGGAAGTCGGGACAGTCTCTTGATTCTCTATTAAAATTCGTTTCCGCTCCTAAAAATCATTCGAGCCCCACGAATTGGGCGTCATAAAATTTTCAAAAATTCAAAAATTTCAAAAAAATTCCTTACCTTTTTGTTCGTTTTCAAATCCCTTCCGCTTCTCTGGCTAGCTCAGCTGTGCCTCTTCTCGAATACCTAAATTTACATACATATCTCTTTCACACTCGCACACCGTTTAATAAAACTACCAATTAATATCACAACCATACAACCTTTTATTTACACCTATTAACAGATCAATTATATTCACATGTGTTAAAAACAGTTGTGTACAATAATTATAAAACTCAAATTATGATATATTTTAAAGTATTTGATTTACTAATGATTTTTAAACAAATTCATTGAGATATGAGTAGATGGGCCCCACATGTTACCCTAAATTGACTTCACACTGGAGTATGGTGAGCTCATTATAACCCAGTTTATTTTGTAAATGCCCTTTAAACCTTGCATAAATTAAAACCAAAATTTACAGACCCGTTTACCCTTTACAATTCAATTTTTATCCTTGCTAAATTTTGGATGTTCTAAATACACCCTTTTTCAATGTTTAACATCAATAAATTGTCCAGTACAAGTATCTTTTACCACAAATCTCTACAACCATAAATATGCCACCAAAAAAATCAACCACGCAGCACAAAATTTCACAAATGTTTATAAAGCAACAGAAATTGCAAATAAATTACCTGGAGAATTCTTCAGGCTTCCTTCCCGTGGGAAATGAGAGTCAGAACACCCCTCGGCGTTGTTTTGATTTACTGTGCTGCTCAGCGGATCCCTAGGCCTCTACTATCTGCTACCTCTGTAAGCTATGCGTCTCGTCTCACAGTACCATTCCATATATCATGTTTACAAACTCGATTACTTGTGGTGCTTACCTCCATATAACATGCTTCCATTTAATGATTTTTGTGTTTGTAGTAGCGGGACCTTTATTAATTTAAAACGCACTATATGTACTTCACGTCACTAATTAGAGGTCCGCTACTACTGTTTCATACTTGTAAACACTATATTCACATATACTCACAGAAAGCTTTACTGTTATGGTGATCTGAATCGGCATTCATCACTTTATCGCAGTAAAGGAACATAAAAGACAAGAGAGCGTTAATAACCTAGGTTGGGTATTTATATTCTCTCAACAGTCCCCTAGTGGACGCGCTTCTTGCGAAACGCTTATTTTCGAAACGAATTCTACAAATTTTGAATATAACCGACGCTTAATTCCTAAAATTTCTCCCGCTGTGCTTGTTGTATATTTCGAATTCGCTTACAACCGTCGCGTGTGCATTCGTTTTTAACACTGTTGACTTTCAACCAATGATAGAGTTTTCTGTCATCACCCAAACTCCTCCTAAACGCTATGCATCTCAGTTCTACGCATATTTTATACATGTTTGCTGTCTCGTTCAAAACCACACTTGAGTTACAGAAAATCGATATTGATGACATCCCATCTCAACTCCACGTGCATATGGTACGTGCATTTTCAATTTCTTGCTTGCTTTATATCTGTCTCTATCTATTGTATATAACCGATTGTGCATTTCCCTCGCTCCTTAAGATGTTCGTTACCCTAGTTGTTTATACCAAACTGACGGTTGAAAATATTTTCTATGAAATCCTATCTTAACATACGCTCGACTTCTTCGAATGTAACCTTTTAAAATGCAGGTGTTTCTGTTAATTAGCGACCGATTTGAACATAGCAATTCCTATACTTCTACTTCTTGATAAAGAATACATCTGCCTTGGAAATATTGATTTTCTTACACAGCACGTTCCGTTTTGCTTATATGTGTTGAATTAAAATAACTTATGGTTAATTATGCGTATCCTTGAACTTCTATATGCTTTGACGCTTTCTTCCTTCATGTAATTTTTAACATTCCAATTATTAATTATCAAAATACGTTAATACTCGTCCGTGTTCACTAAATAAATTAAATTAATTTGGCGCGTAAAATCTTTGCTTTTTTCTATATACAGGGTTGTTGAAATTTTATTGTTGCACACTGATTTACCCCTTTGAATCGACAGCAATATATATATATATATATATATATATATATATATATATATATATATATATATATATATATATATATATATATATAAAGCATAAGCATGTTTCAGTGCATAGATTAGCAAAAGCATCACCCAAATAAATTATCGGTGCACTCGCATGAGCATTATATGCACTAGCGCCATTACACACAAATACGTGCTTGGAAAATTATTCAAAATCTGCTTAATAATACAAATCAATGCTTATGCGAGTACAGCCGCCACAATTTTACTCTTACCTCGAATATAAATTTTCCAGCTTCCGAAGATCTGGTGTCTGCTTACAGCCATTCGTAACTTACCGCTAGGGGGAGATGGATATGTACTGATATAGTTCTGGTGGGTATGCACTAAATTCTTGATTTATTTCTTATTATTTATTTGTTATTGTTTATTCCCGATTTTCCGCGCGTAGAAGGTGGGATAGCGATTGTTTTAGTGGTGGGGGGTTGTCGTGCATATTATTAGACTCTTGGAGCATTATATATATATATATATATATATATATATATTTATATACCATCCGCTCTACTAAAGTTCAAATCAAGTCAATTTCCTGCTATTTCCCCAAGCCCTATTATCTGCTGCTTCAAATCTAACCACCTTTCCTACCTGCAAATTTTTTAAGCGCGACCCAGAACGTATTCTGGTTCGCGACTTCCTGGACCTTTTTCAAGTTCCTAGGCCATCTTAGGCCTTCGATGGCCAACTTTCGGTTAGGATCTTTACCGACAACAGTTAATCTGACCTTCCAAGCAAGGATGTCTGCTGCAACTCGTGGCGACTCCGTGGCGTAGTTTATGCGTGTGACTATTACTCCCAAGGTCCGTCCCGGGTTCGAATCCCAACACAGTCCGCTTGAAATATATTAGGCGAGCACTTTTTACAAAAATACGCCCTCGTTCGAGTTAGAGGTGTAATGGAGGTCTCGTGTGTGAGTGTTGTCACGCAGGATTGAGATCCCTACCTTGCTTGGAACAGCATGGATTCGGCAAAATTCAAAATTTTCCAAGTAAAAAAAAACTCACCTTCTGGCCATTGGAGTGCCTTCGGGTGGGGCATTGGAGAAACTCAAATGTTGCTCTACAACCCTTCGCAAACAAAAATTGGCATACCAAGGATAGCCTTATGAAACAAAATTAGTATAATATCTCGAGTAGCTTCTTTCAACCACTTTGGTTTTGAATCAATTCTTAAGGTAAATACTAATATTGGTTTGTGGAGCAGGTCCTACAATGTGCCAAAACAGCACGTTCGGTCGATGAACTTGACTTGTGTGCCTCCGTTTACAAAATAGTGGCGTAATTTCAATTAAAAACTTTATTGTGCAATAACCGTCCGGGTATTACAAGATTTTATTCTTTTTTAAACCTTCTATAGAAATAACCTAAAAGAGGTTGAGTAACTGGAGAAAAAATTTACAGCTTGTTTCAAGAACAGAAGGAACTTTTGGAAAAAGCTGTTGGCGTCGTAAAAAGTTCAAATAGGATGTTTACATGAATAAAACTAATATAATTCTTAGACTTTGTGACAAAGCTGTGTATGAGAAAGAACAGTTAGTGCTATTGGAAAGTTTACTCTACCATTAATATTAAAGTAATAGAATTCCAAGTAAGTTGTCTTTACAGCACGAAAAGGACGACGTCTAAGTATTAGATGGTCGTAGCATCCTTTTGCGATTATTTATCCTTTGCTCATGACTCTGGAGTAAAATCTCCAATTGTTATTTTTCTTGGCGGCCATAATGGCATCTAGCGCTCCATTGAAGTAGATGTTCGAGAAAAAAATATCTAATACTGATAGCAGTACGTCCGAATGTAACCTAAATTTTGCAACCCCTAGATGATGCTAATGCATCGACTTCACTAAAACGTAAGCAATAAAAGAGAATAAACAAAAATGAAGAGAAAACCCGAAACAGAACAAGCAACTGAATATAAAAACAAATAAAAAATGAAGACACTCAATGTTACTATGAAAAATCTTCTGACACGTATTGTATGTTGCTGGTGTTTAGCAAAAATTCATGAACGAGGATGTTTGAAAAATACGAGATAAAGGACTTACAAATGACAAACAAAAATAAAACGCAAGTTTACTATTTGATTACCTTGAAATAATCAGATATGCAAGTCTATAAAGCGTTGTTGTAATAATACAGTATAGTTTTGCGAAGTCATTTAAAAAATATATTACTTAATTTCTAAAATAATATACAGAATTCTGGAAGTAACCATAAGTGATGTTATCACATTACTGAAGCATAACAATAGCAATTAAGTACTGTCTTTCAAGAATAGAAATTATAAAAAACACTTCTAATATACAGACTGCAGATTTACAACTTTGGCTTACTACATTTTAAAGCTTGAAGGTTGTAGTGCCGATCTATTTTCATGCGATTTTTACATTTTTGTGCTAAAACAGTTATAGACAAGCAAGCGAAATTATATAATAAATATTTGGGTTTGCGTAACCATTTGCGTTCCCTATTTCTTTCTAAAAGTTATTTATTCAATTAGAGTATTATTTTATTTTTCACTATTACTATCATATAAATAGGAAATAGCCCAGTAAATTACATTGGCTGTTAGTAGGTTTAGACTAATTCGATTTAGAAGTATAAACTTACTAAATACTTTGCTTCCGACAAGTTAAATAACTTTATTAGATTTAGAAATATCGGTTTTTGCTTCTCGATTAAATTTTGCATGAATTGTATGACGTTCTTAAATAACAAGACATAATGTTGACTTTGACTAAATTTTTTTCTGTATGTTTGCCTATACCTTACACTATTTTTCCACGTGTAGTTTTTGTATAGCTCGACATGTTTTTTTTAAAGTTTTGATTGGTATAAATAAATAACAAGTCATAATGTTGACTAAAGTTTTTTCTGTAATTTTGCCTATACCTTACACTATTTTTCCACGTATAGCTTTTGTACAGCTCGACGTGTTTTTTTTGAAGTCACAATAAACAGCAATATTTTTGTGTGCCTCTCGTCTTAAATACTGTGACGATTGTCATTACGTTTCAGTAAAGGCCATCCAAGCCTCATCTGTTCTGTTTGGTTTAACAATTCTTCATGATAATGTCCAAGACATGTCAAAGTATTTTCTAGGTGTTTGCTTTGTGCTCCTCTGCGAGTATATTCGGCACCCAACGTGCGCACAATTTGTGATACTTTAAATGATCATTGACAATTTCATACAGTGTCGACCAAGTAGCAATTGTGAAACGTTTGTCTTCGTGAACAATTTTATCGACAGCGCGCATTAATGTCGTATTCAACACAGATGCTCACTTCATTGTTCACATTCTTTCGTCTTGAATTAAACATCCGAACCCATTTTCTAACTATACTGTCACTAATTACATGTTCACCATAAACCTAAGAAATTTGGTGGTCAATTCACTTGCTCGCGTAAAAGAATTATACTGCGCAGTTCGCATTTTGAATGCGTGTTATATAACGCTTCACTACACAAATTGCAACGTGCATCTGTGTGCGGACAGCTCGTGCATGAAAGAGAAAGCTACCACCTGTAACGCACGTCACAATAACAAGCTGTGCGAGAGATATGCGCAAACGGGACGCTTTTTTGTTTTCTACCTTCAATCTATTATATCCAGGTTGTTTCGATTTGTGGAATTAAGTCAATTATATAATAATATACTATAAATCATAATTTTTTTTATCCATTAACATGTTGGCCGCTATCTGTAGCAATATTTTCTACAAACTGAGTTCGACATATGTATCAAATGATTACTGTTTCATTGTTTGGTTTTTGATATTGTTGCGTTTACTTTACGATGGTCCGTTAAAACCTACCCCTGTTTGGTGTTTCATTATTCATTTACTTAGATTCTGCTCAAATCCTCCAACAACACCCGGTATGTTAGACCTTCCTACAATAAATACGCTTTCTAATAATTTTCAATTTCAAATCTATTTACTTTATAACGAAAAGTTTACGCTATAAATTAAATAGTCAATACCCTGTTTTAGGTATCCGTTGAGTTGATACACATTACTATAGCGCATAATTATTTCTTATTATACTCAATCATAAAGACTCGTTGAAATAATGGATCGTACTTATTTGTTATGTTTGGTTTCAAGTTTCTAATCACATTTGATAACGCGAGGATTGGAGTTCGAATTCTTGTTATTTAAACAATTTCAATTTGATGATGCAGTTCGTCCTTATATGTATTTTCTATATTACTCGTTCTATTACTTCAAGAGCGATGCACGTTTTTTTATAGCAAGTGTCGATTTTGGGTGCATCGGTAAGTGATCCTTCTGTCCGTTGCTATTCAAACGATGATCAAATGTACTCACTTCCATCTCAGACTGTGCCCCCACCACCATTGCAACCCATACTTCGAATTAGTGACTTGCAGCTAGCTTCTCAAGGGTTTGTTCCCGCTTTCTTAACTGATTCTACTCCAGAAATTCCTGTCATGTCTGCAAGCACAAATGCCGCTGAAGTGAAGATTATTTCTAATTCGGTCAGCGAAGGTCCTGTTGAAGTCTATGAACCTGTATCTTTAATGCCTCTGGCCATTTTTGTCAAAATTTTACCTGTTCCTGCTTTCTTAAATGCTTCTACTCCAGAAATTTCTGTCGTGCCTGCAATGACAGCCGTAGCTGAAGTGACGATAATTTCTAATACGGATCGAGAGTGTCCTGTTAAGGCTAGTGAGCTCGTGGCTGTGATGCCTGTTGTTGTTGTTGTTGTCAGGGTTTTGCCTGATCCTGTTTGTTATTTACTATTGTTAAGGAATCAGTTCCTATTGGTACTGAAGTTTTCTCTGTTCCTACTCCGTTGTCTAACAGTGATGAAGTCTTACTTGATTCTACTCCTTTATCGGTCGTTGAAGAAACGTTACCTGCTCTTACTCATTTTTCTGATGTTGCAAAATTCTTTCTGATTGTGTTTCTTTATCTAATGCTGACAAACTTCTACTTGCTTCTGTTCTTTTAGCTAAGGTTAATGAACTCCTGGCTGATGTTTCTTTATCTACTGTTGTTGAAGTTCTTTTTGATGCTCTTTGTTTTTGTAAGGTTGACGAAATTCTGCCTGTTTCTGTTCCTTTATGCAATGTTACTGAAGTGTTATTGGATTCTGCTCTTTTTCCTAAGGTTGATATTCCTACAGCCAATGCTGTTTTCTGTCCTAAGTGTGATACTGCTAGTCGTTTATCTAACATCGATAACATTTTATCTGTTTCTGTCCCTTTATCTAACGTAACTGAAGTGTGATCTGCTTGTGTTTCTTGTCGTAAGGTTGATTCTCGTACAACCAATACTTTTTCTCTTTTTACCGTTGATATTCTGACGACTCAGGATGTTCCTTTTCCAACCGTTAATTTTCTCACAACCAACTCTAAAAACAAACCACTTTCTTCCATAATGCGTTTTGAGTTTCCTATACTACCCTCGTGCTACAACTACTACAACCCCTGCTATTCATGTTTGGCAGAAAACTGCCCAAAAGAGGCAGACATTAGTCTATGCTCCTTCCGAACCGGAAGATGTATGTCGGTGAAGTCCTAATGTTCTTGATCTCGTTTTATTTTCCTTTTGGAGCAATAAGCGCAATACCTAGTCCTCGCGCCCCAGATTCTTATGCCGATTTTGCTCTCTTTGGGATTTGAATTTTGGACTTTACGATTTCGTTATTTACTTCCCTGTTTTGCTGGGTTTTCTTCTTTTCTTTCACCCGTGTACGTCCAGGAATAGAATAGCCTCATGGTACTATCTGCCTGTTGTAAGAGGCGACTAAAGCGGTCCAACACACATACAAACACACACACACACACTAGCAAACATACTCACAAACACACACACACACTTCATACACACACGCGCGCACATACGCACACACACACACACACACTTCATAAACATACAGATTACTGTTTGGTTCTCCGGTCTTCTGTTCTCTTCTTGTCCGGGAATAAAATAGCCCCATGGTACGACCTGCCTGTCGTAAGAGGCGACTACAGCGGTCCAACACATACACACACGCACACTTTATACACGTACACTACATACACACACACACACAGTTCATACACACGCACACATACACACACACACACATACACTCACCTACTCTTACATCAACACACACACTCACTCACATACGCACGCACTCGCACACACATACCCTTTGATTCCACATTCCTCACCGTTTGCCTGTGGCTGGTTTAACTTTCTGGCGGTTTCGTGCTGATATAGTTGAATTTTTGATCCACTTCTTGTGGTAGGTGCTTTCTAGTCCTTTTTTATTTTCTTCGGAAACCACGACTTGGTCGACTTTAGGACTAGTTAGCATGTCTTTTCTGTGGTTCTTCGGTTGTTACGATTCTTGAGTACCACAGTTTGAAGTAATTTTATTTTTTTCTCTCCAGCATTTTGGCGATTACTGTTGGTTTTGTTCGTTGCTTCTTTTCTTTACTTTTGGTTTTTCTGCAGGAAACCAATCTTCTTTTGAGGTCGAAGAATTTTCTGTTTCTTTGCTGAAGAAACATCCGTCCTTTGACGACTTTGACAGTGTTGACGCCGTTCTACCATTGCCTTCGTTCAGTGCTACTACCTACCTATTTTTACCGGTGCTTCTCTTTAATTTTTATTTTTTTGCTTCGTCCGGTACTTTGGTTCTTCCAGCCGGATGAGAGTACTTTTTTATTTTGGAGTGTTTCTTTTTTGTTTTTTGTTTTCGTAATCGAATTTTCTTTTAGTTTTTTTTCTTTCCTCTTAAGCGATTTCTTTTGTGTTTGGTTTTTTGGTACTGCCCACTCCCGTACTTTTGCATTCCTAGCCGGACCTTTTAATTTTGCTGGGGGGATTTGTTACGTTTACTTTACGATGGTCCGTTAAAACCTACTCTTGTTTGGTATTTCATTATTCATTTACTTAGATTCTGCTCAAATCCTCCAACAACACCCGGATATTAGACCTTCCTACAATAAATACGCTTTCTAATAATTTTCAATTTCAAATCTATTGACTTTAAAACGAAAAGTTTATTCTATAAATTAAATAGTCAATATCCTGTTTTAGGTATCCGTTGAGTTGATACACAATTCTATAGCGAATAATTACTTCTTATTATACTCAATCATAAAGACTCGTTGAAATAATGGACCGTACTTATTTGTTAAGTTTTGTTTCAAGGTTCTAATCACATTTGATTACGCGAGGATTGAAGTTTGAATTCTTGTTATTTAAACAATTTCAATTTGATTCTGCAGTTCGTCCTTACATGTATTTTCTATATTACTCGTCCTATTACTTCAAGAGCGATCGATGCACGTTTTTTTATAGGGAGTGTAGATCTTGGGTGCTTCAGTAAGTGCTTCCTGCGTTATTAATACTAGTAAGACTCTCTTTGTAGCTCTTAGGTGGAGGCCAAATTGTTTTATGTAGACCCGATTCTTTTTTTATGTAGAACCAACTGCGCTGGTATGTGTTTCGCTGTTGCAGTGCTTGTCGCAGCGCTCAACATCTGTCTACCATGGTGACGCTACATCTGGACGCAAGAACCCTGACGCTTAGCTGATTCACCTCCGTGAATGCTATGGGCACACGATAGTATCTTGGCACATGGAGCTATGTTGTGGTAGTCTTCCCATATATCGCGAGCATCTCTTTTTTTCGACTTTTGTTAGTGTGTCGCTGGTGCTCCGTAATACTTTATTAAATGATTACTAGAATTTGTTCTACTTTCTTATACTAATGAATTCTACCTGTTAAACGAAATGCGCACTTCGTACGTCAATTCTTAAAATTTGTTGTTTGTTATATAACTATTTATTTATTTTTTTGTTGATTTAAACCTAATTCTTTTTTTAATTAATTTTTATTGTAAATAGACAATCGATGACGATGTATTCTTTGTTGCTGGGAATCCCTCCTCACTGCATTGGTAACTAGCCTGGTGTTTCTACGTTTCTTGTGTTCTGTTTTGTAATCGTGATTTGTGCGGGTTCTCACTTTAAGTATTGTTTCTATTTCTGTACTTTTAATAACGAAGCAATTTGCTGTTACTGAATATTATTTAACCATTTTATATGTTTTATGATTCTGATTCTTATTTTTTTTGTGTTTTTTATCTATAACCACCGTTTTGTTGGATCTATACGTTTTTAATATCAATAGATCTGGATTTTGTTTTAAATATTTGACTTTTTTATGTTAATATTAAGCCTGTAATTTTTTTATATTCCAAAATTATTTGTTGAGTCTGTAATTTTATTATATGTGTATGCTTCAATCTTATCTTTTTTCCTGAGTTCGTAACTTTGTCTCAGTACTTTCAATTTATGCTATTGTATATGGTGTGGCAATATATCATTACGATTATTTGCTGGTGTGAAAAAGTTAGGGCCTAGACTTTGTTTCGTGAACAAATTTCCGGTGGCGTATGGTCTAATAAGTTCTTTATACATTCCAATTTGTTTTTATTTTTTATTATCTGCGTTTTTATATTTAGTGCTTCAGTTTTTTATTGAATAGAAGACAAATAAGTAAATATTATTCAAATACAAATAATAGTAAAGAAAAAAACAAACACGATAAACAGTACATAACTATACAATATGTAAAAGATATGGAAAATATGAAGAATACACTTAAAAAATTACAAAGTGAACATTGCACATAAAAGATTTAATAGAAATGTGTTGTTTCAACACACTTAATGAATATCAAAAAGTAAGTAAATGGGCGCATACTATATGCAAATTACCTCAACAGAAAAATCATTGCTGCGTCTATATCGAATACATTAAGAGAAAGGACCGTATGGGTATAAATACCACAGCAATATCCATCTTGGTAACATGAATTATAGATTAAATACAAGTTTTGTCCCAAAAGACGGTAATCCTCAAAACCGAAGTAAGTTAAAAGAAGAAGCGGCCTTAAAAATTTAAATAAGATATACTATAACTTAATAAAATAAAATAGTAAATATAACTATTGTAAAATAAAAATAAAATTTGAAAAAGGATTCGCTAACATCACATATGTAGAATTGATATAAAATCCAACGTGAGCTGTTTTTAATAATTGATAATAGATATCAATAGTCATTATTAATTGTAAACTTTCTACCGTAGTATACATTGCATGGGATAGATAACATGTTATCATAAAAATTTTAGTATTTGACCAAGAAGAATTTTGCTCTGTACTGCTTATACAAAATATAGTTTAAGTTATTCGTGAGTTTTAAATGTTAGATTTGTAAACAAAAGCCCAACCAAAACTGTACATAATAATAAATAGGACGAATAACTTGATACATATTTTAAACTCAGTTTGTAAAAAATATTGTTGTTGATAAAAGTCAACATGTTAATGGGTCAAAACGATTGAGCAAAAATAAATAAAGAAATGAAAATTTGATGTAGTAGTCGACGTAAATCCCAAGTTATGTCCATTTTATAATGATTCGATTGCTTCACAAGATGATATCGATTTTGATGAAACAAAGAACTGGGTAATCAAAGTGATGAGATAGAAATTGTTGGGGAAAGCGATAACGATAATGCTTTCGATTCAGAAGACGACATTCCACTTTGCAAATTTGCTACTGTCGGATGCATACCAATATAATGGTCCAAGAACCAAGTAGTCACTGAAACGTATTGATTTGGTTATTATTCTGGATTGCCAGACTATTAAAGATATGAATAATCCAACTCCGCACAAGTTATTTCAACTATTTTTCACAGATGACATAGTGGAGAATGTTTTATTTGAAACAAACTTATATTGCCAGCAAGGTATGAGCAAATATTTACCAACGCCTTAGAGATGAAAACTTTGTTGGGTATAGATTTGCTGATGGGGATCAAATCACACCCTAGTAGTTACAGAGATTATTGGTCAAGTGCTCCTGATCTTCGTGATTCCTATATAAGTAAACTGATGATTATAAAACGCTTCATTTGTTTTCTCACCAACCTTCCCACGAACGACAATGTTTTGATGTCGAAGAAAAGCGGGTTACGAGAAATTATACAAAGTGCGTCCATTGCTAAGAGATATTTCGGAAAATTTTACAAAATGTATGTCACCCACAAAAGAAATTGCTCTGAATGAATTCATGATTAAGTTCAAGGGTAGAAAAAAGAATATATGATTAAAAACTTATCAAACTGGATCATATAGTATGGATGTTGACCGATAAAAATGGTTACTGCCATAAGTTTCAAATATACACAGGCAAAATGAAACCTGGGAAAGTTGAAAAAATTTAGATGCAAGAGTTGTACTGAAAATCACAAACCATTTGCTACTTTTGATAATTCTTTTTCTGGTGTGGAGCCAACGAAGAGATTAAAAACAAAAAGTTGTTTGCTTGTTGAACAGTTGACTCAAATAGAAAAGATCTTCCTAACTTTAAAATGGGCAAAGAGATGAAACGAGGTGAATATGAGTGTTTCTGCAGAAATTTCGAACTTTCTGTGATGAACTGGAAAGACAAGAAGTCTGTATATATTTTGTCGAATTTTCATGATCCTAAAGAAACCACAAGAGGTCAAAAGAAAATAGAGACACGACACAAATATATGAATTTTAACGACGGGATTCGATTCCTACATACGACAGCGATTGTTTTCTTTTAATCTTTTGCTCTTGTTTATGGAGTTGCACATGCTAGCTATGGGCCGAGCCATGGGCTCATGGTAGTTTCATACCACTGTCAAAATATTTCAATTCAATTCAACTTTGTTGTATCGGATTCGTCGATAAGTTTCATGAAAGTGTCAAATTCATTTAGTTATTTCATGTGATCAAAACTCACTAGGAATTTTTATTTCAGTTTACTGTCAAAAGCGTGCTTGTGATTGTGTCAATAAATTTGGAAAATGTGGAAAAGTGGTAAATTCCATATTGCTAAGATCTTTCATCGGCAGTTTTTTAATTCCGTTTGCTTTTTTTTCAAACTTGATTGAATTATTATTTACTTATTTAATATTTCTAGTACAGATTAACGTTCTAGTTTTAAGTTATCTTATACAGATAAATTAGTACATTGAACGCTTAAATATTTAAGTCGTGATTTTGATTTGTACTCGACAATGTGTTATCTTATCTATTTTCTATATCCTGGTTTTGATTTTCCATAAAATTATTGGACGTTTAATGTTTTAATTCATGATTTAGTTTTTAGCTACTACTTACTACCTTATTTATTTTTTACGTATTCTGTACTCACCTTAATCATCGCAGAACTGAATTTATCCGGTCTCTTTAGCAGCCGTATTAAGCTATCCATAATTTTGCCCTATCCGTTGTATATGTATTTAACCTCCATAGTGTTGCAATTTATTCCCTCTGCCCTCTGTTATTCAGTAACGTTTTTCTCTAAATATTACGAGGGTTGTCTTTTATGTTTTGCATGCTGGGACATAGAGGACGCCACTAAGCAACTACCAGTACTAACAATTAACCTCCATCTTTAGTTAACCTAAATCCAAAGTTTAAGTGCGATACGTCTAGTATTGTAGCTACAACGAACTATTAAATTTAACAAGTTAATTGAAAACCGTGAAAATTTTCGTGCAATAATTTTTTATAATTTTCGAAGACAATTATCTCAACAAAAGTGCCTCGTCTGTTGGTTTCTGTTTTCGACAATGAAGCACCACATCAACCAACAATTTCTCGTTGGTATGGAGAATTCAGACGTGTACGGATTATTCTTAGCGACGATCTAAGAACAGGTGCACCAAAAACGGCAGTTACTCAGGAGAACGTCGATGCTGTGCGCAAGCTCATTAACGAAGTTCGACTTCAGATCGCGAAATTGGGGCATCATTGGGGATTGCAAAGACTTCAATTAAAAAATTTTGCACGAAAAATTGTGTGTGAAAAAATTAGTTTCTTGTTGTATAGCGCATCTGTTGACCGATGAACAGAAAGCAGCTAGGGTGAATTGATGCTAAAAAAAACTCTAGACTGTTTCAACGCAGTAAACTCTAAAAATGTGTACAATTTACTTATAGGAGCCAGAAAATAAACGCCAGTCGTCTGTTTGACCGTTGCAAGGTGAAGAAAAGCTGACAAAAGTCATCCGTTCTTGAAGTGTTTCCAAAAAGTTGGTCGCAACATTTGTCTCGAAGCAGGACACGTGGTAACAACTCCTCTACAAGATCAAAGAACTGTTACTGTCGATTGGTATACAACCATTTATTTCCCGCAAGTCATTGCGAAGCTTATACCGACTCTAAACGACGAATCATCCTCCACCAAGACAATGCAAGTTCGCATACAGTTAGTTCGCAAGACAATTGAATTTTTAACACAACAAAACTTCGAATTGTTATTTCATCCTCGGTACATCCCTTATCTAAGTCCCAACGATTTTTATACTTTTCCGAAAATAAAGACGGATTTCGTAGTGAAAGACTCCAGTCGTCAGAGAAGCAGTCGGTGCCTTCAAAAATGCAGTTTTGACCAACAAACGAGTGCAATAACTGCTTCCAGAGTTAGTTAGAGCGCATGCAAAAGTGCATTAATCTTCGTGGGGAATACTTCGAAAAACAAATAAAGTCGTTGAAAAAAAACAAATGGAACTTGGTATTTTACGTTACGAGAAAAAATATACTTACGTTACGAGAAAAAATATACCGTCACTTTTCGCCACCTATCTGAATTTAAGTAATGATGAAGAACGGTTCCAGCGATCTTCAGTTGGCTAACTAATTAATATTTGGATTCTTTTTAGCAGTAATGCATTTTAGGAAGCGTAATTTATACACTCACAAAGACAAGGATAAAATTATAATGTTCAAGTACACAGTTTTAAGCAAACTGTTGCGCCTTCTTGATTTTGCTTTTTATTTAGGGCATTCTTAAACCCAGCATGGAAAGTTTTCCTTTCGTATCCAATTTTACGATTCTAGTTTCCCACGAATTCCAGGACATTAACTCATGATTTATAGCATACAATATGCGTACGTTTGGTTCCCAGACTAAAAGAAAGTGGCGTGGGAGTAGGTAAGGTACCTCCGTTCTAGCACAAAAAGTGCAATATTCCCATGTATTTTCTTATGGTAAAATCTAAGGTTCGTTCTGGTCATTTTTGTACCAAGCATTGAAATCCCCATAAGGAGGAATTGAGGATCAATCGAGGCCATTTTTGTAGTAGAATGCTGACTGGCTAACCAGCTCAATTTTTGCTGATTATCCCGTGTCCCGGTTCGCTGGAGGGTTTTGGGGTACCTGAGATATGCATCTAATCTAGAATTTCCTGGGCAATCTAACCCTGTTGAAATTTTTTAAATCGGATCACCCCTTACAAAGTTACACCTTTTTAAAGCCCCAAACCTCTAATTTTTTGCATTCAAATCTAACCTAGATAAAAGTTTTCTTCGACTAGCCATATTAACCTTATCTATAAGTTCCCGGGCAATCTAAAACCGTAGGAATTGTTTAAATCCAACCGCCCTTTACAAAGTTACACCTTTTAAAGATCCCAAACCTCTAAATTTTTGCTCATCTTTAAAACCTTTTTTTCGCTACCCAAGACGTATACTTTAACCAACCATTTCCTGAAAATCTAAAACCACTGGAATTTTAGAAATGAACTCTTTATAAGCCATAAGTGTTTGATATTTAAAACCATTTTCAAACAGCAATGTTCTGTTTTTAGAATAATGTAATGTGTTTTTGAATATTCTAATTAAAGAGTGTGGTTCTTGTTGCTAAACTCAACCTTCCCATTTATATATTAAAAACACATTACATGGGTAAAAATTAGAGGTTTGGAACCTTTAAAAGGTGTAACTTTGTAAAGGGCGGTTGGATTTAAACAATTCTTACGGTTTTAGATTGCCCTGGAACTTATAGATAAAGTTAATATGGCTAGTCGAAGAAAACTTTTATCTAGGTTAGATTTGAATGCAAAAAATTAGAGGTTTGGGGCTTTAAAAGGGTGTAACTTTGTAAGGGGTGATCCGATTAAAAAAATTTCAACAGGGTTAGATTGCCCGGGAAATTCTAGATTAGATACATATCTCAGGTACCCCAAAACCCTCCAGGGAACCGGAACACGGGATAATCCGCAAAAATTGAGCTGGTTAGTTCTCCTTCTATTCGTGGGAAACTCGTGGGCTACTATAGTTGGTGCGAACTAAGTCTGTTAAAACAGGGTTCTGTAATATCGGTGTTTGACGTGATTACACGTGTGTGAAATTCGAGTTCGACGAAGTGTTTCTTTCCAATTCCTCGTTACCTTCTCATTTTACCTACAAACTATCGTGTTTCGCTATCGCGTAGGTACTTCACTTCTTCGACGATCAAATTCGGAAACGTCAGCCAAAGACCCAGATCTAAAAAGCCAGATGCGATATTGGCATTAGTCGCAAATCAGGTAAGCCTCTGACTTGTTTTGGTATCTTGTGTGCTTCACTCGCGACGATCATTCATTCAGCCGGATTTGTAGACGTAACACGTCCAAGGTCATGCCTTATTAATCGACGCGAGGTAGTTGAACTTATACCGTAATTAGCGTGTTTATAACAAAACTTAAAATTAAGTTGTTCTTTGATAACAATTATAATCAACAGTTTATAGCTTAAAAACGGTGTTGAAAGGTGGCTTGATAATCGGAATAAAGTATTTGAATAATTAAAATGATAAACAAATTGTAAATCTGGTGTTGCTATTTTGCTCTTGAATATTTATATTGTAAATTAAACATCAAGGCCTCCTGGACGGAATACTGATCTACATGTTTCCAGTGATTGAAACCATTTTCATCGCTTATTTTACTAACTTAACTTTATGGACCAATGAAATATTTTGCAACAGAAGCAAACTACCGAATATTAACCTTCATTTTGATAATGAAAGTATCATCTTTTTATTATCCCCGACATTGATAAGAACACAATGTGTTTTGCGATACACCTGGCCGGTTAGGCAATTCTACGTTGTACACTTGTTTAAAAATGTCTTTTTGACTAATATCTTGTGAAAATAGTTCCTCAACAAACGGATATACTGAAGGAAATACTCCCGCATCAAAATTCTCTTGGTTGACCTCCACATTGGCCAGGAGGCAAGTTTATTTTAACCTCGAAATTTTGAATTTTGCCGAACCTTTGCTATTTCAAACAGATAGGGATTTTAACATGCGTGACAACGTTTATACACCTCTCATCCGAACGATGGTGTATTTTTGTGAAAAATTCTCGACTAACATTTTTCAAGTGGACCATGGCGGAAATCGAATCTCGGACGTTTGGAATCGATAGTCATATGCGAACATGCCAGATCTACGGAGCCGTCTAGTAAGTACTACATTGACTAGGAAGCGAGTTTTTTACGTAGAAATTTTGAATTTTGCCAAATCCTTGCTCTTCCAAGCAAGGTAGGGATTTTTCGGGCAGTCTGTGTCGGGAATTGAACCCGGACCTTTGGTTCAGTAGTTACAACCGAACCAACTAGGTCGCGGTGCCGCCTGTTCATTACAACACGAAATTGTAACTACTTTATCGCTCATTGAGCACTTGCATACGAAATCTGAAACTGCGATGATATGATCCTTAGGCGTTTTGAAGGCATCAAACTTACGACTAATCAGCACACTCAAAGTGGTCGCTTTTCTAATTATCTTCTTGTCTGCAACTGATCCTTTTTTCTGAAAACGGCCAAAAAAATCATGTTATATGCGAATTTTTAAGCACTTTCGCATTCGGTTATTTTCTATGAAATGTTTGTGCAGCACATGTATAAGATCGACTGGCAAAATAATTTTTACTAATGGAATACACTTTGTTTTTGTGTAAACCAAATGCAATAAACAGCGCTAGTGCGAGTGTCATGTGATAAATACACACATCACGATACTGCTATGGGTTGGTAGCCTATAGAACTTTTGAACTATACTATTGGACACGTTTATTTTGATATGCGCAATTATTTTAATCTTTTAGTAATACCAAGTACGTATTGCATGAAATATGAAAAACGATTAAAACAAAAACACTCATTTTTTACAATCAAATTATAGTGTCGCTTTAAACGACCGTACAGCATTAGCTGGAAAAGCCATTAGACTCCAGTTTGGTCAGTCTTCCCAAGTGTCAGCTTTACCCACAGTTACTAGTTGAAGATACTTGGGCGAGATTTTTTGGATTTCCCTCGATGTGGACCAAATATTAGATTATTTGAAAAAGTGGTTGATCACCCCCTGTGGGATGTACGTGGTCCAGGAAAAGTGCGTGCCCAAGCTGCAGAAGACGGCTCCGCGGATTAAGAGTGAACAGTAAGAAGCGGAGATCGTTTTGACGAGTCTAAGAATGTAAAGCTTTGAATTAGTACCAATAAGTTCAGAATTACGCACTTTCACAGCATCGCAATAGTTGGATGAAGATGGAAAAAGCCGTCGTCATGTATATATGTCAACAATTTCAGACTTGTTGTCAAAAAGGTATTAAAGTCTCTACACGTGCCAATATGAATTACTTATGGACAGAGGTACAAATGTACGAATTTACCCAAATAGTGATCGTTGTCGTACTTCTCCTCATATAGCAGTTTGTCTCGTAATGGCAATAAAGGACAAGAAAGAATGGAAACGGACGGTATTTTTAGGAATAATTGATTTTAATCGTTGAGGATGTTTTATATTTTGAATTTAATAGTTCGAATTTCTCCTTTTTTGAGTTTTCCAATAGTCTTCTGTTCTATTTCGTTTATTTCTTTTGATTAATTGGACCATCTTCTTCCTCTTTAATCATCTTTGTTGATATGTGATATTTTGACAGTATCTTGTGTTTTTTTCTCTTTTTTCACTTTCAGGTTATTTAGCTCAAACAAATATTTTTGCAGGTTATTTCGGTTACGAATTTGTTCGTATACATGTCTTATATCTTTCCTCATTTTCTTAATCATTAGTAAGGTGTTTCTTCCTAATTGTCTGCTTTATCTCGTTTAATGTGTGTCACTTGAGGTATATGTTTTTCTTTTGTTGGTAACATTTCTACCAACTCTCACTCGCCTCTGTTTTAATTTAGAATCTCGTGTGTTTTGCGGTCATTTATAGTTTGTTACAAATTTGGGGATGCTCTCTTAGTATCTGTTTTTTGTTAATTGTATTTTTGAAACTTTTTGTTCCAAATTTGTTCTTTGGTATATTTTTTATGGATAGAATCTTACGTTGCACTGCGTTTATTCTTTTATTTCTTGCTTTGTTTATGATATAAGCATGTTTTTTTCTTCTTTGGCCTCTTCACAACCTTCACCTAGTGGTGATACCGGACAAAAAATGATAATTGTTCGTCGTTGCTCTACTGAACATCCCTCTGTATGCATTTGTGCAATTAAGATGGGAATGTATCATGTTGTTCGGTCAATGATATTTTTAAAAAAATGATAGCAGAAAACGTTAAATTTTGCAAAACTGCATACTGAATTAAAGGGAGTGCGCATTTTGATTATATAGTACGAAACGGCGGTTGTAACAATAAGTATGGTACCTTTATTAATCTTTTAAACTTTAGAATGTCTAGAAATAAAATATGTGTACAAAATAAACACAAAGTTGTGTATTATTTATTTTCGACTATAAATTAAGAATGGTTGTTGTAGTTATAATTAAAGCTATGAACAATCACGGAAATTTGCAAACAGTTACGAGCGTAATAACACTTTGCACAATATTAGCATAAAAGTTACACAGTAAATCGTGTTCAGATTTACTAGCGATTGCTTTAGTTTTGACCATAGCTGGCATAACCTTGTAATCAAAAAATTACTGTAAACTTAAAAAACGATTCAATATTTTATGGTAGTGCTTTTGCAAGTTAAGAATGGCGTTATAACTGTAACTAAAGTTGTAAAATGAAAATAAATAAATGACCGATTATCTACTTATTTACTGGTGGACCTTCTGAGAAGGTAGTACACGCTTTGCAAAACGAGGAGGTTGGTTAACGGAAACCAACTAAATAGTAATGAATAATTTTGCCTGGCATTGGGAAAGTAATTCGAGCATAGGGAACGAAAATTAATGTAAATATTGTTGGTCATTTTGCAGAAAGAAAAGTTTGTGACCGGTTTCGCTGTTCTTGCAGCTCATCAGACGGGCACATCTCTTTTTGCAAAACAACCAACTAAGATTTTTAATTATACACAAATCTCGGTGTATTTATACGTACAAAATATTTCTCATGCGCCTTCTATACCCGAATGTAACCAACCAACTATCGGTAACTGTTCTAAGCTATGCATAATCATTGCTACCTTTAACAAGTGGACAGCGGAGTATTGACATCAAAGGAGCAAAATGATCGTCTACTATTCTACGCATGATTGTTGAAAAAACTTATATCGAGAAAATGAATAACATAAGGATAGCATATGGTCGTTTAGTCAAAGTCAAGCACAATATTGCCCTGTAAAATTGAAGAATACGAAAATAAAAGTTTTAAGTATAATTATTACAACATAAAATAGGTGGCATTGTTTTTTTACTGGAAATTAAGAATTGTTGTAACTATAATTAATGCTTGTATGCAGTCATAGATATATTTAAGAATAATGAACCCACCACATAAAACTTGTATAGATTATAAGCATCAACAAGGACATTGTTCAAATTCTCAGTAAGAAATTAAAAACGCTCGTATATTTAAAAGTACGCTCAATATTAATGGATGGATATTTTGCGCATTTAGAAAAGAAAATCATTAATAAGAAAGACTCATTTAAATTCATTAAGTCAGGAAACATTGAATCAATCTAAAAAAAGGTCGGGTAAATGTTAATAGTATATGGATGCTTCTATTCGTAACGTGGAAGCACGTTCTATATAGGGTGTCTCAACGAGAGCGCCGGATTTAATGTTAAGAAAACACATTTTTTCCAATTAGCCGGATATTTATATTTCAACGTGAAGAGGAATACAAAAAACGCGACACCTGTCAAATGGAAATGGCCACTACGGAACTCCTGGCACACAGTCATTCTTTTCATAAATTTCTGGATAACGTTTACGTATAACTGTGGCTCTATTTCGGCAATACCGTGCCCTATCTCTTCTTTAGGACGTTCAACTTTTTGTGGAATGTTCACACACACCTTTTCATTCACGTAGCTCCAAATAAAGTAGTACATCGGCGTTAAATCGCACGATCTTGGTGGCCAATGTTGATCGCGAAGCCGAGAGATGACACGGTTTGAAAACTTAGGTCACAGTAACACCATTGTTTGGCGAACTATGTGGCAGGTCGCACCATGTTGTTGGAAAAACATATCCTCCACATCAATTCGATTCAATTTGGGCCAAAAGTAAATTGGTTAACGTTTCGTTATACCGCACACCATTAACAATATACGCATTTCCATTCGCATTTTCAAATGAAAATGAGTCTGATAACTTTGCCAGCCCAAAATGCGCTTATTTACGCACCCATTCTTTTGAAAATGTGCTTAATCCTTGGTGGTGCTCCAACACCCAATCAACGAATTCGCGTCGCTACGCATGGTTCCTTGGCTTAGGATTCTTACGTCAATTGAATACTGTACGCGTGCAAACGCAGATCTATTTTCAAAATTCGTTGCAGAGTGGGTCTAGTAATTTTTAATTCTTGACCACGATACCGAATGGAAGTGAATGGATTTTCGACTACACTTTCCCTCACTGCGGCTGTATTTTCGAGGCACCGACAAGAACGGCGACGGGCAGTTCTCTTCACATCCATCAACGTGAATTTTGTCTAGAACTTGTTAATTAAATGGCAAACTGTCGACTCATTTGGCGCATTGTTGCGATCGAAAATTGCACGTAATTTCCGAACTGTTTCTGTGACACTTTCGCCATTTTTAAGTGAGCTTTCACAATAATTAAACGTTGCCCGTTTGAATGAGGCTCCATAACTTCTAATCGCGTGCTCTATGGATGACAGCTGTCAAAAAATAAACAACGCGCTATGCGCACAAATACAATGCTGGCAAATTCAAATCCGGCGCTATTGTTGAGACACCCTTCATTAATTAAATGGATAGTCATTTTACGCATTTAACAAAGAAAATCATCAATAGAAAGGACTAGTTTATTTCATTAAATCAAAAAGAAAAATTACATTAATGTTATAAAATCATATTATGCGTTTTTCTTGATCTTTTTTGGGAATTAAACCACTCATAGGTGTTAAAATCGTCTTTATTTACGTTTCGATCCATCACCTAGTATCGTTGTCAAAATAATAAAAATTTCAAGTTTGACATTTATGACATAAATTAAAGGTGACTTTGATTCATTAATGTTTGATTTGAATATTTTAGGTGAAAATGTTAAAGTTTAGAAGAATGAGTGCCTTCAATTTGTGTTGCGCCCTGGGAGCGACTTTGAGGTAGCCAATACGCTCAACGTGAAATCAGCTGATTAATTTTTATATAGTTAAATTTCATATAAATTCAGTAACTTGAGGATTGGAAAACATTTTTTAACATGTTTCTATTTATATATATAAAATATTCGTAGAACAACATTGGTATCTGACAAGTATAAAGCCGCCATAGGGTCGCCTCAGAACCATGTTAAAATCTACCAAAGAGGTAACCTAAATCATAATGAGTTTTCCTTCTCAAGATAAATATAAAAAAACGGCTCCTTAAGCCTTACAGTTAACATATTCGCACACTTCTTTAATAACCATCCTCAAACGTATACACAGAAACATGTTAACAATATTTTCCAATCCTCAAGTTATTGAATTTATATGAAATTTAACTATATAAAAATTAATCAGCTGATTTCACGTTAAGCGTATTGGCTATCTTAAAGTCGCTCCCAGGGCGCAACACGCTGGCACTCATTCTTCTAAACTTTAAAATTTTCATATAATGTATTCAGACCAAATATAAGAAACATTAATAAATCAAAGTCACCTTCAATTTACGTCATAAATGTCAAACTTGAAATTTTTGTTATTTTGACAGCGATCCTAGGTTATGGATCGAAACGTAAATAAGGACGGTTTTAACAACTATGAGTGGTTTAGTTCCCAAAGAAGATCAAGAAAAATAAAAATAAACTACAACAAACATACAGGGTTATATTTTGCGGTTGCATCTATTCTTAATATAAAAGTACTCTTTATATTACCTCAGTAGATGGATATTCTACGCATTCATTCATCAAAGAAAATTATTAGCTAATTCTTCGTGTTAAACCTACATTTGGCAATGATAACGGCGATATCAAAATCAATTGTTATTTATATAGAGAAACATTTGGTGTGATTACATATTTAGGAAAATTGAGTTGCTGGATTTTACATATCGTTAATCAAAACGCTCGATGAATGGAATCTATTGTTATGAAAAGGAAACCGTTTAATTGGTCATGGCATACCTACATTTCACCAAGTTTTATAGACTTTGTTATTATGAAATCCCTGGAACAAGGGATTCGATAATATGAAATAAGTGATATATATATATATATATATATATACTATTTCATATATAATATATCACATTATAGTTATCAATCCTGTTCAGTTTCATAATAGACAACAGTCATATAATTGAAATTAGTGTATAGTAAGCAATATATAAAATAAGATATATCTGTAACAACTCTTATGCAAATAATAAGAGCTTATTGACGTATACAAATCGGGCTAATAGTTGTATTGTCATTAACAAAACAATAGCTTTATTACTTCACAATGGTAGGAAACATCCACTGACCGGCCGGTTTCAGCTTCCTTAAGCATCTCAGAGCGAATTAGTTTCCAACCCTATGAAGTAATTGAAGCTATTATACTGATATAATTTCGAAGGAAACTCTGTACTATGGCAAAAGTAAATAATACCGCCATCAGGTGGTAAAACACCAACACTACTAAGCGTGGAAGTACAAAAATTAAAATTAATATAATTAAATATTTGTGAAAGTGGTGCTAGAGAATTTTAAAGTAAATAATAGCGAGAAATAAATGAGACAAGTTTCGCCGTTTGCTGGAAAACGTGAGTAAAAGTTTATTAATTAGTTAATTTTAAATATTCCTAATTTAGGGCTCTAAGTGAGACTACGAAAATCTATGTAACTCTAAGTAAATCTAAAAAAAACTGGGCAAATACTAAGTAAACTAAGAAAATACTAGATTATTGATTAAACGGGGTAAAATTTGGAAACTAAATAAATTGATAATACTGGGAAGAATCCAAATAAAGATATTGGTTTAAATCTGTGCAAAGGCGCACAAAACAGAGGATTGTTAAGCATTGAATGGAGCAACTCAACTGAAAGTAATCCTGGGGTACTGATCCACAGCATGCAGTAACAGATCCAGGGAGAACAAAGAAAGACGCACAAGGAAAACTACAGGTCAGAACTATCTAGCATAAGACACTATTTTCTCTTTATTTTGAACATTGACTATATTTATTATACCTGAATATTTTATGTAAAGAGTAAAAAAAGAAATTTACATAGAAAGGGGGAAGGTCTTGAACGTTCAAAGATTTCCCAGTAGAGTACAGTGCCATTTTTGCTGGCTTTAAAATAAGAAAAGGGAGCTATAATTTTGGTGATAAATAATTTAAAAATTATTATTATTCGATTCAGAGGTTTATTTTGTCATACAGTAAAACAGCTGTGAAGTGTATATGATTTTTTTTCTTTCTCGTTATACAAATATTAGTCGATTTCGTTTGTCTCATTCAAAGCAGGAAAAGTATTGGATAAGGAGGGGGATTTGCACTCTGTGTGAATTAGACTGAGCTAGCCGAGACATATTTAAATTTTAGGATATTGAAGACACAGAGCGGTGGTGGACAGCGGAAGACTGAACGTATAATTATATCGGTTTGCAGCGTTATCATATCAATGTATATATATATATATATATATATATATATATATATATATTTTGAAAAGGGTTGCTACATTTTCTGCAATCCAGTAAAGTGATTTTAAAATAACAAAGTTCCGCTAAGAAGTGAAAGTGAAAGCACAACAGTGTTACATGATCAATTTTGATTATAAGTTGTGAAAGGTTCTAGCAGTAATTAAAGTGGTACACTATCATGGATGTTTTCCAAAAAGGAGGTTGAAAATGAAATGTAGTCGCTTCATTAATATAACAAGAGCACAACCATTGGCGGTCTTATGTATTGCAACATTTCGCCTAACCGAATAAAAGATATAAAGCTATTAAGCAAACAATGGTGTGATTGACAGCTACAAGGGTTGACTGCAGTAGAAAACACGAGTATATTCTAGTAGTCCTTAAGAAGACATCGAAGGCAAATACCTTCGCCACTAATGTCTAGGTATTAATTTACAAGTGATATGAAATAAATTACTGGATGGAGTTATTAATATAAATATGCTTAACGTCTATATAACAGTTAGTCGATTAGTGGTTGTGTAAATAAATTAATGGTTGACTTAATGATAAATATAATGTACTCATCGCTTTAATACCTTACTGAAAAAAATATTGTTAGGTCCTGTTGTAGCTACATTTCAATAGAATGTAGAGTACAGATTCTTTGTAAATATCTGTGAATAATAATAATCGTGTATAAAAGCGAATAAAGATGTGTAAATTGAAGTATGTTCGGAGATTCCAAGAACGTAGCCATAGAATTATAGGACAGCAACTAAAGGTGATGTGTAACGAAAAATTGAAAACAACAGCACACAATTTTAATGCGGTTTCTTCTATTTCTTTATTGTCGATTGGTTAGAGCTGCTCGCAGTCATCAATATGTTTAAGAACGATATTAAAAAGAAAAACTTGTACGCAATATTAGCACAAATAGAACATTTATCTTGTCCTCTTACAAAGGATGCCAGATAGGTTTTGGACCTCTTGGAGCAGCTTTAAAAAAAGCTTCTTTAAAAAACTCTTCTATCAAATTTATTTTATACAGTAATTACAATTAATTTTAATTTACAAGTACGTTATATGCAATACGTGTGGAGATCGAAATAATTCTAAGTTGAAATTCACTTTAATTAAATAAACTAAAATTACGGTGAGTGAACTACCAACAATGTTAGTTGTGAAGCTCTAGACTGACTGGTCATCTTGGACTCTTGAGGGTATTTATGCTATCCCTGCCCCTCACATTACTTATGGGAACTGCAGAGCTCATGTCTGCTTATTTCTGTATTTAATACAATGTTATTACTTCTTAGTAATCTTAATTCTAATAATTGCTGTCTTATAACCTACTGTGACCTGCACCTGCAGTATCATATTGCGTCTGGAATACAATGTCTGTTTCCGTTCTCATGTTTGACTTGTGAACTTTCATTAACCTCTTTCAAATATGTCCTTCAATTTATACATTGTAACAATCTAACTTAAGTTTTAATAATTTTGTTTGATTACATATATATCCTAATTTGGGGGATGTGTAACTTGCGGCAGAGGAAACGCATGGTTTTTAATCGACTAGTACACGGCAAGGAGAAGAATGGGGATTGTCGTCTTGTATTAGTAGATAGCTTAGATCGTCCAGTGTCAGCAGTCACGACGCATGAACGTTAGAGCATCAAGTGTTTGTCTTTGACTGAAACAAATTCCGTAACGATAGTTCAACACCGATTCTGTTCATAGTTTAATGTTGACCGCCATGAAAAGATCCCTGATCGTAACATAATACCAAGAAGGGTCGAAATGTTTAGAGCAACGGGGTCTCTCACGAAAAGGATGCCATCTGGTAATCCCGCAACTGTGCGCACTCCTGAAAATGTCGACAAAGTGAGAGTGACAGTTCTCAGAAATTTCAGTAGGTCTGCTCGACTACAAGCTTCAGCTTTGCGAGTGTCAGATAAATCCTACACAAGATAATGATAGTCAAAAAACTGTTGCAAGGACATTTTGCACAGCGAAGTCGATTTTGTAAAACAATGCTTGACATACTTGATGAGTATGCGACTACTTTTTGTGGGATTACCTCAAATCAAAGTGTAACGGGCATTTTTTATAGCTTAACATTTTACGCTCCCTTTCTGTTAGCGTACTTAAAAATACATCGTTTCTTTGGGATCGCTGTTTGTATAAAGTAAATACTTTCGAATAGTTTTCAGATTTGTATGCAATTTAACTCGTGTGTATTAATTAAAGATAGATAAATTAAAGATTGATTCTCATTAATAAATAAATTCCAAGGAGTGAAGGTTAAACAGCTTGTAATTAATTATAGATTGCATCGTTCTTGTCTGGCCGTCGTATAAATTTAGTTCCTTATGTGAATATACAAGCCTAGATAATAGGCGATAAGCGGTTGTAATAGCGACGAGTTGATATAAACAGACGAGGAGAGGAGTTTGTTCTTTGTTCCTATATATTAATTACGGTAAAAATACTGCTTTCCTTTTTGCTTTGAAAATAGTGAGAATTAATGTGAGAGGAATGTTCGAATTGTTCATGAACAAGCACGACACGATTTTAGTTGTTTTTCTTGTGAAATAAAAGTTGTATATTAACTGTAGTACGCGTAGTTCTAATGACATTTGAAGGAAGTATGTTTTATCGGCACGCGTGTTGTGCGGAGCATTTGACGGACGGTTTTAGTGATACGCGTTGCTTTACTCATTGTTTTTGTTGATTTTCTGTTGGAAAAAAAAGTGATAGAACTTGTTGACTCGACCGCACGTGCTTGTTTTACGGAACATTATTTTAGTGATACGCGTTGCTTTACTAATTGTGTTTTTTGTGGAGTTGTTTTTTTATACTTGAACTGGGTGTGCGATCTAGTTTCGCGGTCCTTTTCTTTTTATCAGAGTAGTTCATACTTTGGATTATCCAAGTACAGTTGATACTGTAGTTTCTGAATTTTCTAACCCCAAAGAATCTACAACAGATCTTTGCTTGCGCAAATTTCGTTATTTGCGAAATATAACAGATTACCGGCTTACAAAGGTATTGGTTGAAGTTTCTCACTGCTTTTTGGGATGTTTATGAAAGTAATATACCTTTGGTCCCAGTTGAAATTAAACTAGTGCTACAGAATATTTCGAAATTATTGTCTTAGGAAATAGAATTACCAAGAAATTTATCAAGGCTGCATAGTTCCGACGCGTGATATTGTCTGCTGCTAACCCTAGTGAAATACGTAGGTGTGATTAGTGTAACGTGTGATAAGTTCCATCAACACCCTCACAGTCAAGGGTGAAGTGCTTCGTTAGTGCAGGACATCGTTGAATCCCACACTTCAGTTGCAAGGAAGCGTTGCTGAAGGACTTTTGTAAGTTGAACTATTTCCTACTGGTTATTACTTTAAATATCTATCCGTTGATTTACCATATCTTTGTCGTTCTGATACCTTTTACAATAGACTTGCATGCTATTTTAAAACATAGAGAAAAAAAAAAGGAAAGAAAGAAAAATCAATACTACTGAATTACTCATACCAATTGTGTCTTATCTATTTATCTTTTGTCAACATTTTATCCGATTTATGTTTAATTGGTGTGTGAGGAAACGTTTCTGCTACTCCCCAATATTACCTCACTTTGTGATAAAAATTGTTGTAATGCTTTTATCGTGATTATATTATATAGTTTATCTAAACAGTTTTATTTACATTCTACAAGGTACTGAATAACTTAGACGTTTCATTGCTGCTATGCTTATTCTTTTTTTTTCAGGTTTGCTTAACTATGTTCTTGCAGGTATTGTCACTAACTCCTTACCGCCGCATACATTATCTGTCAGTCTGCTTTCTACAACCCCCCTTACTCTCCGATTGAGCCCGGTCATTCCGTGATACGAGCCAACGTAACATAAATTTGGCGCCCACCGTGGCTGCCACGAATAACGTAACATAAATTTGGCGCCCAACGTGACTGCCACGATTACCGTAACAAAAGGTATACATAAACAAACCTCGCTGTATATGAAATATTCAATTCGTATGAAAATGTCTAGTATGGAGGAAGGAATGTAGGGAAAAGTGCTAAAGAATTTTGAAAAGAGGTTACGAGAGTGTATTCAGAAGGAAAGGCGTCTTGACGGTCGTTATTTTTCGGAAGTAACTTAAAAATTGTCAACATAAACTGCATTTACTAGCTTTATTTCTCTGCAATTGAATGACGTTTATATCAAAAAGCTATTTGAAGAACATGCGTTTCCTCCGCTGCACCTTTACTTATGGTTGCATAACTTTAACTCAGGTGGCTGTAACATTGAGATCTGGAAAAGTTGAAGGACATAACCTAAAATTGTGAACAAAAAGTGGAACAAACGTTGTATATTGTACTATATTATGTAGAATTGTTTGTTTTTATTGTGGGGACGTGAAATATTGCAATAGTTGTAGGTTATATGATTGTAACGTTTATAGGATAATCTCCCTCTACTTCGTTTATCTTCAACACTAACCACTCGTGTTATAAATTTTCATTCCTCAATTTTGTAAACCCGAAACGCGTGGCATATGTCTTTATAATACTTTCCACTGGACACCTTTTGAGGGCATCATTTTCATATTTTACATAGAACTATAAGGTTTTAAGTTACATGTTTGGTCTCTTACAGAGATTTAAAGTCTGTCTGTTCAGGATGAAACTGGAGTTGGGTTAATTGAAAGTTAAATAACACAACTACTATATAAACTACATAAGCTATATAAATATTGGTATAATGTAAATAATTCGCATTTTAAGAAAATTAGAAAGTTTCGGGGTGCCCTGATATATCTACGATTGTTTTATTATTTGGAAAAGTAATACCAGAGCTTTCCACCCACCAAAATATTTTAAATTCTTAACGAAATCAAATATGAATATATGGTTCTAAAATAGATGTATATAAAAGCGAATCTGGTGAAAGTAGTTTCTGATATGATAAAAGCAGCTGTGATCTGTAGTACTCATAGTTATTGTATTACTTTGAAAGCTTACCACACGTGGTTTATATAATTTCAATTATAATACTAGTCGTTAAGATCGGTATTCAGATTAGGACGATTTTCCCGTTGTAACGTGAATATCATTACAATTACTTCATTACTAAGTACATACTATTCATTTATTGCGCCATGTTTGAGTGTTTTTACATCCTACGCCTTAAATTTAACCATGGATTGTATAATTGTTTAAAGACGAGTAATTATGGATTGCATAAATTGAATAATCTACTTGTCTGAGTCGCATAGAAATAATCATCAAACCAAAAATACCACATACATTAGAAGTTGGTATGTGCGTTATCTTTTGTGGTTTGATAAAAGTACGTTATCAAACTTTTATGTCGCTTCTTCCTACATTGAATAAATATATAAATAGCATACAGCTGATGTTATTTAACATAAACTGAAATATTTCTTGAATTAGTGTTACCTCTTTAAGTTATTTAAAATTTTTAAGTACCAGAGGCATTTTAAAACTTCTAAAAAATTGCCATAGCACTCCATAAAGCAATGCCAGAATTACATGCACTTGTGTACAGATATGCTGTGACGTTATTTTAATTTCGATTTCAGAGCGTTAATTCCAAACCTTTTTTCTATTGGTAGAAGGCTTTTTGAAATTTAGAATTGTTAAGCACGAGAGTTGCTGATGTCTTTGCAGATATAGAAATAATTGGAGGTTTTCGGGACATGATTTCTACTTAGAAATCCCCCAAATTTCGCCCATTCTTTCTTTGCTAACGAAAGACAACTTTTGATGAAGGGTATGTCATGTTATAATGGTAAGAAACGCCTAAAAAATTAAAGGGAATTTAGAAAGGCCAGACTAACTACAAACGCGGAAAGTGGGTGGGGATTCACATAGTTTAGAAAAATATATTTCCATCGTTTTTGTATTTGCAAAAAAATAAAAATTTCTAGTTAAACGAGCAAAGGAAAAAAATTAATAAAGTTACTATTTAATTAAAGAAAGCACTTTTACTCTATGTATACATTCAAGAATTGTTCCACGAAGTGCGCAATTCGTAGCTAACAGGTAATAAATTTAATCAGTAAAAAAAATAATGCTGATACTTTCGCGCAAGCAAGTGCGTTAAGAAGAAAAACAATATTAAATTTAGAATCATTTCTAGTAAGATTATTAACATAACCAGAAACATTAGCTCAGCCGATTTTAAAGCGGATCCTTAAAACGCGTTTCGTTCGTCAACACCATGCGACTTGAGTTTATCCTCCGGTATGTAAAAAAAAACAAAACAAGTCACATACCTCTATGTCGGGACAGTTATCTTACAGCCAAGCCATCGGAGGTGAATCATCAGCACTTCGTCCAGGGAGTCAGTATCCTCCACGCGGCTATAATAACTGCAACGCGATCTATAGACAAGGGCAGTTGGGCTACGTAAAAACAATTTGGAGAACCATTGGGCCTATATCTAAGAGCTAAAAAAAAGAGTATCTTATTAGTACGGATTAACGCGGAAGAACTTACCGATGCACCCATAATATCCACTTCTTGTCAAAACACACGTGCATCGCTCTGGAGTAATAGGATGAGCAATCCAGGAAATATATGAAAGCACGAACTGCAGAATAAAAAATGAACTTGTTTTATAGCGAGAATTAAAGTTCAATCCCCGCGTTATCAAGCACACAGGTGATAATAGAAACTCGAAACAGACTTTTATCAGAGGAGTGTGATCCATTATTTCAACCAGTCTTTAGGTTTGAGTATTACAAGAAGTAATCACACTCTATAGTAATATGTACCAAGCCAACGGATACCTAAAACAAGGTACCGACTATTTAGATTATAGAAGAACTTTCCATTTCGCAGCAACTAGATTTACATGAAATTATAGTAGAGCATACTTATTGTAGGAATGTCTAATACACAGGCTGGTGTTTGAGTATTGGAAGCAGAATCTATGTGAATGAGTAACGAAAGGTTTATTACACCGTTGGAAAGTGGACATATCAAATCCCCCCAACAAAGTTAAAAGGTCGTGGTAGGAAAACAAAAGTAATGAAGCAGGCAGTACCATACTTACTAAGAGCAAAAACAAAAAAAAAATCGTTTGAGAAAACTCAGAAAAGCAAAAACAACAAAAATTAACTTATATCCGACTCGAAAAACTAATATACACTAAGAGGATCAACCAAAAGAAAATACGCTTACTGCAAGAAATCCTCAAAAATCAACAAAAGAATTTTCATTTGGCTCGAAAGACCAGTTATAGGATGAACCAAAAGAAAATTCGCGCAAGAAAACTACAAGAAACGCTCAAAAATTAACAACAGAATTTTCATCTGGCTCGAAGCAATCATCGAGGACACAGATGGAATGACCTAACACTGAAGAAAAGTCGTCGGAGGACTGATATCTCTAGTAAAGAAACAGTACAGTTTTCAACCTCAAGAAAAGAAATTGGTTTCTTGCGAAAAACCAAAATAAGAAAAGGGACGAGGAAGAAAACCAACAGTACCTGCCAAAACAAGACAATAACTGTCAAGCCTCAATGGAACAACAGGGAACAACAAGAATGCTGAATAGAAAAAAATTAAAGTACTTAAAGCAGTTGTATCAAAGAATTACATCAAGCGAAGAACCGAAGAAAAGAATTGCTAAATAGGCCTAAAGTTGGCTAAGTTGTGGTTTCCGAAGAAAAGAAAAAGGGACCAGAAAGCACCTACCTTCATGTGATTTTGCATGCTCCACTCGAAGGAAGCAAGTTTTTTTATACCTGGAAAATTTTGGAATTTTGCCGAACCGTTGCTGTTCCAAGCAAGGTAGGAATCTTTAACGTGCGTGACAACACACACATTACATGTGATTTTCCAATGCTCCACCCGAGGGTACTACATTGGCCAGGAAGCGAGTTTTTTTTTTACCTGGAAAATTTTGAATTTTGCCGAACCCTTGCTGTTTCAAGCAAGGTAGGGATTTTTAACGTTCGTGACAGCACTCACACACGGGACCTCCATTTTACCTCTCATCCGAACGAGGGTGTATTTTTGTGAAAAATGCTCGCCAATCATTTTTCAAGCGGACCGTGTCGGGATTCGAACCCGGGACCTTGGGCGTAGTAGTCACACACATACCACTACACCACGGAGCCGCCCGACAACACACACACACACACACACGGAACCTCCATTTTACCTCTCATCCGAACGAGGGCGTATTTTTGTGAAAAATTCTCGCCTAACATTTTGCAAGCGGACCGTGTCGAGATTCGAACCCGGGGCCTGAAAGCACCTACCACTGGAAGTGAATCTAAAAATTTCATAGAGTTCGTATGAGAACTAACAATAAGAAAACCAGAAAAAGGATAGGGAAAGAAGAGTGGATCAAAAGGAACAGGGAAGTAAACTAAAACTTAAAAAAAACAAACATAATAGAGCAGCACCAAAACTGCAAGAAGAGGGCAAACGAAGAAAAGCAAGAACAAAAGAAAATGTGTGTGAGTGTGTGTGTGTGTGTGTGTGTGTGTGTCTGTCTGTGTTGTACCGCTTTAGTCGCCTCTTACGATAGGCAGGTCGTACCGTGAGAATATTCTGATCCCGAACCCACACGGGATTGGGGTGCAAGAAGAGAACGAACGATAGGAGAACCAAACAGAAATGTGTGTGTATGTGTGTGTGTGTGTGTGTGTGTATGAAGTGTGTGCGTGTATGTGTTGAACCGCTTTAGTCGCCTCTTACGACAGGCAGGTCGTACCGTGGGACTATTCCATTCCCGGACACTCGCGGGGTGAGTGAAAGAAAAAGAAAGAAAATCCAGCAAAACAGGAAAGTAAATAAAGGAATCGTAAAGTCCAAAAGTCAAGTCCCAAGAATAACCAAATCGGCATGAGAATCTGGGGGCGCGAGGACTAGATATTGAGCTTAAGAAGTTTACGCCGCCCTCAGGAAACCGAAGTGAGGTCAAGAACATTAGGATTGCGCCGACATACGTCTTCAGGTTCTGAATCAGCATAGGGTAATTTCTGCCTCGTATTTCTCTCGTTAATTAGTTTCGTGGGTTGAGTGACTTGAACGGACATTTTTCCGCCAAACAGGATTAACAGGGGATGTAATAGTTGTAGCACGCGGTTCTGTAGGGATTGGTTGTAAGAAAGTCAGTGGTCGAAAAAGGAACATCATGGGCTGTGAGAATATCAATGTTAGAAAAAGGAACAGTATTGGCTGTAAGAGAATCAACCTTACAAAAAGAAACATAATCAGAGAAGACTTCAGTTACGGTAGATAAAGAAACAGAATCAAGTAAATCTTCTTCAACATTAGATAAAGGAACATCAGTTAGAATTCCATCGACTTTAAATAAAGGAACATAAGTAAGTAGAATTTTATCAGCATTAGATAAAGAAACACAATCAGGAGGAACTTTGTCAACAATAGAAAAATGAGTTAGAGCAGATAACGTTTCATCAAGGTCCGATAAAGGAGCAGAATCATGTAAGACCTAATCGGTATTAGACAACGGAGTAGGAACAGGCACAACTGTAGCCACAATAGGAACTGCTTTCTCGACAACAGCAGCAATAGGGATTAACGATACCGGTCCACTAATTTCAACAGTATCTTCTCTATCCGTATTACAAATTATCGTCACTTCAGCTACATCTCTTATTGCAGACACGACAGAAATTTCTTGGGTAGAATCGTTTAAAAAAGCAGGAACAAGCTCTTGAGTTGCTACCTGTAAGTCACTAATTTGAAGTATGGCCTCAACTCGTGGAGGAGGCACAGTCTGAGGTGAGAGTGAATACGTAGGATCTATTTGATCGTGGTTTGAATCTCAAACAACAGAAGAAATTTGGTTCTTATTGGTAGAGGTTCGGTAAATAGGGACGTGATAGCCGTAGAAGTCAATATTGTAGTTCAAAGGTTCGTATGGCTGAAAAGGATATTATGTAATGGTAGAAGGGCGACCAGGAGAAAGTACAGAGAAGAACTTAGAACTAGAGACAGAAGAAATCTGGTTCTTGTCGCTAGGACAGAATTCGGAGTATTGTTTGAAGTCAGATTTGTCGAAGAATGGCCTGTTTTGGTAATAGTAGTCGTATGACCGGGCTGAAGTACAGAAGAGTAAGTAGAACCAGAAACAGCAGAAATTTGGTTGTTATTAGTAGTAGAATGACACCTCGGACAGTTGCGGCGAGAAACTCCCTTATGTCCGCAACCATGGCAATGGAGTACTTGAGGACGAGTACAACGTTTCCAAACATGACCAAGTTTGTCGCAATTAAAGCATATGACTTGACTAGTATAAGTAGAACTAGGAATAAGAACAGCAGAAAGTACAGAAGAAGCATCTGATCTACCCGTAGGCGTAAAAGAAGTCTTAACAATCCGGTCATGTGAAGTAAAAGTATTATTCTCAATTGTATCAGACTTAGAAGCAAAATCCGGTTTAGCAGTAAAAGTATGTTGGTCTTGACTATGGGATAGAAATTATCGACCAGAATCTTTTCCTGTTCTAACTTCAGACATTCGTTCTTTATTTCTTATAACGAGCGGACAGTAGACAAACGGGATCGATAAAATGGAGCAAGGTTACAAAGCACAATGGACAATTGATCATCATCATTTAAAGAACCATACCTCTGAAACAGGGCCGTCATACACGTGAAATAGTTAGTAATGCTTTCTGATGAACCCTGCTGTCTATTACAGATATTATCTTATCTTATCTCGCAATCAGTCGTTTTGAATACGAATAACAAAAAAATGGTAGAAAGTAACTAAATGAATGTGTTCGGTCTCTTTGTCGCACGTTGCGTGGTTAATTTTAAGTTACTTCAAATTCGTAGTTGTAAATCTAATTGTAAAACTGTGATCCCTTGTTCCCTTATATCCTTCCATAAAAATTCCTTGTGCATGTGTGAATAAGTTGGACAGAGTAGTAAACAAACACTCTCTTATGGATATTGAAGCTGAACAGTCGTCGATTTTTCGTTCGGTAACATAAGTTAGTCAAGTGCCGCGGACTTTATCGATAAACCCCTAAAAAACACAGTGCAAGTGCAACGTAACACAGGACTAAATTTCGCATACAGTCCACTTGGTTGAAGGAATAGGAACTGCAGCTTAGAACAACAAAAAACACCGCGGAGGTAAGTCGATATATAAATTTATAAGACCCTCTGCGCAATAAACAGAATGCTAACCGTAACTCGATAAGAACGCAAGAAATTGAAATCTTAACGCACCGAATCGATATAGTTAATTCGTTTTAACTCCAGGAACACTAATAGGATTGGAGTAACCAAATAGAAGCTAGGAATAGAAATAGGGCGCCAGCGTTTTCAACGGACTAGAATTATTGGCGAAAACACAAGTATAATAATTCGGAGAGAAACAAAAATTAAAGGAAATTGCTATGTAATGCACAAAAACCAAGAAAACAAATTAATAAAATTTCAGAACAAAATCGAAAATCCAAAACTGGTTTCACGAAGGATATTGTCGGAATGAAACGTTGAGTATAGGATATCGAAGCCGAACGTAAAGAGAAAAAGCAAAAAGTAATAAGCAACATCAGGCCGAGAAAAGCGGGTAATATAGGAAATTAGGCAGCAAAAAAAAAATTGGGCCAGAAGTTAAGTAAAACAAAATCGGGGTTCCACGTCAGGGCGTCAAAATTTATAATGATAAGGAACGCCTAAAAATATAAAGGGAATTTAGAAAGGCCAGACTAACTGCAAGCGCGGAGAGTGGGTGGGGATTCACATAGGTTAGAAAAATATACCGCCATCGATTTTCTATTTACAAAAAATAAAAATTTCTAGTTAAATGAGCAAAGAAAAAACAAGTTGCTATTTAAATAAAGAAAGCACTTTTGCTCTATGTATACATTCAAGAATTGTTCCACGAAGTGCGCAATTCGTAGCTAACAGGTAATAAATTTAATCAGCAAAAAAAAAATTATGCTGGTACTTTCGTGTAAGCAAGTGCGTTAAGAAGAAAAACAGTATTAAATTTAGAATAACTTCTAGTAAGAGTTTTAACATAACCAGAAACATTAACGCAGCTAATTTTAAAGCGGGTCCTTAAAACGTGTTTCGTTCGTCAGCACCATGCAACTTGAGTTTATCCTCCGGTATGTAAAAAAAACAAAACAAGTCATTTACCTCTATGTGTCGGGACAGTTATTTTACAGCCAAGCCATCGGTGGTGAATCAGCAGCATTTCGCCCGGGAGTCGGTATCCTCCACGCGGCTATCACAACTGCAACAGCGGTCTATAGACAAGGGCAGTTGGTTCACGTAAAAACAATTTGACCTAACGCAGGAGAACTATTGGTCCTATATCTAAGAGCTAAAAAAAAATAATCTTAGTAGTACGGATAAGTGCGGAAGAACTTACCGATGCACCAAAGATATCCACTTCATGTCAAAACACACGTGCATTGCTCTTGGAGTAATAGGATGAGCAATCCAGAAAATATATAAAAGCACGAACTGCAGAATCAAAAATGAACTCGTTTCATAGTGAGAATTAATCCGGGCGTTATCAAACACGTAGGTGATACTAGCAACTCGAAACAGACTTTTATCAGAGGAATATGATCTATTATTTTAAGGTGTCTTTAGGTTTAAGTATTACAAGAAGTAATCACACTTTATAGTAATAGTACCAAGTCAACGGATACCTAAAACAAGGTACCGACGTTTTAGATTATAGAAGAACTTTCCATTTCACAGCAACTAGATTTACATGAAATTATATTAAAACGTACCTATTGTAGGAATGTCTAACATACAGGGTGGTGTTTGAGTATTGGAAGCAGAATCTATGTGATTGAGTAACGAAATAAAAGGCGTAAGGTTTATTACACCGTCGGAAAGTGGACGCAACAATGTGTAATTCATTTGGAATATCTTCTAGATGTTGTGCCAAACCAAATGAGGCTTTTCTTTTAAACATTTTTTCACTTGGCGATAAAATAGTCATATGTAATAAATATTTTCATCACACCTGTTTTAAAAAAAGCATGCTCGCTTTATTTTTAATTTGTGTAGATTAAAGCGCATTAAGAGTAACCAAGAGGGAAAATATTTTAATAAGTTGGACAAAGGTATGAGATCTTTTCTAAAAATTGTTAAACGAAGAAAACGATGTGAGGGCCGTCACGGGTACAGTCACAAGATAGAGAAGTGATTAAACCAAAAAGTAGAAAAACAATGTGGAAGATGAGCCTCTTATAGTATAGCACCGAAAGCACTACAAAAAAAAAGAAATGAACTTGCACTAGGATTTAGTGATAAGGATTTGGAAACAATAAAGGAAAGGTGGTACTCTGATATCTTAATCTTGGAACAAACTTTTTCTAAAGTTCTCTCTCAAACCATAAACAAGTTTTTGTTTAAAATATATTTGTTTACTTGTTAACTTTTTTTTTTTACTTCCATGTCAGCTTTTGGTCTTTCTTTAAAACGGAATATTTTTTATTTATTACATGTAGGTGTAGCAGCCTGAACGTGGAACATTTGGGCAAAAGCAAAAAAACGTGAAAGACAGAGTCTACGTGATTTTCTACATGGAGTTAATATAAATTCCAAAATATTATCTAGACAAACAAAAGCTCTAAGTTAAATTACGTGCCAAGGCGAATTAGAAATTCGTGTAATGACATCAAAACAGACGGTCGAAAATAAATACAGAATAGAAATCCACTGGTATGCTACGTGACCAAGAAATCGTTCCGGCGAGTTACTATCAGACGTATACCTGTAAAAACCCAAAATATTCAAAACATTCTATGGCTGGTTGTAAACTTTGAACAAACAGCGCCGATAACCAATGAATTTTAGAGGGGCGTAGCTTATATAACACGCGAATTTGATAAGCAGAGAGTCTTGATTCGAACCGAGCACATTCCACATCACTTATAGTCAAGAATCTACGCAACGAGTGAATATTAAAATTAAATAATTAAATATTTGTGGAAAGTGGTGTTAGAAAATTTTAAAATAAATAGTAGTGAAAATATATAAGACAAGTTTCGCCGTTTGCTGGAAAACGGCTCTACGTAAGACGGGACAAATCTAAGAGAGACTACGAAAATTTAAGTAAGACTAAGAAAAGACGGGGTAAATCTAAGAGAGACTACGAAAATCTAAGTAAGACGAGGTAAACCTAAGAGAGATTAAGAAAATCTAAGTAAGACGGGGTAAATCTAAGGGAGATTAAGAAAATCCTAATAACTTTAATTTTTGGGGATAAACAATTTAAAAATTATTGTTATTTGATTCAGGGGTTTATTTTTGTCATATAGTAAAACAGATTAAGCTGTGAAGTGTATATGATTTCTTCTTTCTCATTATACAAATATTAGTAGACTTCTTTTTTTGTCATTCAAAGCAGGAAAAGTATTAGAGAAAAGGGGGTAAATTATTTGATTATCGTAACGTTGTGCACTCTGTGTGAATTAAACTGAGCTAGCTGAGGCATATTTAAATTTTAGGATATGCTCAGCAGGAGACTGAAAGTATAATTACATCGGCGTGCAGCGTTATCATATCAAATAATAGCTTAGACTTTTATGTATAGCCCAATGGATCATTTAAAATCGAGCTAGTAATTGAAAGATGAAAAATATAAGGTCTTGGACAGGACTTGAACCTGTATCTTGGTTTTGCCGAAACCATGCGTTTACCAATTACGGGAAATTTACAAATTTAAATCGTGTACACAACTATACATAAACCTAACTTTCAATTACGTTTGGCATTTTTGTCAATCATATCTGACATTGTCAAGTTTTTGACTTATGTCAGTTCGCTCGAAATTACGACTATAAGCCAAGTATTATATATATATATTGTTATATATATTGTGATCCTACCTTATTAGTGATAGGCGTAATATATCTATCTGTCACTCCTTGTCTTATTTTAGAGCCTTGTTGAGTTATGCCACACAATTTATCTTTAAATATTTTACACGGCTGCTGCACTTAAATATTTTACAGGGCCGTCAAACACGTGGCGGAATCTACCTAGGGTGGGTCCGTCCTAAGCAAACACCTCTCAACTAGACACCCAAACAAATATCCAAGGAGTTTTCAAAATAATTTTAAAAGCCAAAAGTATTCCCAAACACTAGTTCCACTTTTATAAATTTGATTAAAGCACTGCGTAGATATTAAATACTAATACCTGGAATCCAGATACAAGCGCCGCCTTCCAGCCGTCCTGAAGCCAAGTGACCAACTGCAGGCACCTCCTGTAAATAATAAGTAACTCGAGCAACTGGTAATCTCCAGACTATAAAACTACTAATATTTCTACAAATTTTATGTTATACAAATACTCAGATAACTCCAATTCCACTATGCTTTCGTCTTCAAACAATAACGGTACAGACCAGCACTCCCTCTTTTAATTAACTTTTATTCGCCGTATAACTGCTACTATTTGCTATCTCCAGGTACAACTTGACTTTCAAAACTTTCTCGTAACTTTTTAAATGTAAAAACTCATAACAGTACAAAACACGTCTATTTTTCAGTAATATAAATTTGGAGTCCCTTATAAATAAAACCGTCTTCTTTTGTTTCCGTTGCCATAGCAACTATCTCTACGCACACTATGTAATTTATAATTATTAATAATTGATTAATAATACAGTTGTTTTCTCTAGATACATTCATTTTCTAGATGGTTTGTAATCCAGTGATTTATGTATATTGAACTTTTACAATATTGAAAATAGCTAACAAACTTTGATGGTTCAGCTTTTAAATTGTACGCAACAGACATTTATGTCTTATTCGGTAAACGTCCTGTCATTACATAACCAATCTTTAATTGTTAAAACATATTCAAACTGAAATTGATTTACAAATTTTACGGGAGTATCACTTAACTCCTTAAAATTTTAAAAGCGTGCAGTATACCAAGCAATTTTGATATTTGTTTTACATTCAAATGGTTTTGAAAACGCTAACTCCAAATTAAATTTCATATACGTGCAACCATAACAATTAAAATACGTATACAATGCAAACTTATAACTAGCTTAGCCTGGTCTATGGCCGGTATATGTTGTTGAATGCAATGCAGTTTCAAAAGCTTTATAAATTTATAAACGTGGAATAGTTGTTGTTAATTTATAAACCAAAAATACCTGAAAGAAAATACTCAAACAAAACCAAATATACCCCATTCTAGCAAAGTCGTTTCGAAGCCCTATTTAAACATTTTATAAGCCCACCCCCTTCTTGACAGTATATATATATATATATATATATATATATATATATATATATATATATAAATATTTTATTATTTCATCTTATTAACTATAATACGTTAGTATTTATCAACTTACCTTGGTTGTAAAGAACGGACTGGCGGACTTTACGCTGTTATTTTTCAACTCTTTGTCTTACTCTCTGTAATCATTTTGTGTGAACGTATAATTTGGCTTGGCAAAACCTCATTCCCAAAGGTTTCTGATTGTGCTACGTCTCCATGCTAGTTTCAAGTTTTATCCAAAAGTACTTGATATCGGGCGGTTGGACTTTGCTTTGCTATTCCGCTTTTGCGATATGCTACTCTGACTTATGTTTACTATGAAGGTGACAAGGTGATATATGATTTCCATATTCGTGCTAATTGAACTTTAATGGCGTGTTGGCTTTACTGTTGCTCCAATAGACAAAAAGGATATCCCGCTAAATTTTCGATATTTTCATATCTAATGGGTAAATTATTGAGTGCTTAACGAACAAGAAATTAGTAGTTGTATAGAAGTGCGACAGAGTAACTGCATAACTTTTTTAGAAGATAAATATGGTCGTCGTCATGCTGTGTCGTCATTCTTAGGCAGGAATACCGTGTTAAAAACTTCCCTCTAGATTTACTAGAGAGTTAGTGAATTTTCGCGAAACCAAATCGGAAGGAAGTGTGCTAGACTATTTGCGCAAGATGTACTGATAATTGTGCCAAATTTTGAATAAATAAGCTGTTAAAACTTCATTCTTTTAAAATTAAGAATAACGACAATGCTATTAGAAAGTCTGTGAATTGCTTTCGTAAAACATAATGGATTATTTTATTTTTAAAGACTTTTAACCTTACACTTTTTTCATTTTTTTAATTTTCTGTATATTAGTTCAAAAATTATACCATTCAATAGCCTGATTAATATTTATTTGGACACAAATTCCAATCGTAGCAGCCTTGAAATATAATTTGAATTCGCGTTTCATACAATCATGCGGTAATAACACGCTTTTGTTTAATTCGCATAAAAAGCTAACAATTTACAATAACTCGTCATTGTTATCAAAATCATAAAATTGTATATATTCTAAGGAAAAGGTATTAAAAGTGCCGCACCGTATACAAGTATAATAGTACCCGAATTTGGGTCATATTAGGAAACCCTGTTAATTTCATAATCGTAGTTAGCGCAGTGCATTGAGCTAATACGCGTTTGCAAATGTTAAGTGGATGGATTTCGTTACAGCTGCTTGCACAATAATCTTTTCTATGCGAATATACATACATAATGCTGTAATGAATATGTTAAGTTGTAAAATATACACGGTTTGATTTGACGCATTTCAGCTACTGCGAGTGTAAAAGTACGTACTATATGTTTATTTTTGAATGAATCAGGCGTGAGTGAAGTATAAAAGGTTTAATAAAGCAGTTGTGCATCACTTGTTCTCTAAAAAAAAAATCAAAGCAAACCGTTCTTAAGTTATTTATCAAAATTTGTAAGTTTTTGGTCATTTCTTAGCCCTAGTGCCAAGTAAACAAAATACTTCGCAATTACTCAATTTTTCGCTAAAATAATAAAAACATAAGAGACATCTACCACAAACATACATAAAAAACAATAACTTCCTTTGAAAAGTAAAAAATACTCAAGATCGCTTGCCACTATTGGGATCCTGTAAACTGGTTAAACTGCAAAAAAGCTCCGACATTTTGAATTTAATTATCTTCAGCGGTTCCTGAAATATTTGAGAAGACTTGAAAATTGCTTTCGTAGTATTGCTTAACTTCAGGCTGTACGAAGATTTTTCTATAATTTTTGGTATTTGGAAGGTTTTTATACGAGGAATATGAATATGGTATTAAAATTGGCATTGCTGCAATATTTTTTTCTTTATGGGCACTATTTTAAAATTAAATGTTGCATAATTATTTTTCTGGATAATGTACTGTTTAATTTTTTCAAATTCTTCCAAAAATAAGGAAATTAAGTGTAACATTACTTTGCTTAAGTAGCCACGAAACACGACGCTTTTTTAAGAATTTTAATCACTGAACGCTTTCCACCTAAATAGTTGATACTTGGAAGGTTTTTATCTTATTTATGTGTCTGGCGACTTGATAAATTCAAAGAACCAAATGAACATTTCAAATCGAGCTAGTAATTGAAAGATGGAAAATATAAGATCTTTTTGAACTGTATCTTAGTCGTTCCGGGACTATACGTTTACCAATTACGCCACCGAGACCGATGACAATAATTGGAAAATTTACAAATCTAAATCATGTACACAACTACAGTGTCACCAAGCAAACATAGGACCCGGAAAATATGTTAACTAATTTCCAACAACAACATATGGAACCAATCAGAAAGCGATTTGTTTGAAAGTACACTGCGTGAACAAAGTATTTTTAAGCAAATTTAAAATTCAATGGTGTGTGTTATATGTCACGTTACTGTTAATTAAATCTTCTAAAATTATTAAAGATTAAAAATACAATAATGTCATTAATGTTGAATATTAATAACCTAACCTTACAAATATTTCAATTTGACAAATAAAAGATTTCTACCTGAGTGTACTTGCTAGCAGGCTGGGACACCTCCCAAGTCCTATGTTTGCTTGGTGGCACTATATATATAAACCTAACTTCCAATTACGTTTAGCATTTTCTTCAATCATATCTGACATTGTCAAGTTTTTAACTTATGTCAGGTATAGACAGGAAGCAACGTTCAAAATTACGGCCATAAGCCAAGTATTAAATATATAAATATTTTAGGTAGCTTTTTACACAATTTAAGTTGATAAATACTAACGTATTACAATTAATAAGATGAAATAACTTACTCAGTTAGTATTTTATCAACTTACTTTGTATAAAAACTACCTAATATATATATATATATATATATATATATATATATATATATATTGCTGTGATCTGCTCTTTACGTTGGTGTGCCTTTTTTTATTGCTGTGATATAACTCTTATTTCCTTTAAGCCCCTACGTTGGGTATTATTTTTATTGTTGTGATATACCCTTTAATTCCTTTATGCCCCACGATTGGGCGTTATTTTTATTGCTGTTATAGCCCTTTTAAGATTGGCATATCTATTTATTTTTATAGGTGTGAATATCAACCCCTTTTAAAATCCTATAATTTCTTGAATTTGTTTTTCCACGGCTAGCTCACTGAATGCCCTACTTCACAACAATAAAGATTGCTTAACCCCTTTTCTTTCTATCTGTTGAAATAATTTAAATGCAGCAATCCAAAATTACACGGTATAATGATTGATAATATGTACAGTTTTATGTCAATTCAAAAATTAGCTCCTGAATAAATTATTCACATTTACCAAATTTAATTTTCCTGAAAGCCAGCAAAAATATCTTTGTAATTATTCTTGAGTATCTTTCGAACGTTCAAAGATGCTTTCTCTATTATTCAAATTCTCAATTGATCTTTTTGTTGACTCTTACGGATATATAATATATAGCAAATATTAAAATTGAAAGAGTCCTTAACAAATGAAAAAAATTAAGATCTCTAACCTGCGTTTTCCTTGCTTGTCACTGGAATTGCCTCAGAGTATCTGTGGTCAGCACCCCTTTATTATTACAGTTCGACTTGCTTCACATGTTGGCCAGAACGATGGATTAATGATTGCTTGTATTTTTCCCCTTGGATTTCTGGAGTAACTTTTAGTATTTTTACGTTTATTTCCTTGTAAGTATTTTCGAAGTATCTTTTGATCTACATCTAGATCTTTATTCGGATTCTTTTTCGAAGCCTTTATTAGGAGCTTAGCTTTATTCGCAGCTTTATTCGGATCTTTATTTAAATTTTTATTCAGAGCCCTAAATTTGTTAAATATTAAAATAAAATTCAATTAATAGTTTATCTTACGGTTGGGCGTAGAACGGCTATTCTTCGTTGCACATATTGGCACTTTTAATTTTTCACTTTTGATAAATTATTTACTTTTTACTAATTGTTACTGGTAGGTAATTTTAACTTTAAATCGACGTGGTTCATGCCTTGTTGAAGATATACTGTCTACTTTCGAGTTTCCTACCGTATTTATAAGCTCCACCTTCTAACGTTTCAATTGGCGTGTTCGTTGATCAAGGCTTGTATTCTGTGCCTATCTCTTGTAGAACCCGGTATTTCTAAAAAAATTTTGGTTTAATTCTCGATGAAATGCTCCGCCAATCACGTAAGCTTTCTATATATTACAGTATATTCTTAGAATTTCCAAATATCTATGGCATTCTGTCACGTATTTTATATTTGTGTCGCTTATAGTCCAAAGCTTATCATATAACGAACCGCCTGTTGCTTATTGTTTGTTATTTCAAATATGTTGGATTTTCATGTAAAAATATATTCCAGTCACGTACTCATCTTTCTAACAATGATGTATCGGAATGCGTTTTCTTATTTATGCATTAACATTTTTAATGAAATTCTTAAGTAGCTAGAATGCCAGGTTGTTTATCTTTCCCGATTACGTGTTTATTTTGATGAAACTTGATGTATTTGAGACATTATCTTGGTTCGTTTCTTTAACTTAAAACGTACACATTATTATTTTAGTTAAATATTATCTAATTATTGGAAATGAGCTTCTTTCTTATGCATTAAATTAAAAATAATTTATATACAGTGTGCTCGCGATTGATCTTTTGTAAAATATTTGATTTACTCCTATTTAATGATGGAATTATTTGGTTTTCTTAATGTTAATTATATTTACAGTTATCTTACGACCCCCTATGACTTAATCTACCCTTAAACCACCCTCTTATCATAGCAATATGTATATGTAGAAAATAAGATGTTTCTGTAAATAAACTCTCATTAAAATAATAAGAGCTTATTCACCTATACAAATCGAGCTAATAGTTGTATAACCATTAACAGAACAATAGCTTTATTACTTCACAATGGGAGGAAACATCCACTAACCGGTCGGTTTCAGCTTCCATAAGCTTAGTCAAAGCGAATTAGTTTCCAACAACCCTATGAAGTAATCGAAGCTATTATACTGATATAATTTCGAAGGAATCTGCACTATGGCAAAAGTAAATAATATCGCCATCAAGTGGTACAACACCAACACTACTGAGCGTAGAAGTACAAAAATTGCTCCGAAACTACATCGTCGTTCCATAGATGGCTATACAAGTATGTTTGGCCTTTGAGATTTGCGGAATGTTATAGCAAAATTTATTTCCAAAATAACAAACTTTCTCGTGACGACACCCGTTTCTTGCCCCCAATGGCAATTCAGAAAACCATAATAAATTAATGACACTGACATTTAAATTATAATTATAATTTTTGGCTATGGAAAAAGGCAGGTGAGCCTGATCCTCCGTACCGACTGTTGCTAAAACCTGCGATGTCAGGTGAAACGACACGAAGACACAAATTGTGAGCTACGTGATGCTGTACTTCCTATAATGTGTCTGTATTAAATATTACAACTTTGCTACTCCAGTCCTGATTAACCCCAATCAGGACGAAACGCGTCGGCAGGATGCTCTCGTGGCTGAATTTGAGTCACTTGCTAATAATTTTTTTACTTTATATTAATTTAAGACTCATTTAACCTACTTTTTTTTAAATTATAACTTTTGGCTATGGAAAAAGGCAGTTGAGCCGGATCTCCTCCGTGCCGACTGTGGCTAAAATCTGCGTTGTCAGGTGAAACAACACGAAGACACATTGTGAGTTAGGTGATGCTGTATTACATTTGTCATGATGTATATATATATATATATATATATATATATAAATTTTTCTAAAAATGTTGTGGATTTTAGGTCGGCTGGATTGTTTAAGAAAACTCTTATTTATAAACCTGAGCTTTCGGATTTATTTTAATCCTTTTTCATAGGTATAAGGCGGGGCTATAATAAATTGGCGATTAACATAAAAAGTTATTTTCGTTATAAATCTTCTAAAATGTATATAACAACTTCAAAATACAAGAGGTAAAATAATTGCGTTTGAGAACGTATAGGTTTCATGTCGTAAACTAATTTAAAACATGTAACTCTGCTTTAAATCCTACATGTCGAATATTACATATTGTTTGGTTTAGAAAAGAATGACTTTACTCAAAGTAACATGTTCGACGTCTTCAAATGAATGACCTCCGAATCTCAATTACTGCTGTTTATACATAAAATAAAATCAATACGTCATATTCGAGAGTTTTCCCGATTTATTTAGAAGGATTAGTCACTGCTGATGTAAGAATTTACACCTATTTCGCGTTTTAACGATCTGACTAGTGTCTAATTACAGCGCCCGATATGATTTATGTGCATCGTAAAAGCGTCGTTTAACCTCTTGTAGCACACGGAGTTAATGTTCTGTTTCTGTCTTGCATATTGTTACACGGAAAACTATAGAAATATTTCTTATCTATTTTATTGCATTTTAATAATCGTGGGCTTTCTTTCGGTTACATGAAATAATTGGATATTTAATGATGTTTAATTTCTTAGTAATTCACGTACTCGTTTATTAACAAGGAAGATTCTGGAATTTATGCTTTATTTAAAACTTTGAAAATGAATGTAAATGTTATATCTACACACGGGAATCAATTACGTAATTAATAAGGGCTTCTTTATACTTGCAAATGCAATAAGATTTTCATTGATTTGTATTCTAACAAGGTGCGGATGCATATTTTATTGAAGATAGCTTAAATATAAGGTTATTTCCAATGTTTCTAATAAGTGTTTCGTTTATAAATGCAATCGATATTGTGTTTTTACCATAAATGAAGCGAATATTTTATGCACGGAAAGTGTGTTTTGTTTTAATGTTTTGCCAACACTGAGATAGTCCAAAAAGTGGATGCTGCATCTGTTGTGTTGAGAAGCGAGCTAAATAACTTTACAGCATACATTTGTCATCCAGTTCGTTAGGTAACAATATCGCAGCTATATAGGTCGCATGTGATAATAATGCCACAGGCTTTATTTTTACACGGGAAAGATTGAAACAGGCACTTGCTTAAATGACATACTTGGGAGTATATGCAGGATAATAACAATATTGTAGTTTATATACATAAATCTAGCGAAACAATAGTAATATAAGTGGTATTCATATTTTTTTATGGAGAAGGATATCTTTTGTTTTAAACTTTGTGGTTCTCGGTAAATATTTAAATTTACGTAAGCGGCTGTAAATAGGAAACCATTTAATAAACTTTATTTGTATCCATAAAAAGAATCGGTGTAGGTCTAGTGATTGTTTAGCAATTTTAATTACAAAACAAGATTGAGGTTCGTAGTTAAATGAAAGTAAGGTTCACTGTCTTTGCAGTAGTATAAATTTTGTAATTTTGGATAATATGTACAGCTTGGTCAAATAATTTCTTTGCAGGTTTAACAATGAGGCAGGTAGAAAGTACAAATACCATCATCTCAACATCTCAAATATGCTAATAGTCTGTAATGCTTATGGCTACTTCTGGATTTCATAACAAAGCCACAGGTTTTCTACAAATGTTAAAAATTTAAATCGGTGTAGGAGTTCTAAGTATTTCGTAGGAAAACTAATATGGTGTAATTGCAAATTAATTAGTTGAAAGTGATGTGTTTATAAATGACTGCTGTAGGTTTAATACAATGCTCTATGTATTGTTTATGTTATAAAAGATTAAAATAGTTTTAGCTGTGACGTATTTCACAGAAAAATGAATAGCTTTTTCAGCTATATTCATTAATTGGCAGAAAAACATGTTTGTTTAATGTATCTATATGGCGACGTACTCTCATATTAATAATAATAACAATGCCGCAGGTTTTAAATAAATGCTGAAAAGGTCTGATAATCTAACTATTTCAAACGAAAATTGATTACTTTCTTAATTATAAATTAATCAGCATCAAAAGCTGCTAGTGTTTAAGCCACATATAGCCGTATTATATATCTCGACCATCCATGTCACATTCTGTAGAAGTTAAAATAAATTGTGGCTACTCAACGTATTTTACCAAAAATTAACTTTTCTAATTATAATTAATTTTTAGAAAGACTTTTGCCTTTATTGCTACTAATTAAGTACGGAATGCATTCGATGTATTTCATAGAAAAATTAATCACTTTAATTATAATTTACTTCAATTATAAATTAATTAAAGGAAGAAGTTGGTATTTAGTCCACGTATTTCGATGTGGTTGTCTATATACTTTTATAAAGTACCAAAAAATCGCTTGTCTCAGCAAAATGAACGACAAGCGTGGTTCATGTACGCCACATGTTCCTTATCGGTTTTCAAAATACCTCGAGTTTTATATTAACATTGAACAAGTTTTAAATGGGTCGTGAGTCGTGACCATGCAACATATTTTACAAAAAAATTCATAATATAACTACAGTCCATTCTAAAAAAGAATAGAGTAGAGGGCGCTTGGATGCAAGATGGATGTAGACAGTGTAAAATTTATTTTAAATACGGGAGATTTCAAACTTATGGATATAAAACCTATTTGTAAACAACATCTGCTGATTTCTCCCGCACAATGGCAGAAACTTATAACAACACCTAGGTAAATTTTAAGCGCATATAAACTTTAGGTAGTTTTGTAAGGAGCCAGATTGCAAAATACAATAACTCAGTTAGGGGGTAGTTAGTTTTTCAGTCATATTTTTCACATTTCTCCGCATTTTCTAAATTCAATCTTCAGTTTAAGAAATAATAATGTACTTACAATTTTTTTTACAAGAAACACATTCATTTGCAAAGGAAAAACATGGTAAGTTGTTATTTAAGAACTTCTAGAAATTAATAAAAATCTAATGGAAAGTCATTGTATAATACGCTACTAAAAAAAAACATTTGTAGTCTATTTAACTAATTGAAGCCTAATAATAAATGTCCCCTTGAAGAAATGGCACTTGGAGATGTGATTATGTTTATACCACAAAACACTTATTTTATTTATGCAGACTTTTTATAACCTCTTGTTCAACACGGAAATAAAATAAAACTATCAAAAGAATCTTCAATATGTGGATTAATTGATATTATTAAATTTCAAAAATTAACAAAAAATGCTGTTACTATGTTCTCTGTGGTGTATATTGTTCTATATATAAAAGAGGGAAAAGTTGGTAATTACATTCTTTCATTTAAAGTGCAAAAACGTAGCAGATTCGGAAAACGCATAAATCACATTTTTAAAAACTGCTATTGTGCGGGAGATTAATCCTTTTATTTTACCAGTCTCAATTTGTTTAAAATATTATCTTCGAACCGCTACTATTCGGGTGTTCGTGGTAATTCCGTAATAATTATAATACGTTATACTTATAATAGGAACACAAAGTATATATTACAAATCTTTCCATTTTTCTTTGATTCAAAGATTAATAAGCCTCTATCAACAAATCCGGAGTTGCTACCAATATCAACAATTATAATTCGTTTTCCTTTGCCTGATGGAGATCCTTCACAGTACTAGAAACCCATTCAATTAAAGCTTGCCTTGTAGTTGTAATTGTTTTATCATACCAAACTTTACTTTTACATGACCTATATTTAACCATGTTTCATCAGTCTAATAGATTTTTTTCCCTTCGTCACGATATTTTTTTTATTGCGATTAAGTATTTCCTTTGCCAAAGGACTGTTTCAGACTTTTCAATTAAAATAGATTTCCTTGTTCTTTTTTTCATAATTAAAATTCAATTTCTTCAACACTCTACAAGGATGAACGACTAAAGTTTGATAAAGAACCATCACTATTAATGACTGTTAACACCTTTGATGCATTTGGCAATTAGTTGCGAAAATAGAATGACTAACCATTTTTAAATAATTTTTTAATTTTTGGTCTAGCACGACACTCGGGAAAAAGTGTCGGCTGATCATTTCTAGCGCATTGTTCGATATATATATATATATATATATATATATATATATATATTGCCGTGGCCCTTCCTTACTCTCAGGACCTCCCCAGTTAAATCAAAAATTCTTAATTTACAAAAATCGAAAATTTTACAAAATATAAAAATTTCAAAAAAATTTCTTACCCGGATTCCTGCTTTATCACATTAACTTCTTCAACAGCTCCTTGGCTAGCTCAGCTGTGCCTCCTCTCGGATACCTAAATTTACTATCATTCTCTGTTATTCATTCACACACCATGCAATAAAACCACAAAATAATACAACAATCATACAATATTTATTTACCACTATTTACAAATAATAATTCAAGATTATGTACATTTCGGTGCTCAAGTTACACCTCAATAAATGATATCTTTGTAAGTCCTTGTTTTTATTTAAAATTGAAATTTCAAACACATTTAATGCAACAGGAGTAAATGGGCCCTAAATAATACCTTTTTTTTTTCTTCTAATTATTACACTTTGGAGTATGGTGAGCTCATGATAACCTAGTTTACCACGGTATGCCTTCCACTTTGCATACTCTTACTACAAACACAAAAAAACCTATGTACTCTTAACAATAAATTTTAAATTCATGAGGAACGTTAATAAGCTTTACGTACACCTTTAGATTTATATTCAAATACCATAATAAAAGTTAGTTATACGTATTCTTTTCAATACGCAAAATAACAAGGAAAAATACCATCAAAGTTCACTCTCACACATCACAGATAATTTCCATAGTTTATAAAAAAACAGCAAATTCTAATGCGTTACCTGGAAAAACTTGAAGATTCCAACTCCGTTGACGATGTATTATGTTCCTGAACTCTCGGTCTAGTGGTTATGCGCTGCTTGCCGCCTCCAGCTATTTATAGATGAACACCATATAAGTTTCGCTGCATGCTACCCATTCAAGATCCATCTCAACATCCAAATCCATGTATATTACACTTATTAGTATTGCATAATCACTTTACTTTAAGAGCTTCTTAAAGTATACGTTGTACCTTAATTAAATATAAATAAACTTGCCACAATCCGCGTTTCAAACTATAAGGCCACAACAATCTAACACTGTACTATTGTATTTATAAATTTTAATAGTCAAAGAGAAATTTAATAACTCAACTCTCGTATTTATACGGTTCAAATGTAACCTCTCCAAACCCTCTTAACGCGAAATATTTAATTGAACTAACTCTTTCTTCAAATTTTGTATAACCGTTTTGAAACTCCTCGAAATTTAGCTCGTCGCTACGCTATTTTCCGAAAAACCCGCATTCATCTGTCCTGTGCTCGTCTGTTGTAAAACTAACTATTTCGACCAATGATACATTTCAGTGACGTCTGAAAACCCCGCCTGTATTAACTCTATTCTTCTCTTATGCATATTGGATGTTTCCTTCTACCCTTGCTTGAGTGGTAGAAAATCGATATTACTGTCTGCGTGTTATGTCTAACCCACGTGGACTAAATACGTGCCTACCGATGTGAATGCTATTATGCCTGTCTCATTCTGAAGCATATCATTGATTGTTTATCCCTTCTGCGCTAATAGAAATTTTTGGATAGCGTTTATGCGAAACGCCCGACGGTTGAACGATATACCTCGAAGCTTGTTTTGTTATCTACAAAAATAAGTTGAAGGTGACCTTTCCAAAACATGCAGGTGTTCAATTAACGAACGTTTAAAATAACATTTCTAGGAGTTTGCGTTTCAAGGTATTTTATATATTTGTTTGTTACAACGAAAGCTATTCGCCTTGGATTTATTCATTTTACATGCTCTTATGCGTTCTCTGACGTTATAACCCCTTAAATACAACAAATTAAATTAATTACTAATTTCTGTTGGCCTATAAAGCTAATTTTCTTTATGAACCTACGAATTTTTAATCCCTAATTATAAAATTATGGTAATACTTGATACTTTAAATTAAATAAATGAAATAAATTTCGCACCTAAATTATGGTTGTTTCCTGTATACAGGGTGTTTGAAATTGCATTGTTTAAACCCAAATTTAACTCTTTAAATCCACTACAATATATATATATATATATATATATATATATATATATATATTATAGTGAATAAGATGAAATAATAACTTAGACTTTTATGCAAAGCCCAAATGATCATTTCAAATCGAGCTAGTATTTGTCAATAGCTTATTATTATTTTCATAAGAGTTTGTTTACAGATACATCTTATTTTATATACTATTTCTTATTGCGGACTGCAAATAACTTGTCTTTATATATATATATATATATATATATATATATATATATATATATATCGACAGTTCTAACAACTACGATCACTTTTAGTCTGGGTTCCAGTGGCTAACCATTTTTAAATAATTTTTTAATTTTCGGTCTAGCACGACACTCGGAAAAAAGTGTCGTCCTGTTCATTTCTAGCGAATTTTTCGATATATATCGACAGTTCTACCTGAGTTCTAAGAACTGCAACCACTTTTAGCCTGAGTTCCAGTGGCTAACCGTTTTCAAATAATTGTTTAATTATCGGTTTAGCACGACACTAGGAAAAAAAGTGTCATGCTGATCATTTCTAGCGCATTTTTCGATATATATCGACAGTTCTAACAACTACGATCACTTTTAGCCTGCGTTCCAGTGGCTATCCCTTTTTAAATAAATTTTTAGTTTTCGGTCTAGCTCAACAATGGAAAAAAAAGTGTCGTGCTGATCATTTCTAGCACATTTTTCAATATATATCCACATTTCTAACAACTACGATCACTTTTAGCCTGAGTTCCAGTGGCTAACCATTTTTAAATGTTTTTAATTTTATGTCTAATAGGACAATTTGGAAAAAAGTGTCGTGCTGATCATTTCTAGCGCTTTTTTCGATTTATATCGACAGTTCTACTTGAGTTCTAACAACTACGATCACTTTTAGCCCGAGTTCCAGTGGCTAACTGTTTTTAAATAATTTTCTAATTTTCGGTTTAGCACGACACTCGGAAAAAAAGTGTCCTACTCATCATTTCTAACGCATTTTTCGATATATATATATATATCGAAGTTCTAACAACTACGATCACTTTTAGCCTGGGTTCCAGTGACTAACTATTTTTAAATAATTTTTTAATTTTCGGTCTTGCACGACACTCGGAAAAAAGTGTCGTCCTGTTCATTTCTAGCGAATTTTTCGATATATATCGACAGTTCTACGTGAGTTCTAAGAACTACAACCACTTTTAGCCTGAGCTCCAATGGCTATCCGTCATTAAATAATTTTTTAATTTTCGGTTTAGCACGAGGCTCGAAAAAAAGTGTCCTGCTAATAATTTCTAACGCATTTTTCGATATATATCGACAGTTCTAACAACTACGATCACTTTTAGACTGAGTTCCAGTGGCTAACACTTTTTAAATAAATTTTTAATTTTCGGTCTAGCACTCACTAGGAAAAAAAGTGTCGTGCTGATCATTTTTAGCACATTTTTCGATATATATCGACATTTCTAACAACTACGATCACTTTTAGCCTGAGTTCCAGTGGCTAACCATTTTTAAATAATTTTTTAATTATCGGTTTAGCACGACACTCGGAAAATGAGTGTCGTGCTGATCATTTCTAGCATATTTTTCGATATATATTGACATTTCTAACAACTACGATCACTTTTAGCCTGAGTTCCAGTGGCTAACCATTTTTAAATGTTTTTAATTTTTGGCCTAACAGGACACTTGGAAAAAAGTGTCGTGCTGATTATTTCTAGCGCATTTTTCGATATATATCGACGAGTCTACATGGGTTCTAACAACTACGACCACTTTTAACCTGAGTTCCAGTGGCTAACCATTTTTAAATAATTTTTTAATTTTCGGTCTAGCACGACACTCTGAAAAAACTGTCGTGCTGATCATTTCTAGCGCATTTTTCGATATATATCGACAGTTCTACATAAGTTCTAATAACTACGATCACTTTTTGCCCGAGTTCCAGTGGATTTTCAGTACAGGCAGTGAATATATCTGAACGCAGCCTTATTAGCAGAACTAATGTAAATTCAGACAATACACACTTGAACAAAATATAATAATATGCTGCGCGTAATCAGGAACTTCTGCTTTACCCAAAACAGTTTTCAAGTAGTTCTAAGCATATTACATTCTAAAGAATATTAAGTAATGTCACTCTTTCTTTTATTTATTCAATTACTTACTTATTTATTTATTTACTTTTATTAATTTGTGCGCATCGCTCGGACAAAATTAATTTTTAAAAATAACAATAATGATGATGTATCATATTCCAGAAAATGTTTAAATATACTCAACACTATATGAGAACTCTTTTGGGTCGGCCCAACCTGCCATTCTACAGCAAGCAAATCATTTTGCTGTAAGTAGACAAACTTCGGACGTTTCTCGGAAAATAATACATTGATAGTACATTGACTTTTTTAAAAAATACTTAGATATTCTCAGGATTATACGGGAGTCAATTTTTATTTAGATGTAAAATTGAAATGCAGCTCGAAATTCGCGATTTGCCAGTACGACTTATCCTGTTTAATGGCAATCCCATTTCTATATATTTTATAAATCATCAGGAACACTGAAACTATAAAAAAGAAACGTAGAATTCCGACTAGCACGAGGTTTGTTCTAAGTTCACACGACAGGTTTATACAGCAGTACAGTATTTTTCAACCAACTGAATTAAAAAATTATTTAAACATGGTTAACCACTGGAACTCAGGCTAAAAGTGGTCGTGGTTGTTAGAACTCATGTAGAACTGTCAATATATATCGAAAAATTCGCTAGAAATGAACAGGACGACACTTTTTTCCGAGTGTCGTGCTAGACCGAAAATTAAAAAATTATTTAAAAATTGTTAGTCGTAGAACTTAGGCTAAAAGTGATTGTAGTTGTTAGAACTGTCGCTATATATCGAAAATGCGCTAGAAATGATCAGCACGACACTTTTTCGTGGAGTCTCGTGCTGGATATAATATACGTTGTTTATGCAAATAACTTAATTGTTGCAATTTTATTTTTAATTTCATAGATTAGAACTAACGGGAACGCTTGCTAATAGTTGTGATATTTATTAGTTTCTTGTAGCTTAGAGGAGGAAGTGTCGTGCTAGATTCGTGAAGTTAGTACGACAAATTTTCATTTGCTACTTTTTGATATTAAAAATGCGGATTTTCTATCAGGAACCTCTAGAGCTATGAAAAGTGCTACTAGAACTATCATTGTTTTTTTTAAATTTAAATAATGCCGTGCCAGCTTCACAGGGGTTCAGTTTCCTTACTGCTGTTGTACTAGAAATTGGTTCTCAGGTGACATTGTTAAACACATCGATCATGTTTGATTCTCAGTGTAGTATAGGTGCCTATATTGATGAACAGTGTCTTAAAAGTGTTTAAGGTGTTGTGGTTAAGGAATGAAGCGCTATTAGTGATTGTGGAAAAGAAGGTCAAAGATCGTTTTCTTTAAGAGTGTGTTCCGAGGATTTAACGGTCTGTATGTACCATGAAGCAAAATATTTGAGCAAATATCATCCTCTTTTTGGTCAATCATGCAGTAGCCCTTTCCAAAGACATAAAAAAGTCATTTCAAAAGGGTTGATAGAAATTAAACTGGACCATGTTTCAAAGAAAATACAGCTACCTATTAACCTTGCGCCAGGTAAATAATTATGTTCTAATTGTTACCCTAAAATATTTGTGTTACGAAGTAATGATGATCATGAGACCTTTACTTCTGAAGAAACTATTGAAACATTTTTCTCACCTGCAGAAAAATTAGGCCAAGTGGATGGTGCTTGTAGCCTGTTAAGTTTATCGCCTGCTTCAAAGATGAGAAAACTTAGTGCAAAATAGAAAATGCTATAAAAGCCAAAGCAGACACCGTGTATCAAGTAATGAAGAAAAATCTAGAAACATCCTTTGATGTTATTATAGGCGATGTAAATGAAAAACCTCAAACTTTGCGTAATGAGTACAAGGAATTAATTGATGAGCTGAAGAGAATGTGCTCTAACTCTGTAAGAAGATAAAGTAAAAATGCTTAGCTTACTTCCCAGTTCATGGTCTCGCAAAAAGATAACATCAGACAATGTTTCTGATCAGTCGTTAAATTAAGCAGACAAGCAGTCAAAGAACAAGGAATTCTCCCTGAGTTAGGAAAAAGGAAATGCCATGGAATTTCAAAAGAAACTGAAAATACTGGCAGGTTTTTATGAAGATGATGAGTATAGTAGAATATGGGAAAAAAGATTGTGTATCAGTTAAAATAGGTGGGTCAACAGTGAATAAGCAGAACCGTTTAAATGAGCTGTATGTTGCATTCAAGAACAAATATCCCAGTTGTAAAATAGGGCGATCTAAATTTTGTAATTTTAAATCCAAATGGCGTATCTTAGCAGGAGCTGCTGGGACTCACACAGCTTGTGTTTGTTTGTATCATCAAAATGTAAAGTCTATGATAGCTGTTGCTGCGTAGGTGCGACTGATGAACAATGTTGCACCTACCTTACAGTTTCCGACTGGCTTAAATTTACTGCTATAGACACCAATTTATGAACAGCTTTATTAAGTCAATCTACACAAATGTCAAGATTGTCAAAACTATAAATAGCGTGTTATAAATTTCCTATAATACTCTTTTGGTACAGTCTATTATTTAACCTAAAGACACTTGCGTTATGGCCTATAACAGTTTAGTTTAACCGCGTTAAACCCTTCCAGATTATAATATTTTGTTCCTTTTCTTACACTTGTCAATCAATTAATTCCCGTTTTCTATGCGTTCTACGTCACACCCCACTTGATCCTGCTTATCAATCCTGGAAGTCGCTAAGAAATAACAATACTAACTAGTAATAAGCTAAAGTAAATAATTTTTCACGCATAGATATGTACGGGTTCTTAACAATCGCTAAACTAAATGCAGATTACAAAGACCTCATTGACTTATGTGTATGTGATTCAAGTAGCTACAAGTGTGATGAATGCCCAGGTAAAAAAAATTCATATTAGACATGCTTAAGGATTCCGAGGAGATGAGTCATTGCCTAACAACGTAACATTCAAACAACAGGCAGAGCTGAGACAATGACTTTAATAAAACCGAGGGATGAGTATCTTGAATCCCTGGCAGAGAAGCTAGAATCACTGAAGGTGCATCATTTATATTTTAAAAGTTCGTGGTCAGTTTTTGCAAGAAAGCAAAACAAGTCTTGGAAATCCCGAATGTATTGTCTTGGCGGACTTTGCTGAGAACTTTTCATTCATCATACAAGATGACATCTAAAGTTTTCACTGGATGAAACAGCACGCTACAATTCATCGATCTGTGTATTATTACATGAAGGAGAATAAAGTAAATAGCCACTGTGTTTGCGTTCTTAGTGACTACTTGGAGCATAATACAGTTTCTGTTCACGCTTTTCAAACACATCTCGTGGGATATATTGCAGAAGTTCTTGCACAAATAGAGAAAATTATCTATTTTCCAGATGGTGCAGTTAGCCAGTACAGAAACAAGAACTTCATCAACATTTGTCATCATAAGCGGGATTTTGGACTTGATGCAGAGTGGAATTTTTTTGCCTCTTCGCCTGGACAAAATGCATGTGATGAAGTGGGAGGAACCACGAAGCGAGAGGCTACCAAGGCAAGCTTGCAGAGACCAGTGGATTGTCAAATTCTAACCTTTAAAGGGATGCCAATTGTGTTGTGATAAGATAAAGGGAATAACTTATATTCATGTTAAAAGAGAAGAAATTGTTTGTAGTGAAAAGGAGTTACAGAACAGATTTGATGGCTGTGAACGGATTGCTGGAACCAGGGGATTTTATAGATACATTCCAGTTTCCGAAAGTGTCATAAGATGCTTTATAACATCAAAATTTGAAAAGTACAAGAACTTTCAAGGGGAGAGCCTTAATTATTGCTGTATTAATGGGAATGCACTAAAAAATATGAAATTATTATCTTACCTTCCTTTTCTTTTGCTTTATCTGGCTAACTCAACCGAAATTATACTGTGAAATTTACGAAGATGAAAAAACACAGCAATCTCAAGAAATATCTATCCTTTAAAAACATTTTTCTTTGCAAAAAAAAAATGGTATCTGATATTTTAACTCTATGGTCCCGAATGGTCCCGGATGCTCTCGAATGATCCCGAAAGATCCCCAATGAACCCGAATGATCCCGAATGATTCCGAATTATCCCGATTTATCCCGAATGATTCTAACTGTCTACCGGACTGTCTTAACCTATCTCTCTTAACCTATTTGTCTTAACCTAACTGTCTTAACCTGACTGTCTTAACCTGACTGTCTTAACCTGACTGTCTTAACTTGTCTGTCTTAACCTAACTGTTTTAAACTAAGTGCCCTAACCTAACTGTCTTAACCTAACTTTCTTTACCTAACTGTTTTAACCTAACTATCTTAACCTAACTGTTGTAAACTAACTGTCAACCTAACTATCTCAAACTAACTGTCTCAACCTAACTGTCTCAACCTAATTGTCTTAAACTAACTGTCTCAACCTAACTGTATCAACCTACCGCCTTAACCTAACCGTCTTAACCTAACCGCTTTCACCTAACCGACTTAACCTAACGGTCTTAACCTAACTGAATTAACCTAACTGTCTTAAACTAACTATGGTCAATTTTCTAAGCTTTTCGGCAATTTCTAGGCTTTCAAAAATTTGTAGGCTTTTCTCGAATTTTCTAGACTGTTCTCGAATTTTCTAGACTTTTCTCGAATTTTCAAGGCTTTTCTCGAATCTTTTACGCTTTTCTCGAATTTTCTTGACTTCTCTCGAATTTTCTAGGCTTTTCTCGTATTTTCTAGACTTTTCTCGAATTTTGTAGGCTTTTCTCGAATTTTCTACGCTTGTCTCGAATTTTCTACGCTTTTCTCGAATTTTCTAGGATTTTTTAGACTTTTCTCGAATTTTTGAAGCGTTTTCTCGATCTTTGTAGGCTTTTCTCGAATTTTCTAGGGTTTTCTCGAATTTTCTAGGCTTGTCTCGAATTTTCTAGGCTTTTCTCGTATTTTCTAAGCTTTTCTCGAATTTTCTAGGTTTGTCTAGAATTCTTTAGGCTTTTCTCGAATTTTCTAGACTTTTCCCGAATTTTCTACGCTTTTTCGGAGCGTTTCTCGGCAAAGTTCTCTAAGTATTCCGCTTCTACAAAGTCTACTAGGGCGATGTAGTCTTGAACCAATCAACTCTTGGAAGTCGTTTCTGTGAAGTCTACTACGGCGAAGTGATTTTGGTGGGATTAACTTCCCGAAGTTAATGCGGCGAACTCAGTGAGGTGTTCCCTATGAAAGTTTACACGGAGTCTTGGGCGTAATGGGTATATTGGCGTTTAAAGTAGTTCCGAAGGGACTACAAGCCGCTTCTAGTTCCCATTGGCAAGAGGAATTGGTGGTAACACCGTAAAGAACTGCCAACCTTTATTGTATTAAATGACAGTATACGTCAAGCGTAGTTCTAGGTATTCATTTGCATACAGTTGCCAACACTTCATTACTACATTTGACGTCATCCTAAAGTTAACATGAATGGACTATAGTACTATAATCGTGTGCATGTAATCGCCACGTATATTCGAATTTCTATATAAATTTACTAATAAATCCATAAGTTTTAAATAAATGGTGAAAAAGTTTGAAACAGTTTTTGTTTTCACGAAACGTCTGACAGGGAAATTAATAACTTTCTAATCTGTACTTAAATATTAGGAGAGTTGGGAGTGTTTAGGTCACATATATCTATATAACTATTCATAAATTTTACAATAATGCTGCAGGTTATATATAAACACCGAAGAAGATTTAAACAAGTCGTGATCACGCAGCATATTTCACAAAGAAATTCTTTTTTAACTAGAATTGATTTATAAAAGGTTGTAAAATTTTAGACCGTTGGATACTTAGAAATTTAATGGCATGCCGCAAGGTTTATCTATAAGCCTAAAAGATTGAAATACATTTAGTGACTAGTTAACGGCAGACATTTATGCTGTTGCTTGTGGATTCAATACAATACTGGTAGAAAAGATAGAAAAGTTGTCATGGTGCATATTTCATTGAAAAAATAATTACCTTTCTAATTCAGTAGTAGAAAAATTCGCCTGTTTAAGCCATACGTATCAATGTGGCTGCATATATGTATTATTTCAATAATAATGTCGTATGATTTAAGTAAGCTGCGAAAGATTGTTATTTTTTTAATTCAGAACGTTTCTATATTCGCTTAATAGAGGGCGCCAAGCGTTGCACAGGATTATTAAGGTTGCAAAATTTAACAGTCAGTTAATCGCTTATCTTTCGATTAATTCATATTTGCAAGTTGTGTAGATTGTAGATTTATTTGTCTCGTGTGTATTCCAGTTTGGTAAAGATGGTGGTGTTTAGGTCAAATTCTTCTGGTGTAGATGTCTTTTTTCTCAGATAAGGTAAAAGAAAATAAGGAAACACCTCACCACATGTCTATAATATACTACCACGCGAAGAGATTTCGCGTTTACCTCGAAATACTACCGTCTAAATAATGCTGGCTTCCATACGCGTCGTGATTGGTTGAAAAGCGTCATACAATCATTACAAACTCGTGGGATAATGTTTAGACACATTTCTCATTTCGCTTAAATATCACTGAAAATGGCAGGGACCCATGTTACGAAAAGTCATTACGCAATATGCGTAATATCCTAAAATAAATTATTTATAAAAATAAACTGAGGCGCAATTTAGCGCGTAACAAGATTTGAAATGATTTTAGCGACGACTCTGAAATATCAAAAACCAAGAACTTTCCTAATTACTAATTAATCACTAGGGATATTGCTAGCTTTTGTATCACATCCAACTGCTTATAAATTTTAGAATATTCCACAGATTTTTTATGAACACCGAAGAAGATTTAATAGGTTCTGACTATGAAATATATTTTGCAAAGAATAAGTCTTTATTAAAATTAATTTGAAAAGAAGTTGTGCATTTTTAAGCTACTGGACACTTAATCTAAAATGTGTAAAAGGATAAAATATGATTAACGGCTAGTTTACTTCTAGACACATGTATCTATGTGACTATTTACAGAAATAAAAATGCTGCAGGTTTATGTCTACGTTCAAATGGATTTAAGCAGTTTTAACAATTACTTATCATATGAAACAGGAACAACAACATCCTAGTTACATATTTATTAGTAGAAAAACCTGTATACATTTAGACCACAAAGTATGCAACTATGTATAGGTTTAGTAACAATGCAGCAGGTTTTATACGATGACTGAAAAAGACTATGCACAATACTAAAAAATTTTACAGTTATAAATTAATCGGTAGAGAAGCTTGCATGCGGTTAGACCGCAAGTATCTATTTATATGGCTGTTAGATTTTTAAAAATACCAAAGGTTTCATAATGACAAAATGATTAAAACACGTGGCCGGTTAATATATTTCACAGTAAGGTTGGTAATTTTTTAATTATGTTTATCTGTGTACGTATCTGTGTGCCTGTTTAAATAAGTCATTCAAGAGCGTTTTCTTATTTTGATATTTAGTGCTTCATCTATATTCACATAAAGTATCTTCGTTTATAAGATATATAAAAGTAAAAATGTTTGGTTTAAGAACTTCTAGTCAAACGGATTATTAGTGAATATATAGGATGTTTCAAGACTGCGCTTTTTAACATAAACTTAGTTTTTTTAACTAAAATATTCACCCTGTATATATTGCCAAATTTTGGTTTTTATGTTTTATATTAAAAATGTATGCAGTGTTTCTGTCGATTCTGACCTGTTTTCGAGATCATGCTACGTGGCCAGTATGGTCGCTAGACCTTACACCATTAGAAACACTTAAAGCTAAAAGTTTAGAACTGTTGAAAGGATTAATGTTAGGATCGATTAAAAAATGAAATTACCTGTAAGTGTGGGTGCTGAGCAATTACTGCAAAGGTTGCCTGTGCTAACGGAACTACTTTTGTGATCAAATTTGTTATCGTCTCTAAAAGGTCTTGGTTTAAAAATAATGAAGTTGGTGTTACAAAGTGTACTTTTGAACTCTGTATGTTGTCTATTCTGACCAGTTTTCGAGATCATGCTACTTGGCCAGTAAGGTCGCTAGACCTTACGCCATTAGAAACACTTAAAGCTAAAAATTTATAAGTGTTGAAAAGATTAATGTTTGGATCGATTAAAAAATTAAATTACGTGTAAGTGTGGGTGCTAAGCAATTACTGCAAAGGTTGCCTCTACTAACGGAACTACTTTTGAGATCAAATTTGTTATATGGTCTAAAGGGTCTTGTTTTAAAACTAATGAAGTTGGTGTTACAAAGTGTACTTTTGAACTCGTATGTTGTCTATTCTGTCCAGTTTTCGAGATCATGCTACGTGGCCAGTATGGTCGCTAGACCTTACGCCATTAGAAACACTTAAAGCTAAAAATTTAGAAGTGTTGAAAGGATTAATTTTAAGATCGATTAAAAAATTAAATTACGTGTAAGTGTGGGTGCTGAGCAATTACTTTGCAATTCATTAGGTTTTATAAATCCTTTGAAAGACAGAAATTGCGATTTTGTGGCCACTTGTTGGATTTAGAGAAAAATATTTGAAATAAAATTTGTGTGATTTATGAATGGTAATAATATGCTGGCATGGAAACCTTTATTTTAGGCATTATCGAATACTGATAATGACCTTTTTTATTTCTTATGGCCTTATATTAGATTTTTTCCTATTTAAATAATTAATAAATTACAATTACTCTGAAATAAAACACTTTACTTTTAATTTAAAAGTAATGCTCGAAATTAAAGTTTTAAACACTTTATATAAGTAGGCTAACCGCTCCTTTAAGAGCTTGTCGACCAACATGCGCGACGACACCCTGAAGAACAATCTATCAAATATATTGTAACGTCTTTTCTAACTGCTAATTTATTTACCTAATTTATATCAAGTAAGCAAATTTATTTTTACAATACTTTATGTGCATCGAACATTTATTAGGGCGGAATTCAAACTAAAACCGATCTATCACAACGGGTTTCGCGCTTATATACTATAATTTTTTATTCTAGTTTAATCCAGACGACATCTAGAATGTGCGCTATCAAACCTGTTGTATTACGATACCTATTATTCATCCTTCTTTTGCTAAACAGATTTGATTGTAATACGATACCTACGAATGATCCTTCCTTATCGCTAAACAGATATGAGACCGCTTTAGTAAAAACCGCATTAGTATTTTCCACTGTTTTATATACTTCTTAATTACTTTTACAATATATTAGCTTTGTTCTAAAAACCTATGTATTTTCATTACTCCTCAGTTGTTTTTAACAACGTTCGTTTAAAATTTTTTGACATTTGATTTAGTTATTAAATCTTTGCCATATTGAATTTTTATTAGCAAACACAGGATCATATAAAAACAGACGAAATGAAGAATCCAAACTTTGTTGCGTGTGTTTGTACTCGCGATTGGAAACGGGTTTGAACTAGCTACCTTTGATTGCATCTGGTGTCTTTTTTATACTATTATCTTCTAAGTTTGTAAAACGTTAGTGAGTGTGCTGCGGGACAAATGAGCATGAAGTTAATTAATTTTGATTTGCACTTAAGGGACTGTGATCCCGTAACAATATAAGGGTGCGTCGGCTAACTGCAGTGGTGCAGGAGTGGAAAACAGAAAAATTTCAAGTAAAAATAATAAATACAAATTACTAGATAAAATGGCTGAAAAACAAAAAAACTACTTTACATTATCACCTACCCTGAAAGGTTTTCTCTGTCAAAATCATGGGGCGTCAAACTGTATTCACGGCAATCTCGGCCGATATTATACCTATTTCGCATAAATCTCCATTGCTTAGGTTTCCTAAATTTTGCCATCTTATACGTTACCTTCCTTTCAAATATCTTAGAAATGCTTGTTAAACCTTTGTCTAATTGAATAAACTTGAAAAGTAAGCTATTCCACAGACGATACCATCACTTGAGTAGCTGAATATCCTTTACAATTAGCTGACTCTACCTAATTTCTAAACGAATTCAAATAAAAATTCAACCAAAACTTAAACTCTATTAACAATAAATAATTTCAATGCTCACGTAAATGTACTTCAAAACTTAGTTTCTTAACCGCCTTTTGCCAGTATTGCTAAAAAGACAATCCTAAAAAGGCCTTATATCTAATCCACTAATAAAACTATTCACCACTCCATATTTTACCTATTTTCAATATTTAATTACGTGACTTTTCCCAATTTTTGGAAATGTTCATAACAAACATAGGCCAACGGTTAAATCGTTGCTTTTTTCTTACAGCATTTCATTGTCCATTCCAAACGATTAATTTTGTATGCTTTTACTAACACTAAATTCTACCAGTTAAAGTTACATATGTAAATATCTCTTAATATTTTTAAATGTTCCAAACTTCCTTGCACGATAATCTCATGCTTAAATTTTAACCAACGCCAATTCTGTCGAGAATTTAACTTTCAACCAAATAATCACTTTCATATTCACTCCATTTACTACTCCATAAATACCAACCAAATTACATTTAAAATTTACATAAAAATTATAAAGAATTCTTAAACATAGAAACTCATTCTACTCACTGTGTAATTTCAGGGTATCCAATAACACCAATGTTTTCTTGCAACCATTTCTTAAATCGTCTAAAAACAAAAAACTTCTTTGTCCTAACAAACCACAAAAATCCAATTTAATAGAGCGGTGAACTCATCAAGTCGTAACCCCTTTTCCTAAACGGTCATCCCGACCTTTTGTGTGCGCCTCGCGCGTGTGTGCGGGAATGCAATCAAATTCTTCTTGGAGCTATGTGCTTTCGACTTCACTTTTGAAGTAATAGTGTATCAACCCTCCAAATTGCCGCGCGGTCTTATCCGTCTTATCACTACTCGCTCGTATCTCTACCTCTTCGATGTTTTCAGATTCTTGGCTCACAAATAAATGTTTTCGATTCTTCTTCGTCGGATGCCTAAGTACGGTATTTTCCTCACGTTAATCATTTGAAAGTTGCATGGTTAAATGGCGTGCTTAATTTTCCCTTATGCAACTAGGTTAATAATAATCAAAACATTAAATCATCTGCAATCTAGTATCCGCGAATTTCCCTTACGTAGAGTCTGGGTTTGTTTCCGTGTATTTGCAACTATGTCTATTGAAATTATGTAGTATTGCATTATTTGAGATGCATATTAATGAATTAACTATTGCTTTAATTATTTTATTTACACTTTTGTGGTTTAAAATAAGTTATGAACCTAAGTTCGGTTTCAATATGTATTTAACAGAGATAAAACGATTTTTGCGGTTTTTAAGTGTATGATTTAAATAGAACTACCAATTTTATTACAATGTCTTATTTGTTGTACACTACTATGCATGAAATTAGAATATACAGGGTATATTAATATTGAGCTGTCCGTTTTAGATTACTTTTCTTTACCTATTTAATTTTTATAGTTAGCGTAACGCGCCCGTTACACGTGGAACTAGATATCTTTGTTAGTTGTAATTATTGTGGTGAATGGTCGTCACTCTTTGGTCACTAGTTCGAGAATTTTACACGAGATGTACGTTCTTTTTGAAATTTTAAATTAATCTCGCAGTTTGATTTTTGATTTCGTTTTAACATGTGCTTTTAAGTATTTCTAAGTTTACTGTTCCCCTCCAAAATGGTATCAAGATAACGAACAAGAAGCGAACTGTGTAGTGGAATTTTAGTATGGAAATTAAAATTGCATTGTTTTGAATAATTTCACCGTGGGATTAGTCTAACTTCCTTGATGTATGTTCTTAAATTTTTGCAAGTTTCAAACTTCAATTCTTACAGTTATTAAGCCCGTGGCTGTAGATATACTACTCAGAATTGCCTAACAACAACACCTAGTACGATGTGAATATTGTATGCCATAAGTATTATTATCACGTTAGCGTACAATTATAAACGGTCTGCAATGTTGAACACCACGCAAATCGTGGTTAGAATCCATGACCAAACGTAGTTGCATAATAGCGATGCCATTTACGTACAAATAATTAAAATCTATGCAATTATTTTAGTATGCAAGGCTTAACAGACGTACATATCTAGCTGTTTTTGGGTGCGAGCGCGCTATATTATAAAACTATTGATATGAATATATTCTTGTTCCCATCTTTTTTTTTGTACTTTTACAAAATACGACATGCGTATTTTACTACACCGGCATAATTGTTTTATTCACATCTGTGTGTAAAATCAACTAACTTAACTTAGGTCAACCTCCTTTCACTTTTCTTACTCGAGCTTTATTGTGTCTATGGAACTGTTTTACTCTTTATGGACGAATTCCTCGGAATTTATTTTAAGGCGGAACTTGTGAAAAATTTGAAAAAGAATGACTTTCTATTATGTACGTTTGCGTTGCAAAATTGCAATTCTAACATGTGTTATGTAAAAAAAAAATGTTTGCAATAAATTTGCAAGTTTAAGGAATTTTGTACGTTCGATATTGCTTTGCTAAATTTTACTCGAAGTTTATTGGAGAGGAACCTTTGATTTAATTACATTGCACACTATTAAGCTTGCATCGACGAGTTTCTGCAATTGTAAATTCTTTGTATGTGAGACTAAATTAACACGCCATATTTTTTTTTATAAATCGATGACTCAAGCATAACCGCTCTCCAGGTTTTGCAATTCCTAAAAATTTATTTTGTAGTTTAAAATATATAGGATTTCAGCAACAAAGCTGGTGAAATGTGTTATTAATAGCGTCAGCAACTTTTTATTGACAAGTATTTTTAACAAGAGTTCGCTACTTCTAAGGAGTCGGCGAAGATGAGACTTTCCAGACCAATTTTGATAAAAAAAATAATTTTATTGATTTAAAAGTGGTAATTAGTTGTGGAGCATTTTTGCTCGACTTTTACAAGGTATGAGATGCACATTTAGCAATTGGAAAATGCCAATTTTTATAAAAGAGTTGAATGGCTCTCCAAAGATTCCATAAATATTCAAAAAAATTCTATATTTTGTCACTTAATTTAGCGTGCGATGGATTCTTACATGATATACTTTGTAACGTTCCATTTCGTATTGATTTAGAGACCATTTCAATTGTTAGTCATTTAAATATACGGGTTCGCTACACTTCCGTACTTCAAGTATGTAATAGTTCAGTTAGTCAACCAGCTTGACTAGTCAGTTTATTTAATTTACTAGTCCGCTTCTGATATGTTATACTTTCTGGTTCCTTATCTAAGTATGTGTTCAGTAGCCAAGAATTTTCTGAATGTTGTTATTTTAAATAAAATTGCCGATCACTTTTTGAATCTTTGTCACTATATTTTCAAGTGTTGGTTTAAATGGGTTCTTCTGTTAACAATAGGACAGTTACAAAATCTTTATGGTGAAAAAATGCATTCTTTTTTTACGTGACTGGTAGGCAATTGAAGGGTAATGTTTCTTTATTAGAAACTTTAACGTTTTCAGCCCGGATTGTACTGCATATTTTTAGTCGCCGCCATTCTCAGGTTGTTTGAACTAATCCTTACTTGGTTATATCCCAAATTTTACATTGTCGTTACCATACATTTTGTTTGGTTGTCGTTGTATGCTTCTTGAAGTCAGGTTTATTTGAATCACGTCTATTTTCGCGTATAAACCCAATGTGGCGCCTTCGGGTGAAGCATTGGGGACGTAGCCACATGTGTAGTGGCTCTTGCTTACATTATATTGCCGTTGTATGCACATGATGTTATACTGAGGTAAGGCCGTTACAGCTTCCTAAGGCCCCCAAAATCCACGTGAAAAAACATTATTAAATGCTATCAGGTACGATCGATCTATTTACTTACGGTGCGTGGATTTGCTTGTAGCAGGTAAATATGTATAAATTAATAAACAACATATTGTTGTCTATTTAAGATGGTCATTGTTTGAATAAAGATTTAGTGTAATTTTGTATGATAATGTTTTTATAATGATGGCCAACTTTGTTAAGTGGTTTCGAAATTGTATATACAGTTGATAATTATCTATCAGTTGTGTTAGTGATTAAGTATTGGTGTTTGATTGCACCTAAGCGCACTAGTGTAAATATGCATATTTTCTTGTATTTATATTTTAGTAGCTTTTGGTTGGGACCCGATCGACCGCGTCAAACTAGTAAGTAATTAGGAACGATTTGTTTTTATAGGTATTTAGGCTTGTTGATGTATTAAGAATTTGAAATTGTTTTACGCTGGTCGTCATGTGTTTTAACCTCTGTGTAATTGTAATTAATTAGTTGTCTGTGTCAATGCAGAATGTTACCATTACAGTTAAGTGCCAAAAACCCTTGGGTACGTACGTTTAAAAAAAATGTGTGTTCTGTTGTTTCGTTCTTTAGATCCCCTTCAATATCCGTATGTGTTAGCGTAGCATTCGTTTTATTTCTTTCACTTCCTTTGTTACAGATAATTCAGACGAGCATTCCGTTACTGGTTTTGTTCTTTTTTTACTGACCCGTTTGTTTTACGGGTAACAACTTATCGCTATCTTAATTTTGACGGACTTACAAGGAATGATCTGGAACAATAATTAATAAAAATGTATATTAAGTGGTACCAAAAATAATTAAACCTTACCCGATCATTTTAGAAATTCTGGTGTCATTTGTGGAGTAGTCCAAAATTTTGCTAGTTGAATTAAATTATTATAATGCATTCTTGGATTTCTTGTAGCCGCCATATTTATTGTAATGGGTTTGCAAAACTTTATACATCCAGGTTTGCGTTGTGAGCAGAATGTAATAAATACAGTAAAATTTACTCTTCAGCATTTGATCACACAATTTTTATAATCTTTGATTGATTTAAAACTGATCTCTATAAGTGAATATTAGAATTTAAAAATTATACAGAACTAAATTTTTGCATCCTAATGTACGAGGTTTGTTTATTAAATTCGGTGAATGCTGTAATTTATCGGTATTCAACGCTAAAAACAAGATAGCTCGCGTGCATATGGAAATGCCTGGACCCGCCTTTGTCGGAGAATGCGCGAGGCTTCTATAACAGTACTATTATATTCATCTCAACAGTGTTCTGAGCACTGAACGTCGAAAAGCCATGGAGCAATGACACAACGTTATCTTCTGCTTCAAATTGCATAAAACGGCGACGTAAACCCATGAAACGCTGTTGCAAGTCTGCGGGCAAGATTCTGTGAGCAGAACGGTGTGTACGATTGACTCGCACGCTCTAGCGCGGGCAAGGAATCGGTGAAGGACGAACCACGTTCGGGTCAGCCATTGACAAGCAGTACACCAGAAAACATTGAACGTAAGCGAGTGTAGCTAGAAAAAGTTCGGTGATTGGTTCTGCGATTAATAGCAGAAGAGCCATCTGCCATGAAGATTTGGGTAAATGCAAGATTTGTGTCGCACATCCTCACATACTAGCAAACAGCAAGATGTTTTGAAATCAGTGACCATTTCATCGACATGTGTGACCGACTTCTGTTCTTTCTGGGTTCCATTGTCACAGGGGGCGAGCCTTTGTGTTTCAAGTACGATCCCGAAATGAAAAGACAATCAATGGAATGGTGGTTACTTTCTTCCACGCGACAAAGAACCACGTGCAGAAATTCAAGGTTAAAACCATGCTGGTCACTTTTATTTACACAGAGGGATCATCCATAAGCTATTCGTCTCTGTTTGCCAAACGGTGAATGCCGTATTCTACCTGCAGGTTCTCAAACATTTGTTACCAACGCATTCGGCGCGTTAGGCCTTAGATGCTCCACACAGGAAATTGGATGTTACTGGCACGACAATGCACCATGCCATACGAGCATCGTTGTACGCCCACTTTTGGCTCAGCGTGACGTGACTGTTTTGGAACATCCACTGTACTCTTCAGATCTTGCTCTTACTGACTTTTTGTTCTCTCGTTAACGGTTTGGGGACGTTAAGGAGATTCAAGGCCGTGTGACAGCTCTTCTGAGAACGGTTCCAAAAAAAAAGACTTCTGACAGTTTTCAGAGTTATACGTACGTGTCAAAAGTGTGTTGTGTCTGGTGGTGACTTCTTCGAGGACCGATAAAGGTATTTCCAATGTGCATTCTGTTTTTGTGATTCTATTAGACCATTCGTTGAATTCAATAGACAAACTCGTACAACTGCGGGCAGTAAGGTATATCTTCCACAGCTATAAATTTTTAAAATTTCTTTACAAAAATAAGTTTCTCGATCAGTAAGATTAAATTATTTAACCATGACCTGGCGTCAGTATGTAATTCTTCACTGCACTAATTTGTTTAGCGATTGGGATTCTAGCTTCAATAAAAAAAGCGTCTCCTGTGTTGGAGAATTTATTAGAAATCCTAACAGCTATATTTTCTTCCTCAAAAGTATTGTAAACCTGATGTCATAACTGCGTAAATATAGAAGCCTTTTTTTATAATATTGTACCAATACATTTTGAACTAACTTTAAATGTCACCTTAATTAATTGTGAATCGAAACTTAGCAATTGTGAATAAGTTTGCAGTGTCACTTTGATAAAACTGACATTTATTTTAGCACATGTCTTTACTTCTTGAAATGAACTTTTTCTTGTTGAACTGTATAGGTATACCATACATTGAAATTGAACTAACATCGTTAAAAAGAGCTAAAGCACAGATATTTACATCCATCATCATTAAGTCTTCAGTTTTGGAACTGGTTAGACTGGTACCTCCGTTGTGTTTCCTATTCTGAGCTAACCTACACATTTCCCCGAAATTCCCACGGTCTGCATCTTTCACTATCTGCGTGCAATATTCTGATCTAGGTGTACATTTATCTTTCTTTTTTCTACATCTGCTTGTAATATAGCCCGCACTATTCCCCAAAAATGCCTTAGAACATATCCTGCCCTTCTATTTCTCGTAATCTTTTTGTTTTTGACAGATACCTTTATTCCCATACTATTTCTATAGCCTCTTTGTTCTTAACTTTATCTGTCCACGCTATCATCATCATATATTTGGAGCTTAACATTTCAAAAGACTTCTTCCTTTTTCTGTCTGCTTCTCCTACTGTCTCTATTTCATAAGTGTACAGTGCTGTGCCCCACACCTATGCTTCCAACACTTTTGTCCGTGTTTCTATGTTTGTTATCTTCGAACATAGCCGCTGCTCTTATATTGTTTTGTAACCCTATTTCACCTTTTCAGTGGTCTGTAAAGGCATCAATGTAGTATCTTCGGGTGGAGCATTGGAAAATCACATGTAAGGTCTGTAAAGGCAGGCGGTTCCGTGGCGTAGTGGTATGTGTGTGACTACTACGCCCAAGGTTCCGGGTTCGAATCCCGACACGGTCCGCTTAAAAACTCGCTTCCTGGCCAATGTAGTACCTTCGGGTGGAGCATTGGAAAATCACATGTAAGGTATGTGAAGGAAAGGCGGTTCCGTGACGTAGTTGGTATGCTCGATCCACTTGAAAAATGTTAGGCGAACATTTTTCACAAAAATACACCCTCGTTCGGATGAGAGGTAAAATGGAGGTCCCGTGTTGTCACGCACGTTAAAGATCCCTACCTTGCTCGGAACAGCAAGGATTCCGCAAAATTCAAAATTTTTCAGGTAAAAAAACACGCTTCTTGGCCAATGTAGTATCTTCGGGTGGAAAATCACATGTAGGGTATGTGAAGGGAGTTAAGCAGCCTCCAACACAGACATTTGCCGAATTAATAGTTTTCTAATAAATTCCTTTCGCACGATCAAGATTAGTTGAACCAACACCTGTAGTTGTTTATAGTAATCATCAGGTTTAAGTGCAATTATTTTTCGTCATTAAATTTTCCTTCTTGAAACTGGTTAGACGAACTTCGTGATTTCTTTTTTTAAAAAAATGTGGCAAAAAAATTGAAAAATTTAATTTATTGAACATTTTACCTTATGACCGTTTACACCACCGACGCTTAATAGTTTAGTTTAACTAAACCCTGTTTACTTTAAAGCTCAGCTTAATTTAATAACGATTTGTAGGAGTTACATGTAGTATGCGCTTTACTAAGCGACTCTTAAAATTGATTGCATTAGGGCGACTACGGAAATTTGGTTCTGTACAAAGGCATAAGAATTCTCTCTTATTCATTGTTGGAGCGCTATTTTTGTTTCTGTTATGGCGTGTCGAGTTCCTTATATTTATTTTTTTTTGTATTTGTGAGGTTAGAGGTTAGATCACAACTTTTTTCTAACGCAAATGGGTGAAGTATCCGAAAATAAAAGAATTTGCGAAAGTAATTACACCAGTGATTAGAAAATCTTATTGTTGAATATTATTTGTTACAGGTGTTTGAAGTAGTAAGTTGTAATTTTGGAATTGCCCGAAAAGGACAGGAATCCCGTAACAAAATAGAGATTCACCGGTCAACTAGAGTGGTGCAAGAGTGGCACGTTACTGCAATAAATTGTAGAAAATGGAACAAAATTCAGTATTGATCAAAATGTTTAGGTAAACATTTTGATCAATACTGAATTTTGTTCCATTCTAGGTAGATGCGATTTCAAGCTACGTTATTACTAGCACTTACCCTGTTAGGTTTGCAATCTGTCACGGTTATAGAACTCTAACTACTTCCAGCTTAATAAGATTTCCTCTGGACGACGAGTAACCCAGGGGATTTTAATTACGAGATATTCTCTTGGTAAAATGGGTTTCCTTACAAAAGGTCACTTGTATTTTTTAACAAATAAAACACAAACAACTCACCTTGCTTAATTCTATTCTAAAATAATATTTGAGCATTTCTGTGAACAAATAGGCATAAAACAATTTTAAATGTACTTACTTTAATATTAGGGTTAGTGACTTAGACATACATATTCCTATAACAAAATACATACAAAACAATTGGAAAATTGCACGATCAGTTTATGTGCAATTCCTACATCTACAATAAATTAGAGAAGTAATTACCTATTAAATTTTTTCGAACCAAGTGCCTGACACCTTGGCTTAAATTTTTTGTTGGGTTTGGTAATTCAGGTATTTGACCACCAGCAGTTAGTTGTTACAGTTCGTGCTCGTTAACGTCGGGTACATGTGGGTTTTCATCTCCATCAAGAATGGCTGCGTTATGTAGAACAGCAGTGACTACTATTACTGTCAGGGCAGTTTAGAGTTTGTCGAGAATCATATGCCAATATAGGGAACCTTCTCTTTCAAATACCAAAGGCATTTTCAACTTTTTCCCCAGTACGCACAAGCGATTGATTATTTTGCTGCCTTATTAGGATTTATTAAAGATGCCATGCAAAATGGTTTTGTTGCATATTCGTTGCCGGCTAAAAACGAATAACTACAATTAAACCATCGCGTGCTTTTTATTTCTTACCAAGCACAAGCTAACCATTATAAGTCCATAATGGACGCGAGAGGAGGAGACATCATTATTGAAAATGTATTGAAACGATGGCAAGAGTATATAGGGAATTTATATGCAGGACAGGAACTAGCAACACTAGAACAGGAAACAGACATTGGAAAGGATGACTTGGGATATACTATACTTTGTAAAAAGTTTGAACTAGAATTAAAGAGCCTGAAAATTAATAAAGTGCCGAGTACAGATAAAATGCAAACAGGAGGATTAAGAACCGTTGGACAAGCAGTAACGAAACGTTTCGTCTAACTTGTAAGCAATATGTACGAGATAGGTGAGATACCCAAACATTTCAAACATAACACCGTAGTCACTATATCAAAAAAGAAAGCTGCGGGTAGATGTTAAAATTTTCAAACGATAAGTTTGACGGCACACGTGTAAAAATATTAACTAGAATTGTATAAAGACGGATGGAAAGACGGGCTGAAGAAATACTAGGAGAAGATCAATTTGGGTTTAGGCGAAACAGGGAAACACGGGAGACTTTTTTACCTTTTAGGTGATCATCATCATCATCAAGTCTTCAATCCTGGAACTGTTAACATGCGTACCTCCATTGTTTCCAATTCTGCTAACATACACGTTTCCCTGAAATTACCACATACATCTTTCACTATCTGCGTGCAATAGTCTGCTCTAGGTCTACACCGACCTCTCTTTTTTCGTATATCTGCTTGTAGTATAGCCCGTACTATTCCACAAAAATGCATTAACGTGTCCTGCGCTTCTATTTTTTATATTTTCCACAGATATCTTTATTCGCATTTCTTCTATAACCTTTTTGTTATTAACTTTGTCTGTTCATGCTATCATCATCATACATCTGAAGCATAACATTCCAAAAGGCTGTTTTCTTTTCCTGTTTGCTTCTCCTACTGTCCCCATTTCACAGACGTACAGTGCTGTGCTCCACATATATGTTTTCGACAATTTTTCTTTGTGTCTATATCTGTTGTCTTTGAACATATCCGCTGCTCTTTTTTGTTAGATACAGCTCGATTCCCCTTCTATTGTTTTGTAAATATATACCCTATTTCACCGTCAGCGGTATGTGCAGAGGGTTAAGCAGCCTGTGGCCACCAAGATCCCCCAACACAGACATTTGCTTTAGGGTGAAAATAGACAAAATAATAGAAAAAGGAGAAAACGTGTATATATGGTTTGCAGATTCAGAAAAAGCATTCGACAATGTAAAATAGGAAAAAATGTTCGAAATACTAAAGAATGTAGAATGAGTTATAGGGATGGATGAATAATGCATAGCTTATACAAAGATAAAACAGGTGTAATAGAATTAGAGCAGAAACGTGTTACAGTCAAACGAGTGAATCACAAAGAAGAAGACGAGAGTCAGTCAAGAACAACTCGTCCGAATTACTGCAACAGAAGAGGTAACGGGAGGAAAGAGGAGGCCGCGCTAACACAGTCGAGATTGGGGTGTCATTCAAAACGAAACCAATGAACCTACAACCCGACAGTGAAGTATAGAAAGATAAAAAATAATAAAGAAACATACAAAATTAAAATATAAACATACAAATAAAAATATAATATATTTATCCACATACGTGTATATCTACGATAGCCGTATCTAATCTATTTGCTAACACTACAATACCGGTGACTAGCTCCGCCTCACGCCGTTTGACATGAGGAAAGGAAGAAAAGTATGTACAATAGCACCACCCTCAAATATCTACACAACTATTATATTGGAGGGATACTGTTAGCTCAATTATCTATCCTTATAATTCAACAGTGTTCAAAGCATACCCTAATATAATTATCCTAATAGTTACATAATACCAGTCAGCCAACCATAACGCAAGCTGGCAAAGCAATCGTTTTATAAACGTTTATACTTTTCTAGTCTTTACTCAATACAAATAAATAAACCGTAACGTAAGCTAACAAAGCGACCGTTTTATAAGATTGGTACACTTCCAATATTTACCTCGACCATATTATTCAAAATGTAGGTGACTCAACCGACATACCACGATAATCAACCGAATGTGTTGCAACAAGGTGTGTAATTTCCAGGCTAAGGACAGATGAGCATGGTCCAGAAAGGATAATACGACAGCTGGAATCCACAATTCGGACTTAATGGGGTACTAGTATACCCAAAATACAAAATCCGGAAACCGGGAACCGAGCGGTCACACAGAATAGTAAAAGAATTTTTCTTTACACAACAATTTTCATAACTGTACGTAGGAAATTATGATACTCAGAATAAATAAATACAACATTCAAACAGGAGAACCTGTAGTTAAAAAAGAAATGTTCAACCTACGATGTACAAACTGGTTTATTTTTAAAAGTGATCACGAAAAAACCTTTTCCAATAACATACACAATCTCATATTCGCAATATCAAAATCAGGTGTTGAACGAACGTATAATAAATTTGACTTTATATTAAGAACTTCGTAAAATGCAAGGATAATTTGAGATAACACTTGGCTTTACCTAATTCCGATTTAAACGAAATCGTATAATTTATTAATATTCCCAACCGTGAAAGCGAATATTGACGAAAATGGGATATTTACTTAGAAGAATGCAGGGAAGTTCTAACGTAGGGAAATGAACGTAACGAACGTAGAGAAGTAAATATTAGGAAAAGGGCGAGACGGACATTTGCGCTATAATGTTTAGCTCGCATATCGAAGAGGCAGTGAATACTGTCGAATGCACAAAAGAGGTTTGAAATTATTATACAGCGACAAACGATTGATATGCTTAAATTTGCAAACTGTATATCAGTATTGACATCTTACAAAGAAATGTTAGAAACAGCTCTTAATGAAATGGAAGACGTTCTAACAGAGAGCTACGGTATGAAAATTAACAAAAAAAAATCTAAACTGCTAGTATGTAAAGAAGTGGATAAAAAGTCAAAACCAGAATACAAATAGGAAACCAGAATTTACAATAGGTAAGGATTTTTGCCACCTAGGAAGCCAAATAACGCAATATGCGAAAGTGCAAAAGATATAAAACAAAGATTAGCTTAAGTCCGTGCTGCAATGTTTGAAAAGAAAGTATTACAAACCTAATAAAATCATAAAGTTCTAAATTATAGGAACACCGAGTTCTAAAACGCAATTTGCGAAATATGGAATTCTTGTCTTCTAAAGCCATAAAAATGTGTTGTCCAAGAAATTAAACAACATTTAACAATTTTTGTTGTTTAATATTGATTATTGCATATTATGAATTTTGTTTCTTTGTCGTGCAGAGTCAGCAACACAATCTTATAGAGTAGATTTCCTTGGGAAAGTGTATTGGATACTGTTGTAGTACATAAACGTAAGCAAATATTTCTTGTAGTAAAATCAACCCAGTTGTAAACTTACTGTCTTTTTTTTTTGCCAAATAGCTAAAACTCAAACATGAGATTATTTGGCAATTTTAAGCGTTACTATTTGCCTTCTTCATAAAAATCGTTGGTTACAATAATCAAAAATTCCTTATTGGCTCGTAAAATGGTAAATGTTAGATTGAATTTTAATGAAATCATTTCTCTGAAGTATAAACTGTTCATTATAACCAAGAAATTGTCGTAATCGGACATAAATAAATACCTACATTCTTTGGAAGTAGTTTTGGGAATGTTGGAAATGATATTTGGAAACATTTTGAGATTTGTTTTTAAGTACCCCTAATAAAATAAGTCTAAAATTTCCCGATAATTTCGGAAATACATGGACAGCTAGAAATATTTATTAAAAATAGAATTCGTTGCTATCTTGTATTTCGAGCCTCATACTGGTTTCAAGTGCGAGTTTTTTATATATATTTCCATGATGACAATACATTTCCAAATTCGACAACTGCTTGTAACCTTAAGGAATTTTCAAAACGGAAATATATGGAAACTTATAGGTACGTATGCAAATCACTGCATATTGTTGTATATTTTGAGGTCTATGTAGTAGTAATAATTATTTTCAAAAAGTCTGATATTTTCGATTAGGAAATATTTATTGAAAACATAATGTTCTTGTTATATATCTATTTTGAGCTTCGTGATTGTTTTTAGGAGTAATTATTCTGCGTTCCATACATATTTCACCTGTAATCATATATTTCTAATGTATACGAAAGTATATTGGAAATATTTTAAGAACGTTGAAAGCGGCAATATATAGAAACCTTAAGTATTTATTAAAGATATAGTAAATTACTGTACATTTTGGTTTTGTCTTTATTCCCAGAAGTACCTTTAACTTTAATAATCATTTCCAAAATTATTTTGTTTTTTCAGAAATATTTATGGACAATTTGGGAATATATGGGCACCGGGAAATATTTATTAAAGATAGAATATATCGCTTTCCACTATGTTGAGCCTCAGAAAGTTGTTTTTAAAAATCATTCTACCTTTCTTAAATATTTTCATTGTGTTCGCATGTATTGAAATTTTTTTCTAACATTTACCGAAATATATTGAAAATTTTTAACAATACTTGAAATATATCAAAACTTCGTGAATATGTATTAAATATTCAATATATTACTTTTTTTTACTATTTTTTTTACTTTTTTTTTACTATTTGGAGTCGTGTTTATTTTTGGAAGTACTTTTAACTTTAATTCATTGCCATAGTCTTGAAATTTTTCTGGACATATTTTTGAAATTTTGAAATATTATGTATGTATTTGTACGTATTTTGTGCCTCATGATTGTTTTCAAAAGTCGCTTTATCTTCCATAAATATTTCCAGGGCATCCTTAGATTTTTAAAATTTTGAAAATCGTTGTTAGTATATTTGGAGAAATTTTGGATATGTTGGAAATTCTTGGTAACATTTAAAAATATTTATTAAACATCGCTAATATTTTGTTATATATTTTGGGTTCTACGTGCTTTTAATTTTAATAATCATTTCCAAAGGTCAAGAAATATTTCAGGAAATATTTTTTATACACACTTGCAAATATTCATTAAAGATAAAGTTACTTCAGCTTCTATAGATATTTCCACTTAGCCTATATATTTTAAATATTTCGAAAATTTCTTGTAAGATTTCGGAAATATTTTTAAATGTTTTGGAAAATTTAAAGTTATACTATATTGCTATGTAGTTTTTGTTCGTTATATATTTATTTTTAGCGCCTTGAACGTTAATAACCATTTGCAAAATATTTCCGGATATTTTCAAAATACTAGAAACAACATATGAAAATCAAAGTTAGGTACTCCTGTATATTTTGGGCCCCTTGCTTATTTCTAAAAGTTGCTGATTTTTGATATTTTTAATTTATGCTAGTTTTCCAAAAATTTTGAAATTGTAAACGTTGATTTTGTATCATATAAATATTAAAAGTAACGTCAAACTATGTTTGCTTTGCATGTTACATAGTTATTAGGGCTACGAGTTATACTATGATTGTTTTGGTTGTGGTCTTATCTTTGGTGGCGAGGCGAATGCTGTAATCAGCTACCAAAATGGGAGAAAAATTCAGTTACACGGAAATGGTTAAAGCTTTTATTTCCCCTTCAAATTTAGTTTGTAAATTCCTATAATTTCGACATTTCCGTGATGCGTTTCTGAAATATTACTATTTATATCGCTAAGCTTAACTTATTGTTATGTTTACTATACCTTGCAGTTTACAGCCACAAGTTAGTGTAGCAATTTACTAGATCTTTTTAAATAGACTATCTAGAAGTTTTCTTTTGGTAAAATGACTGTGAAAGAAAAGCTTTTAAGTGAATAGCCAAAGGTCTTAGGGATTCACAAAATTAAATACCTAGGCGTTTGCACTTTTTATTTTTAGATACATGAACTACCGCAATTCAATGTCGTCTTAATAAAAAATATTAAATTGTTTAAAAGTTCTGAATATTTACTACTTCAACATTTTCCTTGAACCAAAAATTTTCATTTTTGATAACATTTAAAACTATACTAAAGACAATATTATGGTGTTAAAATCCCTATCATTAAGCAAGCTTTTAGTGAAATAAGATTAAATTGTATTCGTCAGTATATTGTAAATTACGCAAGAAAGAAAGTAAACCAAACCTGCTACTAGTTTATTTCTTATCAATCACGATATTATTACTGCATTATTTTTATAATAATTTTTAGGTTAGTGATACCCCAAATTGATTTTGAACAGCAAACTTCAATTAGTAAAGTATTTAGTGAAGTGTTTATTTAAATAAATATCAAATCAAAGTTTGCTATCATTCCTTATACAAATGTTTGTAGAATCACTCTGTTACAATGTAACCAATAAATAATTTTTCTCTACTTTTGAATTATAATCATAATTATTATTAATTCCTGTTTGAATAAAGAATAATAATAGTAAAATATTGTATCATTTTGTATCCAAATATTTAATTTATGTAGAATTGTTGCATTCTCGTGTTTGCTTATATGCATTTTTATCGACCTTGCAATCTAACTACTTTTATTATTACATAGTTTTGTAAATTTTACACTTTCAACATTTTATAAAATGCACCTATAACATTTTTCTTTTGTTTATATTTGTAAGTAAAACTTGTAGCTGAATAAATTTCATCTTAAAACAAATATGTTGGGAGAATATTTGCATCTCTAATTAGAAGCATGGTTTTCAAATTTTTTTTGGAGATATTTATCTCTGGTCGGCAAAAATTGTATGGATGCTTTAGATCAAAATCGGCATAAACACATTTTTGTGTTCTGACTATAAAGGGGTTTTTTTTGGCTTACCTAACGTTTTTAAAAGTCACGATAAGAAGAAAATATAAAAATAATATTAACCACTAAAGTAAAATACAATGCATTTCGTATTTTGTGAAATTTACACATAAAAGTTGCGCAGAAACAACTGCCAACTCGAAACGATTTTTTATATACAGGATGACTCGTTTGTAAGGAGTATTTTGAAAATGAACAAATCCAGTAATCAGCTTCGTTATACTCATTCTATTGATTGTGGTACTTGAAACTCTTAGTAGCATCTTCAGGTTTAACTTGCAGATCGACTTCTTTGCCGGAGGACTCTGTCGGCAATATCCAGTGGCAATGGCCGCCTTCTTCTTTAATGATTTATTTACTTATTTCAGATTCTTAAAATTGATAACCGTTAGCATTAATTTGCTTCAATAGGTTACCGATTTCAGTACATTCTTGTCAGTTATCATCTACTGACATCAGTCTTTTTGAGGATTGATTTCGTTAGTTGTATACTCCTCTTGCGACTTCGACATAAATCTCAGCATTTGAATACGAGATAACTTCCTTCTGCCACGCCAAGCAATATTTTTCTCCAACAACTGACAAGCGAAAATACGTCATCTTGAAAATGGCGCTCTTAAGTTCGCTTAAAATTTCATATTCCCCTAAAAACGAAACGTAAACCATGTTAACCCTTCCGTACACGCGGAAAATTTTATGACACAAATACAAGTGTCGGTCTAAGAAACCGACATTGAATAATGGATATTTAGCATTTAATTTATTTATTTTCAGTATAAAATGGAAGATTTCATTATAGAAATACGATCTCAGCTCGCTATGCCCTATGGGTACACCTTGGACTATAAACCCTTACCTAGAAGACGGCCATACGTCCCTCTCCAAGTCTATTCCTTCATTCATGCAATACAAATTAACCTGCAACATTCCAGAGCCGCCACATTGAATTAATCAGATCTATCTAACAAAATAATTTTTCTTTAGCACTAGTACAAGAGTCATAATAAACAATAAGATCTCCTACCTACCCCCAAAGCACGAACCCACATCCATCCCGCCCCTCTCATTCCAACTTTTCTGCTGCCATGATCGTTACAGATTGTTCAATAGATGCCACGTACATATCCTCATTTTTCTTCCCGTAAACAGTTGCAACAGAAATTCGTTGAAAATCCGGCTTCTTTTTCCTCGTATCTTCCTACTTCCAATACAGCAACGACATTAACACATACTTACACGAGCTTCGAATCGTCCTCACACGAATTGACAACAAACCAACAATAATTTGCGCAGACACTAACGCTAAATCGACACTGTGGCACACTGCCAACACCGATGAACGAGGCTCCCTATTAGACGATTTTATACTACAAAAGCTCCTAGTTATCATCAGTTTCCAGTCAACTATTTCAATTTGGGAATCTATTCACCACCACTTCAATATTGACCTCATAATAAGCTCACCGTCCCTATGATCCTCCGATAACTCTCTAACCATCAACCCCAATAAAACGGGGCTGGTGCTGTTTACCAATAAAAGGAAGCTGATGGTAACCAGATTGCCAATGCTCTTCCAAACTTTTCTGCCCGTATCAGAAAAGATCAAGTACCTGGGCATCATACTTGACAAAAAACTGAATTGGACTAAACGCTTACAAGCAAAAATTACAAAAGACAACCAAGTGTTTTGGCAATGCAAACGTGCCATACAAACTTCGGGATCTTCCACCAAAGGCTATCCTGTGGCTATACACCATAATAGTAAGGTCGGTGCTCTGCTATGGCGCTGTAGTCTGGTGGCCCAGGACCAGACTGGCCAATGCAGTCAATGGGTTTACTCATATCCAAAGAGTGGCCTGTCTAGGCATCACAGACGCAATGCGATCTACACCTACTGCAGCCTTAAAAGCCATTCTAGGCCTCACTCCGCTGAACCTACATCTGGAGGAGATGGCAATGAGGCTGCGGTTCAAAGGTCTATGGATCGATAAGGGAGGCGGTGGTTGATACAACAACATATTAAGAGATGCGGTGCGGAACACCCTTCTCTTGGGAAGAGTGGTTGATTCGATCGCACCCATAATGATTTCCACCAAGCGTTTCGGGATTTGTCTGAACACCGAGGACGCCTCCTTAACGGAGATCTCCATCTACACTGATGGTTTCAAAACAAATGAAGGTACCGGAGCAGGGATCTTCTCTGATGAGCTAGACCTTCATGAAAGTGTTACGCTGGGCAGGCTGGTAACTAGCTTCCAAGCAGAGGTCATAGCGATCATGCATGGTGCTAACGCCATACTGGAACGCAGAATCCAAAATAAAGCTAGTACATGGCAATGAACAGGTAGATTCTTTGGCGAGGCAGGGAGCGGCTCGGGGCTTGGTCGACCTTGAGTCATCGGTTGCTATTGCGCCATCGGTGATGTTCTCCATGATAAGGCAAATAACCCAACGCCGGCTCAAGGACAGGTGGGCTTGTACAACAAGCTGCCGACAGGCAAAAATGTTTGTAAGGGCTCCCATGACCAAAATCGAAAAATTTGTCATATGCTTGCCGAGACACAAACTACGGCTACTAGTGGGTATACTGTCCGGGCATTACATACTAATGAAGCATCTGCACAGGATGAGTCTGTCAGAAAACCCCGCTTGTCGCGGCTGTCAACAGGAGGATGAGACGGCGGAGCACATTCTATGCACCTGCTCGGCACTCGTCCGACTTCGAGGATCCATGCTGAGGGATTTTTGGCCTGAGAAGGTCGGAATTCGAGACACCCCCTGGTCCAACATCCTCAAAATCACCTGCAAGGTCGGGTGGTTGAGTAATGAAGGACCATCTTAGGGCAAGGAAAGCAGCACAATGGGCCCACTAGGAGGCCTAAGTGCGTGTGGCATGTGTCACCCTTCCCAATTAAATCAATCAATCAACCTCACCGTCTGCCGCTAACATAATTACCTCATGGAAAGTCTCCTACTTCCGTCAGTCTAGCGATCATATCCGAATAACCTTTCACGTTCTCCCGAATCTCTAACATTAAACCTACGAAAAAAATTCATTCCGCAATTATCTACAGAGCAAATTGGCCCCAATTTCTCACAAATATATCACTTTTAACCCCCACTTCCCTTCTAAAACGTATCATTATATAGGTCCCCATTCCTTGCGCCCTTAATAATCTCCAAAATCCAAGAAGCCGCTATAAATACGATACCGCACAGATATTACACTACCAGAACAACCCAATGGGAAATACGCTACTTAAACTCCACAAGACGCCAAGTGACTACTTTGAGATAACGCTTACAGACAGCTAGAAGAAACAACAACACAACACTCATTGACTATTTATTACAAGATTACGAAGCTACAAAGAAGTAACTACAAGTTACAGATAAATGAAGCCAAAACAGACACTACCAGGCCGTTATAGCAGAGGATAACGGTGGCGTTGGACTACGTACCGAAAAATAGTAATACTTCCTCCTAACCACATACTAACCACGCCTGCCATTTAGTCAATTCTTTCCTTTGAACAAACCTTAACAACCCTCTTAGACACGATAATCCCTTCGACCATCCCCGATGTTCGCACCCTAGCCCAACATCAAACTAAAGAAAACTCCGCGATCCGTTCAACCACCACGTCAAAAACTAAACTTGATCTTGATCTTCCGGACGCAGTTGTATCTAAGCTAAATCCCCACAAAGCATCCATGCCCGACAACTTAAGAAACGCTACAATCAAAATCCTGGATCATTTTAGAATATCTACCACAATTCTATTTCAAAAATGCCTCTTAAGCACATTTTCTGATATCTTGGAACCTCCCATACTCAAACCAGCTAAACCACATGTCGATCCGAAATCCTAAAGACTTACAGCCTTCCTTCTGACCTTAGGCGAACTTCTTAAGCGCATTATCCTAAATAAAATACACTCCCACATAGACAGCCATTCTTTAATTTCAGACAACCAACACTGATTTCGTAAAGCCTGTAGTGTAAACCGATCGCACCGCCACTCTTTAGCCCCAACTGTTATTCCATTTTCAATACCTTAACCCAAGGATTCCTCCAGGGATCCATCCTATCGGCGACTCTATGGAACTTACTAATCCTCAACATTCCTAACATCGAAACCTTTACTTATGCTGACAATCTTACCTAGTTTGTTAATGACAATTCGCGCTTCTCACTTGAATCCACTGCAAACATCTTTTAAACCTTATTGAATACTCTTCTCTTCAAAACAGGTAACCACTTTCTTCTAAATATCCAAACTACTTCTTCTAAAATGCCATCTCGACCTTCGCGGTAGTCCTAAAATACACATCTTAGGAACTCCGTTTTCTACTTGGGTATCCGTTTCAAAACCAGATTAAAAATGTACTTCCAGTTGTCCAACTTACCGTCCACAAAGAAATAGATCTTAAATAAACTGCACCACTCCATACCAAAATCCATCCGTCTTATCCAACCCACCCGGAAACTCATCCTCGATCAAATAATTACTCTAATTATCCGATACGGGTTGACTCGTGGCACTTCTAAACAACCCCCACTCGCGAATAATATTAAATCCTATAATTTGTCCCTTTTTCTCTACGCAACAGTGGTTTAAAAACCACACCCACCTCCGCACCCATACACCCCATGACCAATACACCTATAGCATTTTCCTCACCATCACACTTATTTCTGACCGCATCCCATTTTCTAGCCGCTCTACCGTCGAATTCCTCACAGACTACGATAAATTTCGACAGAAACTTCACTTCTTTAACCTGATCCCATCTCCACTATGCTCCTGCTCAACAATCGACACTTCTGAAACTTCCCACCACCTAATTTACCTTTTCCCTAACTCAACTTCCTTCTAACACGATCTGAAACTTGCAATTAACCTCGACCCATTTTCACTTCTCCCAAGAATAACTTCTTTAGCCTCCCATCACCCAATACAATTTCACAAATTTCTAAGGCATTCTAATGAACAATTCTCCCATTCCTTAATTGATCCTACGTTTCTCCCACCACCGACTCCGTCTATTTCCTCGCACAGCATTTAACACACCCCAAGTAGTACGACCTGGTTCATTACGGCGAAAAGACGGCAAGTGCCAGAAACTCAGGACCAACAAAATCTTGGTGTTATTTTTAAAAAATTGAATAAAGGCGATAAAGGTAGCTATAAAGAAACTAACACCAGCAGAAATCACCTTCTATTTTTTTCTTGTATATATTTCTTTGTAGATATTATCTTAAATATTGTAGACTGTACCAGCTAGGATGGGCCATAGTTTGGAATCAATAAATGAATTAAATAAATAAAAAAATATATTTTATTGTGAATATATAAAAATAAAAAAAATAACCCATCACATCAGCATAGTGAAATTTAAACACTTTAAAACTAATTTAAAAATCTCTCAAAATAAAGTATAATAAATGTTAGAGTTCTTTAACAAACATCAGGTTGCTAATACCTATGTAGAGCCAGGTGGATAGGAAAAAGATAGAAGGATATAGGAAGACCTAGACCAAACTATATTAGTCAAATTATTAGAAATTTAGGTGGTGAAGGGTATGTAGAGCTTTTTAGATTAGCACAGAATAGAAAAGAAGTTAGAGCTGCGTCAAACCGACCTTAAGTAAGGTCGAAAACAAAATGATGATGAAATGAATTATTCCAATTCAAAACATTCTTTGCGTGTTCCAGGCATAAATATTTTCGCTCTTTGCAATAGTAGTGAGTTTTTCTATTTTTTATGGAGGAGCAATACGCACAATGATTTGGTATATAATTATTCTTCAAGAGATCCTCTAATTCATGTAACCTTTCTTTTATCAATGTAGGTAAATATAGGCATGTAGCTCTCAATTTTAGATGTTCATTCATGAGTATATATGCAAACTTTTCTATAAAGATTTTTCCAATTTGTTTCGAGTCCCTATAGTTTTCGCTATAAATTACGAAAGAATTCATTCCACAGGCATTGAGCAGACTGTAGAAGATTACCATTGACCACGTGTTTGTCCCTTTAGCGCAGTCATAAGTATCGCATAATTTATCAACGGTATCTACTCCTCCTTTAGAACTGTTATTCCAGGTTTCATAGTTATTTCGTCAATACTCACTTCTTGATGTTTGTAAACCAGTTGCGTGTCGTCACATTTCTCCCACTTTTAGAAATTACTTTGCGCATTCTATCACGATATTTATTGGTTTGATTTTCAGGTGGTATTGTTCTTCTGGTTGTTTGCCAACATCTAGTTCCATAGTCTTTGTATAAAGCATTTTTGCATGGACTAGGGCATACACTTTTATACCGTATTTATTCGACTTAGCAGGCATGTATTGCCGAAAACCGTGGCCTCCTCCTAACTGCTCCAATTTTTCGCCAACGGTGACTTATGGAAATGGACGATAATGTTTTTCGGAGAGCTATTTACTTCCACAAATAACTGTATAATCGCACTAAGTTTATCAAACTTTATCCTTTCGTTTCAGGTATCTCGATCAACAATTCGCAAACTTTTAAGAGGAAAAGAGAATCTAATGACACTATGGCCAGACGGAATATTTCTGTAGAAAAACTCTTGCATCCAAACTACCACTTTCTTACAGCCGCAAATAAAAGCAAACTTATAGGTTCCTGTATTTCAACTTTATCTGTAGGCTCATCATCTCTCTAACGACTATAATTTCTTGATATGGGCTCAATGAACTTTTTGTATCTGAAACAATTATATTCAAAACTCCATCAGTAAAAAGGTTTCTAAATAACTAAATGTGTATTTACATTTCGAGCTAATTCTTTGACTCCACACACGGGACTATATTCTTGCATAGCGTCCGAACGATATTGAACTAGGGGATTTTTTCCACTTTGTCTGCTTGTCATTTCCAACGAAATAACTTATTGAACTATCACACATCCTCATCAGAATCCAACTCCTGCTCTATATCTGTATTTTCTTCTTGAACTTCATTGTTTTCCTCGACATCACTCTCAGCTTTGCCACTTATTTCGTAGTTTATGGACTCTATCTCGTGCCAAAGATTTTGAAGTTTAACTTGCTCTAGTTCATAATCTCCCTCTCCAAAATTAACTGAAATTACATACAGTACCCAGTAACAACTACTACTATAATGCCATAACCAATTTACAATATTTGTTCCTTTTTGGTATAACACCAACCCTTTTGTATATTCAACCCAAGAAAATTATTGTAGCGAAAACTCTACTTGCACAAACAACTCATTCTTGTACCTGTCAATCAAGTCCATCGCTTGCAGGCGCCCGTCAATCATTTTTTGTGTACAAACGCCTCGCTTACTTTCCACTTGTTATCGTTCGGGCGGGCGGTGTCTGAAAGCATGTAGGCTTGGCTTGATTATTTGTTTAATAGTATAAGCAAAATATAATTATAAGTTTCATAAGTACATAAAAATAAAAGTGAAATCGTTAAGTTTGAATGAGTTTAATAGTTTGAAGCAGTTCGGAAGTGTTCGGTAATCTTCGGAACTCTTCGGAAGTCTTCCTGGTTGCTTATGTAACCCAAAGAAACTTAAACACTTATTGAACGAATGTATATACAGTTAAAGGCGGTGTGGAAGTCTTCGGTAGTTTTCGGAGCTCTTCGGAAACTTTGGAATTTGTTTATGCGGCTCAGTGAGAACTTGAACAACGATAGTTAGGCAATATGTACAGTTTGAAGAGGTCTAGACGTCTTCGGAACTCTTCGGAAGGCTTCGTGTTGTACTTGTGGGACAACTTTAAGTTACAAAGAATTGTGATATGAAATTACAATTACTAATTTACAATTATACAAGTATAGAGGGTTCAGAAGTCTTCGGCCGTCTTCGATACTCGTCGGAAGGCTTCGAAATTTATTTGTGCGGCCCAGTAAGAACTTGAACATTGAGGGTTAGAAATTATTTACAGTATTAAGAGGCCCGGACGTCTCCGGTGATCTTCGGTACACTTCGGAAGGCGTCGTGGTAGTGGTGGCTTAGGCTTCGTCGAGTGCGTCGTGGTTGAACTCTACGAGGTTGTCGTCCCAGTGGTAGAATTGACAGACGCAATCACAATAACGATTTGTCGGTGAAGTATAGTACGAAGCTTAACGTCCATACGTAGTTGTTAACTATTGATTGATGAGGTAAAATGACGTGCCCTAGCTACGGAAGCGGACAGCGTCACCGTCGGAGAATACGCAGGCTGTGGAGAGCACTGCGTGTCGAAGTGCTCGCTGAAGGTTTTGCAGGCTATGGGGAGCTCTATAAGGTGATTCCTTACGCTATGGTGAGCACTAACGAATGTCTTTCGGAGAATTTGAAATTATATTTATGCACTTCCATTTCCTTTGTGTGTTGAAAAACATTAATGAAGTCTTTAACCAATGGAATTGTGTATTTCGATTTTGAAATGTAAAAGAATATCCAAATTTAGTTTGACCAATGAGCGTGCTGATTTTTGGGTACCAAGAATAAGTTGGAAATTGCTCGTGATTCTTAGTTTGTTCTATTTCCAGCTCGTGTACCTTGATATAGTCAACTACAATTCCTCAGTTTGTTCTGTGTTCAGCTCGGGTGCGGTGATATTGTCAACATTCCTCTCCGTTGAAGATTGTAGCGTAGCTGGTTTGTTGTGATGATGCGACGGAGTTCTTGTTGTCAAAATATTTGAGTCTGTGGCGGCGTTTGCGTTTTGGCTTTGTGCGGCGACGTCGGGCTTCACCATAATCGTCTGCTGCTAGATAGAATGATTGTCGTCGAAAGGGCACCTGTTCTTGGGACATCCATCAATAGGTATGCCTTTCTGGTTGTACGCCTTGCACATAATTGGGCAGAATAACACGGCCTGTGTGGTTAGCTCGTGGTCTGCATTTTTCGGTGTCCAGTGATAATAGGCTGGTGCTGGCTGTGGTAGTTGGTTGTGCTGACCTATCGATTACTGGTTGGAATTCTTCCCGAAGGCTGCCGGGCAGTAATTCGTCTGCAAACTTGTTAGCTGCAGTCGGCGTGGGTGGCCTGCTGGCGGCGGCGACGGGTGTCACCATTGTGTGGCGGTGTTGGACCTTTCCGTAATCGTCTGCTGCTTGGTGGAGTAGTTGTAATTGAAAAGGGTACTTTTTCTTGGGACATTCGTCCACAGCTATGCCTTTCTGATTCTGTGCCTTGCATGTAATTGGGCAGATCGACGAGGGCTGCGTGGTTAGCTCGTGGTCTGCATGTAAAGTTCCAGTGGAGCGTCTTACGGTTATGTGCTCCGAAATGTATGGAGCCTTGTTCGTAAGCCATCACCACCTTCTGGCGTTTAAGCCAAGATTCACCCAGAATGATATCCTCGGCGAGGTTTGCTACTACCAAGAATGTTTCGTGAATGGTGTGCGGAACTTGCCTTTGATTGCCATTTCTGTGCGTGCTTTGGCTAGACAGGCGGAGGCATGATAGGGTGTTACCTGTGAACCTGTGGGTATGCGATCTTCCCTAATCATGCTCGTTTATGCTCCTGTATTTAGTAATGCGTCGAAGTTTAGTTTCTGTATGGTGACGGGGATCCTTAATAGTGGGTCATCATGGGTGATGTTTAATCGCGCCAGTTCGTTTCGCCCGATAGAGCTGTAGTCTGGCGTTGCTAGGTCGGTGTGTCGTTTCCCGAATTTCTAGTTGGACAGTCTTGGTGCCAGTGTTTTTTAGGGGAAAAGCGGCATTTTAGTAGTTCTTCTGCTGTGGGCAGACGTCTGGCAGCTGGTATGAGGTTGGTCGTTTTTATCGTTACCTCTTTCACGTTTTCTTCGATTTTTGTGAGGCGGGAGACCATTTCCCATACTGTTGTTGGCACTGAATTGGATTCCTCAGTGTAGGTAGGAGAAGATCTGTGAACAGCTCCATGTCCTGGTTGATGTCTAGCTTCAGGCGATGGGCTTGCTTCGCTTTAGTGCCGAGGAAGGCGGCTACTGATTGAAACGCCATCTACAGAGGTAGACTAAGCGGCGCTACAATAATACATAGAATTATGTAAGGCGAAATGAGAATTCGCCGGTCTGTGGGACCGATGCGCGGGAGGAGGAACATTAAAAGTAAAGTTAGATTTTGTTTTCTGCGACTGCCTCCCAACACTTTGTTAAAATGCGATTGGAAGAATTAACTATTTAAAGTGTTAGCATCCTAGCTTGTATTTCTCATCACGGATTCATGAGACATGGTCGAGGTTAATTCTTTTTTTCAATTAAGACGAATGGATCGCATCTTCAAACCTAAACTAAATGCAGAATTCCTCAACAGATAGTAAATGTAACCCCAATAATAATGAGGTCACGGTTATCTTATACTAACTGTTTTTAAATATCGAAACCTAAGGGTAAATACCCAATGCTCTCTGTACGGATTCCTCGGAATATTCGAATACTGGATCAAAACAAGCAGTTATTTGGTATTATATATGGATTAGAATTAATCAAAGAAAAAACAAAGTGAAACGACAAGAATGAACAAAGAAACGTAAAAGAAAACAAACGGAAAAGTAGAAACGTACAAAGCTATCGTTAGAAAAGTTAAGAATATAAGACCGACTGAGGTAGAAGCAGACTGTTCGTCAACCGTATGTAAAGGGTTGAAGAGAAACATAAATGGAGACGGTAAAACAAACTAAAGATACGCGAGAAAATGGGCAAGATCACCTTGCCCCCCCCCCCCAACACCAAATTATTTTACTTTCTGTATAGCATCTGGTTGCACCAACATTGTACCACAAGACATAGCTAGCACCCAAAAACTATGTCAGTTATTACAGTTCAAAGTTTGGGGGGGCTAAGGTGATGCCATCCCCCCTACCCCACTACACTTTTTTTCAAATTTTTCTCTTGCACCTGATGGCACTAACATAGCACCACATAGCACCGCCATTCTCACAGCTAACACCCAAAAATTGGCGTAGATTTATCAATTTAAAGTTTAGGGCCCTTGGCTACGTCAGCCCCCCCACTACATTTTTTCAAATTTTTCCTCTTGCAAGTGTTAGAACTAACATAGCACTACATAGCACCACCAGTCCCATAGCTAGTACTCAAAAAATGACGTAGATATAGCAGCTTAAAGTTTATGCCCTTAGGCGATGTTAGCCCCCACTCCACTTTTTTTAATTTTTTTTCTTGCACTTGCTAGTACTAACATAGCACCGCATAGCACCACCAATCGTATAGCCAGTACCCAAAAAATGGCGGAGATATAACAGTTTAAAGTTTAATCTTTTCTCTTGCACCTGCTAGTGCGTCAGCGACCCCCACACGCACACACACTTTCTTGAAATTCTTCCTCTTGCAACTGTTAGAACTAATATAGCACTACATAGCACCTCCAGTCCCTTAGCTAGCACTCAAAAAATGACGTAGATATAGTAGCTTAAAGTTTATGCCCTTAGGCGATGTTAGCCCCCCACTCCATTTTTTTTTATTTTTTTTCTTGCACTTGCTAGTACTAACATAGCACCCAAAAAATGGCGGAGATATAATAGTTTAAAGTTTAATCTTTTCTCTTGCACCTGCTAGTGCGTCAGCGACCCCCACACACACTATTTTGAAATTCGTCCTCTTGCAACTGTTAGAACTAATATAGCACTACATAGCTAGCACTCAAAAAATTACTTAGATTAAGCTTTAAACTGTTATATCTCCGCCATTTTTTGGGTGCTAGCTATACGATTGGTGGTGCTATGCGGTGCTATGTTAGTACTAGCAAGTACAAGAAAAAATAATTAAAAAAGTGGAGTGGGGGGCTAACATCGCCTTAGGGCATAAACTTTAAGCTGCTATATCTACGTCATTTTTTGAGTGCTAGCTATGGGACTGGCGGTGCTATGTAGTGCTATATTAGTTCTAACAGTTGCAAGAAGAAGAATTTCAAGAAAGTGTGTGTGGTGGTCGCTGACCCACTAGCAGGTGCAAGAGAAAAGATTAAACTGTTATATCTCTGCCATTTTTTGGGTGTTAGCTATACGATTGGTGGTGCTATGCGGTGCTATGTTAGTACTAGCAAGTGCAAGAAAAAATAATTTAAAAGTGGAGTGGAGGGGCTAACATCCCTAAGGGCATAAACTTTAAGCTGCTATATCTACGTCATTTTTTGAGTACTAGCTATGTGACCGGTGGTGCTATGTAGTGCTATGTTAGTTTTAACAGTTGCAAGAGGAAAACTTTGAAAGAATGTATGGGGTTGGGGCTGACGTGGCCTAGGGCCCTAAACTTTAAATTGATAAATTTACGCCACTTTTTGGGTGCTAGCTGTGAGAATGGTGGTGCTATGTTAGTGTCATCAGGTGCAAGAGAAAAATTTGAAAAAAAGTGTAGCGGGGGGCTGGCATCACCTTAGCTCCCCTCCCCCTCACCAAACTTTGAACTGTAATAACTGACATAGTTTTTGGGTGCTAGCTATAAGTCTTGTGGTGCTATGTGGTGCAATGTTGGTGCAATCAGATGCTATACAGAAAGTAAAATAATTTGGTGTTGGGGGGCCAAGGTGATCTTGTCGAGAAAATGTTGTAGCAAACGAGAAAATTAAGTCTTCAATATAGACTTCTGTAAACGGGAAAATACGAGTTTATCGTCAAAGTATGAAACGTTCAGGCCAGACCTGCTCATACGGAATCAAGATTGCCCGCTATGAATCATTCTGTGTACAAACATTCAATATAAATGCTTCAATGAGCGTTATAAATTAAAGCAAGCCTGCAAAAACCTGATTTTGTGTGGTAATCAATATAAGTAGGCCTTATTAAGATAGGTCAGTCAACGCATACTTCAACGTAATTAATTACGTGTCAGGGAAAGTGGGCTAAACAATAAGTTTTAATTGTTCTGTACGTCAAATTTAACTACTCAATCTATGTATACTAAACGACGGCGACGATGGCATAATATCCAAGGTTCTCTTCAAGTGGACGTTTTAATTTGTTTTTGCAAAGCATATTTGATTTTGTCGTTTCGTGATTGCTTTTTAATACGTTATAAAAGCAAGTATTAAATGTATATTTAGAAACTTGTCTCGAAATCCACATGGTAGTCGTTGTCGTCGTTGCTGGTTTGGTCAACATTTTAATGCGGTTCTAATTACACATTACACTTTCATTTTGTGTTATTGCCACATGTGAAGCAATCATTGGTGGCTCAATATAGTTAAATGTTGTTAATGGCGTGGAGTTTTGCTTAATTTCTAGGTAAATAAATTAGTTTGCAAATTGTATAATCTAGTACGGGGTCAGATAGAAAAAGTTTTTAAATACAATGTTAGAAATGACTTTTTGCGCAAATTTTAGGAGTGTAATCTCTTGAAAGTGTTTTCTTAATTATTTATCTCTTCTAAAAAAATGGAAAACTTTTTCCCATTAATATATTGTAAAACATGTCAACGCCATTGTAGGATGACATTGTAAAAGTTGACTCAAACTTCAGTACTTCATCTTCAAAATTTATGGCCATGGGATTGAAGATACTATATTTTGTACTATAGTCCATTCGCTATAACTTTAGGATGACGTCACAACTGAATAAAATACGACATTACAAATGTTATTTTAAATTCGAATGTAATTAATGAAAGATTTACGAATATTCCCACTGGAGGAATCGGGGGCAACACCCTACAGAACTGTCAACCTTCTTTGTGTTAAACGACAGTATACGTCCAAGCATAATTCTAGGTATTCATTTGTATATAGTTGCCAACACTTCGTTTTTACATTTGACGTCATCCTAAAGCTAACGCGAATGGACTATACCAGAGCAGTAATTTGTACCACATTGGATTTGGTTGAAAACTCCTATGAAACTGCAGATCCTTTTGTATTTCTGAGCTCGTGTTCTGTGTTATTGTAATGTTCTTGTTATGCCTTTTCTATGAACTAGTTTTCTGCCACTTCTGTCCATTTGAGACCGGTTCCATCATATGTTCCCTTCTTAAATTATGTTCAATTAGTTCCGATTTTGTTTATCCGTCCCCAGTTTTGTCGCTTTTTCAGATCTTGAGGTTTTCAAAATTCATTTTTAAATGAAATTTACTGCAGATAAAACATTTTGCATTAATACTGTAAAACAAATGCAGGGGTACGCAACTAAGTTTACGAGTTTCCCACATGGATGGTGCTAACAGCACAGATAATTGACATACTTGTCTCAAGTTGAGATTTTTTTGTAATAGCTTGGACATGTGTTAACAATAACCAGTTGTAATTCCAACATCCATTTCGAATGGACCTGCACCTTGCCGAAGTTCTAGATTACTAGAACAGGTGAAATTGCTTGCGTGTTCTAATGAGCTAAAGAACCAAACTACAGGTCCAACCAAAGTAGTAGGGTCGTTAGTGAGGAACCAGACTAAGACAGGTCCCCGAAAGAGGGCAGCGGCTCTTTCGGTACTTAAATTGGCAGAGACTATAGGGGTCGGTATGGCAGTCTAAGACACACTACCGCGATCTGGAAGGCAACGGGAAACCACCACATTACTTCCCAAGTACACAGCGTACCTAAATTATAATAAAATGATGGCATTCTCTGGGGTAAAAGATTCCGGAGTTAAAATAGCCCCCCATTCGGATCTCCGGTAGGGGACTACTTCGGAGGATGCGACCGGAAAGTTAAAAATAAGAGTCGGGAACATTCTGCGAGTCGGAGTGTGGAATGTTAGAAGTATGAAGCAAGTAGGTAAGCTAGAGAACCTAAAATTGAAATCAATATGTTATCACTAGACATAGTAGGGGTCAGCAAAGTTCGGTGGCCAGAGAAGGAGGATTATTGGAGTGGAGACTTCAGGGTAATTCATACAGGAGCAGAGGAAGGAAATTTGGCTGTGGGGATAGTTATGCAGAAAAAGATAGGATACTGTGTAAAAAATTACTTACAAAAGAACGAAAGAGTACTCATGGTTAGATTAGAATCTAAACCGGTAAACGCAGTAATAATACAAATATCCATGCCCACCTCCAGCTACAGTGACGAAGAGGTAGAAGCGATCTACAAAGATATCGAAGACATATTAGGATACTTAAAAGGACATGAAAATTTAATAATTACGGGTGATTTTAATGCCGTGGTAGGTGAGGCTATGGAAGGAGCGGTAGTAGGTTTATTTGGGTTGTGCACGAGAAACGACAGGGGAAATAGGCTGGTAGAATTCTGCGACAAGAACTATTTAATCATCATAAACACATAATTTCAATATTATGCTAGAAGACGATATACGTGGAAGATGCCAGGAGATATAGGGAGATATCAAATAGATTACATTCTTGTTAGACAACGGTTTAGGAATCAAGTAAGAGACTGTAGAAGCTACCCAGAAGCAGATATAGATACTGACCACAACATCGTAATTATGAAGGCCGCACTTAAATTAAAAAATTTGTAAAAATGAAACGGAAAAAGGCACTTGGACTTAGAGAAACTAAAGGATAAAAATATTCAAGAAAGATTCGAAAAAAAGTCAAATGAATTGCTGAAAGATATAGGGAAAATATCTGATACTAAAGAAGTAGAAACAGAATGGAATAACATTAAATCCAGCCTAGACATGGTAGCCAGAGATATTCTGGGGTATACACAGAAAGAAAATAAGAAACCATGGATAACAAAGGATATCCTGAATTTAATAGAAGAAACACGAAATTATAAAAATAAATTAGACTAACAGGAAAACAGATACAAAGCCATAGAATGGGAAATTATTCGCAAATGCAGGAAAGCTAAAGAACAATGGATTGATGAAAAGTGCAAAGAGGTACAAACTAAGATGAAAGTAGGAAAGACAGATGAAGCATACAAACTAATTAGAATCAGTTTTAGGGATATAAAACCGTATAGCAAAAATATAAGGGACGTGGGAGGAAACGTCATTATAGAAAATGTAGAGAAAGTGGGTAGATGGCAAGAATATATAGGGAATTTATATGCAGGAGAGGAACTAACTGCATTAGAACAGGAATCAGACATTGAAAATGATGACTTGGGATATCCTATACTTAGAGATGAATTTGAATTAGCATTAAAGGGTCTGAAAAATGGTAAGGCGCTGGGTACAGATAAGGTGCAAGCAGAAACTCTTAAAGCCGCTGGACAAGCAGTAACAGAACGTCTCTTCCAACTTGTAAGCTATATGTATGAGACAGGCGAGATACTCAAAGATTTCAAACGTAACATCATAGTAAATATTCCAAAAAAGAAAGGCGCGGATAGATGTGGAAATTTTCGAACAATAAGTTTGACAGCACACGTGTCAAAAATATTAACTAGAATTGTACAAAGACGAATGGAAAAACGAACTGAAGTAATACTAGGAGAAATCCAATTTGGGTTTAGGCGAAACAGGGAAACATGGGAGGCTATTTTAGCTCTGAGGGTGATAATGGAGAAAACAATAGAAAAAGGGGAAAGCGTGTATATAGGGTTTGTAGATGTGGAAAAAGCATTCGACAATGTAAATGGAAAAAAATGTTTAAAATACTAAAAAAAATTGGAATGAGTTATAGGGATAGACGAATAGTACATAGCTTATACAAAGAGCAAACATGAGTAATAGAACTAGAGCAGAAACGTAGAAAAGTAAACATTAGGAAAATGGTGAGACAGGGATGTGCCCTATCCCCATTAATTTTTAACTTGTACACAAGAGGCTATGAATACTGTCAAATGCAGGAAGACATTTGGAATTACTATGCTGGGACAAAAAAGTGATATGCTTAGATTTGCAGATGATATAACGGTATTAGCATCTAGCAAGGAAGAGTTTGAAGCTGCTCTTACTGAAATGGAAACGGTTCTAACAGAGGGATACGGTATGAAAATTAACAAAAATAAAACTAAAGTACTAGTATGCAAAGGAGGGGAAAATAAATCAAAAACAAGAATACAAATAGGTAACAAGAACTTACAAGAGGTTAAGGATTTCTGCTACTTAGGAAGCCAAATAACGCAAGATGGGAAAAGCACAAAAGATATAAAACAAAGACTAGTACAAGGTCGTGCTACATTTAACAAGAAAAAGCAACTACTGTGTTCAAAGACAACAAATATAGAAACAAGGAAAAGATTGCTTAAAACATATGTGTGGAGCACAGCACTGTATGGCTGTGAAGCCTGGACAGTAGGAAATGCAGGCAAAAAATGTGATGCTACAGACGTATGATGAAGATATCATGGACAGACAAAGTTAAGATCGAAGAGGTACTAAAAATGGTAGGGGAAGAAAGAAATATGTGGAAAACGGTAAAAATAGGAGAGATAGGATGATAGGCCACATACTAAGACATGAGGGAATAGTGCAGAATATATTAAAAGCAGAGATAGGAAAAAAGAGAAGCAGAGTTAGACCTAGGTTAGACTACTGCACACAGATAGTGAAAGATGTAGGCTGTAGGAGTTTCAGGGAGATGTGTAGGCTAGCTCAGAATAGAAATCAGTGGAGGTACGCATTCAACTAGCCCCAAGATGGATAAATTAATGACGAAGAAAATAACTGTACTTAAACATGATGATTATTATAAGCAACTACAAGAATTGGTTGAGCAATATTTTCAAATAATGGTAATTGTGTGAAAGGATTTACTGGAAAACTATTATTTCGGTAGTCTATGTGTTGGGAGATCTTGGCAGCCATAGTCTGCTTAACCCCTTTCACTGAATCGCAGTGAAATAGGGCATAAAATTACAACACAATGGAAGGGGAACCTAGCTGTAATCATGCTGTGTGATAATTTCAGGGAACTATGTAGGCTAACTCAGAATAAGTGGAGGTACGTGTCCAACCAGTTTTGAGGCGGAAATCCTAATGACGAAAAAATAAGCGCAGATAAATCCGATGCTTATTATAAACAACTACAGGTGTTGGTTGTGAAATATCTGCAACTAATGTTGACTGCGAAAAGATATATTGGAAAAAATATTAAATCGGTTAATGTTAAGGTACTAGATTGACCAGGAAGCGAGTTTTTTTACCTAGAAAATTTGGAATTTTGCCGAACCCTTGCTGTTCCAAGCAAGGTAGGCATCTTTAACGTGCGTGACAACCGAAGGTACTACATCCGCCAGAAAGCAATTTTTTTTTACTTAGAAGTTTTAAATTTTGCTAAATTCTTCCTGTTCCAAGCAAGGTAGTAATCTTCAACCTGCGTAACAACACACACACGGGACCTCCATTTTACCTCTCATCCTAACGAGGGTGTACTTTTGTGAAAAATGCTCGCCTAACATTTTTCAAGCGGACCGTGTCGGGATTTGAGTCCGGGACCTTGGGCGTAATAGTCACATACATTCCACTACGCCGTGGAGATGCCTCCTCTTCACAACCTTACATGTGATTTTCCAGTGCTCCACCTGAAGGTGCTACATTCGCCAGGAAGCGAGTTTTTTTACCTGGAAAATTTGGAATTTTGTCGAACCCTTGCTGTTCTAAGCAAGGTAGGGATCTTTAACGTGCGTGAAAACACTCACACACGGGACCTCCATTTTACCTCTCATCCGAACGAGGGTGTATTTTTGTGAAAAATGCTCGCCTAACATTTTTCAAGCGGACCGTGTCGGGATTCGAAACCAGGACCTTGGGTGTAGTAGTCACATACATACCACTACACCACGGAGGCGCCCCTCTCTTCACAACCTTACATGTGATTTTCCAATGCTCCACGCGAAGGTACTACATTGGCCAGGAAGCGAGTCTTTTTACGTGAAAATTTGGAATTTTCCGAACCCGTGCTGTTCCAAGCAAGGTAGGGATCTTTAACGTGCGTGACAACTCTCACACACGGGACCTCCATTTTACCTCTCATCCGAACGAGGGTGTATTTTTGTGAAAAATGCTCGCCTAACATTTTTCAAGCGGACCGTGTCGGGATTCGAATCCGGGACCTTGGGCGTAGTAGTCACACACATACCACTACGCCACGGAGCCGCCCCCCTTCTTCACAACCGCGCATTTATATTTCCAATGCTCCACCAGAAGGTACTACATTGGCCAGGAGGCGAGTTTTCGGTTGCCTGGAAATTTAGAATTTTGCCGAACCCTTGCCGTTCCAGGCAAGGTAGGGTTCTGTAACGTGCTTGACAACACTCACACACGGGATCTTCATTTAACCTCTCATCCGAACGAGGGCGTAATTTTTGTGAAAAATGTTCACCTGTCATTTTTCAAGCAGTCGGCCGTGTCGGGATTTGAACCCAGGACCTTGGGATCCGTAGTCTTACGCTTACTACATTGATCCACGGTGACACCTCCCCCTCTTTACAACCTTACATGTGATTTTCCAATGCTCCACCCGAAGGTACTACATTGGCCAGGAAGCGAGTTTTTTTTACCTGGAAAATTTGGAATTTTGCGGAACCCTTGCTGTTCCAAGCAAGTTATAGATCTTTAACGTGCGTGACAACACTCACACACGGGACCTCCATTTTATCTCTCACCCGAACGAAGATGTATTTTTATGAAAAATGCTCGTCTAACATTTTTCAAGCGGACCGTGTCGGGATTCGAACCCGGGACCTTGGGCGTAGTGGTCACACACATACCACTACGCCACGGAGCCGCCATCCCCTCTTTACAACCGTTCATTTACATTCCCAATGCTCCACCTGAAAGTACTACATTGGCCAGGAGGCGAGTTTTTTGTTGCCTGGAAATTTAGAATTTTGCCGAACCCTTGTCGTTCCAGGCAAGGTAGAGATCTTTAACGTGCGTGACAACACACACACACACACACACACACACGGGACCTCCATTTAACCTCTCATCCGAACGAGAGCGTAATTTTTGTGAAAAATGCTCACCTGCCATTTTTCAAGCAGTCGGCCGTGTCGGGACCCCCTCTTTACAACCACTGAATGTCGGAGAAATAGGGTGTATAATTGTAAAACAATAGAAGGGGATCGAACTGCATCTAACAAGGAAGAACAATGACAAACATAGAACAAGATGAAAATTGTTGAAAGCATTTGTGTGGAGCACAGCACAGTATGCCTATGAAATATGGTCAATCTGAAAAGCAGACAGAAAAACGGTAGCAGCCTTTTGAAATGCTGTGGTTCAGATGTATGAGGATGTTAGCATGGACAGACAAGGTTAATAACAAATAGGTTATAGAAATAGTAGGGAAGCAAGGATATCTGTTGAAAAAAAAATAGGAGAAATAGAAGGGCAGAATACGTTCTATGGCATTTTTGGGTAATAGTATGGGATATATGACAAGCAGGGATAGTGGAAAAAAAAGGTAGATGTAGACCTAGATCAGGTAGTGATAGATGCAGACTGTACAAATTTCAGGAAATGTGTAGGTTAGTTCATAATAGGAAACAATGATGGTACGCGTCTAACCAGTTTCCAGACTGAAGACCTAATGGTGATGATGAAAAAGAAAACTCACTTCTTTGCCAATGTAGCACCTTCGGATGGAGCATTGGAAAAGCCAAATGCAGGGTATGTAAAGAGTAATTAATATTATGTTTTTTCGACCAAAATACGTGTCTGTATTGAGGTATGGTAATCGTAAGTCCTTGAACGTAACCTGATATAAATACATAACCACTAGGTTTGGTGTGGTCGTTTCCCACAAATACATTTTAGTTTAGATTACTTAATCTAACCATTCTTGAGAGTACCATCAATGGTTCCTGGAGAATGGCAATGTCAGATGTGCTACTCGGATATCTGCACAAGATTGTTGCAGCTTCCTAGCAGCGTTGTTGATTTAACTGTTTTATTTGTTGTTTCGTATGGGAAAGTACATGTAAAAATGGCTGTTTGACTCGTGAACGCTTTGCTTATTTGGAATGAAAGACGGAAGTTCATTGAAAAATTAGGTTTTTCAATTAACCAAAAAAAAATATTACTGCTTAGAATTTAGAACTCGACCGTATCTATTTGCGGGTATTTGTTGTTTATTTTACGCAAGCGCCAGTACCATCTCTAGATATTGTTTTTAAACAATGTAAATAAAAATTGAATTGATTAGTTATTCATTAAAATTTTATTCAAAAATGTTTTTGCTTGTTTGTGAATAAAAACACTACGCGTGATTACAAAACAAGTAAATATTTAACTTGCGATCCGTTTGTATGAATTTAGTATTCTCTGATGGTGTAATAGAAAATTTACATTTTCAAATCAACATATTTATAATTAATAGAAATATAGTAGGTAGTTTTAACGTAGTGTTTTCAAAATCAAATATTTTCTTCAGCGATTCACAAGTTTGTAGTCCCCATTTGGAAGTGACCCCCTTCTAGAAGGCGTCAATAATTTGTCGGTTTTACTAATCATCTGAATCAAACTACCAACTATTACATTATTAATTATTAAGAGTAATTTGAATGATTGCTACTTCGTGGGACGAAATAGTTTAACGCAGTTAACTGTAAAACTATAGCGAATATAAGTAAGTACAAGGAAGACGCCTAAAAATACCGTCTCAATTTTATTATTTGTTTTAATCGGAATGTCGGGTTCGGTTCGGTCACTATTCTTTGTTACTCGTTTCCATGGTTCCATTCTCACTTGTTGCGCTTGGCCGACGATCCAAACAAAAGCTTAGATCACACCGTATAAATAACACTATTTAAGAGCACAGCCAACTAGCTAACAATTTAAAAATAGCAACGACCACCTATTGTTTTACAAACGCGCACTCGTGCTCGTTAATTACCGATACACTTGCGATTTACAATGAAATTTCCGTGTTATGCTGAACGCTGATCTTGAAAACGAACGTTGAAAGAAAACGAGATCGCATTTTAGTTTAGCGTAAACCTGGCTTTAAGTTCCGTGAAGTGGGACGAGGTCGCTCGCTTAACAACAATATTGTAATAATTATGGATGTGGCAACATAGCTTACCTGCCTACTTGATGCGGTTGATTTATATTGTAATGTAGGTACCTATAAATACATTTATTTTTCTTACTTTAATGGGGCCCCACGACTTTCGTAATAGTGCGGTTTTCGTACGGTTTGGAGTAGTTTCAGTCTCTCGGTTCATCAATTATTAAATCAAAATAAATTCTTGGAACGTATTATAAATTGTACTATAATTATTAGTAACGTAACTTAAAATAATGAACTAGTTACAAGTGTATGATTCACGTTCCATTCTAATTTTTTTTTCGTTTAAAATATGTTCATGTTGTGGACTAATTATTTTCATACGTAACCATTTTATTTACTTACTAAAGCAATAATTTTTTCGCACTTTGAACCGCCCTTATTCTAGTTTATTGTACTTATATTTCGCCACATCTGTGGTTGATTTTTTCAGGTCGTTTCTTGTCATCATCATTAGGTCTTCAGTTCTAGAACTGTTTGGACGCGTACCCTCATTGTTTCCTAGTCTGAACCAACCTACACATGTCACTGAAAGTTGCTCAGTCTGCATCTATCACTATCTGTGTGCGAAAGTCTGATCTCGGTCTACTTCTACTTCTCATTTCCTATCTCTGCTTGTAGTATATCCCGTACTATTCCCCAGAAATGCCTTAGAACGTATCATGTTCTTCTATTTTCCTATTTTGCGTTTTCCACAAATATCTTTATTCCCCTACTATTTCTACAACCAATTTGTTACTAACTTTGTCTGTCCATGCTACCATCCCTATACATCTGAAGCACAACATTCCAGAAGGCTTCTATCTCTTTCTGGCTGCTTTTCGTACTGCCCCTATTTCATAGATGTACTGTGCTGCGCTCGACACTATGCTTTGAACAGTTTTCTTCTTGTTCATTGTCTTTGAACATAGCTGCTGTTCTTTCTTGTTTGATGCAGTTTGGTCACCTTCTATTGTTTTACAGTTTATACCCTATTTCCCTGATATTCAGTGGTGTGTGAAGGGGGTAAACAGCCTTTGGCTACCAACTCCCCCAGCACTTGAACCTTTGTCGAATTAATAGTTATTTTAATTTATTCTTTCGCACAATCAACATTAGTTGAAAATATTTCACAACCAACACCTGTAGTTGTTTATAATAATCATCAGATTTAAGAGCACTTATTTTTTCGTCATTAGTTTTACATCTTGAAACTGGTTGGACTTGTACTTCAGCTTATTTATGTTCTAAGGTAGTCTACCCAGTTCCCTGCAATTTTCACAACAGCCTATATACATTACATTTGATTTTCCAATGCTCCATCCGAAGATACTACATTGAACAGCCTATATACAGCTCGATTCCCTTCTATTGTTTTCTAATTATATGTGCTATTTCACCGAGATTCAGTGGTATGTGAAGGGGGTTAAGCGGCCTGTGGCTGCCAAGGATCCACCAACACTTAGACATTTGCCGTATTAATAGTTTTCCAATAAATCCTTTCGCACAATTAACATTAGTTGAGAGTATTGCAAAACCAATATCTGTATTTGTTTATAGTAATCACCATGTTTTAGTATAGTTATTATTTTTGTCAAAAGTTTTTCTATCTTGCGACTGGTTGGATGCGTACCTCCATTGATTTCTATTCTGAGCTAGCCTACACATTTCCCTGAAATTCTCACAGCCTACAACTTTCACTATCTGTGTGCAGTAGTCTAACCTACATCTACCTCTACTTCTTTTTTTTTCTATCTCTGCTTCTAATATATTCCGCACTATTCCCTCATGTCTTAGTATGTGGCCTACCATTCTATCTCTCCTATTTTTTTACCGTTTTCCACATACTTCTTTCTTCCCTACCATTTCTAGTACCTCTTTCTTTGCCTGTCCATGATATCTTCATCATACGTCTGTAGCACCACATTTCAAAGGCTTCTACCTTTTTGTTGTCCGCTTCTCCTACTGTCCAGGCTTCACAGCCATACAGTGCTGTGCTCCACACATATGTTTTCAGCAATCTTTTCCTTGTTTCTATGTTTGTGGTCTTTGGACACAGTAGTTGCCTTTTCTTGTTAAATGTAGCACGACCTTGTGCTAATCTTTGTTTTATATCTTTTGTGCTTTTCCCATCTTGCATTATTTGACTTTCTAGATAACAGAAATTCTTAACCTCTTGTAAATTCTTGTTACCTATTTGTATTCTTTTTTTCGATTTATCTTCCCCTCTTTTACATACTAGAACTTTAGTTTTATTTTTGTTAATTTTCATACCATCTCTTTCCGTTAGAACTGTTTCTATTTCATTAAGAGCAGCTCTAACTCTTCTTTGCTAGATGCTAATACCGCTATATCATCTGCAAATCTAAGCATATCACTCTTTTGTCCCGGCATATTAATTCCAAATGTCATCCTGCATTTGACAGTATTCATTGCTTCTTCTATGTACAAGTTAAAAATTAATGGGGATAAGGCACATCCCTGTCTCACCCCTTTCCTAATATTTTGCTCTTTGTATAAGCTATGTACTATCCGCCTGTCCTTAAAACTTATTCCAATCTTTTTGAGTATTTCGAACATTTTTTTCCATTTTACGTTATCGAACGCTTTTTCCAGATCTACAAACCCTATATAAACGCTTTCCCCCTTCTCTATTGTTTTCTCAATTATCACCCTCAGAGCTAGAATAGCCTCCCGTGTTTCCCTGTTGCGCCTAAATCCAAATTGATCTTCTTCCAGTATTTCTTCACCTCGTTTTTCCATTCGCTTTTGTACAATTCTAGTTAATATTTTTGAAACGTGTGCTGTCAAACTTATTGTTCGAAAATTTTCACATCTATCCGCGTCTCTTTTTTTGGTATAGTTACTATGACGTTACGTTTGAAATTTTTGGGTATCTCGCCTGTCTCATACATATAGCTTACAAGTTTGAAGAGACGTTCTGTTACTGCGTGTCCAGCGGCTTTTAGAGTTTCTGCTTGCACCTTATCTGTACCCGGCGCATTACCATTTTTCAGACTCTTTAATGCTAATTCAAACTCATCTCTAAGTATAGGATATCCCATGTCATCATTTTCAATGTCTGATTCCTGTTCTAATGCTGTTAGTTCCTCTCCTGAATATAAATTTCCTATATATTCCTGCCATCTAGCTACTTTCTCTACATTTTCTATAATGACGTTTCCCTCCGCGTCCCTTATATTTTTGCTATATGGTTTTATATCCCAAAAATTCATTCTAATTAATTTGTATGCTTCGTCTGTCTTTCCTATTTCCATCTTAGTTTGTACCTCTTTGCACTTTTCATCAATCCATTGTTCTTTAGCTTTCCTGCATTTGCGAATAATTTCCCATTTTACGGCTTTGTATCTCTGTTTTCCTGTTTTGTCTGATCTATTTTTGTATTTTCGTCTTTATTCTATTAAATTTAGGATATCCTTTGTTATCCATGGTTTCTTATTTTCTTTTTGTGTATAGCCCAGAATATCTTTGGCCGCCATGTCTAGGCTGGATTTAATGTTATTGCATTCTGTTTCTACTTCCTTGGTATCAGAAATTTTTTGGATAGATTTCATTAATTCATTTGACTTTTTTCAAATTTTTCATGTATATCTTTATCTTTTAGCTTTTCAAAGTCAATGTGCCGTTTTCCGTTCCTTTTTTTCAGATTTTTAAATTTAAGTGCGGCCTTCATAATTACGATGTTGTGGTCTGTGTCTATATCTACTTCTGAGTAGCTTCTACAGTTTTTTACTTGATTTCTAAACCGTTGTCTAACATAATGTAATCTATTTGGTATCTTCCTATATCTCCTGGCATCTTCCACGTGGTATCGTCTTCTAGCATGATGTTGAAATAATGTATTTGTTATGGTTAAGTTGTTTTTGTTGCAAAATTCTACCAGCCTAGTTCGTAAACCAAATAAACCTACTATCGTCCTTCCCTACGCTCACCTACCACTGCATTAAAATCCCCCGTAATTATTAAATTTTCATGTCCTCTTACGTATCTTAATATGTCTTCGATATCTTTGTAGATTGCCTCTACCTCTTCTTCACTGTAGCTAGAGTTGGGCATGTATACTTGTATTATTACTGTATTTACTGGTTTAGATTCAAATCTAACCATGAGTACTCACTCTTTCGTTCTTTTGTAAGTAGTTTTCTACACGTCGTCCTATGTTTTTGCGCATAACTATCCCCACACCGGAATTTCCTTCCTCTGATCCTGTATGAATTGCCCGAAAATCTCCACTCCAAATATCCCCCGCCTCTGGCCAGCGGACTTCGGTAATTCCTACTATGTCTAGTGCTAACCTATCCATTTCGAGTTTCAGGTTTTCTAGCTTACCTATTTGTTTCATACTTCGTCGAGGTGCAGGTCCGCTCAGAATGGTCGTTTCTTGTACTAACACAAAATAAAGTATACCGAAACTTAATATATATATATATATATATATATATATATATATATATATATATATATATATATATAGTGCTATATAATTTGGCGTGATTACAAAATTTTGATCATTGATTCTTTGAGATGTTCTCTTTGTATTTGAAGGTATTTTTCGTATCTCTCCTGCAAGTTTCTAAACATTCCCCTTACAACAGCAAGTGGTACTTCAGCCAACCTTTACCGAATTTTGTTTTTCAATTCCTCAGTATCCTGAGACACTGGATCTTTGTAGATCTTCTATTTGAGGATTCCCCACAAAAAGGCACCAGAAGATGCGATATTTGGCGAGTTTGAGGAAAAAGGATAATCAGTTCCTCTGGAGATGACACGTCCAGGAAAATATTGTTGCAGAAGATCAAAGGTTCTCTAGCAGTAAGCGCAGTAGCGCCGTTTTGCTGAAATCATTGAGATCCAATACGTAAATTTCTCGCACGGCAAATCCGCTTTAGGTCCTTGTAAAAAGGAGTCACAACTGTTCCCTGTACCTCTGCTGGTTAACTGTTACACGCCTATCGTGTTCATCCTCTACAAAGTATGGGCCAATTATTCCATACCCGGAAACAACGCGTCAAACGGTTATTTTTTTGGGGTAATGAGACCTTTCAACAAATTCCCGAGGTATCGGGTTGTTTGCTTGTTGCTAAATTCTGATAACAATACATGTGATTCATCGTTGAAGCAAATGTTTGAAATAAAGTTTCCATTTTCGTATTCCATAGTTAACGTTGTAGCGCAAAATTTTATTCTCTACCTTTTGTCAGCTTGATGCAATCTGTTTTTCGTGGTTAATTTTAAGTCGCTGTAAATCAAATAGCAAAGCTGTCATCCCTTGTCCCGTTATATCCTGTCATAAACCTCCTTTGTGCCGATGGAAATTAAGTTGGACTAAAGGGGTAGTGACGGACACTTGCTCATGGACATCGAAGACAAACGGTTGTGTTGGTTCGGTAAAGTGAGTTAAGTCAATAGTGTCACCGAATGTGATTTTATCCATAAACCCCTAAAAAACACGATGGTGCAAACGTAACACGTCCAATAAATCGCCTTACAGTCCACTTCGTTCAAAAATAGAAACGACACTTATAGGACAATAGAATACGCCTGAGGTAAGTCGATATACAAATTATAAAACTTCTGGCGCGTTAAACAAAAATGGCCTTCTTACGTAGGAATATTTGATTAATTAATTAGTTCCTATTCCTGTCGTTCCTCATTAATACTTTTAATTTAATAATAGTCGTAGTTTTGTATGCTTGGGCGTGTTACAAAGAAGCTTACATTTTGTTCGCACATTTAATAGTATAGAAACATTTGGGTATAACGGTAGATTTATAATACATCCCTTTTTCTTTGTCGTAAGGATTAATGGTCGGTCGGATTACTTCATGTAAACTTTCTATTTGTGAGGGTTGTATTTTAAATTCTTACCGTATTTTCGTTGACCACAGTTGGATTCACTATTCGGGTCATCTAACTTAGTATAACAAAGGGGTTATTTTGTTGGTATTTATTTTGAAACATTAAACGTTTGGTCGAGCGAGAATTGTAATTAGATGCATTTGTCGATTAATAATTTAATTTCGTAGATTAATTAGTTGTAGCGTATTTGAGGTACGCTTTGTTTTTACGTTAATTTTATTGTCGTTTATTAATTAGATGTGATTATATCAATTGATAAAGCTATTCTTGAAGCTAGTTTGAGTAAAACGGTTGGATCATATATACAGTAAAATTAATAAACCGGAAAATGTATCGATTGCTATAATTAGAACATCGATGAAAAGTTTCGAGCAAATTGAAACTCGTTTCAAATTTTTTGCAAGAATATTTTCTTTGATGAAGAAAGTGAATAATTGGACGAATTCTCAGCTCTTAGAGTGAAAATCGGTAATTATCTATTAGATATTCGTATTATCGCTGAACAATGTGAATTAGATCTCGTAGAAAATAAGCCGCAGGTGGAAAATATGAATAATCCGTTGTCGATAAATAGTGGTATTCGCTTCAAACACCTATCAGTCCCGCGGTTCTCAGGTTGTATTTCGGACTTTGAAAGATATCATGCAATTTATAAGCGATTGATTCATGATAATGTCAGTTTGTCCTCTGTGTGCGTTCTTTTGACACACATTTTTAAAAATAGTACATCACACCTGTAGAGCGATAATATCGATTAGCGGCCACAAACAATAGTTCTACAATGTCACGTTTCTTATCACGTAACTACACCAAACGCTGATACGGAATATGCCATTGCCACACAAAAGAAAACGAGTTGCATGCCTGTAGGTGTCCGGATACTTAGCTTGCAAACCGTCGGGGTGAGTCAGCACAGAAACGCCATGGTCGTCAGGATCCATTTACCCTGCTACTATAACTAGAGCAGCGATCCACAGACAAAAGCAGCTGGTCCACGGCAACGAACAGGTGGGTCTACACAAAGAAAGATCCCATTTGACCTTCAGCTAAAAAAAGCTAAAAAGAGAATCTGATTAGAATGGGTACGTGCGGGAAAATTCACCAAAACACGCAAGACACCTCCTAGTTGTCGAACAAACAAAAACAAACGTGCATTACTTTTGAAATATGGTGACGAATAATGTAGAAAATATTTCGACGGACAAGCTGCAGACTCAAATTCAACATTCGTTCAAATGACACGAGTTCGAACTGCAAAATCCTCGCGTTATCGAAGCGCGATTAAAACTGGAAAACGCGGTTTTATCGGATAGTGCGCGACCTTATTTTAACAAGTCTTTACATTGGAACAATAGAAAAAGTCATTATACGTTATTGGAAGGTTTAAGAAACTAACGGATACCTAAAACAGGATGTGAACTATTTAATTCCTGGAATAAATTTTCTTTTTAAAAGCAAAAGGGATTTGAGTTAAAATTATGTCAAGCGAGCTTATACTGAACAGGTACACTATATAGGGCGTTGTTGAAGGATTTAACAGTAATAACGTAATTTATTCGAGCGGGTTTTTCATTTTTATTGGTTTTTGATAGGATGTGTATAAAAATAAAATATTGTGTCTTTAATTATAATTAGTCTATACATTAGGTTTAAATTATAGATCCCATAAAATGTAAAACGAGGAGTTAAAACGCGACGTATTTAAAGGGTAGTTTTTCTTAAAAGAGAAACGTGTTGTATTAAGGACTTTTTGGTGCTTGGCATGCGTATACTTTGACACAATCAAACTGATTTAAAATGGCTATTTGTTTCATGACCATTTCACATATCAATCATGATATGATATGGCCCAAATGATCAAGCTACTTTCGTCACACAAATATACATCATTCATAAATTTTTGTAAAGTTTGTGGCAGTAACCCCTATTGTAAGAATTAAAACTTTATGACAAATACGTTATCAGTAGACAAATATTAAAGTAATGCTAAACTAGTAAAAAAAAATCAGGTCAAAGTCATCAGATTAAATTTTCAACTATTAAAGTGACAAACTTTAAAATGTCACAATGTAAAATAAGGTCTGTTATAGTAAAAATGTCGTAAAGTCAAAAAGTGTCAAAGTCTCAAAGTTTCAAGTCAAAGATAAATTAAATCATTTCATAGTACAAGTTTGAATGTCGACAACGTTCTCGTTCTCTCCTTCTCCTGGTCCTAAATCATGTCCTAAATTTCCAGTAGTAGGGTCTATAAGGAGGAACACCGTTTGAGAACCACTCCTCTCTGCAGTGCCTTAGTGTTTTTATTTTAATGTACGTTGTCGTTTATTTTATTCATGTCCACGTGGTCCTTGTCGTCTATGTTCGTGTCGATTTGAAATAAAATTGAAGTAAAGTATCTATTAGTTACTTCATGTATTTCAGAAATTTAGATAATAAAAAAATTATCCCAAAAGGGTTCTAATTATAAATTTACAAAGTTATTTCTCCACTTAATTTGTAGAACAAGTACAAAATGCATAATAACAATAACCACTCTGTAAATTTACAACTAATTTACTTTTGAGACAATTTCTTTATTCTCTAAACCTTTAATCAAATCTTCCTGTACCTATGTGCCTTCTATTAGGTTTTTAATCCTCCTCGTTTTCCGTTTAGCCAATCTTTCCCCTTTACTTTTTGGTCTTGTACATGTGCTTTTAAGAATTTCGTTCAGTTTTGAGAGAAATCGTTATGTTTTGTCTCTAAAGAATTTTTTTAAAGATTCTTTGAATTGTTTTAAATTGCTTTGGAGTGATTCTCACAACAATCATCATACTTTATTACATTAAACAGCTGGTTCTACGTAAAAAAATACTCCACGTACCTGTTACTTTCACTCATATTAGTCTAGTTAAAAGCTAAATGCATCATTTTCATTGCATAAAATTTATCCTTATGCTATGCTTGCTAAATTGACAAGAGAATCTTTAACATAAATATTAGTTGCAGTTTGTTTCACGTCTGTTATTGAAATGTTATGCCTCTAAGGACTTATTAAGGCTTTACAAATCACGATTACGTCGAAATGTGATAATTTACAGTGAATGTAATAAGATCTTTTAAAGAATACCTGATATTTTTGTTTAAATATTTTCGGAGAAGCGATGCTGCTTCGGGGTTTTTTATTGTATTATATTCCATTATTTGCATAATATTTTTGGACTTCATTCAAACCGAACCCTTGGTATGTCGCTTTTCCAAGTTTGAAAAATCCTATTACGTTCATTATAAACCGTTATCATTTCAAGATATTTTTGATTTCTAAAGCCTTGTTGAGCTATCACTTCTATAGCAATACAGCAACAGACGTGGAAGAAGCGCATTTTGTATTTATCATGTTACACCGCGTTCCGTTACCTAGGAAAGCACCACTTTTGTCTTTCGTGCAATGTCGATTGAACACACTTGTATGTCTTTGTGTTTCCTACAGGAAGCAGGTCATGAAAATACGTTTGAACAGATGGAATTTGCTTCAATACCCATATGAGGTAGTCTACCAACAATTCCTTATTGTCATATGTCAGATAGTTAATAGAAAAACAGATGTGAGTTTTTAATTTTTAATGTAGGTTACGTACTGATTTTTATTTATTTTCACATGCAAAGATGTAGACTGAATTCTAAATGTACCACGTAGGCTAATTTAGGATAATGAAAAAGTGACAGCTGCCGTTAGAATGCTAGATGAAAAAGACGCGAATGCAAAAAGCATCTAAACATCACGAAGTGTTTCAATATAACACTGCGCAACCTGGCTTTAGAAGCTAATGCGGGATCTGGCGATGTTAAAAATGGAAGGATACGTCTGTTCTGTCGTAGAATTTTAAGGCGAGCTCGTATCGTATCTGTTACAGATGAAATCGTCCTTGTATACTTACCGAGAAAGACATGAAGGTGTTTCGGTTTTTGAAAAAGTATTTATAACATTCTTTTCATAATATCCGTAGATATAAGGGTAGGTTTAACTCAATTTAACGGTATTTCCTATGTAAGACCTTACACGTTCAACGGAGAACAAGTTCTTTTTTTTGACTTGTTGGAAGCATTGTACAAAACATAACTATGGACTATGAACTATGGACTAAATAGGTGTTAGCGTTATCCAAAGTAAAGTTTTGTCGTTTTAGACATAAAATGGAAATTGCGCATATGCTCGCTCAGTGCGACTGAGTGTAGTATGAAAATATCACCATAGGCTTGGTTGTGGAAACCTATTTCCAATGCGATGGGTCTGATAGAGGATCTGCAGCAACAAATGGCCAAAATGCTGACGATAGCGGAAGCGCCGCCTAAAGAGAGAAGGGGGAAAGTCGCTTTAAAACCAGCACAAGAAACTAGCTTTCTAACTAAAAACAAATTTTGCGCTATCAATAGTTTTGAGGAGGGTGAGGCGATAGAGGATGGCGAATTCGAGATATAAAACAAAATGGAATAAGAGGCGAAAGAGAAACAAAGAACCTCCTAGTCGTCTAAAGAACTATCTCCAGTCAAAGTCGCAGAAAAACCAAAAGAAGAATTTCGCAGGACACCACTAATAGTAGTGAAGAAACAAGAAGCTTTTGGTCAAGTCAAAGGAATTGCAGCCGGACTGGACATTCAGATCAAAGGACACATGAGTCAAGGTGGGATAAAAATCTTCACGGAAGAAGAATCTCATTTCCGTGCACTACGCGCAGCATTGACAATTAATGCTGTTTCTCATCACAGCTTCCAACTAAAAAGTGAAAAGGAGCTTAGAGTAGTGACCAGAGGAATCTTAACAGGCATCTCCGAAGCAGATGCTACAGGTACTACAAGAAAAGGACATTCCTGTGACAAGCGCGAAAAGAATGGGAAACAAGACGTAGCAGTTCCCGCTGATGATGGTTTTCACGACTCGAGGCGAAAGGGGCAAACAGATCTTTAACGTTGGGAACCTGAACTACATGAAGGTTTAAATAGAACCCAAAAGAAGACGCACAGCCCAAACCCAGTGCTTCAGGTGCCAGCAATTTGGACAAGACAGTTTTAGATGTCATAACAATTCCGTGTGCTGGACATCACGCGAGCAGAACATGCCCAAATGACTTCAGCCATAAACCGAAGTGTATCAACTGCGAGGCAGACAGATCGGCATTGCACAAGGAGTATCCGGCGAGGCCAGAGACCTTAGATGAAGAAAGGGTTAAAAAAACGGACAGAAACAAAAACAATACTGCCGAGAACAGTGCAAGAAAGGGATCTCATACGCGCAACTAGCTAGCTCGAACGAAAGCCCGTAGGACATCTTCGCCGCCCAGGACCAAAGCCTTATCAGTCGGATACGCAATATGGCCTTCAAAGAACTCCTCCTCGGAATAATCAATCAGATAGGAAATGGACTATAAACTATCCAAGAAAATGTTTTACAAGACGCTAAAAATATTAAACTGGAACGCCAGTGGGCTAGGCCTCAGAATATTTGAGTTTCAGTTGTTTCTAACAGAACACAAGAATCACATAGCGTTAATTACGGAGACGTACCTCAAGCCGTTTCATCAAAATTATGGAATTGCGGGATACACTCTATACAGAAGAGACTGAAAAGAGGGCAGAGAAGGTGGAACTGCAATTTACATTAAGAACTCCCTATGTGCCTGGCAAGTAAAAATTCATAAACTGAAAGAGTTGGAATACAATTAGAGACAGAGGTCGAAAAAACCAAATATCAAGTAGTAGCTCTACACCTCACTTCTAATAGACTACTATCGGACGCTGAATTAGGGGAATACCTAAAAATACTAAACTACCACGGATCATAAGCGGTTGGCACAGAATAGCAGACAATGAGGGTACGTGTCTAACCAGTTCCAGGACTGAAGACCTAATGATGCTGATAAATATAAGTATTTGTGTCTAGAAGCAATTTTAAATAATCGTGTTCTAAGTGTTGCGCTGCCTCGTTTCAACCGTATCGTTTTAATAATTAAAACAGGCACACTAACGCCATAACTTTGATGAAAATAAATCATCTTACAGCTATTTTACCCTTTCTCGGTTTAAAATTCCATTAGAGATTCATAATATCCTACAAGATGCAAAACTACTGGCTAGCAATTACATTTCATAATCTGGGAACTTTAATGGCGGCTGTTGTTATTGTGTATATTTGAGATGTCCAAATCATGAAAAAGAGAAACGAGTAGAAAGCAGCGGCTCTGCTTCCGCCGCCGCTTTCGATTATTCAACCCTTTGGATTCCTTTCTTTATCCTTCACTTTCCAAGGTTTAAAAATCATAACCTAATTAACAAGTTCTTGGTACATAAGGTTTAATTTTGAAAAAAATCTTACCGGTTCATGCTTGAAATACCACAAATTAATTCAGTCTGTACGCTACTAGTTGCACAAGACCATGTGAAGTGACCTAGTTGTATTCAAATAAAAACAGGCTACTTGTTATAAGTTTAGTATAATTATACGAGGCTTGCACAAATTTATTTCTTTAACACAGTGAAGGTTTTCTCTCCTCTATATACAACAAACTTTAATTTACGTTTAATTAATGACCCCTATTATTAGACGTATTTGTTCTGAACCGTGCTTTTATATGAGGAAGCCTATAATTAGTTTGATTGAAGTTTACCCTCGTTTGATGTCTGTTCGACTGGAAACAGCGTTACGCCAAACAAAAATCACTGCCGATTTTCTATTTTCTGAAATAAATGATATGAAATGAAATCAAATTACTGCTGAATCTGAAAATTTTAGCCACAATAGAATCTTTCAGCGATGAAAAACACGAAAATATAGAACTGGAAGGCATATTAAGATAACTCGCGACATAACAGTGCAATGAAGTTGAAAAATTTTTAAAATAGCTTTTATTAACCATATGAAAAATAAAGTGAAGTTTGGGCTATGCAGGTTGCAAACGGCAAGAACTATTCAATGGAAAGTCTTCGTTGCTTTGGAATGTTTGTAGCGTGGTGCACGTTCAATCGGTACCATCTGGTCTCGACAGTTGGTAATCATCCTGTTTGTCAAATAGAAAAATGCGCGTAGAAGAAATTTGAGTTTAACATTTTTGCAGTTAAAGAAAAGTACATTAATACGACCAAACAGACTATTGCCGATGGAAACGAGGTTTCTACTGATTGAAATAATTTTTCTTCATTTTAAAAGTTTTTAAACTTAGAATATTTGGCAAAATTAGCTTTCAAAGTATTTTTAGTCCTACAAATATTAAAAAATATTACAAAATCAATATATATATATATATATATATATATATATATATATATATATATATTGCCGTGGGTTTGTCTGGAATCTCAGTTATTTTAGCATTAATCTCGTCCTCACAGAAAATCCTCACAGCAGTCCTTAATTGTTCCATTTCCTGATTTAAACCTCTAATATCACGCTCATTTTTATCAACCCTATTTTCAACTTCCCCCATTTTTTACCGTCAAACTATTTTTAAAATCCGAAAATTCTTTCGTCGAATTATCAATTTTCTGACTAATTTGTTCAAACTTTCGATTCGATTCCACACTAATTTGCTCCACTCTTTTTTTTTATTCTTCCCCCATTTCTCTAATCTCCTCAAACTTCTTGTTAGATTCTTCCTTACTTAATCTCATTTCCTCTAGCATTCTCATCATCAACTCGTTTCCTTGGTCCCCTGATTCCGTCCTCGACTGATCCCTACTGCCTCCAGCTTTTTCCATTTTCGAATTTTTATCACACAAGGCACTATCGTCACTTCCAATTTCCACTCCTTGACTCCTTAACCACTCCCTTCTCTGCATACGTTCAAATCACACCCACACACACTCAAAATATTCTTAAATTTATACAAAACACAAACTCTTTCTCTCAGATCGCCAGTTTCCTGGAATAAAATTACTAAAATTCTATCTGGAACTCGAGCCTCACTTTTGGGTCGCCATAAATTGCCGTGGGTTCTCTCTAAATCGAGCCTCAATAACAAAAATATTCGAAAATTTTATTAATTTTCCAAAAATCGTCATCAATTTAACACAAAAAAATTTTAACAAAAATAATCTCTTACCCAGATTCCTCTCTTCATCACCTTAATTCTTCTTTAGTTCCCAGGCTAGCTCAGTTGGGTCTCCTCTTGGATACCTAGATTCACTATTATACCCTGTATCGTTCACGCACACTCTCAATAAAACCACAAAATAATACAACCATCATACAATATTTATTTAACACTATTTACAAATAAAATTCAAGATTATCCACATTTCAGAGATCAAGTTACACCTCAATAAATCCTATTTTTGTACTGTCCTGGATTTTAATTTAAAATATCAAACACATTGAATATACCTGGAGTAAATGGGCCCTGAATAATACCTTATTTTCTTTATTTATTTTTAATTTATTTTAAATTTGTATACTCTGGAGTATGGTGAGCTCATGATAACCCAGTTAATTATGAATAATGTATGCTTTTGTACTTCGCATACTCTTACAACAAACAAAAAAAAAACCATGTTTTCGTCACAATAAAAATTTTAAATTCCTGATGGAACGTTAATAAGCTTTATATACACCTTTAGATTTCTATTTAAATACCCTAATAAAGTTAGTTATACGTATTATTTTCAATACGCAAAATAATGCACAATATCTTCAAAATTTACTCTCACACGTCACACAATTTTCATAGTTTCATAGTTTATAACAACAACAATTTTAAAGCGTTACCTGGAATTTCTTGAAGCTCTCTACTCCGTTGACGATGCGGTAAAATAGTTTCGCTCTGCTCTGCTGGCCGCTTCTAGCTCTTTGTAGAAGAACCCCATCTAGGTAGTGCTGTTTGCTCTGCCTTCACGGTGCATCCAAATCCAACTCCAAATTAATTACACTTCTTTCATACTTGCGTACTTTCGTTTAATTTAATTTAAATTTACGTTACTTCACGTCACTTCACGAGCCTGTTTAAGATAAATGTTGCACCTCAAATTAAAATTTAGACTCGCCACTATTCACGTATCAGATTATGAGGCCAGCACTGTACTATTTAATTTAAAATAATTTTATATACTTACAAGCTCGTTCGTAGTCTGAAGCGATGAAAGTACTAAGAGAACGAAGTTAAAAGAGAGCGCGATGCTAAATCTTTTAGAGTATTTATATAATTCCATTGTAACCTCTCCATACCCTCCTAACGTGAAATCCTTCATTTAAAATAATACTTCTTAAAATTTTGGTTCAACCGTTTTCGAAATCTCCGAAATTTAGCGCGTCGTTACGATATTTTCCAATAAACCCGACTTGAAATATCCCCGTGTTTGTCTGTTGTACAACTAACGATATCGACCAATAGTATATCCATTGACGTCTTCAAAATCCCGCCTATCTTAACGCTGTCCCTTTCTTATGCATATTATATGTTTCCTTCTAACCTTGTTTGAGTGGTAGAGAATCGATATTACTGTCCGCGTTTCGACTTTACTCCATGTGGACTTGTATACGTGCTTTGAAATGGACTGTCCGTATGCCTGTCTCATTCCGACGCATTTCATTGACCCTCTATCCTTTCTGCACTTTAAGGAAGCTTTTAGTTAACATTTACGCGAACCCTCCAACCGTTTAACCAATATTCTTTGAAACTTGTTTGCTATATATAAAAATAAGGGGAACTTGACATTTAGAAAACATGCAGGTGTTTAATTAATCGACGTTTTAACACAACATTTCTAGGAGCTTCTTTTCATGGTATTTCAACCCAACCGATATATTTGTTTGTTACAACGAAAGCTATTTACCTTGGATTTATTGATTTTTCATGCCTTTATGCGTATTAGACGTAATTAAACTCCATTAAATTAATAAATAAATTGCATTAGCTTCTAAAATTTATTTTCTTTACGAACCTAACTAAATTTTATTCATTAATTGTAAATTTTTGTTAATACTTGTTACATTAAACTGAACTAAATGAAATAAATTTCGCACGTAAATTCTGGTTGTTTCCTCTATACAGGGTGTTTGAAATTACCTTGTTTATGCCTAGATTTAGCCCTTTAAAACCACTACTATATATATATATATATATATATATATATATATATATAAATTTATTTCTTATTTATATTTATTTAAATACTTTATATACAAATTTTGACTCTATTTTTCGTGCTTTAATTATGTCTGGTCGGTCTACAAAACAAAACTTATATAAGTGTGCCTCGACTATTTTGAACCTCTCTCTCTCTCTCTCAGGGTATCTACACCTACCTACCGTGGGTTCGGTGATAGGTAGATGGTCACGACACCGACCAAACAGCACTACCTTAATTTTAGTATACGTAACCTTTTTTATGCGTATATGCCAAATTTAACAAACAGATCCGCGTAGCCTTGTGTCAATTCAAATACACTTACCAAAATGACTTTGACGTTCCGAAAAACACAGTACTCACCCGATTTATCCTCAGCTGTAGGCCTTTCCCTTAACTCTGGCTAACGATCTCGGCCACCGGATGTGTCTTCACACTACGCTCCACTATCACAAGGACTACTTGGCTTTCCAGACACCAGGTTTTTGATATATTTGATTTTATTATCCACCCAAATCTATAAATAATTACTGAATTTAGAATTTAGAATACCTTTAATTTTAACTTCCCGCGCTAATTTTCTTCTACTTATACCGTCGTTCTGTTTAAACACTCCTAATCCAACAATATACGATCCAATACTAATCATTCTCTTTCAAATTCTGTGCTGCTTTATACTTTCCACTCAATACATTTCAATCGCAATGTAATACCCAAATCACTTACACAGACGCAACCGGCTTTTAGACCAGCAAATTTACACTCTATGGATTATCAACGTACAACTTAGTATAAACCCTGGAAAACTGAGTTTTCTCACGTCATCAAGTCATTCTTTCACGTATTGGCACTTTTTACTTAGACCAATTTACTTTAAATACTTTACCATTTGTAAAGTACGGCAAACACAAAATTTACAATTACGTGATCTAGTCATTGGCTTGTTTTGGCATATACACAACCTTAAAACAATAGAATACTCTTTATACTCTTTTAGCTATTACGTACACTTCAATATATATGTATATATATATATATATATATATATATATATATATATATATATTTGCAAACACATTTAGTTTTTGGCTCTTCTTTATATATAACACTTTTACTGTAATTTCTTGAGTTTTAAGATCGTAAAACGACTACAATACAATGCGTTTGTTGATCACATCTTCATTCTAAGATAATCCCAAACGTTTCGGTCGTCTCAAGCCGACTTTTATCAAACGCTTAAGAGTATTTCCATTGGTATAGGCGAGCTTAAGGCGAACGAAACGTTTGGGATTATCTTAGAATGAAGATGTAATCAACAAACACATCCTAATATAGTTGTTTTATGACCTTAAAACCCAAGAAATTCGTGCATAATGTGTAGTTAAATCAGAGTTCTCCGTTTCCAGCGTAGAAAAGAACGCTTCCTTCTGGAATGGTTCTTCTCGTAGGCTTTACCTTTCAGAGTAAGTCGTGATTACTTTTTCTCAGAATCACTTGAGGACAAGTACCTCTTACATTATTTTTGTAACATAATTTTTAACTCTCAGAACATTCTTTACTCCTTTGTTTCTTCATAGCATTTTCTCTAATTTTATTTTTATTTTTGCTTCTTTTTCTTGTTTTCAAAATCTGTATTTTTGTCCATAATTTTCAAACAATGCAATTAACCCAAAGTTCTTTTATTTTGTTCACATCTTAATATAGTTGTTTTATGTCCTTAAAACCCAAGAAATTCGTGCATAATTTGTAACTGAATAAGAGATCTCCGTTTTCAGCGTAGAAAAGAACACTTCCTTCTGCAATGGCTTTTCTCGTAGGCTTTAGCTTTCAGAATCACTTGAGGACAAGTACCTCTTACATTATTTTTTGTACCGTCTTTCTTACTCTCAGAACTTTCTTAAGTATGGGAAGAACTAGGGTCTGAAACGATTAAGAACGGGTTTCGTAAGGCAAGGATTTACCCATTTTGTGATTCTTCCAAATGAAAGATTTGATTCTGCGGCACTAAAGCGATTTCAAGTTTCTCTCGCTGAAAATTCATTCATGCCAAGCCTATCTCTTCTTTCAGTTGACAACATCGTTTCAGATCGTGTATGTTCAAAAGGCACTAAACAATTCAGACACGTCAGATACAAACACAACCGACCATGCATCTGTCGATTACAATGAGGACACTGCTCTTAAGGAAGCAAGGAGGTGAACAATCTCCTGAAGTATGTTAACCAAACTCCGTCAACTGGTCAACAAAAACGGAGACAATATGTCCTGGAGCTGCAGTCATAACAAATTCAGATGACATCCAGAAATTGAAAAAAAAGAAGAAATAAGACGAAGAGATATTGGTAAAATAAGAAAGCAAAGCACAAAGGTAAAGAAAGATTTGCCTTAGAACTCTTCGGGCACCAGCGAAGACGAGCAGCATGGTTTCCTAGGAAAACAGTCATATTCTGACGATAATTTCAAATGGGAAATAGCCTCATCTCATTCTATTGAGGAGCGAAGTTTTCAGCGTGGGCTCACTTTATTGTTACCGGATTATTCGATTGGTAATCGGACTCACCCACAAACTCCGATTTATGATGAACACGAACCGATGATTGTTAGGAATATATTTCCTTCTGGAAGAATTTTGTTACGTTTGTAGGCTAAAGAACACCAAGTCTAGTTTCTGCACAAAATTTCTCATGTACCTAATCTGTCCATACAAATGGCGTGAGTATAGTATATTCCCAAGCTCCATTCGCGCCACTTTTTTGGTAATTCACCTTTTAAACCATATTAGGAAATCAAATCAAAATTACGTTTTTCCTCTACCGCAGATAAACTATTGGAAAGCTTTGTTGATCCTGTAAGAGAACCAACTGCAAACTTGTCCGATGATATATTTAGCTATGACAACACAAAATGTCTATTGTTGTTGACTACTAAATAAATATACTTCTCGGTTATTCGGTGATCCAGTTCTTTCGTCACCCTACTCCAAATTTCATCAGCTAGTCCTACCCCTGATATTGATAATGCATCTTGTATTTGTGCTTTATACCTTGATAGTACTTCCAGAAATTTGCTCCAGACATCGCGTTTTCTGTTTCGCATATTTTGATGTAGGTTTCAGGATATGATCGAAAATCTAGAAATATTAAAATTTATGCATCACATATACGTCACATATTGTTTACACTATACCAATTTAGGTCAAAAAATCCAACAGCGTACTACTACAATAAAATTGATCACAATAAGATTTTACCCTTAATGCAGAAAACTCCATAGTATTTAAATATTTAAGTGTACGTTCTTTACTAATGCTGGTCTTTACAAATACGTGAGTAGAAAATTAATAGGTGCAAAAGAAAACGTACTTTTAAAATGCTAGAATATGAAAAGGTCGGTCGTGTATGATAAAATACTGTGCTTTAAAAAACAAATTCCGTTAAAATTTTTAGCAAATGCCGCAAAGATATGGTATAGTAAATAGTTTTATAACAAGATACACAGACTCACATTTCGTGTCAGCATGAATTTATGTTTCTGAAGTTAAAAACTTAGTTCGGCAGACGCGTGGACTTCTACAATAGGTCAAACTAGGACTTATTTTTATAAATTGTATGTATCTTCTAAAATGACTTAAACATGCATAATATACAGAAGGAATACGTGTTTAGCAATTAATCACTCGTACAGAAAAAAGTATATTCTGATACTGTGTTTCATGATTTTTAGGTTTATCAATTTACAGTATACGAAAATTAAAGTTGGTTGATGTATAATGTGGCGTTAGTTAGACTTTTCTACGTACATTTACGTTGCCTAAAAGACAAAGAAAAAAATTCCCGGACTCAGTTGGGGGCGGGGTATTATAAATACAAAAAAAAATTATAATTATGGACAGCCTGAAATAAAAATAAGAAGTTAATAAAACGTATTAATACATATAATTAATCTAAATGACATTTTAAATGGACATAGCATAGTAGTATAACAAGCAAACAAAAAAAACAAAAAAAGCAATAAACCCTCCCTTTACATATATCAAAAAAACAAAAGTAATAAACCCTACCTTAAAATGGCGAGCTGCAGTTTTTAGGTCAACGCCCCTCTGAAATAATAACAAACCAACAAATTCAACACTAAAACCACAGCTCTAAATCCCTATAGTATACCTCAAATTACTATATCTATCGTCGGCGTTACAATGTCTTAATTATCAGTTTTACAACTCCAGAAAAAAAGTGAAATCGTACGTACAATATTAATATTAACTAGCCTCTCCCGTAAAGATAATCATGCTCCCAAGGAAAAAAAAATCCACCAAGTTTGGTCAAGTCGACCTTGATAAGCATATTGTGGCCATTTCACAAGGGTCAATGCCACAATCAAAAAAAATCGTAAACTTACCGACGTATCCAAGGCGCAGTGTGCCCCCTAACAATAGGAGCGGCAATCCAACGGGGCTTTAGGGCCACCAGAAGAAGCACGCTGTATTGCGTGCGCGAAATTCCAAAAAGAAAACGGAAACAAAAAATATAACAATACCGACGAATGTTTTCGTCGCGTATATGGGAAAGAAAGTGAATCTTGACTCCTTTTAAAATAACAAAAATCCAACTCAATGCTAGGGTTATCAGAACATAATAACAGGTGATTAGGAAACTCGAAACACGGTTTATCGGATAGTTCAATACGTTATTTCAACGAGTTTTAGATTGAAACAATAGAGAAAGTAATTACACGCTATCGCAATGTATAGCAAGTTCACGAATACCTAAAGCAGGGTATAGACTATTTAATTTGTAGAATAAACTTTTAGTTTTAAAGCAAATAGAGTTAAAATGAAAATTATTAGGAAGCGTACTTATTGTAAGAAGGTTTAATATACCGAGTGTTATTTGAATATTGAAGCAGAATATACGTGCATGAATAATGTAAAACAAAGAAGGGTATTTTTTAGTTTAACGCCGAAAGCGAACGTAACAAATCCCCCCAGCAAAATTAACAGGTCGGGGTAGGAAAACAAAAGTAATGAAGCGGACAGGACAGTACTCGGTACAAAAAAGAAACAAAAAATAAAGCTTAATAGATTAAAAAACCCAAAAAAAACAAAAAAAAACAATCTACTACATAGAACTAACTAAAAAAAATTCGCTTAACGAGAAAGAAGAAAGGAAAAACAAAAGAAAACACTCCGAAAGCAAAAGACAGAATTTTCATCCGGCTCGAAGTACCAGTACACCGGACTTAATCAAGAAGTTTAGAGGACATAGGAAAAGGAAAAGTAGAAGGTAACAATCACCGAGGACAGATGAAATGGCCTAACACTGTCAAAGTCGTCAAAGGACGTATGTTTCTTCAGAAAAGAAACAGAAAGTGTTCAACCTCAAGAAAAGAAATTGTTTTTTTTTGCGAAAAATCCCAAAGTATAAGAAAAGAAGCGAGGAAGAAAACCAACAGTAACAGCCAAAATGACCAAAATCTCAAGCCTCACAGTAACCTAAGGAACAACAAGAATGCTGGATAGACAAAAAATAAATCACTTCAAGCTGTGGTACCCAAAGAATCGCAAGAAAGGAAGAACCAAATAAAATAATAGTTACTAGACCTAAAGTTGACTAAGTCGCGGTTTCCGAAGAAAAGAAAAACGGGCTAGAAAGCACCTGCCACAGGAAGTGGATCGACAAATTTAACTAAGTCAGCACGAAGGCCGACATAACGTACAACCAGCCACAGGAAAAAGGCAAGGAATGTGGGACGAAAGGGACGAGGAAAAAAGAAGAAACCAAAAAGAATAACACCAAGCACCAAGTATAAAAACCAAAAACAAAACCCTAAGAATCGCACCAAAAAAAATAAAGCAGAATTCCAATGTAGTGATGTATGAGTACGCGCGCGCTGCGCGTGTGTGTACATGTGTGTGTTGTTGATGTATGAGTAAGTGACTGTGTGTGTGTGTGTGTGTGTGCGCGCGTATGTATGAACTGTGTGTGTATATGTAGTGTGTGTATATAGTGTGCGTGTGTGTATGTGTTGGACCGCTGTTGTCGCCTCTTACGACCGGCAGGTCATACCATGAGGCTATTGTATTCCCGAACCCACACGGGTGTTGGGGTACAAGAAGAGAACGGAAGAAAGGAGAACCAAACAGTAATCTGTGTGTTTATGAAGTGTGTGTGTGTGTGTGTGTTGGACTGTTGTAGTCGCCTCTTACGTCAGGCAGGTCGTACCATGTGGCTATTCTATTCCCGGACCCACACGGGTGAAAGAAAAAGAAAGAAAACCCAGCAAAACAGGGAAGTAAATAAAAGGAATCGTAAAGTTTAGCAATCAAGTCTTAAGGAGAGCAAGGTCGACTAAGAATCTGAGGCACGAGGACTAGATATTGAGACTAAGACGTTTGCGCCGCCAGCAAGAAAATGAAACAAGATCAAGGACATTAGGACTTCGCCGACATACATCTTCCGGTTCGGAAGGTGCATAGACTAATGTCTGCCTCTTTTGGGCAGTTTTGTGCCAAACAGGAACAGCAGGGGGTGTAGTAGTTGTAGCACGAGGTTTAGGAGGTGGCAAGGGTAGTTTAGAAAACTCAAAACGCGTCATAGAAGGACGTTGTTTGTTGTTAGGATTGGTGGTAAGAAAGTCAAAGGCAGAAAAAGAAACATCATGGGTTGTCCGAATATCAACGGTAGAAAATGAAAAAGTATTGGCTGTAAAGAGAATCAACTTTACGCAAAGAAAGACAAGCGCAGAGCACACTTCAGTTACGTTAGATAAAGGGACAGAAACAGATAAAATTTTATCGATGTTAGATAAAGGACTAGCAGTACCATAGTTAGGAAAGAGAACAGCATTGTCTGTAGGAATATTAACCTTAGGAAAATGAGCAAAATCCGATAATACTTCAACCATAACAGAATCAAGTAGAAGTTCCTCAACGTTACAAAAACAAACAGTTTCAAGTAGAACTTCGCCAATGTTAGATAAAGGAGTCGAATGAAGTTTATCACCATGAAAGAAGGGAGTAGCACCAGACAGAATTTCATCAACTTTACAAGAACGAACAGCTTCAGGAAGAACTTCATCCACAATAAATAAGGAAGCAGAATCAGGTTGGCCTTCGTCAACATTAGACAACAGGACATCAGTTAGGATTTCACCAACCTTAGTTAAAAGAACAGAAGCAAGTAGCATATTGTCCGCATGAGAAAAATGAGTAAGAGTAGGTAACGCTTCATCAACGTCCGATAAAGAACTGGAATCAAGTAAGACTTTATCACTGTTAGACAACAGAGTAGGAATAGACAAAACTTCAGCCACAATAGGAACTGATTCCTTGCCAATAGTAGCTAAAGAAACAGGATCAGGTAAAACTTTGACGACAGCAGCAACAGGCTATGGGTTCCGTAACTTCAACAGGACCTTCTCTACCCGTATTAGAAGTTATCGCCACTTCAGCCACAGCTGTTTATTGCATACACGACAGAAATTTCTTGAGTAGAACCATTTAAGAAAGCAGGAACATGTAAAATTTTGACAGCAACAGCAACAGACATTAAAGGTATTGGTTCATGAACTTCAACAGGACTCTCTCTGACTGAATTAGAAATTATCGTCACTTCAGCGACATTTGTGCTTGCAGACACGACAGGAATTTTTTGGATAGAATCATTTAAGAAAGGGGGAACAAACTCTTGAGAAGCTAGCTGCAAGTCACTAATTCTAAGTGTGGGTTGCACTGGTGTTGGAGGCACAGTTTGGGATGGACATGAAAACTTCGGGTCTAGTTGGTCATCTTTTGAATAGCGAAGAACAGAAGAAATTTGGTTCTTGTTAGTAGAGGTTCGGTAACTAGGGCCTGATAGCCGTAAAAATCAATATTATAGTTCAAAGGCTGATATGGCTGAAAAGGGTATGAGGTGATGGTAGTAGGGCGAACAGAAGGAGTTGTAGAAAAGGATGTAGGAATAGAGACGGGAGAAATTTTGTTCAAGCTATATTTGCCGAAGAAGGTTATGTTTTGATAGTAGTAGCAGGATGATCTAGATGAGGGACAGAACAGAACGTAGAGTGAGAAGCAAAGAAATTAGGCACCTAGAGATGAGGACAGAATTTGAAGTACGATTCGATAGTAGTAGGATGACAGTCTGGACAGTTGCGGTGAGAAATTCCCTTATATCTGCAACCATAACGGTGGGGTACTTGAGGACGAGTACAACGTGTCGAAACATGACCAGGTTTGTCGCAATTAAGGCACCTGACCTGACGAGTAGAAGGAACATAGGAAGAAGAACAGTAGAAAGTAAGGAAGAAGTATCTGATATACTCGTAAGCGTAGGAGAAACCCCAACAACTCGGTCATGTGAAGTAAAAGTATTTTTCTCAACTGTAGCAGACTTATAAGCCATATTCGGTTCGGCAGTAACAATATGTTGTTTTTGACTAGGTGGTACGACATGATCGGCCAGAATCTTTGCCGGTTCCAACTTCAGCCACTTGTCCCTTAAATCTTGTAAGGAGCGGGCGCTAGGCAAATGGGCTTGATAGAATGGAGCGAGGTCACGAAGCACAATGGACAATCGATCATCCTCCTTGAAAGATCTATCCCACCGGAACAAAGCCGTCATACACTTGAAATAGCTAGTAATATTTTTTGATGACTCCTGCTGTCTATTGTAGATACCATCATACAGTCTTTTTCAGTCATTTTGAATTCGGATGGGGAGAAAGTAACTAAATTAAGGCTAACTGTAACTCGATAAAGTTCAAGAAAGAAACTGTTGTGAATTCAGGACAATCTAAAACATCCTACGGATAAACTTCAGGAACACCAATAGGAGCGAAACAACAAAATAGAAATTAGAATAGGGCGCCAGCGTTTTCAACGAACTAGAAATATCGGCGAAAACACAATTCCGATAATCTGAAATGAACCAACCAACTGATATTTAGCGATCAAGAAAGAAAACAAATTCAAAATTTAAGAACATCGAACCCACACAAGAAATAAAGAAAAGAAATAAATACTAGTTCGAACGTAAGGGAAGCAAACATAAATAGCATCAGGCCGATGAATGCGGGTAATGTCGGAAATCATGTAGTAACAACAAACAAAGGTTGTGCCAAAAATTAAGTGAAACTAAATCGTAGCCAAAGTTACACGAATCAAAATCGAAGCAAACATTACTCAAGACAAAATCGAGGCACCACGCCAGGGCGTTAAAATTTATGCTACGTACATTTATTTAGCCTAAAAGACAAAGAAAAAAATTTGTTGGTGAGTAGGCGGGGTATTATAAATACAAAAAAAATTATAATTTATGAAGGGGACAGCCTGAAATAAAAATAAGAAGTTAACAAAACGTATTAATACATATAATTAATCTAAATAACATTTTAAATGGACATAGCATAGTAGTATAACAAGCAAACAAAAAACCCCCAAAAAAGAGCAATAAACCTTCCCTTAAAATGGTGAACTGCAGTTTTTAGGTCAACGCCCCTCTGAATTAATAACAAACCAACAAATTCAACACTAAAAACCACAGCTCTAAATCCTTATACTATACCTCAAATTACATATATCTATCGTCGGCGCTACCAATGTCTTAATTAACAGAGATTTACAACCCCAGAAAAATAGGGAAAGCCAACAGTGCTGAATCACCATCGTGAGGATGCAGTTAACTAGGTGGAATGGTCCTCGTATGTACAATATTAATATTAACTAGCCCCTCCCGTAAAGATAATCATCCCAAGAACAAAACCCACCAAGTTTAGGTGTCAAGTCGACCGTGATAAGCGTATTGTTGTGACCATTTCACAAGGGTCAATGCCACAATAAAAAAATCGTAAATTAACACTTACCGACATGTCCATGGCGCAGGCAGTCTGTGGGTGTCCCCCAAATAACAACAGGAGCGGCAAGGGCCACCGGAAGAAACACGCTGTATTGCGTGCGCGAAATTCCAAAAAGAAAACAGAAACAAAAAAATATAACAATACCGACGAATGTTTTCATCGCGTATATGGAAAACAAAGGTATATTTAGTGAAGGTCAATTTTATAAAAATCTAAACATGGGCGGGGGGATCATTACCCGAGCCCCTCCCAACGATTTTTATAATACCTTCCGAAGGTCAAAGGTACATTTAGAATTATTGACGGTACATGTGAGTGCATTTCGGGAACAATTTGGGAATGCATAAATTGATACCTTTTTCAAAAATGGAGAGACCAGGTTAATGGACCCATCGTACGAAAGCTGACAAAACCGTCAACTTCAATAGTGTTTAATATAATAAGTTCCAAATATGAATCTCATTATCATGACGGTATATGCCTCGGTTATTATTAATTGTAACTTGTTGTATTATCATTGTTGTAAACGATTGCAGGACTAAATACATGCTTTGTAAATCTCCAACCAAGTCTAAAAATAATAAAGGTTGAACATTTTCATAACCAGTAAATGATTCTCTTTGTGACACATAAACTATGATGGTATTTTGAAATAGTTTAATTTTTTATTAAGGATTTCACTTCATATATCAATATGATTTGAAAGCATTCCCTTTAGTTCTGCGTACAATCTAACGCTTTTGTGATTAGCTTTTTCAACTTACCAATTATATATTCATATATTCGATTGTTATCAATTACACTCAATTGCTTTTATTTTTACACACTACACCGATTAGTGGAAATCAGCGTTGAACATTTGATGCTCCTAAATATTTTAATCCTTCAATTAACGGGAATCTTTCGTAAAAAGCTGAATGTAGCATTGTAGTATCAACTAACAATTTACATACTGTTATGTGTCTTTAGACAAAACCCGGAATTAAAACTTGTAACCTCTCATTGTATGCCACAGGACGTAGCAAAGCTTTAATGTATAAAATGCGATATCGCTAGCAATTAACAGGAAGCCTTCACGAGACCAGATAGAGCTGCACTATCAATTTTGTAATAAAAAATTAACTGCAAATTTTTCCACTATCATAAATATTGTAGCAAGAGTAAGATGCAATCGCAGCATATATACTCGTATCACGAACAACGTAGGGCCAGCTTTAAGGGTGTGCAAACCGGGCAGTTGTCAGGGGACGGCAGATTTTAGTTGCAAATCTAGCAAAATACATAATTTCCACAACTGCTTTTGCACTCGATAGTTAGTGTTTTAATTGCTTTCTAAGGCTATATAAGTTATACTACTTCCATTCTCATTCTTTTATTTTTGTTAACGAATAGAAACGTTGTTCGGCGAAGCGTATTTACTAAGAGTGACCCTCTTGATGCAATACCAGAACGCTTTCGTTAGTTCCAAGCGCTAGTTATTGGCTTTGAGGGGTGTATCTAGTAGAATTGCGTTTCTGTATTAAGGGATTGTACTTGCGAAAATGAGGTTGAGTAGCCGAACCGTATAACACGAATGGCGTTTCCTGCGCTACTGTTTGACTCCGACGTTAACATCCCAACGATTAAAAAACACATCAAGACAGCCCCAACGAAGACCTTCGATGGAGTGGCCCAATACAACCCACTCAAAAGAATCGCCGTAGACAACGAAGACACGCACACTAAGTACAGAATACCGATTAAGACGCTACTAGGTTAAGTTAGATTAACTTGTATCGCCAGACACTAAGTAAGCTGTCGCCAGAACGGCATCACTAACTCTTTTTTCAGGTAGTTATTACAATTAAATATAATGTCATAGGGATCAAATTGTCAAGTAACCATTTAGATTAAGAGGAAAAATGGTATATTGGTACTCGATAAAGAATACAATAAAGTCAAAGTCAGTCTTACTGTTTATTTTGTAATGGCCTGAGTGTTATGGGATTAGCATCGATAAGAATTAAGAACGTACACTTGGACCATTGCAACTGAATGGGCGATTGATAAATAGTTGTTGCGCCGTTTTTAAATAAAGCTTCACCTTTTCATCTTGCTATTTAAGTTTAGAGGATTTATAAAACCTCGGATGGGGAGTTTTCCATTATTATTATGTTTGGTTTAAGCTTCACGTGTAAATCCCGCGGGGATTTGGTTTTCACATATTTTAGACCATTCACCTACGATTTGTGGTGTAAAAACTGCAGATGTTACGTTTCCCATGCCTTGAAAGTACAGTTGCGTATACTAGTTTTAGTGTGAGAAAATTAAAATATCTTGAAGGGGACCATAGTTGTTGGGAACCAAGGGTTGTAAAGAACAGCACTGTTTACTACCGGCCTTTATCGAGTATGGACGCGCGAGTGTAGAGTTCTGAGAGTCGGCACATATTTTAGACCATTCATCTACGATTTGTGGTGTAAAAAACTACAGATGTTACGTTTTCTATGCCTTGAAAGTACAGTTGCGTATACTAGTTTTAGTATTAGAAAATTAAAATATCTTGGAGGGGACCATATTTGTTGGGAACCAAGCGTCGTATAGAACAGCACTGTTTACTACCGGCCTTCATCGAGTATGGATGCGCGAGTGTAGATTTCTGAGAGTCGGCACATATTTTAGGCCATTCACATAAGATTTGTGGTGTAGAAAACCGCAGATGTTGCGTTTCCCATGCCTTGAAAGTGCAGCTGCGTATACCAGTATGAGTGTGAGAAAATTAAAATATCTTGGAGGGAACCATAGTTGTTGGGAACCAAGCGTCGTAAAGAACAGCACTGTTTACTACCGACCTTCACCGAGTATGGACGCGCGAGTGTAGAGTTCCAAGAGTCGGCAAAGTGATCCACCTTACTTTGTTATCTATCCCGTTACCGAAATAAAAAATATTGACGCTTCGTCGACAAGGACTACCGACTATCAAACAACGAACACCTAAACAACCTCCGAGAGGCAAGACGAACCGGGCCATTGGTGATTCAACCGGACAGTTCTTCTATGATTAGTTTCTGAACCAATTCTGCGACTTCATTCTTTTAATACAATTTGATGCGTAATTTTTTTACGTCAGGTTTGTATGGACGCGCGGGGGGTTTAATTTTAAACAATTTGTACATTATTTTATTGCAATATATATGCAAAGGAAGCTATTTAATAGTTTTTAAAACACCTGTAGAAACTAGAAGCATGTTGTGCAGACAAACTTGTTTGCACAACGTAATCGTTATTTTAAGCTAGACCTGTCGACCCTTCTGTAAATTTGTAGGAACAGGATGTTGTTACCATTTCATAAAGAAGGTACTTCTTAAAAATTTCAGTTGTCAATATTTCTGCTATGTATAAAAATATATATTGAGAGTCTGTCTATTAAAGTGGTCGGTTGTGACGGACATATAAATGAATTCGTTGTAATACAGGGGTAGTTTTATTAATTATATAATTGCGTCCATAATAATTGCAATAGTACCTATACCTACTTATTTGGTAAGAGTTTAGTTTCTAAATAATAACCGTTAATACATCATTTTAAACTAATCAGTGGATCAATATTAATTAAGGTAACGAAATCTTTTTTATTTTTGTCACGTAGAACATATCTAATATTTAGGTATGTTGCTGCAGCCTCTCCTGCTAGACGGAATTTAATTCAATTGAAACTACTTATACCTAGCGTTCTTTTTTTCAGAATATCGGACGGACGAAAGAGACTCTCGGGATCTCAATATTAAAAGCTAAGGTCCCAAAAGCAACGTCAAATCCAACAGCAAACTGGTGTTTTAGACAAGTTTGTTAAACATCCAGTTTTACATGGTGACCAAACACACACAGATGAAGCTGAAGCGTAGAAAGCTACCTGCCCTGCTCCAAGTAGTCCAGTGCTGACCTTCACAATAAATTAAACTCCCTATCTATAATCCGCTTACTAGTATTATATGAATATTGAATTTACACCTACAATCACAATGAAACTAAAAGAAACCCATATTTTTAACAAGGACGCTCATTATCTATTACGAGTTTCAAACATTTACCACTATCAATAACTTCATCTTCTACACTTTAACACAATAATAAAACAAACAGTCTAATCGGTACCTGATTTGAATCTTCTCAAAGACACCTCCCAACTCACTTGGTTCTTCAATCTCATATTCTGTTACGTTCCACCAAATTTCCATCTTCTATATACAACATCCAAAATGAGGTACTTTATTAAACTCCACACCAGTCCATACCAGGAGTCCTAATTAAAATTAGTTGTTTAACATCTAACAATTAAAACAACCAGATTTGTTATTAACGTGAGAAAGTCTGCACGACTATCAATTTAAAACCCAAGTACGGTGATTTAATCTTATTTGCAAATTTTTAACTACTTCAATAATTTTCAATAAAGTTTCACGCTTGTGTTCCTAGCTGATTAAATCAGAAAAGGAAAGCGAAACGTAATTCCACCCTATTTAAATGCAATCCCTTTCCACTTTTCGCCTCTTCTAGATTTTGACGAGCCATTTTTAAATTAAAATTTACAGAAAGACTATCGTGTTTTCAAAACAAACACATACACTTATTCATTAAAAGTTTCTCGAAATATGACAACATTGTTTAAGCCTCCAGCTCAGTAATTTAATTTACTATGACATAATCACCCTTACTGAAACTCGGAAAGAATAAATTACAGGAAAGAAAAGAGTCGAAGCTATTTTAATTTATACGTTTAAAAGACATGACATCATAAACAAATATCGTCATTTTTGAATATCACTATCAATATTTGGTAGAAACCTGGAAAAACCAATCCTTGACTCTTCAACACCTGGGTTTCGATTCTAGTACACTTATATGCACTCATACGCTTGTAGTTTACTCTACTTTATTAAAAAAAAGTTGTTTGTTATCTCACGTTATTATTTTACTGGAAATTTTAATCGACCGAGCCTGTTTTAATATTTTATTTTTGTCTGTGGACTTGATAAAATTCCATGACCATTTTTCTTTCCAATTTGTACATTTTAAATACAACTTCTGGAGTAAAAATATGGCAAAGAGAGATGATTTTTCAAACGCAATTTGTAGGTGACCTTTCATGCATGCTTCGTATGAATGGTGTACTGCGATGAGTTATCAGTGTGGAGATTCAATGAGAAATTGTACGTGGCAAATATTTAGTTTTACAGTTGTTTCCAACAAAGAGTACAGAAATAGTTGCAGATAGATAATTGAAGTCCGTATGCTATTTGTTGAAACGAAAATAATGCATAGATAATATTTTTGTAGGTTATTAATCTGGGAAATAGATAATTGTGTAAGTTTGGTCGTTTATTTTTTTACAAAATTCTGTTTAAAGAAATGTATATATTAAAATTTAATGAAACACTTTTTGATTTGTAAACTTATTTAATTACTGTCCAAAAGCAACATAGTTTATCATAAATGTTTTATATGCAATTGATTAAATTTTTTTATTAGCTATTCTTGGTTTTATAATAAAGGAAAAAAATGAATATTTTTGTTCATGTTGTCGTCGTCAGGCATGGTAATGAAGTCGAAGGAGATTAATCAATTTGAGGGTGAAGTTGATGTAGAGGCGGATATAGATGATGAAATAAGATGTCCAGAAGAAATGAAAGAAATGGTGAAGGCATTATTAATGAAGAATTCCCGAATCAGAATCCAGAATAGCAGCAGAGAGTGTGAATAAATCAGAAGTTGTAGACACGGAGCCGTTTAACGTAATTCCACTAGACCGCAAATCAAAAAGGTATACAGGTTTTTATATAAAAGGGTGCGGATCTCGGATAATGCCTTTACCGGCAACTTAGATCGTCGTCCAAGAATTTTAAACTTTATCACTCAGATTAAAATAATTAACACCCCTTTACCGCAAAAATATTTAAAAAAAAACTAAATACGTATTTCGACCACTATGTGGTCATCATCAGTAGTAAACTAAAAAATAAAACACATTAAAAATTAAAAGTTGTTCAGGAAACCCTTCTGAGGATATTCTTCTCACCACGTAGGATGAATTGATCCTTTCCAACAAACAATTTACTAAAATTTGTTTTGAACACTTGAAGGTATTCTTCTCACCAAATAGGCTGGGTAATCTCTACAAAACAAAGTAAATCTTATTAAAAAAAAATTTTTTTTTGTGGTAAAGGGGTATTTAGTATTTTAATTTATATCGTGCCACAGTGTTTTAATTTATTATTATCAATCACTCAAATACACAATACAAATATTATTAACGAGACTTGACAATATTATTATTATAATTATTACTATCATCATCATCACCGTTTTTATTATTTTTAAGTCGATTCCGTGTTCACCAAATATTTAAAAATCACAGGAGTCTTAAGCAATTTAATTATTTACTAAATTTGTAAAATCATAACTCTTTAGCGAATTGATTATTTGTTTAGTTTTTACAAAGGGATAATATTGCTCGCGTACTGACACGCTGTTATATTTTTCGACGGCATATTTCACCCGCCATTTTATAACATATACCAACCACGCTTTGAGAGTGATGCAATCGCTATATAAGTCAAATTCGCAAACACAATTTAAATAAAATCAAATTACTCACATGGCAGTTTCTCGGAACTTCATCTCAGGGTCCAATGGTGATATGCAGGTTGGGTTTGGTTACGCCATTGTTGAATTCAAATTCCCATCCGTCCTTCCTTCTATTGCATTCGTAAGGGAATGAATGGGATTAAGGTACCAGGTACAATAAAAGGTAAGGTACAAGGAACCTACATACCTATTCCTAAAAAGAAAAGACACATCACTGAAGATATATGTTGCTCCGTCGAGGGCGCGTGGCTTAGTTCCGCTGTTGACACTCGCGCATCCCCGCATTCACTCTGCGCAGACGCGACTGTCAGCGACGACGGAAATTGGCGTTATTAATTTAAAAAATACGCGGGAATTAATTTATAAATTATAACTAAATCTAAAAATGTACATTGCCCATTTTTGTATGTAACAACGCACTTAGTTATTTAATTAGACAAATATTTTAGAAACTATAAATAGCCAAGACTAATCTTTTCTTAATGAAAAACATTTTTACTAAACAATTGGTTTTTTTTCAGGTACGTTGGGATAATGTACTAGTTGAATATAGTAAAAGCTGCAATGGTAAGTTGTAACGATCTAAATCAGTTCTGTTTCTTTCTGTGCCTAATTTAGAACATAATGTGTTTTATTTAGTAAAACCATACATGGAACTTACGATTATTATCTTTAGGCAATAAGGAGTTGATATTGTTTTCGCAAACTATGGAAGCACTACCTGATATTTTCATTTAACTATTACGTGTGTATAAAAATTCTTTGATTAAAGAAATTAAAGTCGTCTTATTACTGTATTTTCAAAACTACTATTTTTGTGAAAATGTTAGTAGATGTAGCATCAAAATGAATCTAGTTCACGATCATTGCATTGATTTAAGTAGTTCCATACAGCCGAATAGCTTTTAAGAATCCAGCATTCCAGTTCATATATTTTATCTTCTCCAGTGTAATCTTTGTCGATAACTCAAATAACACTATTTCCGTTTTTCCACTGATTTGTCCGAGTCCCCTCTTTTAAACATTGTTTTACAACACAATTTTCTCTTTCAGTTTCTTGCATCTCTCATCTATTTCTATTCGCTATTTTAACAATCTTTAATATACTCTCATATTATTTCTTTCGCTATATTTGAAGTTTTCTCTATTGTAGCTGTTAATACATAATGAATGCTTTTTAAATTTTAAATTGAAACGCAATGCCTTGGTTTTTAGAGGTTTAAATAAGGCCGCAATTCTGTTTCTGTTTGTCTGTTCTCTCTGTTTTTCCTACTTCTGCACTGGCAATGGCTTGGTTGCAGCAGTTTAATTAACTTCTTCATTACTTCGCTTCTTTTATAGAGATTGATTTCTGTCTTTTAAGTGGGTCTTCCAACCAGTTTCATATCTTTATTCTGCACTTGCACTTTCATACTCGGTTTTTGTTGCCCCACGTTCACTTTTATTCTTTGACTTGTCTCTAATAATTTTAGTAATTGCTACCTTTTAGCCATAAACTTTCCTAATCCCACATTTTACCACGGTTCGTGAATTATGTATACGATTCAAAGATTTTTGTTTGGCTTTTTGGGAAGAGGAACTTATCTATCTATCTGTAGAAGGCGTTGTGAATATTGTGAATATTAGCTTAAAGCTGTCCAAACGTTGGGAGCCAATAAATATGCTGTGAATATTAGGGTACGGTTGCCCAAACCATTAAAGATGCAATGATTATTAATAGAAACGATAAAAATGATACGATGTGGATTCTTACTTGAATATGCCCGTATGATCTTGCCAGCTTAGCGATAATAAAACAACGAAATTTCAACATCGCCATTATAATGATACAAAATTTTTATGAACCATCGTTCAAATTATGATACATTCAAAAAACGTTTCTTCTACACACAGTATGTAAGGAATTTACCTAGACACGGTCATAAAAACTTATAAGTGCAATTTAGCGACTGAAGTCTAAATTAAAAACAACATCTCATAACTACGAAATATTAATATAGGATTCACACAGTGCTAGTCATTGATTAGTAATCTCACAGCTTTTCTTATCTAGTCAAAACATTTTCATTAAGAGCAACATGGATAATTTAAATACTTTTGGTTAACCTGTCTACGAGTAACTGATCACTGACCTCCAAAAAGAAAACCTTCAGTAAGGGTCAAATCACCTTGAACTTTGACCTCAAAAAATATACAAAGGAAATTATCCACTCACAAGTAATTTTCTATACGTAGAAAACTTATACCAGCTTAATGTACCTAATAATAGCATAGATTGTCTCTCTAAGGGTTTAAAACAATTTTGTACTTGAGTTTTGGGTCGTCAAATTTTCGCTGGTATTCATGTCTCCATTACAAGATCGCTTCCATTTAGAAACAAGTTGCATAATTGCATCGAAAAATTCTTGCTTCCATTTTAAATAAATCTTTATATGTCGAAGTCCACTTTATCAGTTTTAGAAAGTACTTTTGTTGTAATAGATTCAAATAGCGAGTGACCTGGCTTCAGGTTAAATTATAATTTCTATTGGAGTCATAAATACATTGTCGGTACGTTCCAGAAACAGTGATTTAGTAACTATATATGAGCGAATGACGCCTCTAATTATTCACCGGCTTTTATATAATAAAAATCTCATACGTCAAGAGTTCTCGAATGCTTCCACCACATTCCAGTAAGTCTGGCTCATCGCATGATGTAATTTGTACGAAATTCTATTCATTTTATAATCTTAATTAGCTGTCAGTTTAATTTATTGCAATTGTAAAAATAGTCTCTTAATTGATGCCTTTTACCGGGACGAATATAGAATACTCATTCGTTATCGTTTTTGTTATAATTTAGGGCCATTAAAAACGTGTTATCTTATTTAATTTATAATCTTCACGTGTGTTATAGCGTTCCACGAACTCACTTAATTGGTGTGTATTCATTCATATTGTAAAGATAATTGGCTGCCATTTTTATTTACACATGATTTATGACTTTACGAACATCTCGAATAAAAGTAGCTTCTTTCTAAATTACTGGATTGTTTTTCAAATAGTACTTTGTTACTCAATGCATTATTAAATGTTCTTTAAGAAAAATACGGATTTTCAGTCAAGGGATGCTCTTGTATTTTCGCGGATTAGATCTTGTTTTAAAATTGTACTTCGTTTTAAATGGTGTACCTCAACAAAATATGTACTTAGAGCGCATTATTTTACATGGGATTTCACTTATGTACTAAAGGAATGACAAGCTCGCTAATGCTAGAAATAGGCAGGGTAGAAATTGAATATCTGAAAATTTAATTTTTCACTTTTGGGTGGTTTTATGTACAGAAAATGTTGCTCAATGACCTCTAACGATCACTTTGTTGTTACAGCATACGGCGTACGTAAAATATTTGAGCTTTCAAAAATAGGCATTAGTTTTGTCTTGAACATCTTCTAACTAAATTATAAATACTTTTACGAATTTCCAATTCATGTGTCGTAGTGATAAAAATACTCAAATTACTGAACTGCCAGGTATATTGATTGCTAGTATTTTTTATGTAGTATACTAGTTTACTGTTTTATCTTTACCGTCCATTTCGAACTTCTTAAGCTTATGCTGTCTGATTGTTGAGGTCAATCGCGACTACTGAACGCTTGTCTATTGCGCTGCACACAACAGCAACAGCTAAGTTTGAAGGTTTCTTTTTTTTTAAACCTGTTATAAATCTCTAATAGCTGTTGCCATCGAAGTAAGCATATCTCTACAAAGCGCAATTAGGTTTTGAGAAGATTGAGAACAAAGAAATTCTGATTAAGAATATTTTAAACGGTATTCATTACAAAATACTTTAAAAAAAATGGCGAAGTAACTAAAATTATTTTCAATTTGATGTAGCTGTTTATCGGAATATTTATGTTTTTGCTTCTGCAATTAAGGAATCATGTTTCCAAAAGGTTTCTTAATATTTATCAATACGTTACTTTCTGGCGGTAGTTTAAGTATGTTATCATTTCTAATTTACCGTGAATTTGAATTCTTTAATACTCTTCTAAAGAGTACTACATTGGCCAGGAGGTAAGCTTTAGCTAGAACTTTAAATTTTGGTTAAACTCTTGTCATATCAAGCAAGGTAAAGATTTTTAACGCGGTTGCCAACACATACACGTTGCACGTACATTTTTTTCGTATGCGAATTAGGACGTATTTTTTCTGAAAAATGTTGACGTAGCAGTTTTAAAATGTTTGTGTCATGAATTGAACCTTGGGATTAGTAGCCATACGCAAACCTGACTAATCTATGGATTTATTCCCTTTCGGTCAGTTAATATTTCTTTAAAGCTTTGATGTATTTCCTTTCACCAAGATAAAAAATGAAATGTATGTCTAAACAAGTATGGGAGATTCGATGATTTAATCGTTATCGTAACAGCTTAATGTTGTTTAACTTGGTAGTGTCAATATGTTCATTAGCTTGTCTTAAGAACCAAATTCACAATACTTTGTCAGCTGTGCTTTTTTATTAGCTCAAAATTTCTGTTACGGTACATCAAAATATGCGCACTAGCAAATAACTTCTATTTAGTCGTATCGAAATTGAAAACTAAAAACTAAAGGTAACTGATGCAGCTCTATTTTTATTTTGGTCCCCGTACTGATCCCATTAACTTACTAGATGTTTTCAAGAGTTGATCCACAATTAACAAGGTGAAGACGACATCATCATCATCATCAATGGGTCTTCAGTCCTAGAACTGGTTGGACGCGTATATCGTTTTCTATTCGAGCTAACCTACGCATTTCCCTGAAATTCCCACAGCCTACATTTTTCACTATCTATGTGCAATAGTCTAATCTAGGTCTACCTCTACCTCTCTTTTTTCCTTTCTCTGCTTCTAATATACTACATACTATTTCCTCATGCCTTAGTATGTGTCCTATCATACTATTTCTTCTATTTTTACTGTTTATCACATATTTCTTTCCTCCCCAATCATTTCGAGAATCTCTGTGTTCGTCACTTTGTCTGTCCATGATATCTTCATCATACGTCAGTAGCGCCACATTTCAAAGGTTTCTACCTTTTTCCTGTCCGATTCTCCCACTGTCCACGTTTCACAGCCGTACAGTGTAGTACTCCACACATATGTTTTCAGCAATCTTTTCATTGTTTGTTTGTTACTTCACACATATGTTTTCAGCAATCTTTTCCTTGTTGAAGATGACACCAAGCAATTTTGCTAACTTGGTATCTGACTATTTCACCACATGTATGATCATTCGTGTCACCAATATCTACGAAATTATAGCAGAAAAGTAGAGACAGGTAACTCGTCTGGGGTCAATCATGAGACAAACATACTTTATTGTAAATCATGAATAAACAACAATTTTGCTTCTGGATTTTGAAACATTATTGTATTTTGTTTTAATACCACTCATCACTCTCCTCACCCGACCCCTGTGAAGTTGGCAGGACATTCTTTAAAGTTTAAAAAAACAACGATAGTTCTAGTAGCACTATTCATAGTTCTAGAGTTCTTGATAGAAAATAAAAAGAGTTCCACATTTTTAATACCCAAAAATAGCAAATGAAAAATGGTCGTGCTAACTTCGCGAATCTAGCACGACACTTCCTCCTCTAATCTATTAGAAACCAATAAATATCACAACTTTTATCAAGAGTTCCCGTTAGTTCTAATCGAGTTCCACCTCTCTATGTCATTAAAATAAAAAATTGTAATAATTGTACACATCACGGCACTCGACGAAAAAGTGTCGTGCTGATAATTTCCAGCGCATTTTTCGATATATATCGACAGTTCTACATGAGTTCTAACAACTACGACCACTTTTAGCCTGCGTTGAAGTGGCTAACCATTTTTAAATAATCTTTAATTTTTGGTCTAGCACGACACTCGGAAAAAAAGTGTCGTGCTGATAATTTCTAGCGCATTTTTGATATATATCGACAGTTCTAACAACTACGATCACTTTTAGCCTGAGTTACAGTGGCTAACTATTTTTAAATAATTTTTTAATTTTCGGTCTAGTGCGATACTCGGAATAAAAGTGTCGTACTGATCATTTCTAGCGCCTTTTTCGATATATATCGACGGTTCTACATGAGTTCTAACAACTACAACCACGTTTTAGCCTGAGTTGAAATGGTTAACCATTTTTAAATAATTTTTTAATTTTTGGTTTAGCACGACACTCGGAAAAGTATCGTGCTGATCGTTTTTAGCCAATTTTTCGATATATATCTATATATATATATATATATATATATATATATATATATTGCTGTGTATCCTACAAAAAGCCTCACCAGAGTAAAAAAAAAAAATTCGAGCCTCTCGAACTGGGCACCAAGATTTGCTGTGATTCTCGCCCTGATGAATCTCTTCTGATAATCGCCTCTGTACTCTTTCCGCCTCGGCTGCTCCCCTAGATAACTTTCATCCTCATTCATAATAAAAAACAAACACATTCCTACCACAAACATCAACGTTAAATCTATTTACATCAATATTCATAATACATTAAAATTTCAAAATTAAATTTCAGCATAAATTTCAGTATCATAAAATTTCAAGTTTAAATTTGTCATCAGTTTTAATTTGCATCCAGAATTAAAGTCCTGGTAGGATGCATACTAATTAAGTTACAATATGTGCAGACCTAAGTCTGAATAAAAGGGAGCATCTTCCACCCCTTTACGTTAATTAAACAGGTTAGTCTAATTGAGCTCAAAGACAGACCCAAATTTTCATCATAATCAAAACATAAACTGCTAAATACTCCTTTCTACTTAAACAAGAAAATTTTACCTTAAATTCAAAATTTGTTGTTTATACATTCACTACTGTCCATTTTTTAGCAAATAAATTATAAAGATATCCAACACACACCAAAACATCAAAGTTCGAACAAAATTGTATAATTTACCTGAAGGTTACTGCACTAGTGGCTTCAATGTACATCGTCCTTGGTAATTTCACCATTCCAACTGGGTTATGTTTCCATCCTCAGATTCCTGGTCGCCTTTTAAAATTCATCTACAACACCATTCGTTTAAAAAGTTTCAGGGCTTCTCAGAAACGCATCTATGTATATCTAAATCTTGTTTCGTGGATCCAATCACGTTTACGATTAACATTTGATTATTAACACCCCCGAAAAATAGCACTGAAATTCATAATTCTTTCACGCTATACCCAAAACTGCCTACTTTTGTTTATTCATTTATCGTTACAAATTTGGATAATTGGTACAGTAATACTCGCAAATATAACTAGACTTTATTACCTTGTATCTTCTTTTCTAAGTGCACTAATGCATAATAACTTGTATCGTAGCACGTATTCTGCTTGAGGTATGGTATCACATCAAAAAATTAAAGAGCAAACTGTTTTAAAGTATTCAATAATCATCAAAATATAAGAGCAAACTGTTTAAAGTATTGAATCAAAATCGAAAATCTAAGAGAGCGAAACTGTTTAAAGTCCGGGTTTATATAATAGCTCGCCTGCACGTCGGTTTTGTCCCGCGACGGCCAGTTTTTAGAATTTCGCATTCTCCGTTCCCTTTTCGACAGCTCGGCACGTGGTTCTACCAAATTTTGTATAGAAATCGTTACGTTTACACCTCTCATATCTGCATCTTATTTCCCCCAATCGCAAACCCAGTGACGTTGCTCAAATCACGCCTTCTATTATCCATGTCTCGGCTTTGCGCGTTTCATCCATCTCTTTCTACTCTTATCTGAGTGGTACAAATCGATATTCTTTATTATGGGCTATTTCAATCCACGTGGATTCGCGACGTAACTTACTTGAGTTAAATAACCCCGTATCTAGCCTTCCCGTTAATATAAGCTACGGTTTATCCGACCGTTTGCAATATACGCAGAATTTTCATGTTTATCTATTTAAATTTATTAGAACTTTGATATTTAAAAATACGCAGGTGTTCAATCGTAATACTTCTACGTATTTTAACCTTCTTGATAGATTTGTATGCTAGCAACGCGTCTCATATTTGGTATTATTGGGTTTTTGAAAGCTTTTATGCATATTATGTATTACTAATGGTTCAATTAACTCCAATTAAAATAATAATGAATGGCATTGACTTCTACCCTTTAATTTTTAGTGAATACTAACCAAATATCAATCATTATCTGTACATTCCGTTTAACACCCGTTACCCAAAAATTGAATCAATTAATATAAATTTTGCACGTAATTTCTATTTGTTTCTTGGAACAATTAAATTAAATACACGTTGAGCATTTTAATTCTGTTTCTTTTTATAGAAAGCGTCTAGTGAATAATTTAAATCCCTTATTTTTAATGAAACGAATAAATTTGTATGCTCTACGTTTTAATAACACGTATTATCTAATAAAATTCCTTATACACGGTGATTAAAATTATTTGATGTAATTAATTAATTTTCTACCCTGGTCTAAATTTGAGTAATATATATCGACAGTTCTACATGAGTTCTAACAACAACGATCACTTTTAGCTAGGAGTTTCAGTGGCTAACCATTTTTAAATAATTTTTTAATTTTTGGTCTTGCACAACACTCGGAGAAAAGGTGTCGTGCCGATCATTTCTAGCGCATTTTTCGATATATATCGACAGTTCTACATTAGTTCTAACAACTGCGATCACTTTTAGCTTGAGTTCCAGTGGCTAACCATTTTTAAATAATTTTTAAATTTTCGTACTAGCACGACGCTCGGAGAAAAGGTGTCGTGCCGATCATTTCTAGCGCCTTTTTCGATATATATCGACGGTTCTACATGAGTTCTAACAACTACAACCACTTTTAGCCTGAGTTGAAATGGCTAACCATTTTTAAATAATTTTTAATTTTCGGTTTAGCACGACACGTGGAAAAAAACAGTCGCTCTGATCATTTCTACCGCATTCTTCGATATATATCCACAAGTGATCGTAGTTGTTAGAACTTATGTAGAACTATACGATATATATCGAAAAATGCGCTAGAAATGATCAGTACGACATTTTTTTTCGAGTGTCGTGCTAGACCGAAAATGAAAAAATTATTTAAAACTGGTTAGCCACTGGAACTCAGGCTAAAAGTGGTCGTAATTGTAAGAACTCACGTAGAACTGTCGATATATATCAAAAAATGCGCTAGAAATGATCAGTACGACACTTTTTTCCGAGTGTCGTGCTAGACCAAAAATTAAAAAATTATTTAAAACTGGTTAGCCACTAGAACTCAGGCTAAAAGTGGTCGTAATTGTAAGAACTCACGTAGAACTGTCGATATATATCGAGAAATTCGCTAGAAATGAACAGGACGACACTTTTTCCGAGTGTCGTGCTAGACCGGAATTTGAAAAATTATTTAAAAATGGTTAGCCACTGGAACTCAGGCAAAAAGTGATCGTAGTTGTTAGAACTCATGTACAACTGTCGATATATATCGAAAAATGTCCTAGAAATGATCAGCACGATACTTTTTCGTCTAGTGCCGTGCTGGGTACAATATACGTTGTTTATGCAAGTAACCTAATTATTACAATTTTTTATTTTAATTACATAGAGAGGTGGAATTCGATTAGAACTAACGGGAACTCTTGCTAAAAGTTCTGATATTTATTGGTTTCTTATAGATTAGAGGAGGAAGTGTCGTGTTAGATTCGCGAAGTTAGCACAAGTTTTCATTTGCTATTTTTTGGTATTAAAAATGCGGAACTCTTTTTATTTTATATCAGGAACTCTAGAACTATGAAAAGTGCTACTAGAATTATCGTTGTTTTCTTAAAATTTAAGTGATGTTGTGCCAACTTCACAGGGGTTCTCGCCCTTTAGTGGCGAAGCTCAAAACTGAGTGACTGGATTTTAAGTTTAATTTAACAGTTGAATTCGTCACATGTGTTGAATATATCGGATGTTGTTCTATAGAAACATAGATATGGAAAGTTCTTGAAAAATACAGGTCTATAAAATTTATAGGTGACTGGAATGCAATGTACCTTTTTAAAAAGGGGAATGTTCAAATTAGAGCCTCTTTTGTAAGCAAATAGTGATTAAATTTCCGTTGGACTTGGTAATGCGAGCTTTTACTAATATGCAGTCAGCTAGTTTGGAGTGAAATGTTTAGTTTGTTTATCAATGAAACATGACATCCCCTATTTTTTCTTTTCAGGAATCACATACAATTTTCTATTGTTTTATACTATTCCTCGCACAAGCAAATGCAATGACCTTGTCTTAGAAGTTCTTTTAAGGAATTATTTAATTTTTGTATGATATACACTATTTTATATTGGGTTTTAAACTATTCGGTTTACCACTAAACAAACCGTTGTGTTTATTTCATTTTCTTTTGTTCTCTATTTTACAACATACACATTAACATATAAGGCGCGGGTATTCAGTAATACCACAGTGAAAAATTTAAAGTTACGTTCTTCATTCAAGCGGTATTATATTCCTTGCCTAATTTTTGATACCACAATGTCTCAAATAAACGATTCAATGAGAATGCTGCTGTGAACATTTCTGTAGCCTAACGTTATTAGACTTCACGTCTTTGTTTATTTATGAAGTGTACCAAGAACCAGAGATATGACAAAATGTCGATGCACACGATCACCTTGCAAGAAATAAAAATAGTATTTCAAGATTGCTAAAAAATAAATCCCAGTATGAAGAACAAAGTTACTTTATAAATTACCACAAACATTTGAAAAATGTAATGATGTTAAAAGTTGAAAACTAACTTAAACCAGACAGCGTTTACAAAAATGTTTTTAATTCTCTCTGGAAATGTCATGGGTAAACTAAGAGTTGCCATTAAACCGATTAAGATTTAATAGACCACCAAAATATGCCATTCTAAATACATATCTGTATTTTTTAGTTTCACTAAATAATTACATACCTTTTTAGATAGCAATTACGAAAATAAAGTTGATCTAATATTGATAGTTTAAATCAGAATGTATTTTTTAAATCATTTGAGTTCATGTAACCTAATTTTTTGTCAACAGTATGTATTAGATATTATGCGCATTGATTAGAACTAAAGCGTAAACCTTGTATCCTGTTCCTGTAACAGACAAAAGCTGATTTTATTTTTTCACGATGTGTCCTTGAGGTAACAATAAAGTTTGAAAATTGATCGCCATTAGTGTTACTTTTTTTAGAACAAGGTTGCTTTGTCTAAAATGGATTTTTTGTCTTACACACAGATCTTTCACTTTAAACGCATACCTATTTGATTGCCTTCTTCCAAAATTTACATCGTATTTCTTACTAAGAACGCATATGCGGAGTAGTACCTAAAAGTTCCCTGGATGTAATGATAAACAAAATTTCAGAATAGCTAAATCTTATTCAGTCGTCACTGTCAAATTTTTTCTTATGAGGTTGCAAACATCTATTTCAGCGCTTTTACCGTGAAAAGAAAGCATTTTGAAAATTTCACTTTGCCAATCTACGATTCAGCTTCGAACACTTTTTTTATGTTACATCTTCGCTGCTTCAGCTTGAGTATCAACTTCACAAAGAGAAATTCCCAAGAAGCTAAATTCAGTGAGTAAGGTGCATGTGCAATAGCAGTCGTGATGATATTTGGCAAAAACTACTGTGTGATTAATGCAGTATGTGGTTTACCATTATCATGGTGGAAAGCCTAGTTGTTCCTGCGCCATTTGTGGAATTTTCCTTTTGACATTCATTCTTAACCTCTTCAGGATATCACAATTTTTATTAATCGTCTGATCTGCAGTAACATATTGGTGAATTGTATGTGAATATCCGAAAAACGAATCAGTATAGAGTCGATGTTGTTCTTGACTTAGCGGGTTTTCTTTGACCTAGGTAAAAATGGATTTTTTATTGAGACGATTGCTCTGAAACCTTGTTACGTTTATTTTCGACGATAGATTCAAATACGTCCATTTTTGTGGTAATTCGTTTTTCATTCACCTAGCTTCTGTTTCTATTTAAAACCCCATCCTGTACGCGAAATCATAACATTTCTTTCAAATCTATTCATTCTAAAACGAAAATTTATTCGATAAATTAAATAGTCAATACCTTGTTTTAGGTATCCGTTAATTTGTTAAACATTCCGATAACGTATAATTGCTTTCCCTTGTATTTCCCATCTGAAGACTTGTCAAAATAATAGATCCTACTATTATTTGATAGCGTGTTTTCCAGTTTGCTAATCGCGCTTTGATAACGCGAGGATTGCAGTTCGAACTCGTGTTATTAAACCAATTTTGAATTTGATTCTTCAGTTTGTGCGTAGAAATATTTTCTACATTACTCGTCCCAGTACTTCAAGAGCGATGCACGTTTTTTTGTTCGACAAGTAGGAGCTCTTAGCTGGAGGCCAAATTGATTCTTTTTTATGTGTGCCCAACTGTTTTTTGCCACAGATCAACTACCGTTGCCTGTAGATCGCTAGTGCCGTTATGGTAACAGGGTAAATAGATCCCGTCGACCGTGGCGATGCGATGCTGATTCACTCCCGATGGCATGTAAACTAAGTATCCCGACACATACAGGTAGACAACTTGTTTTCTTTTGTGTATATCAAGGGCATATTCCTTATCAGCGTTTGGTCTAGTTACGTGATAAGAAACGTGACACTGTAGGACTATTGTTTGTTGCTGCGAATCGAAATTATCGCTCTACAGGTGTGATGTACCATTGTTAAAAATGTTTGACAAAAGTTCCCACATGTATATTTTTTACTGATTTTTTTTTGTGTAAAATACGAGATGCGCACTTCGTATCTAAAGTACTAAATTGTTCGTATCACATAATTGTTTGCTTTGAAATAGTAACGCTTAATTTATTTCTTGTGCTTGTTTGTACAGAATCCTTTATTTATTCTTATTGTTAATAGATAATCGTGGACGACGTATTTTTTTGTTGTTGTTTTTGGTATTTAGGTGAATCTCGTTTGGTAGTTAACTTGGTATTTACGTTTCTTCCGGCTACTTCTAGTTACATAGCAACCTATCCTGTAATCAAGAACAATTCTAGAAAGAAAAACGTTGATTATTTTGCAATTGTAATTTCAAGGCTTTACAGACTATTTACATCATTTTCTTTGTAGCTTAAGAGTCATGACTGATTCTAATGTCCAATTTTTGAAATGAAATCTGCGCGCATGGCCATAAGATAATTGCTTAATATTGCAGATGCACAATTATATTCTAAACCCAACCGACATGTTGTAATATAATTCCGGTTAATGATCGCCCTGATCATTAATTGTTACAAATTGATGTTTGGTCATTTTTGAAACGTGCAAGTCAGTCTTAAGTATGTATTTGACCTAAAGCGCCGTTTCCGAATGCCTTCTTAAACTTTTGTGTTGTCAAGTTCAAGACAAAACAATAAGATAGCCCGTTCCTTCAAATTGGCTAATGCTATCGCAAACACAATCAGGCATAACAACGCTAAACCACGACGAATGTACACAGTTTCAATAACACCGCTTAATAGTAGATATATCCGTTCACGCGCGTGATTTAAATATCGAGAACTGTTGGGTACTACGCCACAACGTCGAAATATGCCCCACGAATTAAGTTGCTAATAATTAATCTGTGATTTCAAGCCCTTGTGTTTTAGCGTTCATAAAAAACTGATATTCGCGCCTAACGAAGACGTTAAAAGTCTTTCAAGGTAACCCTTACCTTGAGCGCAAATTTTCTTCTGCTTCTGAACTAGTAGTCAGCTCATCTATCCAACAGTCTCAGAATATTCGACCTAAATAAAGGAAACAACTACCTCGGCTGTCCAGTGAGTAGAGCACAGACCCTCCAACTCAATTGCTATATTAAATCTCACAAAAATATAGTAATACAAATATTCACTATAAATATCATTGATAAAGTAAAATAAGTAAGCAGAGCCAAGCAAATCATTTAAAATGTACAAAATTTACTAAACTGTCACTTTACACTACCTCATATACTGTTAATTACCTCTCAGGATTAGAGCACTCTTGTGAATTTTACTAGAAAAAAATATCTTTAAACCAATAAAACTCGTGTAAATTGCTCTTAGTTATAAATTTTTCCTAAAATTGATGTTGAACTGATGAAGTCTTACTGCTACAGAATATTATCTTAAAATTATTTGATTCACAACGCACATTTCCAATTGTTTTTTACCTAAAACACAGATTATAAACGAATCTGACCTCGATTACTATAGACTCGAATTATAGTCAATTGACCATATAAAGGTCCTTTTCAAAATTGAAATACGAACAAAGTTACTCAAACTGACATCAAGTTTAAAATCTAAAACACAAATCTTATTTTAGCTTTTCCAAACCAATTAAATTAAAACAATAACTTCAAATGAAGGCATTAAATCTCGAAGAAATGACTTTACATTATTATATAAAATTTTATGTTGGAGTAATAAATCCATTTAAAGTGAAACTTATAACATTTATAGTGGTACTTAAAAATTCGGGTGGTAATTAGGATGCTTCGGGAGGTAACTTGAAGTTTGACTGATGATTTGAAGCCCCATATATCTCTTTTTACTCATATTTCTAACAAATAATTTTACTTATGATTTGAATCGGCTAAGTCAAATTGACGCTCAATTGTCACTTCCAACATTTAGTTTTTAATTATTACTTAGAGGTAGCACTTTCCGCATTTTCATTTTACGGGTTCACTGAAAATCAATATTATTTGTCTCCTAGTACATCTACTGTTATTTATAAACATTAGCACTGATAACAAAGCAGTTACATGTAGAATTTGACGCCATGTCTCGTGAAGAACTTGAGGAATTGCAGGTACTATATGTCCTATGAGTTTTTTACGTTTCAAATCTACAACCTTATATTTGTTGACTTGTTCAAATATCTTTAATTAGACGTCATTCTCGTAGGTAAATTCCAACAATGTTTATGTTGAAATTAATTCTAATCTCCAAATGTAAATACCAGCTTTGTTTTGATAACGTCTTTATCATCACCTGCAATTGTTGGGTTTGTACAACAAAATTTTTGCTATTCTACGTGACCAGTGGAATATAATTGGAATTCGAAGTTTTCAATTTACATGATTTTTCAAAATGAATGCTATTTTTCAGTTTACATTAATAACTTTGGATTCTAATGAATGAAATGATGTACAAAATCAAGCACGTTTTTGTAAGAGTTTTGAACCTTCATACTTGCAAGTAGTTCCCGTGCCGAATGAATGAAAAGATATATAAAATCTTCTCTAATTTCGCATATATAAAGTGCATTTACCACATCTAACGGATTTTTATAAAAGTTGGCTCTTCTGTATTTGCTGAATCAGAGTTGGTCTATGGACTAAAATAGCTGATTCTAAATGAGCCCCAGTTTGGGCTTTGATAAAAGTGGTGTGATCTGAAGATGTTCGACGTGGAGCTTCAATAAAAGATTCTGTGGGCTAAAGTGGTTAAGTAGAAGTGTTGCCCTAATTATTTTTGCTAGTTCAATTTAAATGAAACCACTAGAATCAGACATCAAACTTATAACGACACTAAAAATTCTTAAACAAACAATCTTTCAAATAGCTACTTTCACAACAGCTTTTCTCTACCAATCAATATCTTACATATAACCCCAAAAAAATTTTTTCAAACAAATATTAAAATCTAAAAGCAGAGTCCAAAATTTGCCACCACGACTTTGCTTTACATACAATATCTTAAATCTAGCAAACATATAATTTCTGAGTAATCGCTCGTTAAATAAGAGTCCGAAGTCTTTTTTATAATCAGGATAAACACAATTTAATCTTAATTTTATTAATCTGTAACTCCTTAATTAACTCCTATTATATACAAATTGTATCACGATAAGATACATAACTCAATGTTCTCTCGTTAAAATCGAATTTAAACTTATCTGATCAGTTAGGTTTAATACTCATTATTATATAATGGCAGAACCCTACCACAGGCTGCCACTTCCTCAGGGCGGCTCGGTGGCGCAGTTTGTATGCGTGTGACTACTATGCCCAATGTTTCAGGTTCGAATCCCGTCACGGTCCACTTGAAAAATGTTAGGCGAGAATTTTTCACAGAAATACGCCCTCGTTGAGAGGTAAAATGTGGGTTCCGTGTGTGAGTGTTGTCACGCACGTTAAAGATCCCTACCTTGATTGGAACAGCAAGGGTTCGACAAAATTCAAAATTTCCAGGTAAAAAAAAACTCGTTTCCTGTCCAATGTAGTATCTTCGTTCGGGTGGAGCATTAGAAAATCAAATGTAGTGTGCCATTTTCCTAATCGACTTATGTAGCTTGTACAGACTCTCTAATCTAACTTCAAATCCTAGCACACAAAAATATTCTTATCATGGAACTTAATTAACAACTTGAAGTGTCCTCTTTTAAAATTCTTAAAACAATGTAATTTTATTTTACCGTGTAAATAGTTGGTCGTTGTTGTTGCTTCTATTTAGACTGTATTCATCCATCCATATTCCAAGATTGTTCAAATTGTTAAAAACTTTCCATTAAACCGTTGCATTCCAAATCCATATACGCTTATATTCAAATTAAAACTTTATGTTGCAGAAGTCAATCATTGTTTATTCATTTTACGTACTTTTAATTAATCTCTTTCTCTCTCTTCTCTCCCCTCTCTTCTTTCCTCTCCTCTCCCCCTCCCCTCTCTAGCTCTTTTTCTTCTGTATATATTATCACTACTTGGACGACATCGTGACGTCTTAATGAGTATTAAACAACTGCATCTCAACTTAATTTCGATTGGGTTTTATAAGCGCAAGCCCTCATGATGTCAGCATCTTGAACAATGTAACGAATGCTAGACATAGTTTTATGTTCCCATTGGTTGGAAATAGGGGCCCGTTCTTATGTAAGCATCGAGAATCTTCATCAATGCTGCAACCTTCTGAACTTTGTTGTTTTACGGCCTGAGGCTACTAATTAGTTCCATTTACCTACACGTTATTTTATCAGCATTTAAGATTTATGACTGCGTTTTCTTAATTAGAAGTACGTTTGCATTCCTTATTTGAGCATTCACCTTCTGGATCATTCTAGAAGTTCAATGAATTTTTCAATTGAAATAGAATTCTAGTTTCGTTGAATATAGATTGTTTTTTTAAATGAATACATCTAAATACCAATGTAATTAGATATTATACGCGCTTTTTGTATAATACGAAATTCAATGTGCTTTTTCAGTATAACATCAGAGTATTTGAATTCTTGTGGTTGGATGGAGGCTAGATAATTTGTGCGAAGGAGTGAGGAAAATAGGCTAGGTGTAGGGTGGTTTTAAGGTTTGCTAGGAAATCTGCGATTAGTGCACAAGAGTAAATATAATGAGTGGGGGTTTATGGGTGTCGTTGGTTTAAATATGGACAGTAAGGAGAAAGAACTAGGTAAAACGGAACAGATCGTTTCGAATTTTGCCGCGCTCAGTTAGAAATTAAAATGTTGTCTGTTGGAATGAGATAATGTTGTTTGGGAAATTTTCGTACGTGTCTGTAGGTAATGGTGTTGCCAGAAATGAGTAAGTGAATTATCGATTCTGGATTTAATTTCGGTTTTGGACAAGATCGAATAGTAATATTTAATAAGTGTCTGATGGAAGAGTGTGTTAAGGGGAGCCCAGAAATCAACTGAGAAACGTATGATTTGGTGGAAGATCGATCTGTGTGTGGTTTTATTTATGTACATGGATTTTGGTAAGGCATCTAGGATATTATTAAGGATCAGATTAGGTTAGTTTTTGATCTGAGTTTGGAAAGGTGGATATTAGTTTTAAGTCTCATGTTTAAAAGTAGTACTAGGTAAGAAGCTGTGGTTGAGAAGGTAATGGGTGTGTTTAGGATACGTACTGAAAGGCTTCATCAGGTGTCTAGAAAGCCTTTAAGGAGGTAAATTTTGGTTTCGAAATGAGATTACTTAGGTTTTGGTACGAGATAAAGGTTGATTATGTAGACACCCCTTTTTCCCCCAAGAGCTAAAGCATTATCTCTGTTCTAAAATTTGGACCGTCCAAGACGACGACTAATGTAAGATCTATGCAACCATAAGGGGCATCTTGCATATCATACTAGTTCAAAATACAATATGTATTTGAATAGTAAATGAGATAACAGGTACTAAAACCAGACATTTGAATAAATTAATGTCGTCCACATGCAAATAGTTTAAGGATTTAATAATTTTCGAAAGTTTTAAACAAATAACAGAAGATTGGAAAATAATTATGCTACACAATGCTGCTTGAAAAGCCAGTATCTATAAAATTGTGTTTTGTAAAAATAAAAGTCCTTGTAAATAGTTTACTTCTATATAAAAATGTATTCTCAGAAGCTTAATTAAAATCGAATTTTAAAGCAGTTCTTAAAATTTATCGATTCGATAGACTTGAAAATAAAGAAAAATTTTCTAAGAGGAACATTTCACTCGCACAAATTTGAAGTTGTGAGAATCAATAAACAGCTCCGTTAAAAATTCCCTGTAAAATTTTACAACACGAGATAGCAGCAGATTTTATTTAAATACAGTGGAGGAAAAAATTCATTTTTGCACGCGATTGAAAACTGGAGGCGCAGGTGTAGAGTTGGTTTCCAGAAATTTAATATTGGAAGTTAACATGGGACGCTCGATTCAAATTCTCAGGTTTTTGAAACACAGATAGTTGGTTATTATTAAAAATAATAGGTAAAATTTGAAATACAATGAACGTTTGTAACGTCAAATCTTTTTGGCTATAAATGAAAGCGAAATTTGAGTTTAGGTCTCTTGATTTCCGTTAGTGTTTAAGCTCGATAGCTTTTGCTACAAGTTTGACTACGTAAAAAAGCTTACAATGTGGAAATATTAAGTTTTTTTAGCAACTAGGTAAAAGTAAGAATATACAATACGGAATACTGTTAGAGCAGCTTGTATGAAATTTAAAGCATCGATGGGTATGGATATATTTTTATATTGAAGAACAAAATTTCAATGGATAGTTAAGAAATAGAAGAATGAATTTATAGAACAAAATCTAATTAAAAACTGCTGGCATTTAGGTCGCTGGTCGCATTGTAAGACGTCGTGAAGAAAGTCATTCGAAGACGCAGGAGCTGTCCTTAGGTTTTTCAATGATAGAGCGCTTGTCATTATCTGATTTTTATATCAAGGGTTTTCAACCCTCCATTTCGTTCTAAGTAGTTGAGTTTTTGTTTAACAGATAAAGTATTTTATTTTTACACGTGACAAAGATTAACTATTATTTACTTTTAGGAGATATTTTATGAAGATAGTAATCTATAAAAGTTTCAGGAATTTTATAATAATTTTATATTAGTTAATAATATCAAATAATAACTAGAGGTTTATACAAAGCCTAAATGATCATTTCAAATTGAGCTAGTAATTGAGAGATGGAAAATATAAGGTCTTAGACAGGATTCGAACTTGTGCCATCGGTTTTCATAGCTGATGTGCTGACCAATTGCACCGCTTGCGTCGTTTCCTGTCTATATCTCCACGCACTTCAAATAAACTGACAATGTCAGATATGATGGACAAAACTAAAATGCTAAAAGTAATTGAAAGTTATGTTGATGGTTTAGATTTGTATATCTTTCCAATTATAATCACCGCCCCAAGTCATCTATCGTTAATCGTCTTGTCTTAGTATTCATAGATCTTTGCATGTCATTTTCCCAACATTTATTGATTTATCTTTTTTCTTCTTTTTGGCGGTACGTAGTGTTTAGTTTATCTTTCCCGCTTTTCTTCTATTTTTTAAGGCCACATCAAGTGGGTTATCGAGGCTGTGCATGTTCTATTGCAGGTTGCGTGTAACAAAGTTTTTTATATGTCCTCCGAAGGAAATCCGTCTCAACTGTCCATTTTGATTTCTTTTTTTTTTGTTAACTGTTGGAATTCTGCTCCGTAGGTAAGTATGGACGTAAGAATTGCATGATATAAAAGAGTTTTTGTTTTAATTGTAATAGTTGAACAAAAGTCGATTTTAGTAGCTTGTTGACTTCTTATTGAATTATCTTCTTCTGAATATGTTTTGGAGGTTTCTTTTAGACATATACTACTTCTAAAAAATACGAATTCGTCTTGCTAGTTGTAAATTCTTACCTGTATGCCCTCAACTGTCAAAATTCAGATTTCATGTTTATTTTATTTTTTACGTGCACTTTCTATCTAAAAAGGAATAGTATATGTATATGTTTTACAAGCACAAGAGATTGGTATTTTTAGAAACATTCTCAATTGTATGGTTGATTGCAAAATACCTGGTTTAACGTACAGACTAGGGGATCTAGCATTCTTATTGTCAACTTACGATTGTCGAATTCTTTTGTTCAGATGTTGTTATTTTTGTTATTGCGGGTCAACCATCCAGTAGATTTCTTGGGTTTCTCTTTTTTTTTAAAGCGCTTCGTACAAGCGAAATTATAGTTTATATAGATTGATACGGCAATATCTCGATGGTGTTGTATATTCTTCCGACCAACGCTATACAGTATTCTCAATTGGTCTGTTACAGTTCCTGCCTGATGTATAGTGTGCATAAACCATGGTGCACCATTGATGAAACTTGGGATGTGTTACGCATTTTGTCTGCACAAAGTTTTTGTTTTAGTATTTGGAATAGGGGATTTTTTAATCCAAAAAGAAAAAACTTTTTTCCATCATTAATTAGGTTACTACGTGTAAAGTTTGTGCTTTTTAAGATTATGTGGACCGGGATTGAGAACCTGTATTCTTTCAAGCACTAATTTTCCCAGGTCGAAAGATTCTGTGATTATCGCGCATAGCCAATGAGAAATGTTTTTATGATGGGGATAACGACGAGTTCGTGCGGTAGGCGCGTTTACTTTACCTTCAACTATCCGCTGATATCGACGTATTAGACGCGAGTGCGCGTTAATTGCAGTAAGTGTACCTGTAAAATGTTTTATCTATTTCATATCTAACCCCAAGTACCTGTTCCTTAAAATTGTCGGTACAACCGACCACTTTACTGCAACAATCTGAACAAAACATAAGAAATTGACTACGCCACGCAATCTACATTAAGACGTAGCAGTGATTTTCGGTTAGGTATACCCTCAGCTACATCTAGTGATCGAGGTGAGCTTTTTGCTTAGTTTTTAATCGCTTTCTTTGCATGCAAATCTCTAACCATGTGGGGCGTAATAAATTACGCCCGGGGTTAACGTAATAATTGACGCCCAGCTGGTAACATAATAGGTGGTCTTTTGTAATAATTCCATTCTTTAACGATTAATCTTGCTCAGTTGTGACTTTCACGCTTCTGATGCAATTTTGTTTACGTTTTGTAGATATGTGTTTTGGTTTCTGTTGTAGGTTATTGTTATCGATGATTCTTTCAAACTAAACTGTTCTGCTTTGTTGTTTAGATAGACTTGTAGTTGACTGAGAAGTATTTTTCGAACATGACAATCAGCTAAAACGGAATTGATTTGGATTCGAATTTGTTTTTTTGGGTTATGAAATCCTTATTCTGGTGGCCATCTCTTAGGATTTAGGGAATATGTTTACGTCAACGTTGCGCAGTCTGGATCTGAATCCCAATGTGTATTTGGTACTGTTCTTTAGGGCCATGCAGATTACCTGCATACTGTTCTATTGCCTTTGGGTTGCATTGTTGCAGCATCGTTTCTTTAATCTTTTTTTGAGAAGATTAGTGTATCGGTGCGTTTGTCAAGAGCTGCTCTACATTTGATTGGTGAGTGCATTTGTTGTGCACTTGTTGGAAAACGTATTTCGGAAGGCGACTACAAATATCACTACTCTTCCTTAATCATCGTAAACCTTGCTTGTTTTTAATGAAAATTCTCATTTCAAATGATCTGTCTGTCTATTCACGATATTCCGAAAATCGATCGACAAAGCTTAGAATTAATTATCAGCAAGCTCAGTTTTCTGCGTTGGTTAAATTTTACATGCATGGGAGTGTGGGTTATTGGAAGTTAATAGGTAAAGATTGTTGTTTGAAATGTTAAGTTGTATTACGCTAGACGAGTCATTCTTGTATTTGCAACAACACTGGCTAGTTATGACAACTCCCACAAACTTTGTCCCATATTAGTGTTAACGAATTCTTGCTTCAATTGCTTAACCAAACTTTATCAATCGTCGAGCCGTTAGTGCGTTTAGGGGAATGTCTTTTATCCGTCAAAAAATTCCATGGAGTTTTCGTAACGTTTTTCCAAAATTCGCCGAATTGCAATAGGTTACAACAGTAAGAACATGTTCTTTTTTCGCATAGCGTTTAATCTCTAGTAGGAAGAATCATAAATTCATAATTGGCAAAGTAGTTAAGTTACCAACTGAAGAACCACAAAATGGTGGGATATTTAAATCGTGACATTCAATTCGGGGCACTCATTAGCAATATGCATTTAAAAAGATTTAACTATTTTGAATAGTAATTCAAATGCGTCGTTAGGGCGACAGTTTTAGTTACGATTTTCTTGAAGTGAAAAAATTATTGTCGGCTAGTAAACAATCAGTGTGTATAGGGTATTTACAGCAACTATATGAGGTTTTTAATATTTACTATGAATTCTTTATATTCGGTATTGATACTCTCACACCTGTACTATTTTTCACTATACTTTCTCCATCTAGTAATCACGGTCATCTCTTACCATTGACCTAAATGACTACGTAATACGCTGTATTATAGCATACTGTGTAATTGTAGCAGATCTGCACTCCGTATGTACACACTCTGTTACGTCATCGACTTTCTCCTTTCTTGTTGTTAATCCAATTTTCACGTCTGTCGACTACGTCTCTTTGTTCTCATCATTGTTGTTAACACATGTGCCTGACTGACTGGCAGTTCAACTGGTGTCAAATCGATTTCGTAATAATTGCAGTTTAACATAAGAATAGGGTGAAACGCGCGTGCAAGGAATTGTGTGAAATTATCCACGGTTTATCAGAACGGTTTTGTACATCCCACAAAAAATAATTATTTCTTTGCACCTACAATTACATACATACATGGTATTACAAATTTTACAAGATCTTTCTAAATACATTAACAATTATAACTCCGGAAATAATACTTTCATAACTTCCGTTTCAATTATAGCTATAACTTATAGTTAAAAAAACGTATAGCTCTTAAACATGCACACGCTATCTTCTAACCATTTACATCATCATCCACTAGAAACGTTGCATCAAAGCTACTTTTGGGCTTCGGTGCAACCTCTATACTAAAAAAATTATAACGCGTACGAGAATATTTAGAAACTGAGTATATTCATAGACAATTTTCTAATCATTTATAACAGTAGCATCCACAAAAATCCTGCGTCAAAGTTAATCTTCTGACGATTGTTGCAATCCTTGTATTAAAAATAAAGCTCCAATAGATAATTAAAAAATTTTACCAATGTTTACATGCTATCTATTAACCGTCTTGTCACAATTCCATCTATAGTGGAGATGTGTCAAAAACAAGCTTGATGGCGAGAACTTCTATGATAATAAACATGGCACCTAGATGGATTCTTAGAAAAATTTTTAAATATTCGTTTGCAATTCTCTAATCCTTCATAAGAATATCATGCACCTGCGATGCTGCAGTAAAGTCAATTTTGGAGGAACTGCAAGTTCTTACTAAAAACAATTAGCTCAAAACGGATAGATAGATAGAAGATTTACATTATAACATCATTGCCACTAAAGCAACGTGTCAGTCAGTCTGGAGTTGGTACAAGTTCTACGGTAAAAAGTATTATAACTACTAAATGAATAACTGAATACTCACAAAATAATGCATGCAATTCTTTAACCACACACATTAATATAGTACACTAGCTATGATTCTTCAAAGCTAATCTTGGTTTGGTTGCAAACCTTATAAAAAATCGGGAGTGATTTCTTTCTCTCGACTTTCTTTTATACGCAGAGATACGGAAAGTAATATCTTTAACCAAATCAGGATATGTTTTTTTTCTACTGCGCGTTTCAATGCGCACAGCATCATTATCTGATGATGAAATCATTTCACCACCTTATGACGACGTCATGTACTATAACAGTCCTATACGACTCAGTCACCCTGCTAAACAGTTCTCTCTGACGGAGCGAAATCGCTATTTGAAATTTCGTTGAATGCTGGTCCCAGTTAATTCCTCACTACTATGGTTCTTTTCTTACCTTAGGGTCTCCAAATGCGCCAACAAACGATAGTTCAGATACGTACGCCGAGAGTCCGGTAACGCACGTATCCTGCAAATATTACAGCCCTGACTTACGATAGTAACTTTGTTGCAAATATACAAGATGATGATTAAAACCCCACTGACAGAAGACAGTAGCAGCCCCCTTTTAGAATTTAGATAAATCAATCGAAAGTATACAACATTTCTAAAATTCAAACTTGAAACGCATTTTGAACTGTGCCCAACTTTTGCTTTATTATAATTAAGCCTTATTACTTCTTACCTTTGTAATGGTCCTTTACAAGTATCTATACTATTACCACCTACTAGCAATAAATAAATTCTTTTCAAAAGCTTTTCAAACACAACCAACAAATAAATCCTTTTCTAATATCCAATATCACTATACCTTTCTACTCCTTGTCTTTAACCAAAAACTAGAACCATTCTTTATATATATATATATATATATATATATATATATATATATATATATATATATTACTCATATTTAGACCAGGGTAGAAAATTAAATAATCACATCAAATAATTTTAATCACCGTGTATAAGGAAGTTCATTAGATAATACGCTTTATTAAAACCTTGAAGCATAAATAAACTCGGTCGTTTCAGTAAAAATAAGAAATTTAAATTATTTATAAGACGAAGCAGTAGTGAAAAGCTCTGCGTGTAATGTAATTATTCCTAAACAAAGAGAAATTACGTACAAAGTTTATATTAATTAACCCTATTTTAAGTAACCGGTAGTAAAACAAAGTGTACGTATAATAATTAATATTTAAGTTGTATTCGCTAAAAATAAAAGGATAGAAATCAATTTTAATTGGAGTTAATTAAACCGTTAATAACATATAATACCTATAGAAACTTGTAAAAACCCAAGATTAAAATACCACGGAATAAAGCTCTGAGAATTAATATTATTTTGAACACCTGCGTAGTTTAAATATCACATTCGGCGTAAATTTTGTAGATAATTAATGTTTCAAAGAATCTTGGGGAAAACGTCGCATAATAGTTACGAGAATTGCTAAAGCTGGTTATTTCACACTCCATGTGGACTAAAATAATCGATAATAAAGAATATCAAGTTGCACCAATAAGAACACGGTAGAGAAGGAAAGAGAAAATGCGTCAAGCAAAGACACATATTGTAGAAGGCGGGATTTAAGCAACGTCACGGGGGTCACAATTGGTTAAAAATAGGATACAAATATCAGAGGTAGAACAACAATTTCTGTACAAAATCAATTAGTTTTTCTCGGACATGCTTGCGTGCCGTGTGGAAATTTTCTGAGATTTGAATGGGGCGAGTGAAAATTCGTAAAATCGACGTGCGAGCAACAGACTGGGAACATAGAATGAGGAATTCTTTAGAATTACCCGTTTTGGGGAACCGACCGACAGACAGGCTTTTGCTATATATACCGAGATGAAGATAAACAAGCTCTCTTAGACTTTTGACGATTCGATGCGTTAAAAGCTCGTACATACGCGACTTGATTGAAGATGTTAAACCGTGCATTTTAGTTTGATTTAAAGTTTGCTAGTATATTTTAGTGATTCAAAATAGCTTGTTATTTACATGCTAACATGAATGTACTTCAGTGCACTTAGATACAAGGTAATAAAATTTAGTTTCACTGTATCAATTAGCAAAATTTACAACGACGAATGTATACACAAAAGTAGGCAGTTTTGGCGTATATTGGTGACAGAAGCAGGAAATTCTTTGCTATTTTTCGGGGGTGTTAATAATTAAATGGTTCAAATACGTGTCTGGATCCATGAAACAAGGGTCAGATAAACACAGATGAGTTCCGGAAAGGCCCAGAAACGACTTTGAATGGATGGTGATGGAGAAAATTTTAAAAGCGTAGAGAATCAGAAGCCGTAAATATAATCCTGTTGAATGGTGTGATTAACTAAAGAAACGATACTTTGAAGCTACGAGGACAGTAACCTTCAGGTAAATTATACTATTTTGTTTGACATTTTGTGTGTATTGAATGACTTTATAATTGATTTACTTTAAATGGACATTAGTGAAATTGTTCTAACCATAAACGTTTAATTTTAAGATGAAATTTGCTTGTTTAAGTAAAAGGGGTATTTTGTTTTGATGTTCGGTAATATGATGAAAATTTGGGTATGTCTTTGAGCTCAATTAGACGAACCTGGTTAATTAACGTAAAGGGTGGTAGATGCTCCTTTATACTCAGACTCCGGTCTGCTTATATTGTTATATTAATTACTAGGCATCCAACAAGGACTTTAATTTTGGATGCACAGTAAAATGATACTAAAATTAATCTTGAAATTCTTTTAAAACTGAAAATTTATGCTGAGTTTTAATTTTGAAATTTTAATGTATTCTGAATATTGATGTAAATAGAGTTAACGTTGATGTTTTTGGTAGGAATGTGTTTGTTTTTTTTATGAATGAGGAGGTTTATAAAATTAGGTGAGCAGCCGAGGCGAAAAGCGTAGTTCACGGATTTTGGAGGTTTCACAGCAATATATATATATATATATATATATATATTGCTATGATAAGAATGTAATTTAAGGGTAGATTAAATCATAGGGGTCCTAAGATAAGTGAAAATATTATTAACGTTAAGAAAACCAAACAATTCCACCATCAAATAGGAGTAAATCGACTATTTTATATAAAGTCAATAGCGAGCACACTGTATATAAATTATAACCAATTTAATTCATAAGAGAGAAACTCATTATTTAATAATTATATACTATTTAGCAAAAATAATAATGTGTACGTCGTATAATGAGTTCTAAGTTAAATATACAGGTCCAGAACTGGAAAGAAAGGAGCAAAAATAATGTTTTAAACGCATCAAGTTTCATCAAAATAAACACGTAATCGGTGAAGATAAACAACCTGGCATACTAGCTATTTAATAATATCATTAAATATATCAACGCATAAATAGTAAACGCGTTCAAATACGTCATTATTAAAAATATGAATACGTGACCAAAGACATTGTATTACATAAAATCCAACATATTTGGAGTAACAATCAACAGGCGGTCCGCGATTTGATAAAGTTTGGACTATAGTCGACACAAACATAAAGACATTGACCAAAATGCAATAAAATTTGGACTTTCTGCGAAATATGCCACACAAAATTGAACGTCTACGTGTAAAATAGAATGTCTGAATAAGAATCGGAACAGGGAATTTTTAGAAATACAGAGTTCTGTAGAGATAAGCCCAAGGTACGACGCCTTCATCAACAAACACACGATGAACAGCAATAGGAAATATAGATAGGAGGAGACTATAAATACTATGGGGACCTCATAAACATTCAGTATCTGTTCGATCAAGGCACTAACCACGTCAATTGAAAGTGAAATATTACGTAAAATTAAAATTAGTGAAAATTAATAATTTATTTAAATGGTGAAAATTAAAACTGCCAATTTGTACAAGAAGTAGCCATTTTGATCTTAAAACGTAAGGTAAACTATTAATTGAATTTTATTCTAATATTGAAGAATTTAGGGCTCTGAATGTACCTCCAGATCTAAATAAACATCCAAATATACTTCTAAATATCCGTCTAAATAAATAGCTATAAACAGACTTCCAGGAAATTCTAAATAAACGTACAAGGAAACAAAATAAACGTCAAGATACTCAAATTAAACCGCAAGTAAACTCAAAGTCATTCCAAGAATCCGAGGGGAAAATTCAAGCAACAATTAATCAATCATTCTGGTCAACAAATGAATAAACTACACTAACAAGTCAAATTAATAATCCAGGGGTGCTGACCATTGATATTCAGTGGCAGTTCCTAGACACAACGTAGGAAAAACACAGGTCAGAGATTTTATCCATTATTAGTATAAGACTGCTTTTCAATTTTTAACATTCAATATTTGCTATATCAAATGTCTGAAAGAGTCATCAAAAAACATTTGAGAATTTGAAAAATAGAGAAAGGATCGTTTTGAACGTTCAAACGGTACTTAAAAGTAATTACAGTGGTATTTTTGCTGGCTTTCAGGGAACATAAATTTTGGTGGAATCAGATAAATATCAATATTTTATTCGGGGGCTAATTTTTGAATATTAAACAAATTAATAAGTTATTGACATAAAAGTGTACATATTATCGATTATTATATTGTGTATTTTTGGATTGCTTCATTTTTATCTATTTTAATAGATGTGTAATAGAAAGAAAAGGGGTTAAACAATCTTTATTGTCGTGGCATATGGCACTCTGTGTTTAATAGATTGAGCTACCCGATGCATACAAATTCAAGGAATTATAGGATTTAGAGACGCAGAGGAAAGAGGCCGAGAACGAACACAACAGTATAATTTTAAAAGGCGACGGCAATGTTAGGGGCTGTGACATAGCAAAATTGTGTAACGAAATAATCGTGAGCAGAGATTACAGCAAAATTATTACAACATCCAATCGTGGGGCGATTCACGGCAATAAATTTGGCAATTTAATCGTGGGGCTATTTCACAGCAATTTATATGACGCCCAACATTGGGGCTTGAAAGGTACGATTTCACAGCTATATAATATATATATATATATATATATATATATATATATATATTAGGTAGTTAATTACACAAGGTAAGTTGATAAATACTATCGTATTACAGTCCTGTCCAAGACCTTATATTTTCCATCTTTCAGTTACCAGCTCGATTTGAAATGATCATTTGGGCTTTGCATAAAAGTATAAGTTATTATTTCATCTTATTCACTATATATATATATATATATATATATATATATATATATATATATAATTATAGTGAATGAGATGAACTAATAACTTAGACTCTTATGCAAAGCCCAAATGATCATTTCAAATCGAGCTAGTAATTGAAAGATGTAAAATATAAGGTCTTGGACAGGACTTGAACCTGTATCCTGGATATATATATATATATATATATATATATATAATATATATTGATATGATAACGCTGCACGTCGATGTAATTATTCTCTCAGTCTTGTTCTGATCACCACCGCTCTGTGTATTTTAATCTCCTAAAATTTTAAATCTGCCTCGGCTAGCCCAGTTTAATTCATACAGAGTGCACAACGTTACGATAATCAAATAACTTACCCCTTTTTCTTAAAGCTTTTTCTGTTTTGATGACAAAACGAAGTCGATTAATATTTGTATGATGAGAAAAGAAAAATGATTTACACTTCACAGCTTAATCTGTTTGACTGTATGATAAAATTAGCTCCTCAATCAAATAACAATAAATTTTAAATTGTTTATTTTCAAAAATTAAATCTCCCTTTCCTTATTTTTAAAGACAGCAAAATGACGTTGTACTCTACTGGAAATTTCTCTGAACATTCAAGATTTTCCCTTGTTTACGAAATTTTTCACATATAAAAATGATTCAAGTTTAAAATATGTTCAAAAATAATAAATAGAAAATAATGCCTTAATATGATCAATGTTCAAATATAATAAATAGAAAATAATGTCTTAGACTAGATAGTTGTGACCTGTGGTTTTCCTTGTGCGTCTTTCTGCTGCGTGATGTGGATCAGTACCCCAATATTGCATCCAGTTGAGTTTATTTTGGTCTCCAACTTGTACCCCGTTTAATGTGATCTCCCTTCAATTTTCATAATGTTGTAATGTCCAATGAATTTTCGTAATGTCTCTCAGAATTCTTGTAATATTTTAGTTTTCGTATTTAGACTTAGATTTCGTGCGTTTACTTAAAGTTCGTATTTTTGCACTATCACTTGGAGTTAGATTTAGAATTGTCACTTAGGGTTGGATTTAGCTTTAGATATAGAGCCCTAAATTATAAATATTTAACCTAAATTAATTAATAAATTTCCACTTACGTTTTCTAGCAAACGGTCAAGCTTGTTTCATATATTTTCACTATAATCAATTCAAAATATTCTATAACATCACTTTTCACAAAATTTTTATTGTTTAATTTGAAAATTTATTCGTCGTATAAATTCTTAAGTATCAGTGACGCAGCTTGTACGTGGTTTAAATTAAGTCTCCTTATCAAACTTCCGCGTTATATAGCCTACGCCCCATCTAAATTCATTGGTTTATCTGAGCTCGTGTTCAAAGTTTGCGACCAACCGTTGGTTGTTTTGGATATTTTTGGACTTTTACAGGTTTATCTCTGATATTGCCTTGTCGAAACGCTCCGTTGATCACGTAGGTACCTGTACATTTCTAGTTTGTATTTATTTTATACAGTCTGTTTTGATGTTGTTACCGGAATTTCTAATTTGCCTTGGCACGTAATTTCGCTTATGGCTTTTGTTTGTTAAGATAATACTTTGGGAATCGTATTAACTCCATGTAGAAAATCACATAGACAAAGTTATGTAAAGTAACATATTTCTGTTTACATTTGCGTTTCTGAAGCGTATTTATTTTGAAGAATGCGTTTCTCATCAGAATACTATGCTATCTGCTTTCATTATCGCTTGTTTAATGTGAATTGTATTATAATTGCATTTCACGCTTTTAATTTTACAATCTATGAATATTTTTGGTTTAGGACAAGTTTGATTGCATGTAGAGTTATTTCTTTTGCTGCATGTGTGCTTATTGTTGAATGATGTGCTACTTAGCATTAATTAAAGTCAATTGCAATCCTTATACAGGGTGTTAAACGCTTGTTCTTTGCATAATATACAAATTACTTATTTTTAATGCTAAATAAATGCGGTTTTCTAACTCCTAGTGCTATTTACATGTATTGGGTAACCATTATGACTCAATATACCCCTAAATAACCCCCTTATCATAGCAATATATATATATATATATATATATATATATATATATATATATATTTAAGAGGATTATTTCTCAGGTCCTTTTATGAAAAAAGTTCCCATAAATGCATTGTTTCCAAGATACAGGGTGTTAATTTATATAACAATTTTGTAAAAAGAATTCAAATATTCTTTGACCGATTTTTTGAAATTTTGCAGAGTTGTTTGTAGTTTTAATTGGCTGATCTGGCCCTAACTAGATTAAAATTATTAAGTCTAAAATTATTCACAAAAATGTAGGCCACTGACTTTAATTTAATTTTGATATTTTTTAAAATAAAGCATCTAAAAATATAAGTTTTTTCTCTTGAATTTTAGTCGTATCTTGCTTCGTTTACGAGATTAAAATGCAAGCCATTATATTGCTTGTTTTCTATGATATGGACAAGCAATAAATTATTGTGACAAGGATACATTCAATTTTAAGGGTTCGTTTTATCGAGTGTTAGAAGGGTATAGCATCATATCGAAAAAGTGTAATGTTTCTTTTTCAATTTCTATTGTGAATTGTATTTTCTTATGAAAAAAAAGTCATAATGCCCCAACCAACCCTCTCACTCATGTGGTCTTTAACGCATACTCCATTGAAGTATTTTAAACATGTGAAGAAATAAACGTTCTAAATACCGTATCCACGATCTTTTAATCATCAATTGACAATTTGACATTTTCGTAGGTTATATCAAACAGATGGTGCGGTTTTTTATAAACCGCCTACGGTTTCCAAATTATATCTTTAAGTACTAAGTGTAAAAAAATAATAATAATGAATACGTTAGCAAAACCCCAACTATTACTGTATAGAAATATCTCGATATACAGCGCGTGTAAGAGGTTCCTTAAATCTAAAACATAATTATTATTATCAATTGATTTTAGCAACTTACTATTTTTCACTTATCAAACGAGTGAAAATTTGTACAAGTGGCTAAAGGTTTTAAAGCTGTAGTTTCTATGTAGAATGAACAAACGTTATAACGTACCCTATCCACCGCTAGATGCAGTAAGGAACATCAAACTATAAGTGTCAAACACACATAAGTGCGTGGGAAGTATAAATTAGTAAATTCTTCTATGTTAATGTATGTTAGCACTATCTACATCAGACGTATTCATTTTTTTACAAATTGTGAAGGGTTCAAAGCGTATCTTGTTTATAGAATGATAATAATAATAATAGCTGAAGCTTCGTAAATCGTTTCATTTGATCATTCCCGCAACGAATTGCCATACAAGTCTTCCAATCATGTAGCGCATGTGATTGAAAATAGCTCTTCGAAATACGTAAACAGTAAATTATTAGATGTTAATGTATGCTAGTAATTTGTTATTTTTTTCCCTTGCGAAGCGGATGTAGTTCATTTTTTACAAATCACAAACAGTTTCATGGCCGTATCATTTATTTGTGTCGTAAATCTCCCTACCTGACCTTACCCACTATTGGTTGATGGATGGTTGATGAGGAACTTACGCAAAGAGAAAATTCTTCACCACATAACGCGTACGGAAGTAGGTCCTAGAAATAATAAATAATTAAATGTTAATGTATGAAAAGTAATTTTTGATATTGATTAGGATGTATTTTTTTACAAAGAAACTTCAAGGCTGCATCTTATATGGAAAATACTAATAATAGCGACTGTTATGAGATTTCATCCCCCTTTCTCATGACCATATCCACATTTTGTTGCAATAAGGAACTCTACGTAGAGTGTATCTTAACATAAAATAGTGCGTGGACAGTAGGTCCTTGAAATATCTGAACGATTAGTTTAAGTTATTAGATGTTAATGTATGACGGAAATGTGTTATTTCTGCTGGTCTTCAGACGGATGTAGTTCTTTTCTGATTTCAAATGTAGGGTATTAAAATATTTATAACGTCATACAACACTGGAATTAGGTATGCCCGCAATTAGTAACTTTAAGGAATAGAAAATATCTTAATATACAACCTTTATTAAGTCCTCGAAATAATCAATTAGTAAATGTTTATGTATGTCAGCAATTTGCTGCTTATCAGAACGGATGTAGTTCTTCTTTTAGAAGTTGCTAGCGATTTCAAAGCTGGATCATATTTAGAATTCTAAGAATAATCAAAGCGACGTGTCGCCTACCTTCTTGATCGTACCTACCCCCGTAGCTAGTTACTAAAAAATGAACTCCGTATAGACTATCTTAACATGTGTGTGGAAGTAGGTTCTTCAAATAGTAAATTATTGGATATTGATCGTTTGCAAATCGTGGTTTGTTGCTTGTCATGGCAGTGTAGTTATATTTCTAAAAATCGTTAACTATTTAAAAATTGTATCTTATATGTAGAATATTATAGCGCCGATCGGTCTGCCTCTGATCCGAATATTTACATTAGAACGTAAACGAAGCATCTGTTCACAAAAGATAATTGGTGGTCTCCCTATGGTGCGACATCGTCAAATAGAGATGGTTGATAGGTCCTGCTGCGCAACTTCCTTCAGATGAACTCGATTGACTGCTACAAGGTTTTTACATTTAATGGTTATTTAAATTACAATGGAAAGTCTCGAGAATGTCATTTGTATAATTTCTGGAATGTTCTCGAACTAGTACAATTGAAATTTATATAAATTACCGTCAAGATATTGGAAGTTAGTTCTAATTGCAGCTTTGATTATTATACTTGTTCTATAAAGCTTTGAGTACAATATGTTCAAGTTTAAAGCTTTGGAAGTTATGATGTGACAAATTACTCTCTGACTTGCTTTATTTGATATAAATTACTGTAGTGATCATATAAATTAATAATTAGTACTTCGATATAAATTAATTATAGTGATCCAGTAGTAAGTTAGAAGATAGCATAGTGTTAAAAAGTTGATATTTGTCTATTAGCGATTAGCTGGAAGTAAATCGTCATTAGAGCTTTTAAAATTCCATTGTAGCTACGAGTTGCTGAAAAGGCTTGTATAATCAGTTTGAAAATAAAGAACTGTTATTATTTCAAATAGTATTTTCGTTACAATACTTTTGTAACACAATTTGTTACAGCAGTTTTTTAATTAATTGATCACACAAGCCTGTTTACTTATAGTTACATTGGACTTCTAATGTACTGTGGACAATTTATTCCAAGCTAATCATTAACAATTATCTTCCTTGAAGCTACAATACACTATCTAATTAACGACGACGCACTTATAATGAGCCATCGAAGCACTATTAATTTATTTATTACTAATTAGTTTCTGGTAATTTATGTCGTCCACTAGTTCCCATAATTTCTATCACGTAGTACTTTTTATCACTTAATCTAATTTATTTCATAATTACGACTGTACTCGGATCAAAACTTGAACTCATCCGATTCATTCTTGAGATGCGCGTCTTTATATACTCAATTAATTATTCTGGATTGTTCTAAATCTAAATACAAAGCAGAATATTTCAAATTTATTCAAAGTAGGCATCTAGAATATACGCTTTTGTAAACTTATAATGTTTTTAAGTGCAACCTTGTAACTGTTGCTCACTTCTTTGTCCGTTGATGTTTGCACTGTTTAGTCCGAATGCAGCTATCGATCATTTCTTGTGTATGGATGCCGTGACTGCATTGATTCGTTCAAGTGTAGACTTCTTGTCTTCTTGTTACAATAATAATATTGAAAACGTAAAACTTTTGTTTTTCACAATTATCGAGTAATCGACAAAAGCTGTAACGTTTTCATGACCTTTTCTTGATCATATTTACAATTAATTGGTATAGGGAACTCTGCTTAGAGAGTATCGTAACAGAGTGTTTGGACTCAGGTTCTTGAAATACAGAAACAGTAAATTATTAAATGTTAATATATGATAGAAATTTGCTGTCTTTCCTGATAATCAGACTGATGAAGTTTTTTTTCTCCGATTTCAAACCTGTATCTTGTGTGTATATTACTAATAATAGTGCTAAAAAATTGCTTATTTAACTATGCCAACAGCTAGTTGCTATAAAGAACTTTGCATGGAAAATATCTTAAAGTACAGCCTATATGGGAGTACGTCCTCAAAATAGTTATTATTAAAAATTCTCTAACAATTTCAAAGTTGTATCTTGTATTTAAAATAGTGTAACTAACTTCTTTTCACTGTTCCTTATCCGGTCTCGCAAAAGCCTGATTATTCACAAATACAGATAAACCTTTTGTACCTTTTGTATCTTTCTACACACATCACTGATACTGCTACAATGTTTCTCAACACTAAATTCCTTCTTAGCACGACAATTACACTATATTTATTACTAAACTTAATTAATAACCGCATTAAACGCATTTATTTAAACGATTTATCCTATAATTTATTTTATAGTACTTGCGGACTCATATTTCGACTGAAACTGAAAATTCTGTCGGGTCTCACGATTTATATACAGTGTTCCGATGCAAAGGAACTACCATTAATAAAGTATTTGTTTCGCAGATTTGGATAATTTTTTGTAACACTTCAATTTTTATTGTCAGGGAGGACGTTAGCTTGGACTTCATGTGAACCGTCCGCTATGAAGGAATCTGTTCGCCTTCAAATTTGAAATAGAGAATTTGGATCGAGTGACGGCTCATTTGAAAATTCTTTTGAATCTCTTTTCAGCTCAAATTGTCTTCCACTCGCTTTCATACAGCAGCAAACCCGCCATTCAGTTTTATTTTTTAGTTCCTTAAATAGAAGCTTGTTTTTTTTTAAAAAAAAGTTGTTATTTTCTACTCCATGCAATTTACGTCACTCGTCTTATGTTGGTGAAAATATTCAAAAGATCTTTCAAACGAGGTGTTACTCAACGCAAGTTCTCTGGTCAAGTTTTGTTAGTGAAAAGATTCAAAAGACCTTTCAAATGAGGTGTCACACAACGCAAGTTTCATAGTCAAGGTTTGGGGGTGAGCGGTGCGCCCCATAGCGGATGAAATTCAATTTTTTAACGTCAAGGTATGTCCCCTGACAATAAAAGTGTCCGTGTTTTTGGAAACTTTCCAAACCCGTAACGCATATGATTTATTAGGAGTGGTTTCTTTTCATTGGAACACTCTGAAATCAACATAGCGTTCCGAGGACTACTAGAAATCACGAAGTAAGTTTCGATTAATTTCTTTTGTTTGTTTTATATTGGTTCTGTAAATGCATCCTTGTAGCTGCTCTTCTCTGTCAATTTGATTGTTGTTTCCATGTTTGGTTTGGTTCATTGTTGGTTTAATGGCTTTGTCCCTTTCATTTCTAGACTCTTAGGCAGCTTTGTTGTACTACTAATAATAATGAAAGTGTTACAAAACGCCCTAGTTGACAATATCGATAACTAGTTTAAGCAACTGCTTCTTTTTTCAAATCGCCAAAGGTTTCAAATCTATTTCTTATGTGTTAAATACTAATAATAGTACTAAAGCGCCATATCCCACTACTTGGTTCTACCCACAATTGATTATAGTACGGAATTCTTCCTAAAAATTGCTGCATATGCGACGAATGTAGAAATAAGTCTTGGAATTATGAAAATAGTAAATATTGAAAATTTTATGATGAAAATTTGCGATTCTTCTTGCTTGTCGAACAAGTGTACCTTTTCTAATTTTAAACCTGTATATTATTTGTAGAATGCTAATTATAGTCATAGGATTATACAACCCTTCACATTACCATGCACACAAGTTACTTACATACCTGCATAGAGAATATCTAACATACCACATGTGTGAATTTGCTTTTTGCTTTTTATCAGGCGGATTTGGTTCATTTTTCACAAATTACCAACGATTTCAATGTTGTTCTGTATTTATAACTAATAAATAACAACGAGACATCAAACCTCCTCTTTCATATTCACAACTAATTGCTATAAGGAACTTCACGTAGAGAGTATCCTAAGATGTATATGGAAGTAAATTTCCGAAATAGTAAAGTATTCGATGCTAATGTACATGTTGTTGTGTACTGCTTATCAGTGGATATAGATCTTCTTTATATACAGCCAATAACTTCGAAGCTGTGTTTTATGTAGAATACGAATAATAATAAAAACCCCGTACCTTGCTAGACCAAAAGTACCTACAACTAATTCGGGGAAATCGGCTCAGAATATTCTTAACACAATGCGGTATGGAAATAGGGGCTGGTTTTTATACACATTTATGTATTACTAAGCTAGGTAAATAGACTTGATGAATTATCTTTGTTTTCGTAGTAACAGTTTTACTGTTGGAAAGAACTGTTAAATATAATTCCCACGGTTCGTAATAGATATATGCCGTTTTTCCTACTAATTAGGACGGCAAACGAAGAAGCGCAGGTGGTTTTACAGGTTATAGAAGGAACGGTCATTTTCGTCGTAACCCGCTGATCTGTAACTACTTGTGAGGGAGTGCATATAGACTATGTAGTGGAGTGTTTACCTGTCGATTCGTATACCTATTCAATATCGTACCTTGTCTTGTTTCTGTTTTTGTTGTAGGAATTAGCAACGAGCTTCGTTACGGAAATGTAAACTAGAAGCGGCAACCCGCATCCACATCGAACACAGACATATTGTATTCGTTGCCTAGTGTGCTAATATGCATTAATTTATAATGTAAGCTGTCAATTTGAAACGAAAATTATATTATTTTACTTCTATATTCTGTATAATGTATCGCGCCCTCTGTGTAGACAAGCGAGTATCTTTACCGTACAGTAACAACCCGTAACTAGTTATTGTAGGAACATTTACATAGTGATTATACATATTAACATTTAAAAAGTCTGAAGGTAGGTTTTCCAAATATGGCCGTTGTATTAGATTAAGATCGAAGTTAATGGCTTACTATTTTTTATACTTACAGAGATGCAACTTTTGCACAATTAACAGCGGTTTAAAATTATCTAAGATAATATAAATAGCGGGGTTGTTGTTTCCAATACCAGCCTATAATTGAATTCGTTTTACAGATTATTTTAGTGTCTTAAGGTCGAAATCGTAGAGTAAAATTAGGGCATCAGTTAACTTGTAGAAACAAGAAATTTGAAACAAAATTTGTTCGAAATCCTTGCATGAAAGTTGACAAAATTTGTTATTCTGTCAACTTAATCCTACTAACACCTTTATTAATATTTATATAAATTATCTATTCTAGGAGTTCAGTTTAAAATGTACAAATTGTAATGAAGAGCTTTTGAAACGTACCGATATAACCGATTTTAAACTGTTCTAGTTTACTTTTTAAGTACCAATGTAATAATTAAATAATGGGTTAAGTTCCGCAGTACAAGTAAGTACATATAATTGATGTAAGACTGTTCCAATTTTCTGTTCTACATTTAGCCTTGTTATTTAATTAGTAATCTAATGTAGTAAGTATTGAAAACGGGTAATTAATTATTTGATGCGCCCACCAGAACATTGATATACGAATAAAAATGTTCATAAATTTTTTATCGGATTTTCAAACAATTATATTGATATTTAAAATTACTACATGCAATTAATATTTAAATCAATACGTAAATTTTTCAGGGTAGAATAGATCTCGGTGGGCGGCTTTTCTTGTCATGCATAATACACATTGCTCGCATTAATGTATTTGTATTTAATGAGTCTAAGAGGGATAGATTTATACATCTGTTATGCAAAATGAAATGCAAACATCAGTCTAGACGCCCCTCTGTATGAAAGAAATCTTCAAATTTGATTTTCAATAACATTTTCTCGAAATGGGGCTTGTAATGAGTGCGAGAAAATTAAGACATACCTTTATTATACATAAGAGAATAGTAAGCATCCACCTACATGGCTGTGTAGCTGAAGTCCTTCAAATTAAATTTTCACTTAAACTAGGGGTGTTAAAAACTGTAACGGTACATGTTAGTTAATTGCTTAATCGAATAGAGTTTACAAATGAAATAATTTACGTATCAAATTAACAGCGTAAATTAATTATTAGCTCTGCTTACCTTCTATTTAATACATATTAGCAGGCTGTATATCAAGCATGATATTTATATATCGCTCAGGGTTCATCATATGTGTGTTTTGCCGTTCCAGGTCAAATTTTTTGGTAAATACAAATAAAAGATACGATTTAGGGATAGGTAAGGAATTGATGGGTTCAACACCACTACATTGTATAATGCACTTCCGCACAAGTCCAAGATAGGTGGCCACGTCGAGTCCATTATGGCGGCGCTTCCAACCACTTGAAAACCCACCATCGGTTGTATAATTATGCGTCCTAATTAGTGTGAAACGCCATGTTCGTTTCTAGACCGTGAGAATTATATTAACCACAAAGTTACACGATAAAAACTTTACCAAGTAACTCCAAAAGTAATTACCACAGCCTATTTTCCTAACTGTATTAGACAAATATATTTAATAACATAAATTAATTATACAAAAATCCCCTACAATTATTTAATGACTAACATGATTTGTTGAGTGCTTTTATGGCGCCTAGCGGAGGTAATTGTAGCTAGTTAGCGTTTACTTGGTTGTCATTGCCAGACAAAGTTTCATTCTTTAATGGACAACGTTGAAAATTTGACAGTCATCTGTCAAATACTTAGTTGGGAAGCCATTGAAATTGTTTGGAGTTTGGATTAAAATGGATTGCATAGAGAAACTTGCAATCATTAAATTTCTTTACACGTAGGATCGAAAGAATTAAGAAATATTGGAAAAGATGAGTAGTGTTTTGGATGACTGCTCTTTGTACTCAATGATAAAATATTATAAGTGACTCGCAGTGAACATCTATTGGGACGTCCTATTTACAAGCGTCTTTAGTTCAGAAAGTCACTTAGTGTTGGTGCGTAACTTGATCATCCAAGAATTACAAATGAAGAAACAGTCGGCGGAGCGAGTTTATACATTATGTATACGACTACTACCGTCACAAAGATATTTAGACAGTTTCAGAAAAATTAGTTTGATCTTATTCAATGATTTATTACCAGCGACGAACGTGGATATACGCCACCAAAAATAAGATTTCTAAGCAGTGTACAAAATTTTATTGTTTTGCGCTAACGTTTTGGTAAGTAAGCCTAGTAAGGTACTGACGTCATTTTTTAATCAAAACTAGTCTTGATGTTTTAATACTTTTCAAAGAACCTACCACAAACGGGGAATCTTTTGGATAATTGCATCACAAAATTTTAGAACCCCTAAAAAGAATTGTTTTTCGTCATGACAAAGCATACCCCTTAAGTGCTGTTTCAATGGCTACAATTCATGAGTTGAAGTTTGATTTGCTTCCACACCACCCAATCCTTATATTCAGCACATCGAACTATTTTCTATTTCAAAGCGTGAAACTGTTTTGAAATAGACAAGAGGTTTTCCATGACGATGAAGTAAAAATATTGCAGACAACTATTTTTCTATGGGATAAAAGCATTATACAGTGAGTTTATAAAAGAACTCCTTGATTTAAAGTTTTATTTGTACACAGTAAAATTAAAATAATAGTTATTAAACCTATATAGTATTAAAGAGAATCTTCTCGGTTTTTTTTTGATACCTAATGAGCAATGTCACGGATTTTCACGGAATAAATGTTTTTTACATGTCCCCAAAGAAAGAAATCTAGTGGAGTCAGATCTGGGCTCCTTGGTGGCCATGCAATCGGTCCACTAATTGGAGGTTAACAAGACATACAGAAGGTCATGGGTCAAGCTAGAGGGTCTTTGATAAATTTATTTAGATAATTAGGTATTTGTAAATAAAAATTAGTGCTTAGTTAACGTAGGATAGTTTAGGGTTAATGTAATTGTATATATTTATTTAATTGGTATAATTAGGGTTTAGAAGCAACACGAAATAGATACCGCTTTTATTAAATTTATTAAAAGCTTTTCGTATTCATTAAGATAGAGAAAACCAGAAATATTTCAAACCATAAAAACAAACAGGGAAACGTTATCTTAACGAACGGGGCTATAAAATTTTAAATGTTCCAAGAAAGACCGACCGTTGGATATTTACGTAAACAATATACAGCAAAGGCGGGTGGTCGTTAAAGAATACGGATCGATATTTTACAAAGAAAGATAGCAATTTCGTATGTGTTAGTAAAGGAGAGTAGGTAACAGGTGTTGGTTAGTTAGTTGACTTTTAAATGAGCAGATAAACAAAGATCAATCGAAGCAAACAAGTATGACAAAAAAACAGCATAAGATATCAAGGTAATCATAAAGGCAGCACAGTAGGGAACCAGAACCAAGCGGTTATAGAGGAAAATGGACGATGCAGAACGTATGAATGTGAGAGAGAAGCGCTATATTTTTAGGATTTAATCAGGGAAGTAGTATGGTTGGGAGACGTTATACAAATTTGTTTGGAGAGGGTAGAAAAGTCAATAATTTATAAGAATTTTAACAGCAGGCACGAATCGGTTAAAAGCAAGGGAGAGAGTTTGATTGGACGTTAAAGGTAGACGCGCAACAAGTTGGTCTTAGGAAGGTCGAATATCTATCGGAGAGAAGCATAAATGTGAAAGGACGCTATATGTAGGAAGGAGATGAAAGATATTTGTTTTAAGTGAAAAGCGCGGACGTAGCCAGAATTGAAAGTTCGTTGAGACTAGTTTTCGCGGAAGGATAGAGTCGGTTGACGGTGTTTTAAGATTTTCTGAGTATTTTGGGGTGTTGTCGCAAGATATTCAAAGAAAACGAAAACGGTTGGAGCTTTTCACCGGAATTGAGAGTCCGTTACAGTTTTACTGGGAATTGTTGTTGTCTGTTGGAGGTTTATGTGCTAAATTTCAACAGTGGGAGAGGGGGGGGGGCAACTGGGGCTATATAATCACTCGAATGGAAGGGTGACGCTCTATTTAATTTTTCGTCGTTCCTACGTTCTAAAAACTTACTTACAGTGAAATATTTAGTGAAGTTATATTTTGTTTATTAAGATAAGTACACACGAGTGTGTGTAATGTATTATGTCCAGTTTTATAAAAGCTTGAAGTTAAATAAAGAATTAGAAACGGAACGTAGATGGTATACGTAAGTACTACGATTTCTATTTTGGTTTTGGAATGTATTAAAATTTTGAAATGAATGGTGAAGGCAGCAATCAATAATTAACTTGTTATAAATTGGAAATTTTGGAAGTTGGATGTGGATGGTTAATTTAAATGAAGACATCTTGGGATAGCAGCATGCAGAGAGCGAGATTGATCCAAACGGGTAGCGGTTCAATGGACTAGAGCCATACTCGACGGCATCATCTGCAAGGGGTGGTTGGAGGAAACTTGTTGAAGATTGTTACCAGGTAACAACTTTTATTCAAACATTGTGTGGTGACTATTTGTAATGATTCTTTTTAATTTTTGAGTATTTTTTTTAATTGTTATATTTATTGAACTATAAATTTATGGGACTTTCGAGGTGAATAAACATTATTTAGGATGTCAAGAAGCAGTGATTTACAGATAACCAGGATATATTGTAAAAAAGTATAGAGGGCTTATTTAATTTTGTTTGGCAGTGCTGTAAATTTGCACTCATGGTGTAGAGCGGATTTTCTTTTAGGTTATAGCATGGTAGCAGTGAGGTGGTGTTTTTGGATTCAGCAATCTAGGTAAGCGTCTGTGTTAGTATAAGAGTTTTTAGAGAAGCCTTCCACCCACTTTCCATTTAATGATTTGTTCCTTTGGTATACCTCGCGCTCGGTAAAACCTGAAAATCCCAATTATCGGGTGGGGCGATGCAACTGCCGCATCGCGTCATATCGACTTGCCTTCAAAAAACTAAACCATGGATTTTGTAAGTGTCGGCGACTGACGACAAAGATATTCCTCTGAACCATGAACGCGCTTGCACCAGACGATAAGCACCAGAGAGACGACAGCCACGGTTATTTTGATTTTAAGGCAGAGTTCAAGTGATTATTAATATCAACTTAGTTATTGAATCAGTTCAAATAATGTAAACTTAAATCGTAGACGAAGATATTGCCCTAAAAATATACTTATCGATATTCGGATATGATAAATGTCACTTTTAAATAATTTTTTAAATGATTGGTACTGAAATTTCATTAAGCCACATGGGGCGCCTTGTGGCGCCCTTGATGTCACGGCACCTGTGTGCTCTGCACACATGGGTGGCGAGGTCCTGTGTATAATGTATTATTAGTTTATACTAAATTTGCCATAGCCCATTTCAATTCTTTTCTTGTGGGTTGCTTTGTTAAATCTGCAAATTTGTATGTGTGGTCTAAATGTACACTGTCTGTTCTACATAATTTGATGTGCAGTTGAAATACATTATTAATTTTGTGAATTTTTTAAGCGCCTACAAAATCTAATTCAACTATTTTACACATCAAACATTGTTGAATTTTCAATGTTTAGCGACAATACGTATTCCTATTTGTAATTGTCTAAAAATAAAAGCAGAAAAATGGAAACGTTTTGATGGGCACTTAAAATAATAATTTTTTTGTTAAAACTAAAATTCTGTGTTAGCGTGGTGTTTTTTGTCTTAAATCATTTTCTGCATCTGGTAGTTTGGTTAAAAATTTAATAAGCTTTATAGAACAGTAGCAAGGGACGCTTTAGAAAGAAACCTATCAAAAATTCCAATTTGATCAATTATCATAAGCATAAAGCCGATTGGCATGGTTAACCATGGGGAGTTCCATTTTATGCAAATAGTGGACGTGACCTCTGACCTTCTGACGTGCTGACTGTTGAATCGTAGTGGAGATGTTTAGATCCGGGTTTGTATTATCTCCTACTTTTTGCAGCATAAGTTAGAAAATATGTATCCCTAGTGTGGTGTTAAATAAATTCTAGTTACTCAGTTTGGAACGGTTAGAAAGTGGAAAAATTAAAAAAAAAAAAACAATGAAGTTATCAATTCGATCCGTAATACCGGCCTGAAGTGTCGCTAATTTCAATCTGCTACACTTGAGCCTACATGATTTTTATAGCGTTTCTCGAAGAAATCCAAGAAATGCACAAATAGTCCAATCGAGAGGTACGCACTTGCAATAAAAATTTGCCAACAAGTTATATTTCGGCTAGTCTGTATTTTCTAATAACCAAAAGACAAAGTTTATATATTTGGGGAGAATTGCCCGGCTGTTAGTGTTATGGACCCGCTAAACTGTAATCCTAATTTTCATTGCTTCCTTATAACATAGAAAAAAAGACCTGTTCAGGGTTCAATTAAAAAATTAGTGAAATAGTAACTTCCGCAAGCTCTTAGATATGCAAACACGATGATATTAACCCGAGTAAGATGGATGCTTAAAATAAACATTTGCCTTCGCGCTCGTCTCAATTAAGATAAACAAAACTATCATTCAATTTTAATAAATGTTGATAATGAAAATCGCAATTTGTTGACCTTGACATACAAAGCAAAGTATTATTTTATTTGATATCACAAACCTTGAAGTACTAACCTACTTTTCTCATACACGATAAGTAGGTCAACGTATTCTCTTTACGAAAACGGCCTTCGTTTTGTATGCAATCAATAGCGTGCTGAAATTACATACAAAGCTAGTGATAGTTAAATAAACAAAAATAAAAAGCGAGAAAATTTTCTGCAACGAAAACTGATTAAAAACGTTATTTTGAAAATTTGTAATTATATTTATCTCAACACATTTGATAAAATTTGACCCAGTTCGACGGTTTTGTTGTCATTGTTGTTATGCTTATCTCAAGGATGAAATTATTTATGTAGTTTTCCTAATTTAAAACCCAAGGTTCGAGTGCGATTACAATACAGTTGGTTGTAAATCTAATTTGAGGTTTGGTTTGTCTGGATTTACGCTGTCTAGTTTTGTTGTACGACCTTCGCGAATAGTGTTTGCTAATTGAAATGACAGGAAGGTGATTTTGATCTCTCGGAACGTGACTTCTTTGCCAAGAAAGATTTTATCTTATTTAACCGTTGTAAAATTTCAAGAAAATATTATTTGGAAATATTTATTAAAGATAAGCCAGTTACTTTATCATGTACTTTAACTGTTCCACTTCGTCAATATTTAGAAAAATTTTCTCAAATTTAAGAAATTTTATGAATATTGCAAACATACAAAAACAGGAAAAATATTATTAAAGTTCAAGTGTAGACTCTCACCACACACAGAGCACTGAACAGACTAAGAATTTGCAGTTGACTATATCAGAGTACACGAGCTGGAAATAGAACAAACCAAAGAATCTCGAGAAATTCCAACTAAGTTTTTGTGCTACCCAAAAATCGATACTTTCATTGGTTAAACTAAATTTTGAGATTTTTACAAATCTAAAACTCGAAAACGCATTTCATTGGTTAAAGACATCATTAACGTTTTTCAACACAGGAAGAATAGGAAATGGAAGTGTATAAATGAAAATGCAAATTCTGCAGAAGGCATTCGTAGTGCTCACCATAGCCTAGGAATCCTCTCCTTGCAGCGCTCCCCATAGCCTGCAAATAACCTTCCAAGCAGCGCTCTCCATAGCTTGTTGAAATTGTAAACGCAGCGCTCATCATAGCCTGCAACGTTACACTGTCCGCCGCCGTACCTGGGGCCGTCATAATAATTCATTGGTCTAAATCAAACAACCTATGTTTGGGTAGTAAGCCTCGTTCTGTACATCAAGCAGCCCGAAAACAAGCACAGAACGCCCTTCGACGTGCGATCCGTTTCATACGACCGCATCCAAGGCTTCTGTCTCCGCTTCCGCCGTCGCCGAAGGAAATCATTCAATCTACAAACACATCCCGAGAAGTAGATTACTGTAATGTCGCCGACTGCATCTGCCAGGTCTACCTCCGGGACAACACCCCGTAGAGTTTGACGGAGCCGTACTCTACTAGGCCTGGGGCACCACGTCCACGACGTCTGCCGAAGTGTACCGAAGATCACCGAAGACGTATGGACCTTCCAAACCTGTAATTAATTGCTATTCACCACCGTTCAAGTTATTATTGCACTTCGAAATTCAATTCCGAAGCCTTCCGAGGAATCCAGAAGACAACCGAAGACTTCTAAACCCTTTATACTTGTAAATATTGTAAATTAGTAGTTTTTAATTTCAAATATTTGCTATTCACGTTATTATTGAACTTCACTATTCAATTCCGAAGCCTTCCGAGGAGTTCCGAAGACTTCTTAACCCTCCAGACTTGCAAATATTGTAAATTAGTAGTTTTTAATTTCAAATCATAACTTTTGTGACTCAACATTGTAACAAAAAGAAGAAACGGAACCTTCCGAATAATCTCGAAGACCACCGAAGCCGTTTTCACCGCCTTCAACCCAAATAGACATTCATTTAATAAGTGTTTGAGTTTATTTTGGTGTTCACAAGCCAGCATCAAGCTTCCGCAGAGTTCTGAAGATAACCGAAGACTTCCGAACTACTTCAAGAATTAAAATCAGTCAATTTCACTTTAATTTTATATATCTTTTGGAACTTATAATTATTTTTGCTTATGTTATTGCACACATAGTGAAAGATGTAGGCTGTGTGAATTTCAGGAAATGTGTAGGATAGCTCAAAATAGGAAACAATGGAAGTACGCGTCCAACCACTTCTAGGACTGAAAACCTAATAATGATGATGAAGAATTAACTTGTCTTGTGCAAAAGTTACTTTCATACTTCAATGCATTCCACTAACACAACATGATCGTACATAAGGATTATTGTGCAATAACTTCTCGAAGAATATTGCTTTTGCCTTTTGCTGGTATTAATTTAATGTTAGCAAAAGCCCCCTTTGGTTTGAATTCTCTTATGGTTGGGTTTTCTTCAATCGTTTGTTAATATTAGTATGCACCACAGCACACAGTACTTTCTTGGCGGGCCAAGGTGATTCAACTTAGGCACTGATTGATCGATTGATTTTATTGGAAGGGTGGCAAAGCCACGCGCACTTAGGCCTCAATATGGTCTCATTGTGCTACCTTCTTATACCTGGTCCTCAATCACTCAGCCATCCGCGCTTACAGACGAACCTTAGGATATCGGTCCAGGGCGTGTTACCGATTCTGGCGGTGTCTGGCCTAACATGGATCCTCGGAGGTTGGCGAGTGCCGGGCAGGTGCACAAGATGTGCTCTGCCGTCTCCTCATCCCATTGACAACTGCGACAGGTTGGGTTTTCTGATAAACCCAATGTGTACATGTGTTTTTTTTACCTTGCATTGCCCAGTCAAAACACCTGCTAAAAGTCGTAGTTTTTGCCTCGGCAAACCTATGCAAAGTTTCCCATTTTTTGTCGAAGGAGACTTAATGAACATTTTTACCTGTCGGCAATAGGTTTCCTTTGCCCACCTCTCGCAATGGCAGGTTCTCTGTCTTATCACGGTAAATAGCACCGATGGCTCAGGTCCGACAAAACTCTGAGTTGATCCTTGTCTCGCCAAGGTGCCAGCCTGCTCATTACCGTATTTGCCTGAATGACCCTTGATCCATGCCAGCTCGAGGATATTAGATAAGAAGCCCGTTCAAGAGTGAGGTGGCACTGAAGTACCACCTCTGAAAGGATCTTCTGCCTATTTAGGGCCATTAAAGCTGCCCATGCTATATGTGGATATGCGAATAGTTTTATTTTGAATACCTCGTTCCAAAATAAAATTGTCACCTTGCGTGATCGCAGCGACTTCTGCTTGGAAAACAGTTGTCTGCGTTCCCAACGCTATGCTTTCGTGAAGGTCTAGGTCATCTGAAAAGATGCCTGCCCCTGTACCTTCCTTCGTTTTTGATCCATCTGTGAAGATGAATGTATCTGCTGAAATCAGTCTTCAGGATCCACACAGACCTTGTGCCGGTTCCTGAATATTAGTTTGGGTGTAATTGAGTCGACCTTGGTATCCAGGAGTGGCATTGTTAGCAACGCCTCCTTTAGGATATCCTGGTGTCTCCCACCGTCTCCCTTATTGTTCCACAATCCTTTAACTTTTAGTCTCAGTGCCGCTTTTAGAGCCACCTCCTTCACATGCAGGTCTAGCGGAGGGAGGCTCAAGATGGCTTCAAGGCCGTAGTTGGTGTGGATTTCATTGCGCCCGTGATTCTAAGACAAGCTAGTCTTTGTATGTGCTTAAGTTCTTTAGCTGCGTTAACTTGTCTGGTTCGAGGCCATCAAACAACAGCTCCATAGCATAGCATATGTCGTACTACTGGAGTGTATAGCCATAAGACAGCCTTTGGTGACCCCAAAGTTTACCTATGGCACGTCTGCATTGCCAGAACACTGCGCTAGCTTTCGTAACTTTTGCTTGTAAGTGTTTAGCCAATTTCAGTTTCTTATCAAGTATAATACCTAAATACTTGACTTCCTCTGAGAGGGTTAGGGATGTTTGAGAAAGTGATGGTAATCTGGTTACCGTTAATTTTCTTTTGATGGTAAACAGGACTAGCGAGGTTTGTTTGGATTTATGGTCAAGGCGTTTTCCACGCACCATTGTTCAATAAGCTTTAATGCTGCTTGCATTAGGTTGCACAGCACTTGCTCATATTTGCCAACTACTACAGTAGCCAGGTCATCAACATACCCCACCGTGTAGAAGCCGGCCCCATTAAGACGATGTAGCAGGTTGTCAACTACTAGATTCCATTATAGTGGTGACAATACGCCACCCTCAGGACAGTTCTTAGCTACCGCCCTGCATAAGGAAGTGGTTCCCATACAGACACGTACTTCACGACAGCGTAGGCACTGTTGGATTAACTGCCTGAACGTGTTGTCCACTTCGTGTTCTCTCATAACTTTATCAATAGTGGTTTCACTAAACGCGCTTTCAATATCTATAAATAAGCCTAAAGCTGACATTGTTCTTGAGGGATTTCTCGATCCGCCCTACCACAGCGTGTAGGGCAATCTCTGTAGACCTCCCTGGTATATAGGCATGTTGGTTTGGGTGAAGAGGATGGTACTGCCCAATCCCTGCCGTGATATCAATGTCGCACAATCTCTCCAGCATCTTTAACAAAAAGGACGTTAGACTGATTCAACTTAGGCACTACATCGATAGCAAGTTAAATCTTAGATACTAACATCATACCTCGTGGACACTAGAGTTTTCTAAGCGGGCGGTAGCGGGTACAGAGGTATATGTGTGACGTTGAGAGGGTAAAAAAGTGACGTGACGGTACCTACCTTTTCAAGAAATTAATATATTATAGTACTTTATAATAACGGTATTCATGAATAAACATTTTACCTGGCTATCTAAAATTACTGTCTTATTGTTGTCAAGTAATTAAGCATTAACAATTTAAATTAGCATTAAGTATACGAATAACTAATTAGGTTTAATATTGTCTGTGACAAGTCTTTGGAAGTTGGTAAGCCAAGACGCGATTCACAATCAAGCATCTTTCCATGTTTCCATCACGATGTGGGAAATTGTAATTACTTGTTTGCAGAGTAATTGTACCGACATCAACAAGTTGATGCGTGTATGAAATCAAATTTATAAACAGCAGGATAACTATATGCTCGCTCGTGTTATTGTTTTTGTGTGCTTCACCAATAATCTATATTCGTGAGTGGTAAGTGTTAGAAATCGTTAACCATTATTTTTATAATTGTCTATAAATCTTTTGCAAGGTTAATTTATTTCAACCGTTGCAAATTTTGTATTTCAAAATGTCCGAATCTAAGAACAAATGCTGGCAGTACAGTATTGAGGTTTGAAATATGGTTTTACACACTGTCCTACAAACCAAGCATTACCTATGAGTAATTTGGTTATAAGTTTCTTCAGACGAAAATGAAACATTCTAAATTACATAAGCATTTGAATAAAACGCATGCTGATAGAAGGTCAGCGAGTTATCCTTATCCTATTTTTAAGAGAAGCCATCTATATTAAACCTTTTAGAGATGATTGAAGTACGAGCCTCGTGTAATATTTCATTGTTAATCGCAAAACTGAAAACCACACACAATTGAAGAGGAATTAGTTTTACCTGTACTCTGCTAATCTAAACTATTCTATAGCGTAAGACACAGTCAAATATCAAAAAAATTCTTCTTTCTATATAATAATTCAGTGCAAAAAAGAATAAATGAAATAGCTAAAGATGTTGAAATATCAATATGCAATACTTAAAACTGGTAATTTCCATTCCATTCGGTGAATCTGCCGTGCCAAATAACAAAACACTACCTTTATCATTCATTCGACTCATACAAGAACAAAAAAATTGTCAACAGTTATGATTTGCTAAAAATTCCGAAATCGATGCACAGGAAGAATCGATATTTAATACCATGAGCAAGTTTTTTCAAGAGAAAGATATTCATATGTGTAATATTTCGTTGACAGCTACTGGTAGTACAACAAGTGCTCCGGCAACCGGGCCGTGCTAGGTTATACTGACGCCGCGGTGCAGTATTTCGTTGTCAAAATTATAAAAAGTTGGTAAATCACACAAAAAATATAATTATCACACTACTCTTCCAGGGGAGTAAATCTGCCCCCAGGCGGCTCCGTGGTATGTGTGTGACTACTACGCCCAAGGTACCGGGTTCGAATCCCGACACAGTCCGCTTGAAAAATGTTAGGCGAGCGTTTTTCGCAAAAATACACCCTCGTTCGGATGAGAGGTGAATTGGAGGTCCCGTGTGTGAGTGTTATCACGCAATTTAAAAATCCCTACCTTGCTTGGAACAGCAAGGGTTCAGCAAAATTCCTAATTTTCCAGGTAAAAAAACTCGCTTCCTGGCCAATGTAGTACCTTCGGGTGGAGCATTGAAAAACCACATGTAAGAAGTAAATCTGCCTTCTATTGAGTTAATCGCAGTAAAATACAAAAATAAAAATCTATTTTGAATTCCAGTTGAGGGTCGCTTATTGGATCATTTTTGTGTTCGTAATCAAAAAAGGTTTTTCGTTCTTCTAATACTTGTGGAAGGTGGAAAATTAGGTTCACAATCCAAAGTTTCTGCTAAATACTCCCTGTATGTTTGTTGTGGTTTGTTTAGCATTCTTCTTAAGCTTCTTTGGGAATTAAACCACTCATAGTTTTTAAAATGATCTTTATTTACGTTTCGATCCATTCATGTCGATAAGGATAAGGATAAAAAAAATGTTTGTTAGTGTACCGATTCACCCTTCTAAAGGGACACTCATTTATATCGCATTTAAAATGCAAGTAAATACTAGAATGGAGTCAATCAGGGCATAAAAAATAAGAATCAGCGGATTTTCCATTAAAAAAAGTATTTTTATTTATTTCTTTAGTATGTAGTTACCTACATTATTAAACAATGAACTAGAAATAAAGCAAAGGCACATATATAATACCCTTTAAGTTTTAAATAAGCAGGCAACTCATAACCACCACGCCTAAGCGTATTTGGCAATGACAGTTTTTTTACGATTTGGCATATTTATAACGTTTATGTCGTCAATTGCAGGAAAAATAAAACAAGTTTTCTTTTTTCTGTTGGGACGTAGAAATTCAACTTCAATGTAATCGTCTAGTTTTTGAATTTGATCCACAAAGAGTTTCTTGTCCTTATTGGTTTCCAACTGGACTTCAATAAACTCCCCAACAGACAAGTTTTTATGGACACCTTTCGTAGATTAGCCTCTGCTTCCTCGTCTTCTGTGTCGATTTCGGATTCGGATCTTGTCGGATTCAATTTCATCTTGATCTTCAAACTCGACGAAGTCTTTTACAGCCGTACTGATCGATGGTCCAGCTTGTGACGTTTGTGGAAATGTAGTAGTGACAACACTTTTTCCAGAACCAACAGAAATTTTCTTTTTCCTTGTGATAGTTTGCCGGCATATATTCTAGTCTTGTTCTGTAGAACTTCAATTGATGCTGTCCAAGTTGTCTTCCATGGACTGTAATCTTTCTGGCAAACGTTTCGTGGCCTGGATTGTATCTAGAGGGTTAATTCCGTTTGCGCCAAAGGATTTAATAATTTTCGCTTTCATAGTGTTTCATCTGCTTCTGGTGGAGTTTAGCAACTTTGGGAAATACTGTTTTTTGCTCTTGCAAGACTGCGCCAACTTTTCTTCAAGGGCCCAAACACAGCCACATCAAATGGCCGTGTCAAACGTGTTGAATTTGGTGGCAGAAGACAAAATCGAATGTCATTTTTCTCACAAAGTTTAACTACTCTATATGATAAGTGACTATATAAGCTATCCCTAACTACTACTCGCGATGCAGGCTGCAATAGTTACAAGCCAATCTTCGAAAGGTGTTGATCGAACCACTCACTTTTATTTCCCTTTGAGTCATTCTCTGTCCAAGTATCATAAATGTGTCCTCTTTTATAGACCATAAAAAGAAGAAGCATCTCGTCCGATACACTGATGAAAAATATTACTGAAGTTGAAGATTTTGCAGAGTCGATAATATGCTCTGGATGTCTTGTTTTTCTTTTGATTACCACATATTTTCTCGCTGGATCATCGACAAAGCAAGTTTCATAATAGTTTATAAGGGATTGTAGTTGGGCATTTTGTACAATTTCTGCTAAATTGTCAAAGTAGTTGTTTATTATGTCGGGAGTATGTACTCGTTTGATGTCTCATAAAGTTTGACCTAAGACTTGTTAATGTCTAGAATAAAATAAGTTAACCAAGTCGTGACCTGGTAAATTGTTGTCGAATTTAATGGCTGTAATTCTCATTCTATCGAGATAACCCTTACTATATAGCGGATATAAATCTTTTTCTAAAGGATAGCCCCATTCTCTCCGATTTGTAATTAACTGAACAACTCTAATTTCTTCCTGTATCGTCAAAATGCTTCTTCACGTCCTTGTTGCCATGTCGTTGCAACGTTGATTTTGGTATTGCAACGAAAACTATTTGCAATGACAACAGTTCTTTATTTTCAAACTGATTATACAGCCCTTTTCAACAACTCGCAGTTACAATGGAATTCGCTAAAAGCTTTCACAACAATTTGTTTCCGAACTAATCGCTAACAGTGCAAGTATTAAATTCTTAAAGCTACTATGCCTCCAAATTATTATCGAAACGCTACTTAACTGTACAAGCATTACAATAATTATATCAACATTAATTTATATCACATCTTTCAAAGCTTTAAACTAGAACGTATTGTAATAAAAGCTTCAATCGGAACTGAGCTTGAATTAAAACTGACTGTGAAACCCCTCAACGCCTATTTATACTTATTAAATTACACTAGTTATTTCGAGAACATTCCAAAAATTATACAACTAACATTTTCGAGATTTGCTATTGTAATCGAAATAGCTCTTAAATGCTAAACCTTGTAACTGTCAATCAACTCTATTTGAAGATGCCGCACCACACGGTGCTCACCAATTATCGTTCGTGTACATATGCTTCGTTTACGTTCTAATGTAATAATTTTTATCGGAAGCAGACCAATCGATGCTACAGTATGTTAAAAAACTTCTTCTGCTTTTTTAAGGCATATTTGAACACCTTTGTGCTGTTTTAAGGCCGCTTCAAATAAATCTGGGTCATAATTTTGGTAAACCCTGCTGCCAAGTCGCTTCTATATTTTCTGGGCATTCCTCTGATTCACCCCTAAGAGTGAATAAAATTATCAAAAAAATAGTTACAAAAAACTAAACGAAATAAACACATTAACCAGTACGTAACATATGGAGATTATCCCAACGCATAACTCATGGAAAAACAAGATAAATATCTTTTTCTAAAGAAGTTTTCAAACACTTAGAAATGTAAACAAATGATCCACAATATTTCCGCACCTGTACACTACCACTATTACAACAGTACTGGGCGCCGAACGTAATCCGAAACACCGACATGTCATCTGCGCTGATTGCACCTATTACGCATTCTGAAAACATCGCCGCTTGGAAAATTAACGTGAAATCTCGATCCATTAATCTTTTATCCCAATTCACCCCGCTGTCCCGATTACCCTGAGTGACGGTAATCTAAAAATATAAATCTTATTATGAAAATTAATAATTTGTTCCTGGCGACTCAATGCAGGAGTACAGTCTAATATAACTAAAATGTATTTAGCTCTGTACAACATGATTTTAATAACTTTCTTTATTTTCTTCTATAATTGATAATATTTCGTTTTGCCTTTTATTCCCTAAATAATGGGACAACCGGTTATCATCTATTTGAATACGTTGGATATGTTCGGCCATAACTGAATCAAATTTTGAAATTGTTTCAATCGGTTTTAAAAAATTATCGTTATTTTTGAGAAGAGTTTATGTTCTGTTCCCCGAAAAGCTAAATTTTGTCGGGCTAGATATTGTACTATTACTATAATTCTATCTAGAACCATTGATCAACGTTTTTTTTAGGCAATATGACTTTCATTGAGATAAATTACAAAAGATTTATTCCGCAACTTGGCCAAATCATTACAGCACTTAACATTAATTTTATTTTTCTTATGCCCGATCAAATGTTGCCAGTGAGTTGTTAAAACCAGTTTTGTCTCCTAAAGGAATAGACTGATTTCTAAAAATTTTGCAACAAAAGCAAAACACGGAATTTTTCATTTACAACCTCTCCATTAGGTAAATATATTTTATAATAATTTTCTGAAAAGCTTCTATTACGAGCATCATTGAAATAATAATTCATCATCATCATTACGACTTCTGTCCTGGAACCGGTTAGACGCGTACCTCCGTTTCCTATTCTGAAGTAACCTACACATTTCTTTGAAATTCCCACAGCCTACATTTTTCACTATCTGCGTGCAATAGTCTGATCTAGGTGTACCTCTACCTCTCTTTTTCCTATCTCTGCCTGTACTATATCCCGCACTATTCCTCAAATACCTTAGAATGTGTCCTATTCTTCTATTTCTTCTTTTTTTTTTTGTTTTCCACATATCTTTCTTCCCCTACTATGTCTAAAACCTTTTTGTCATTAAGTTTGTTTGTCTATGCTATCATCATCATACATCTGAAGCAACACATTCCAAAAGGCTTCTGCTACTCCTACTGTCCCTATTTCATAGCCGTACAGTACTGGGCTCCCCACATATGCTTTCAACAATTTTTTGATTGTTTCTATGTTCGTTGTCTTCGAACATAGCATCTACTCTTTCTTGTTAGATTTTGCTCGGTTCCCTTCCATTTTTTTTTAAAATATTTTTAAATATATTTCACCGATATTCAGTGGTATATGAAGGGGGTTGAGCAACCTGCGGTTACCAAGATCCTCCAAAACTTACACATTTATCGAATTAATCGTTTTCCAATAAATTCTTTCCCACAATCAACATTAGTTGAGAATATTGCAAAACCAACACCTGTAGTTGCTTATAATAATCATTAGGTTTGAGTGTAATTATTTTTTCTTTGTCATTAGGTTTCCGTCTTGAAACTGGTTGATTCTAATTCTGAGCTAGCCTGCGCATTTCCCTCGAATTCCCACAGCCTACATTTTTGACTATTTGTGTGCAATCGTCTAACCAACGTCTACCTTTACCTCTCTTTTTTCCTTTCTCAACTTCTAATATATTAGAAGTCTAATATATATCGTCTAATATATTTGAAGTTGAGATAGGAAAAAGAGAGGTGTTGGTTAGAGGATTGCACACAAATAGTTAAAAATGTAGACTGTAGGAATTTCAAGCAAATGCGTAGGCTGCTACGAATAGAAATCAACCTGATGATTATTATAAACAACTACAGGTGTTGGTTTTGCAATATTTTCAACTTGTTGATTTATTGGAAAACTATTAATTCGACAAATGTCTAAGTGTTGGGGAATCTTGGTAATCGCAGGTTGCCCAACCCATTTCACTACCACTGAATCTCGGTGAAATAAGGTATATATTAGAAAACAATAAAAGGGGAAGCAAGCTGTATCTAACAAGAAAGAGCAGGTGCTATGTTCGAAGACAACAAACATAGAAACAATGAAAAAATTGTTGAAAGAATATGTGTTGAGCAGAAATTCTTCACCTCTTGCAAGTACTTGTTCCCTATTTGTATTATAGTTCTTGATTTATTTTCTTCTTCTTTACATACTGGTACTTAGTTCTATTTTTATTAATTTTCATAACGTATCTCTCTGTAGAACGGTTTCCGTTTCATTAAGAGCTGTTTCTAATTCTTCCTTGCTAAATGCTAATACCGCTATATCATCTGCAAACCTAGGCATATCAATCTTTGTCCTTGCATAATAATTCCAAATGTCTTCCTGCATTTGACAGTATCCATAGCCTCTTCGACGTACCAGTTAAATTTAACGGGGATAGGGTACATCCCTGTCTGTTTCCTTTCTTAGTATTTACTTTTCTATGTTCCTACTCTAATTTTTATTGCCCCTGTTTTTGCTCTTTGTATAAGATATGTACTATCCGTCTGTTTCGCCTAAATCAAGATTGATCTTCTCCTAGTATTTCTTAACCCTGTTTTTACTTTCATTTTTGTACAATTCTAGTTAATATTTTTGACACGTGTGCTGTTAAATTTATTGTTCGAAAATATTCACATCTATCTGCGCCCCTCGTTTTTGAATATGAAAGAAATCTTTGGGTATCTCGCCTGTTTCATACATACAGCTTTGAAGTTGGAACAGACGAGACGTTCTATGACTGCTTGTCCAGTGACTTTTACAGTTTCTGCTTGCACCTTATCTATATCCAGTGCCTAGGGATAATTAAAATTAGTTATCTGTTCTAAGTGTCACTATCAACCAGAATTAGTTTTGTTTACGTGAGTAACATCAAGTTATGTTCCGTAATCATATGAAACGGCGCAATTCGGCTGAACTCTTGAAAGCAGTTCAGAAGTTATAGTTTTAACGTACCTTCAGCATCTTCTTGAATATTTGGTGGATATTCTGAATATGATTTGTTAGGAACCTCGGTTTCGGTTGTTTCAGTACCTAAATAGTACTACGTTCAACTTGACAAGATTGTCTCCGAACGTTGAAGGTGCCATTTCTTGGTGCTGCTCTTGGAAAATACGATGTATATTTGTAGAACTTTCTGCTTGCTTTTCTTTGAGTTTTTGGTACTAGTTTCTAGATAAACGTTTCCGACCGTCCGATATCTGTAGAAAAAAAAAGTTGAAAGCAAAAGCTATATTATAATAGATATTTAAAATATTCTTTTGGTATTACGAGGGACACTATTTATGTATTGAGAACTGGCAACACTGGTATTGCCAGGTGAAATCTGAAATTGCCATCGTAAAGATTGACATTTTTGAGGTTATAGGTACTCAGAACGTTTTGACGTGCGAGCACTATTTGTGTTTTTGCAGTGTTTAAAATTTCATCTTAGCCAAAATATGGAATTAACTTGCGAAAATTATCGAGCTATGATTTATTATCACTTTCGACGTAGTCTAACTCTAGAACAATGCATCAATCAACTGAATTCAACTTTTAGCGATGAAGCGCCATCCACAGCCACTGTATATCGCTTGTACACTGAATTCAAACGTGGACGTAGTTCTCTCACGGACGAAGTTAAAGAAGGTCGTCCAAAATCGGCCGATGGTGTGCGAAAAGTATGTGACATATCAAAAAATCGAAAGATGTTTAAGCATTAGTATGACCAGCATACATAAGATCGTGCACGAACATTTGTGTGTTCGGAAGCTGTGTGAGCGTTGGATTCCACATTTGTTGACAGATGCTCAAAAAAATGCTCATGTCGATTGGTGCCCTAAAATGATTTCAAAATACAATTGTGGTGCATTCAAAGCGGTATACAACATCGTCCCAGGTGACGGAGTCGTGGATTTATGCGTATGAGCCTGAAAGAAAAGGTCAGTCGGCAGTTTGGACGTTTCAATGTGTAGCAAACTCGAAACGTTAAGAATGGTGGCATTTTTCTACACGAAAACCGGTCCTGTGACAACTCTCGAAAATCAAAAGACCGTTAATTCAGCGTGGTATACGACCATTTGTTTGCCTGAAGTTTTCGGTAAATTGAGAGAAACCAACCCAAAACGACGAATCATTTTGCATCATGACAATGCGAGCTCACACACATCACATGCAACAAACGAGTATTTGGACACACAAAAGATCGAATTGATGGGTCATCTGCCTTATAGTACGGGATTTACGCGAGCGTCGTGGGGACCTATTGGATTGTGAAGATTAGATGCTAAGAAGAAAAAAAGGTTATATGATGTATGCCGTTTCAGTGGTGGGGGGAGCATGTACAGGTTTTCAAAAATGTAAAAAGCAGTAACAATGAAATACTCGAGCGCGTCAGATATTAATAGCGTAAGCGAACCATGTGTTTCTGATAACGGAGGAATATTAATCTGACGGTTTGTGTGGTGGGGGTAGCTGTAGGAAGGGATCGAAAAAAGGAAAAAAAATTCCTCGAGCGCATCAGATTTTCATAGGGGATGTTAATTGGTCCCTAGATAGGCTCCTATTAAAAAACTGACGATTTAGACGCGACCGAGAGTCACGGCCGATTTTTGAAAAGGAAAAAATCTTGACCTTGAAATACTCGAGCGCGTCAGATTAAGATACAGAGGGTTCTGGTTGATGTCCTGTACGTGCTGATACATAATCTGACAATTATGTGGAGGGATTTTATTAATCTGCCGGTTTGAAAATTTTTTTCCATAAATCTTGCACAGACTGCATGTTCAAAATCAAAAAAATGCGAACGTTTTCGATGTATTTTTGCCTCCTGTTTACGAATATGACAACAAAAATTGGCGGTCGGCCATATTTTCGCCGCTATTTTGAAAAGCATCCTAAAACATGATTTTTTAAAATTTATTTTGAAAGGTACAAATGTGTAAAAAAAAAGGTTGAACAAAAATGCAGAGCCAGGAAATTCTGGGAAGCTGCATGAATATACAAATTATATACACCGTTGTTGTATTTGTGGTTGAAACCGTATACGTTAAGAACGTATACAGATACATAAGATAAGAGATACATAAGTAACCATAGAAGTCCCTTAGTCTTCATCGTCAGTGGTAAATTCGTCATCTTCGTATTCAAAGATCGATTCGATTTCGTCCTTGTTATTTACATCTTGCGTATCTGGAACATGAAATGGTTATGATACTTAACAATCTTTTATTTATTGCATTATATTATGACTACATATTGAAAAGAAAACATACCTGGAGAATCCCCTACAACATCAGGTGTTATTACAACATCTTCGTAAGCTTGTGGTAGATGATTACCAACGAACCAAGACATTTCCAATTTTCTATTGACATTTGTCCAACCGAAATCTGTTGGCTACATGTCATTGAGCATTCGAGTGTGTGTATTCCTCCACAAAGACGCAATATCTCGTTCGGAGTACGTGCTGGCATAACTCCGATTGGCAAGATGGTAAGTTGCATGCATTGTAATTACGCACATTCAACAAGAAGGGCTGTGATGTGTCTGATACTGTATACGTCTTGTGGAAGATTGCAATCCTAGCTCGGTTGGCATCATTTATTTTTTTAAAACCATACAAATGGCAGATAAAACGTTCGATGAATTCATCAATGTTATAATCTTCCGATCCCAAGTGTGCAAATGCCTTTTGAAAAATTGGACAATTCTTTACAATATCTAAAGGTTTTTTCTTCCCTCGTCTATAAAAAGTTGGATTGTAATCACATTCCGTTAGCGCATGTAAAGCTGGTAGTGCTTGTGAAAGTAGTGGGCCTAGCTTATGAGAAATAGCGGAAACGTTGATATATCGGCGTGCATTACCTATTAAGATAAATCAAATGTAAGATAAACATGAAAATCGTAATTGGAAAAAGTGCATTACCTACTCCAAGATCCATCCAAATTTTCACAGATGCTTCAAGATGTTCCATATTGGCCAACATGATAACTACAATATCCGTATCAGAGGTTCTGAATGTAATAGCAGAATCTTCTTTTATTTGACATACCAAAAATACTATTTTTGTATCCGCTTCTTCATGATCAGGACATGACAGTTCAGAATCGATGTTTCGCGTTACTTTATTATCGGTAACAGAATATACGTAAGCAAATCGTGACTCAGATATATTGCTTTGTTACCAATAATCGTAGCCATCTCCTGGTCAGCCTAATGATCGATAAGAAACTTCTTTGAACTTGATATTTTTCAAATCTTTTGCAAAGTCTGCTGTTCTCGTTTGCTGAGGACCGGAGATGTAGAAATCTTTATCATCCACATTACCACGAAGAGCATGCTCACAACCTTTGATCGAAGGTGTGAAGTAGCGATCAAATACAATGGCTATTCGACTTGCTGAATTATTGACAAGACATTGCAAAATCTTCTTTGACAGATCTCCAAAACTGTGCGGCATTTGTTTGAAAGTATGTAAAAAAAAAGAAGCCATCTACAATCACAAAATCTAGCTGGTATGACGGTTGATCCACTTCTTCAAGTTTTTTTCCAACTCTTGAACCAGTACGGACTTAACAGTCTTATTAATGGAACCATCTATATGGCAGAGTGATAGAGGAACTTGAGTTATTGGAAAAGATAGTACCTTTTCAAAATCTACGTTCGTGTCTAATGATAGAGCTAATAACCGATCGAATAAATCATGCTGTAATTTGACTTCAAGTACCTTTTGTCCTATTTTCATTATCTTCTTCTTCTTCTTGAAACTTGCAAAAGACAGAACCTGATTTTTTTTCAATGATTTGTGAAATCTCTCTGAAGTTATGTTACATTCCGTTATAAATTGATCTCGCAAGAATGTTCCGGATGACACTGCATTCAACAAGCTATTTGCTACTTCCGGAGTGGTAATCTGTCCAGTTCAAATATTGTACAGTTGATTTTCATTTACTGAAGGAGAAAAGAGACGCGCGGAATGGGAAATACAATTCTCAGCCGCTGCGCGCACCGTACGTTATTAATGATTTTAGCCACTTCGGCTTGTGTAAATCGTCAGATTATATTATTCCCGTGATCCTTGAATAATTTCCTTCAAAATAAAAAAATATATAACCGCGCTCGAGAAAATCCCGGTCACGTTTTTTTTGCAACTTAGTGACTCTCCCATTTCCTTACGTCACGCTGAAATCGTCAGATTATCGAAATGTACACTTTTCTACTGTATTTAATAACATCATACCTTAATCTGACGCACTCGAGTTTTTCGAACGGTCGATTTTTTTTTAATAATCTGACGGGCTCCCCTGAACCCCGCCTCTATATAGAGGTTTAATATTTGGTGGGGGTACTTATTAGGGTGCAATCTTTCCCCCCTTATGTTATTCTGACGCGTTCGAGTAAATCCCAAAATCCCTGCTTGGCCTCCCCTACTATTACAGCCCCGAGTTGGCACCCAATGACTTCTTCTTGTTTCCAGTAATTAAAGATAAACTGCGTGGACAACGATTTTCATCGCCCGAAGAAGCGGTTGCGGCCTTCAAAATTCAGGTTTTAGAGCTACCATCTTCTGACAGGACAAAGTGCTTTGAAGGGTGGTTCAATCGCATGCAAAAGTGTATAGATCTTAAAGGCGATTATTTTGAAAAGCAATAAAAATAAATTCATTTGTTTATTCTTTCTATTCTCAATACATAAATAGTGTCCCTTGTATCGCTATACTTTAAATTTTAATAAAGAAAATTTTATACATTAATACTTTCGTTGAAAGACGACTACCATGCACACAACTGTAGGCTTACTTACCTTGTAATGATACGGCACAATATAATAGACTAATATGTATTTTTTTCTATTTATTACACTATTACACAAAAGCGACCAGTTTCGACGTTCAGATAATTTTAATTATTTTATCTAAGATCACACATATAACATTCAAACGCAACACCAAAATAAAAATGCATGATTCTTCAAAATTCTTTAACATCTTTCTTCATATAAGAAATAAGTAAATTAATCCTTTAACAAAAGCACAGCAAGTTTTCGCTGAATCGTTATCACAAAAGGAGATAGCTGGCGGCACTGCTGTATCGATAAAAAATGGCGGCTAAAATTGAACAAGCACAATCTGCAAAATATTCCAACATCCGCTTGCACTCGCAATGACTGATTTCTAATGATAACAATAATATATACACCTCTGCACTTCAACCCACGCATTTAAAAGACAGACTAACTATATTATGGTTGACTGATAAATCAACGCTATAATTACGTACAACGTTAGACGGTTATCTATTAAAGGTCAGAAGTCCAAATTATTTAAGTCGTAGGTAAGATTGTTATGTTAATGTCAACTAACTACATTCGCAGAAAAAAGAAGAAGCGCATTGATTTTCTGTTTTGCTTAGAACGCTCTTTTTAATTTTTATTTTACTAAGCACGGCTCGAAAATTGGGTTCAGGTGCTATTCGTCGACGGGCAATTCGCCGTCGTGCAATTCGCCGTCGCGCGACTCGCCGTCGCGCGACTCGCTGCCGTGCGAATCGCCGCCGTGCGATTCGTCGCCGTGCGATTCGCCGTCATGCAATTCACCGACAGGTACGTTTTTAATGTACGTTACATGTGATTTTCCAATGCTCCACCTTAAGGTACTACATTGACCAGGAAGCGTTTTTTTACCTGGAAAATTTGGAATTTTGCCGAATCCTTGCTATTCCAAGCAAGGTAGGGATCTTTAATGTGCGTGACAACACTCACACACGGGGCCTCCATTTTACCTTTCATCCGAACGAGGGCGTATTTTTGTGGAAAATGCTTGCCTAATATTTTTCAAGCGGACCGTGTCGGATTCGAACCCGGGACTTTGGGCGTAGTAGTCACACACATACCAATGCACTACAATTCCCAAAAATACAGCATGTGGTATCTCGGAGGGATAAAGCATCAACAATTCTGACACTGACATGAAGATTTATATATATATATATATATATATATATATATATATATATCGCATGACGACCTGTCGTTGCTTTGAATTGGAGAATTAGAAGAACCCACCCCCCAAAATTGTTTGTAGCACGTGGCGTACCATTTCTTAAAACTCAAAGACTTAGATTTCATTTCTGGTAAAAAAATTTTAAATGATGATTTTGGTAGTCAGGAGTTCATCCTAGGGTATAAAATTTAACTAAATTATATCTTGCTTATTGGATTTTGAAAAATGATTGCTCACATGCTAGAAACAGTTTTGACTCGGGGGGGTTACATATTATGGGGGTGAAACTAATATCAAATTGCCTAATTCTTCGCACAGTTTCATGGGGACTTCTCTAAATTTAAGTGTAAAAGGCCACTCTGAAAAATCTCTCAGAAAAAATCCTTATTGGCTTTTATTGGAAGATTTTCGGGCTAGCTAATACATAATAGATAATAATAAATAAATAATTTTAAGAGTTGAATAAATTTGTACCTTGATTTATTTGTTCAGTCCAGTAAAAACGTTCAGTAAGTTGATTTTAGCAAAACGGCACGGCGGAAGACAAACCAAAAACATACATGGGGATTTATTGCTCATGCATGATGGTGCTCAAAGTTAACGGAAATTCTCAGCACCGTCAACACGGTGTTTATACAACTTGCATATCTATTACTATTATTAAACAATCTATGCTATTATATTACTTCTTAATTCAGGCTTAAGGCTTGCCTTAGATAACTCTCTTTTCATTACAATTATTAGTCGATCTCACTCTTGCAACATGTGGTATTGATTCATTCAGCTTAGTCGAGCCTGGACCTGTCAAGTCCAACTTCCTTTTACAGCATTAATCAATTGATTCTGACTGTCTCGTTGCTATCTGTTGTTACAAATTTTGCCATGTTTTGGCGGGTGATTGACGGGGTGAGTAGCTTCCCGGATGTTCCTCTTGATTGCTCTCCAACTATTTGATATCCAAATCCTGGGTCCACCGGCCTGTGGTTTTCGACCGACAGGATGGCTATTCGCCACAGGCCGCTGCATCGTCAGGTAGCTCGTTGAACAGGACTGACGGATGTGCATCCCTAACGATTTCGCTTTTGTCCCCATTCTTTGGCACCCCGCATAGCTGGAAAACGTCCTCGAGGTGTCACCGTTCCGCTGCTCGCATTGTTTCGCCCGGAGGCGAAGGTAGGTAGATTTTGATTCCTCGAGGTCTGCTTTTGGAATGTCTAGTATTGACTGACTATCTTACTTTATATGTAAAAGTACCACGACACAAATTGAAAACAATATATCCTCTTACTGCTGTTGCGGAATGACCTGATGAAGCACTTACAGGAACTGATTATGGCATCACGAAAGATAATTTTAAATAGGAATATTCAAAATGTAATAGACAGTTAAACACATATCCAAATTTATATATAATTTAAGTGCAAACTTGCTGATGAGGCACTGCCTAACCTGCTTCATAGAATAAGCAGCTATTGGACTCGAATTGGTCAGTGTATTTGGAGGAAAGTACAAGAAGTAGACTTAACTGAGGAGTACAACACCAACGAAGCCTTCAAGTTCTTAGTTCGAAGAATTTCAGCGCTTTCTTTTTTACCCTTACACCTTCTTGACGATAGTTGGATAGATGTGATGGCCAATGCGCCACCTCTTGTCCCAAGAATTCAAGATTTTTTGGATTATGTAGTTACTACATGGGTCGATGGTGAGGGCGCAATGTTCATGCCCGAAATGTGGAACCACCATAGAAATTTTAACACCAGAACCATCAATCACTTTGAAAAATGGCATAGTGGTTTCAAAAAATCCCATCCAAACATCTACGGGTTTATTGCTGCTCTATAAAAAGAGCAGTCTAAATTTGAACTCCAAGTGATGCACGAGGATGATGGATTCAATCCAACGGTTGCGAAAAGGAAATATAGCCATGTTAATAGTCGTTTAAAATGCTTAACAAATTAGAATTTCTAGATGCTGCTGGACACCTCGTACAACTTCAAAACAATTGAAGATTAAAAATAATATTCTAAAGGGTTTATATGTTAGCAGACATTCACTTTATTAAGATATTTTACATATTGTTAAAATAAAATACGTATATAAAATACGAGGTCTCGATTACTTTTTAATTTCTAATAACACAAAACACTTCGACCGCTAGCTAAACAGTTAGATTTGTATAGCTCGACCATTTTGTCTTGTTATTTTTGGGGATGGGTTTTTAATTTTGGGGTTGAAGGGGTAATCTTCAATTAAAAATTCTTCCAGAAATGAAATTTAGGCTGTTGAATTTTAAGAATTGTCATCTCACGTGCATAAGTCATTTTTGGGGGTAGGTTTTTAATTTTAGGAGTTGAAAAGGTGATCGTAAATGAAAAATTATTCTAGAAATGAAATTTACGCTGTTGAATTTTAAGAATTGCCACCTCGCGTGCATAAGTAATTTTTAAGGGTGGGTTTTAGTTTTAGGGGTTGAAAGGGTGATCCTAAATGAAAAATTATTCCAGAAATGAAATTTACGCTGTTGAATTTTAAGAATTGCCACCTCACGTGCATAAGTCATTTTTGGAGGTGGGTTTTAGCTTTAGGAGTTGAAGGGGTGATCCTAAATTAAAACTTATTCCAGAAATGAAATTTAGACTGTTGAATTTTAAGAATTGCCACTTCACGTGCATTAGTCATTTTTGGGGGTGGGTTTTAGCTATAGGGGTTGAAGGGGTGATCCTAAATTAAAAATTATTTCAGACTTGAAATCTAGGCTTTCGAGTTTTGATACTTCACGTAGTTAAATTGCAAAATGCGTACATTTTAGCATAAAAGAAGCTTGTCGGCGAATTGCTCGTCGGCGAATCGCACGACGGCGAGTGGGATAGTGTCGGCGAATCGCACGACGGGGAACCGCACGGCGGCCAATTGCTCGGCGGCGAGTCGCATGACGGCGAATTGCCCGTCGGCGAAGTGGATAGACACCGAAAATAGCAAGAAAGCTTTTACTTAGAAATGATTAATTTGCCACCCTTTTGAACTGCCACCCGTATGCGATGCACCCTGTGCATAGTAGGGTGGCACGGTCTCGTCAAGCAATGTCAGGCGTCATAAGAGTTTCAAAGCTCATTTACAACAGCAGTACTAAATGAACTGCACGTCCGTGTAAACAAAGACGAAATATTCCGCAAAACCTGATTGCATCTAAAAACAGCATCGCTTATTTTACAGACCTGTTTAAAATATTTAATGAACTCTTTACAATTGCAAGGTGATGATTTGAAATTAGTTAAAACGAAAAAGGTCGTTATTGCTGTTGGGGGAAACTTTGTAGCGTTTGACGTTACCATAAACTGTCCGACTGTAATTATATTCATTTTGAACTAAGATGGACTAAAAATTACAAGTCGAAACATTGAACCCGGGTTGGCTGCCAAAGAAAATACAACTCACCTCTGCATTCACAAAGGCCACGAAACAGCTGTAAAATAATCCGTTTAAAATAACGACCTTTAGAATCTTCCGGACCAACTTGGAACTATAACTTCCACGGTCATTTCAAAAGACTATGGGGGGGGGGGGGTATGTTTTATCGGATAATGCCAAGGCTCCACTACTTTGTTCATTATTATTTCTAAGGAGCAAGCACTAATAGGTAAAAGTGGAAACCACTTAGTGTACAAACGCATCTAGGCATAAATGCTTAGTTGCCACATGCCTAACCTTGTACCTGCAATCACAAGGGATCGCTAGTTGCGTCCCTGGACAACACATCAAAAATCTGAAAATATACCACTGTCCGCAGCTGTGCTGGACCTAAATTTTATACACCTTCTGTAAATTGGAAGGACATTTTCACGCTAGATTCAATATCTTTCAGATAAAATTTTATTACTGATAATTCCTCAATCATGAATACTTCGTGTCGTTTAACACACCAATAATATGTGTTAATACAAGAATATTTACATTTATTATAACTGAAATATTATCGTAACAATTTTTAGCTGATATTTACTAAATTCAAACTTGGTGCTATTTCAATTAAATCTTATAAGCCGACCTTATCGCCCCTGATTAATTTTGGGGCATTTTATAAATTTTATTTACATTATTCCTCACTATCGTAGAGAGCAGATCTGATATCTTTAATTTACACCATTACTTGATTTTATATTAATATGGTACAAAAAATTTACGTAATCAATAGTAAGTCAAGTTAAATGTATAGTTAATTCCTATTGAGAATTTATTCACACATCAAGTTCTAGTAAGTTTGAATATCTAATTAAACTATTCCTTTTTTTAAAGATATAATTTTTATACTCAATTAACCTTCAAAAGTAAAATCGCTGGGCTTGGACATCAGGAAAGAATTTAACTATCAACACTCACCATCTGTTTTCTTACGTCACGGAGTGTGACAAACACTTGAAGCACGGGCGCACTATAGAACAGCCGTATCCCATTAGGGCCTCTTAGCATCAATCTCGGATTTTAACGAAAGGGGTGGAACAAATTTTCAGACCGATGCTAAGCAACGACATGGACAACCAGTTCGCGAAATATGAGGTAGGAATCTTCTATTTGAAACACCACCAGGTTACGCTTTCACATAGGTATCATAAAAGAATTCTTCATACGATAAACCATCAGTTACAGTTGAAACATATTTTTAAATGTGTCTTCCAGTTGCAAAAATTTACCACATTATTAGCCGTATCGTTAACAATGCCACTACGAACAATTTAAATGTAACTTTTATGATTACATTATAGAATTTAATATAGTTTAAATTAATTTTATATAATTGCGCTTCAAGAAAACGGGGAGATTAGACAAGATATTTAAATAAAAAATATACGAACCTTTGATTAATATCACCCAAGTTCTTTCTACATAAACTGTAATTATGGAGGCCACAAACTCGATACGATTCTCCAATTGCCGGAGCTTGAAGTCGAGAACGACATGCTTGTTCTACGACAGATAAAAAGCCATTCGCTAGTTTTGAACGTTGTAGATAGGTATCGCAAACCGAAACAAACAACATCAGGCGTGACCTTGTATCGAAAACTACACGGTTTCTGGAGTAACTTTATTCGAACTTGAACAAAAATTAATCGTTAAATTGAAAGTTTTACGAAAGCGAAACTTTATTTATGAAGGACAAAAATATACCGGGTACTTTATAATTTTATAGCATTAAATATTTTATCAAAACGAATATTTATTGAACTAAAAATGATTCTGAATCAAAAGTATTCAGTTATAGGGGTTCTGAAAAATGAACATGCTTCAACTTCTTGAATTTAAACTAAATAAATATAGGCAAAAATGATTAAACCCACTTTTCCACATTATCAGCCGTCTCTGCAAAATAGGAAGATATATTTAATTTACTGCCAACATTTGGACGTTCTTCGTGTTGATTGTACGGAGTAATTCTAGGATATTTTAAACATGATATACTAAGTTGGGTTTTAAATCCTTTCACAAGTGCACATACAGCAAAACTTGTAGAACTCCCGGCTAACAAAGAATTAAAAAGAAATTTAGGAAATGAATACTAAGAGATTTGGCTTCAAAAATGAATACCAGCACTCACTCTACTCTAGATTCTTTAATTGGGTGTTCTTCATCTCATTTGTCTGAGCGTGGGCGCAGTAGTTCATTTACTTTTTACGGAAGGGAACAGACTGCACAACACCGAAACGTGGCGATTTGCAACTGATGTTAACGAAATTCGAACCCAAAATTAACAAATAGTTAAAACTCCACCAGCCTCAACTATATTGATTTTGTGTTTATTTTTAGTTTTTTAATAATGAATTTTTTTACATTTGATTAGTTTCTATTTTCCGTTCTTAATGGACTTGCACCTTGAAGAAGTTCTAGATTACTAGAACGCGTAGAACGGCCTTAGAGTTCCAGTGATCTAAAGAGCCGAGCTATAGGTTTAACCAAATTAGTGGTGTCTTTATTGAGGAACTAGACTAAGACAGGTCCCCGAAAGAGGGCAGCAGTTTTTTCGGTACTTAGATTGGTAGTGATCAAGGGATCGGTATGGCATTCTAAGACACACTACTGCGATGTGGAACGCAACGGGAAACCACTACATTACCTCCCAGGTACACAGCGTACTTAAATTATTATTAAAGATGATGGCATTCTCTGGGGTAAAAAATTCCATTCGGATCTTTGGAAGGGGAATACTTCGGAGGATGTGATAAGAAAATTTAGAAAATAGCCGGGAACATTCTGCTCGGAGCGTGGAATGTCAGAAGTATGAGGCAAGTAGGTAAGCTGGAGAATCTAAAAATTTAAATGGATAAAGTTAGCACTAAACATAGTAGGGATCGGCGAAGTTCGATGATCAGAGGTATGAAATTTTTGGAGTAGAGACTCCAGGGTAATTCATACAGAAGCAGAGAAGAAGGAAATTCGGGTATGAGGATACTTATGCGAAAAAATATAGGACACTGTGTAGAAAATTACTTACAAAAGAACGAAAGAGTACTCATGTAATAATACAAGTATACATGCCCACCTCTAGCTACAGTGACGAAGAGGTGAAAGCAATCTTCAAAGATATCGAAGACATACTAAGATACATAAAAGGAAATGAAAATTTAATAATTACGGGGGATTTTAATGCAGTCGTAGGTGAGGGTAGGGAAGGAGCGATAGCAGGTTTATTTGGGTGAGGTACGAAAAATAACAGGGGAAATAGGTTGGTAGAATTTTGCGACAAGAACAACTTAACCATCACAAATACATTATTTCAACATCATGCTAGAAGATAATATACGTGGAAGATGCCAGGAGATATAGGAAAATATCAAATAGATTACATTATTGTTAGACAACGGTTTAGAAATCAAGTAAAAGACTGTAGAAGCTACCCGGAAGCAGATATAGACACTGACCACAACATCGTAATTATGAAGGCCGCACTTAAATTTAAAAATCTGAAAAAGAGGAACGGAAAAAGGCACTTTAACTTTGAGAAGCTAGAAGATAAAGATATCCATGAAAGATTTGAAAAAGTCAAATGAATTGCTGAAAGATATCGGGAAATTTTCTGATACTAAGGAAGTAGAAACAGAATAGAATAACATTAAATCCATCTTAGACATGGCGGCCAGAGATATTCTGGGCTATAAACAAAAAGAAAATAAGAAACCATAGATAACAAAGGATACCCTGAATTTAATAGAAGAAAGACGAAAATACAAAAATAGATCAGACGAAACAGGAAATCTGAGTTACAAAGCCATAAAATGGGAAATTATTTCCAAATGTAAGAAAGTTCAAGAACAATGGATTGATGAAAAGTGCAAAGAGATACCAACTGAGATGGAAATAGGAAAGACAGACGAAGCATACAAACTAATTAGAATGAATTTTCGGGATGTAAAACCATATAGCAAAAATATAAGGGACGCGGGAGGAAACGTCATTATAGCCAATGTACAGAAAGTGGGTATGATGGCAAGAATATATAGGGAATTTATATGACAGTAGGATAAGCGGACAAGAAAAAGGTAGAAAGAAGACTTGTAACGTACCCAATATTTTATAGCATGGATTGAACCTAATGCAGAAGAGCACGTAAAATATAGAAGTTAGAGTGGTTGAGATAATTTAGAATAGCGACGCTGAGAAGAGAGGGTAGTAATCGCTGGTCTTTCAGATCATTAAGGTGTTGCTTGAAGCGATGCGTGAGTTTGTTCGCGACTTTTAATATAGTTATGTAAAATCACTACGTTGTTATTATAGTTAGCGATATTAAATATGGGCGACAAAGTGCACGGAACAATGTCGGTTGTGTTTGTCTTTGTTAACTAAATAATACAAAAAGTGGTAGTAAATCCAGTAGCGTAAAAACAAGGATTAAATTTCTGCTTGAAGTTGAGGCTCCACTGCTACTACAATTTGCAGGAAGTCGTTGCGCGAGACGATTACCGTTAACGCCAACCCACCTGTTCGGGACTTGGAATGCATGTAAGTTTTTATGTTGTTAAGATTATTTTACTTGAATTCTGAGAAATCGCATTAATGTTAGTAGAAGGACGTTAATTCTGTAATAGCTTAATATTGTAGTAACGATATAGCCGGGGTTGACTGCCGAACTTGATTGAACTTTATGCGCAACGCTTGGTGGTTGGTATTATTTAAGCTTTTAAGTCCCAAGATGAAAAACTAATGACGAAAAAAATAACTTTACTTAAACATGATGATTATTATAAGCAACTGCACGTACTGGTTGCGCAATATTCTCGAATAATGTTAATTTTTACATATCCCTACATTTGATTTTTCCCAATTCTCCAGCCAAAGGTACTACATTGGCCAGGAAGCGAGTTCTTTTACCTAGAAATTTTGAATTTTGCCGAATCCTTGCCGTTGCAAGTAAGGTAGGGATCTTTCACGTGCGTGACAACACACACACTAGACCTCCATTTTACCTCTCATCCGAACGAGGGCGTATTTTTGTGAAAATTGCTCACCTAACATTTTTCAGACAGATCGTATCGGGATATGAACCCGGGACGATGTGCATTGTAGTCACACACATACCAACTACACCACGGAACCGTCCCCCTTTGCGAACCACTGAATATCGCTGAAATGGGGTATATTTTTTAGAGAACTATAGAAGAGGAAAGTGCCAAAGCTATACAAAAGATTAGCACAAGGTCGTGCTGCCCCTAACAAGAAAAGCAGCTGCTATTTTCGAAGACTACAAACATGGAAACAAGGAAACAATTGTTGAAAGTATATGTGAGAGCACAGCACTGATATCATTGACAAACAAGGTTAAGAACAAAGAGGTTCTAGAAATAGTAGGAGAAGGAAGGTATCTATGCAAAACAATAAAAAAATAGGAAAGATAGAACGATAGGACACGTTCTAAGGTATTTGGGGAATAGTGCTAAATATTTACAAGTAGAGATAGGAAGAAATAGAGCTAGAGGTAGACCTAGATCGGACTATTTCACAATTTCAGAGAAATGTACATTAGCTTAGAATAGAAAACAATGAGGGTGCGCGTCTAACCAGTTCCAAGACTGAAGACTTAATGATAATGATGACTTATCTTCTTCTTATAAGATACTAATTTCCTTTTCTTATATACACCAATTAAAGTGACTTTATTGAAACTTTAACCTAAAAATTTCATATTAGCTCATAAATTTATGCGTTTGACATCAACATATTTTCAATTTTATTGTAATTATATTGAGATTTCAAATTATAAACTTATGAATAATTAATTGACAGTAATATCAAGGAACCACTTTGTGGCATAATTTATGATGGCTATTAAACATTAAATTTTCGAAAATATCACATATGTATCTTTATCACCATATAATTAAAAAAAATTGTTCCATTAAATAACATGTGTGGTCATTGCATTAAAATTCCTTTTTTAGTTGTACTAGCTAGAACAATTTACGTATTTTATAAAAGCAACATAAACTTCATCAATTCTTTCAAATTAAATATTTAAACCAAAGCAATTTAATTTTTATTGTAGAAATAGGATCATGAGATATAACAGTTGTAGTATAAATAATATCAATTCCTAAACTTTTCCGCGCCCTATCTTCTAGATGAAATTAACAGGATAATTTATCTTGTGATACGTTTGCTGTATCGGTTCTTGTACATCTCCAAAAAATCAATAAACGTATAAATCAAACTTGGTAGATGAGCGGGTCAGGAAGAAAAGAACGAAATCAGTAACGAAATGTTCGCTCGAATTACGATGACGGAAAAGGGAAAGAAAAGCTATGAATGCCATCCTAACGCAGTTGGAGCTGGAGACGAAACAAAAGTAACATCACCTAATTCGCCCTGAAAAAAAGATTAGTATATATAAAACATATACACGTGTACAGAATATCAGTCTTTCAATACAATAAAATACCACACTCAACTAATAATCAGATAAATAAACAGAATACTGAGGTTTGTTCCAGCATGTCTACAAATATTTATACACCGTAAACATGCCAATAAAAAAAAGTAAAATAAAAATATAGCCATGACAACAATCTTACCCTTTTATTCACTACGTTGACTTCAATAGTATCTACTAAACGTAGTACACAAAATAAATATGTACAATAGTACCCTTAGGGGCACTCAACAAACCAACATCAATAGCTAATCAAATATCACAGCTGAGGGATAATTATCAAATCTGTATATAATTTCGAAACCAATTCACTCATTTATCTATCAATATAAATTCAATATCATACAAAACCTACACTAAATCTCTATTCTAATAATAACAGCATTAAATAAGCAACAATGGTTTGCTCATCTTAATATTGATATAAAACCTACGTATCGTGAGTAAACCTGTTGGCTATGATGAAGTTCCCTCACGTAGGCTGTTAATGGTTTTTTTTTAACTACAATCTCATCATAACTTAACCTGCGTACAACGGCAGTCAGGCGAAATGTGTCGTTACGACTATGTGAAGTTACTGTGTTAAAGCTAACTAAGCATTGGTTCAAAGAATCTAAGAATGCTGGTTAAAATCCGAACTGAAAACATTAAAATCTCTATTAAGGAAACATCACCTTTCAAATAACTACCGGTCATATTCACATAAAAAAGCAAGTTTTTACCTTAAGGATTTTATAACTTCCCGATTGAGTTTATAATATTTATCACAAAAGAACCCAGGTAAAGCTACACTCAAAATATTGTGAACTAGTTCAACGAACGTACTCTGAAATTGTTTCCTAACAATACTCACGGAACACCAATTATAAAAAAGAAAATTTTGAGCATCGTTCTAACACTCAAAGATAACGCATCGGCTTTATCTAATTACAATTAAATTAGGTCGTATAACAACAATAAATATTGAATACTAACGTATCATAGACGGCTCCGTATAACCGAACAATTTTCCAAACGTGAAAAAAAATTTATTAAAACAGGGTATAGAGTGTAAAATGCAGAAAATATTCAAACTACGAAATGGAACGTAGCAAAGTTTAGGATTCTATCATCAGCATATTGTCACCAAGAAAGTTGTATGGAGGATTTATTTTAAGATTGAAGTAATTTTTTTTTATTTAAATGTCTGCTTCCCATAAAACAATGTTGTGCTTGTTTGGTTTAATGTGCTATGATGTTATTTGATTTGACGTTGTGTTGTGTGTGTTGTGGTTGTTATGATTTGCGAGAAACTTTATGTGATGATTATATGTTGTGTTGCGGTTTGTAGTTTTGTTTGGTGTGTGGGTGTTGTTTTCGTTGTATGGTTGTTTTTTGGTTGTTTTACACTCAGTTCCTAACCATCTGTAGCCGGAAATAAGAAATTGAGCGGTCTGCATCTGTTGCACACGTTTTCGGCCGAAGGTACTATATTGTCCAAGAAGAGAGTTATTTTTTTTTGGAAATTTTGCCGAACCCTTGCTATTCCAAGCAATATAAGAATCTTGTACGCGCGTGACAACACTTACACACGCGACCTGCATTCGATCGAAGGCGTATTTTTGTGAAAATTGCCGTCTTAACATTTTTCAAGCGGTGTGTGTCTGGATTCGAACCCGGGACCTTTGGCTTAGTAGTTATACGCATACCAACTGAGCCACGGAGCCGCTTCCGGTTGTCGGCAGTCGGAAACCGGGCGACACGTGTACGGGTCCTGCAATGTATTTTCTTCTCTGCTGTTGAACGTTTTGTATGCATGGTCACCCGCTTTGTACAACGTTCACTTTATGTTGAATTTCCCTCCGTACATAGTTTTAGAGGAATGTTGGATTAACTTGGTGGTGTTACTGTTTTATGTACGTCAACTTCTTACAAGAATCGTATTTTAAATTAGTATAAATAAAAGTCCTCTACTGTTGTTAATTTGCTTACAATCTAATTTGCCATGCATAGCCACGTTCGATGCTATATATGCAGTATCTATTCTATTTGTGTTTGTTACTCCTGTCTGTAAGGAGCTTTTGCTCCTGGAATATCCAAGGAGTGTTGTTACTTGTTCTTTACTATATTCTTTCACTGTTGTTGGTGAAGCTTTTGGGTACCCTTGTTTGCCAGCGTGTTTAGAGTTTGTGACAAATGTTCGTATCTCAGGTAGATGCACGTGTCTCTTTCAGGATATCTCCTGTATTGAGGTTATTTCCGAGGTCCTTGCATCCAAAGAGTAGGTGTTCTGGTGTTCCTACATATCTGCATGTGTTCGTTTGGTCTTCTGTGATTTGTATGCGTTTCTTGTACGATGGATATGGTCAGTGTCTCGTAATGAAGTGCAGTGGTCATTAGCTTGGTGTCATGCATTTGACGTTCAGTTTTTTCCGTACATTCGTAATCAACCGGTAAGTTCTTAGCGGCGGCTTCATGGATCACACAGATTCGCACATGACTGCTGATCGCAAGGTCTTAGATTCGATGCCTGACATGGACCGCTTGGAAAATGTTTGTCCGGCATTTTTGACAAAAATACGCCCTCGTTCGGATGAGAGGTAAAATGTAGGTCCCGTGCGTGTGTTGTTACGCAGGTTGAAGATTACTACCTTGCTTGGAACAGGAAGGATTTAGCAAAATTTAAAACTTCTAAGTAAAAAAAATTGCTTCCTGGCGGATGTAGTACCTTCGGATGGAGCATTAGAAAGTCACATATACGGTAGATTCTTTGTGCAGTTGCGCCGTCGCTTCAGCGTGTCTGCCATTGAACGAGCACAGACTCTTTAATCTCCCGTTTCGTGCTTGCGTGAGGTTGTAAAATTTCTTCTACTTTCTCCAGGCGGTTGTTTCTGAAGTAGTACATAGCTGCTTTTTCTTTCACTATTAGGTCGAGTGGCATGAGTACCGATAATGCGTCTTGTACTACCTTCGGGTGGAGCATTAGAAAGTCACATTTATGGTAGGTTTTTCGTCCAGTTGCACTATCGCTCCAGCGTGTCTGCCATTGAGCGGGCACGCACTCATTAATCTTCCGTTTCGTGTTAGCGTGAGGTTGTAAAATTTCTTGTACTTTCTCAAGGCGGTTGTTTCTGAAGTAGTACATAGCTGCTTCTTCTTTCACTATTAGGTCGAGTGGCATGAGTACCAATAATGCGTCTTATGCTGTCGTTTTGTGCGTGCCCGTTGGTCAGGTCAACACAGCGTTATGTGATGTTTAGTTTTTGTGTTGATTTTGTCATTGTTATTTAAGTAAGTAGTAAACTTGTATTATAAATGCTACTGTTTAATATTGTTGCACTACCTTTGTTGTACGTTGGAGATGAGTATATAAACTTCGGCCGTTGTCATCGACTGTCGCTATCAACTATCTAACTGAGAAGCTGACACTACCATTCTCTTTATCGATCTGCTAAGATCACGAAACTATTTGCGAACACTTGACTTTTCTTATCAAAACAGTGCGAGATGCAGCTTCCATGTCTACCTTTGACTTAGCGACACGGCGTCCACTTCTTAATTCATTTTCTTTATATTTGTACATCGGAGAAAAACTTTTAGTTTGGTGCGTATTCATCCGCGTTATATGTGTGTATCTTATAACTAAGAAGTACCCACCAACAAACCTTTCTTTCGATAGAGATGGGAAGTAGTGATTTATGAACAGTAGCCGAAATAGATAAATTAAATAAAGTTTTACTGTGAATTTAGTGCCTCCAGTGATTTAATGTAATCTGGCTATTTGGAAAACCTTTTAAAACTTACCGAATGCTATTTTTGCTGTAATTTAATTGTGCTTAAAACAACATTTATGATTATTTATCAATTTTACATAAAAATTGTATTTTTTTCTTTATATTGATCTACTTCTGCTATCCGTTATCAAAAGTTCGGCTTTGGAAAATACTCTTTAATAGGGTACCGAAGATGCGTGTTCAAAATAGACCGCAAACAATATCACTCAGACTGCGAAAATGAAAGTATTGCTCTCGTCGAAATGTTAAAGGATCTTTTCGCAAAATAAAACAGTACTCTTTAAATAATGCTGAAATTCCTGAATTATGCTACTGGTACTGGTAGCATTAGCGAAAAATTGGGTTTATTACAGCATTTTTATACATTTAATACCCAGTTACACATAGAATTAAAAAATATCGCTTATAAATATAAATAGAACTAGAATCCTGTCTAATTAATTACTATGTTGACGATGACGAGTTTCATCCCAAAAAGAATCTACTGAAACACAGACACAAAATACAAAAGAGTCTTTAGACGTAATCAACAAACGAGCACCACTAACTATAAATATCACATCAATGAACTCAGTTATCCATTAATTAAAACAATATCACACAAAACCTACATTAATATTTTTAATTCAATAGATAACAATATTAAGTATTTATGTAATGTAAGTAAAAATCCACATACCATAGCTATCGTATCTGTCGACCATGAGGACGAAATGACGACGAAACGAAACTTGTAAGTTAAGGCCAAGTAAGCTTTAGTTCAAAGAACCTAATAATGTAGGGTAAAATTCGCAGAATATGGGTTACAATCCGGACATTAAAATTTCTATTAAAGAAACATCACTCTTTAATTACCTACCAGTCACATAAAAATGAAGCAAGAAGAACCCCACAAACCAACACTCGTGAACTTGTTCAACAAACATATTTATAAAATTGTTTATACAAATGCCGGAGTACAGAACAGAAAACAGTGACAAAAATTCAAAGAACGCTTTTAATTTATTTAAATAGCAACATTAAGGAAATTCGTGACCATCATCCGCATGCCTAGATAAGGAACCGGAAAGTTTAATATAATAAATGTGAATTTGCAAATTAAATAAAGGACCATCAAATTTAGTTGCCTAACGCAACTATTCCAAACTCAAAACAATGGAAGTGTGAAATGTAGAAAATATTCAAGTTACGATATGGGACGTAATATTTTATTTTGAAATGTTAAATATATGTTCTTTAACATATGTTGGTTCATATGCTGCAGGTTTTTGTTTATCTCAATGTTATTTACCACTAATAAAATAATATGCCCTATTATACATGTTGTTTAAGATATTTCAAATGCTACACTTGTTTAAAATTCAAATTTAGGTATACTCACAATCCTAAAGTTTTCTATCGCTTTAGCCGAATTTTTCATTCCTCTGGTAATTTTTTAACCACGCAACTTATAGACTTTTAAAGTTACCTCTTAATTAAATTTTTGCAAATATACGATCCCGTTACATAATTTTCGCCACTAATTATTTTGAAATATTTTTCAAATAGACGCAGACTAGAATTCTTTTTATAATTTCCATTCGTTTGGAGCTAAAACTGGAATGTTTTATTATCGAGAATGGCAATGGTACTTTTTAAGCCTTTTTAAAATTTTACAGAACGGTCCATCATTTTGGTAGATCTATATCTGTTTGTTTTTGATATTCTATTAGTTTCTCAATAGGAAGGTTTGAAATGTCTGGCTAAGGTTTTGACTTTATCTATTACTTACTTCTACGATTTCAGGTTCTGATAAAGAATCTTTTACGACCAAGTTCAGGATGTGCGTAAAAGATGTTTCAAACTTTTAATGTTTGCATATCAGACTTCACTAGTAGAGTCCTTTCGTCTAATTCCCAATCTGAAATAACTCCGTTGAAAGTGGTTGTCATATTAACGCTAACATGCTGCTTTTCATACTGGAATATTCTAATAATATACATTGAAATTCGACACGTTTATTAATAAAGTACACAGCTATCACAACTAAACCTTCGGTATTGATAGATGTCCAGCTCTTTATGCTGAGATATGTTTTTTTCACATCTTTTAATAATTCTCTCATTCACTCAGTCATTTTTCATACCTTACGAGAATAATGCTCTGATACTTTTCTCTGCTTGGAAGCTTATACAATGGATTTAATGTAAGAATAAATTCCCGGAACCCTTTGTCTTGTACAATCGCGAAGCTTTGATAATAATAATATTTTTTTATTACACTAATAAGAACAGGTAAATCAATAGTTGGATATTACCATCCTTCCTTATTTTCTCATTGAATTTGTAATACGACAAGGAAACTGTAGGGATGACATAAAATTAGTGTTCTTAAATTTGATTTCGTAGCTTTATATCAAAAGTTTTTTCTTGCATATTTGTATGTAGCGCAACAACTGTCGCCTAAAGATGTATACGAGCTCTAGATAAATAAAATATAGCTTTCTTAAAAGAAACTGATTAATTAGATATTGTAACAAAGGCGTCAACGAGTTTTGAATCGGTAGGGACAATGCCATTAAACCAACAATAGATTGATTGACAGTTACAAGGGTGCACTTATAGGCATGCAAAAGAGAATTATCTAGAATATCTCTGGTATTTTATCGAAGCTTGTAGAAATTGTATAGATTATACACAGGCCGGCAGAGTAATCAGCTGCAATCCAAGTGTGAAGTCACTATTATGATATACATTGTAGGCTGAAATCGTCAAAATAAATACATTTGATGTTGATATAAATAAGTGCTTGTCTAGATAAATTCTACATTAGTAAGTAGTTAATTGTCGTATTAAGAAGTATTTAGTAATTAGCTTACTAATAATTATCGTTGGCTCAATTGGTAGTGACTTCTCATTACTTTAAGATTTCTCAATATTTGAGAGTAAACAAGCTTTTCATATTCGACCAATAAAGAACAATTAAACAAGTTCGTTTCGAATGTAAATTAAAGTGAGATTCGGGGTTCGCTCGCTCTTCATTTGTTAAGAGTGTTATGCCATAGTGAATTTTTGAGCTGAGGCTCAATTAATGTTGTTAGCTCCTGCTACAAATTCGGTTTGCTTATAATAGAATGCTATTAGTTAAGCAGCTTATTTGAAGACGTAAAGCAAACGTGAAGCATTCATCGGTATGGATTTACGTTTCTATCAATAAAAGAAATTTTGATATATGATTATACCCTAAACTTTTTGTCTTGTAGACCACGTTCCGCGTGCCAATTTATCTGTTTTGGGTAGACCCCTCCCTTTCTAATATTAAATTGTTACAAATTCTTCAACTTTAAATTTGTTTTTGACACCTGATATGTTGTTAATTACTTTTATTGGCCTGTAGAGTGAAAACGTTAATTTAGTTAGGTTTTACACTAAATCTACTTGATCAGTAATTTCTAATCTGTTTCTTTTTGTAAAAAGATTGGGAACTGCGCTGAAACTCTTTCCCGTGAGATATGAAGATAGAAAATCTATCAAAAACTTTCTCACGTTAGTCCTTAACGCAGGATTAGTAATAGGTATGTCTATGAAGCCAAAATTGCCGATATTCCTTTTTGGACTGTACAAGTTCTTCGTTGATGCTTACTTCGATCAGTTCTTCTTGTAACTTGGCATCCTCTTCAATGCCGCCGTATGGATCGATAATCCAGTGTGGTATTTTCATAGTCAAAACATCCTCAAACCTAGCTTCAACCTCTGTGTGAGGCATATTTAAATGTTGACCGTAGGTTGAAACATCATCATCCTGGCAGTTTGTCTGTGACAAATTGCGAAACTGGAAAATTTCACACCGTCCAATATTTTATTTCTTTAGTTTAATTCTAACAAGAGAAGTTGAAATGATGGACTTTATTTTTGTAACTGTAAGTTAACTTCATTAAATATAGTTCAATAAGGAATGCCTGGTTTCAATTTAATTATATTGTCTTTTGAAATTGGATCTTTATGATCTTAGAACTTTTAAATTATCTTAAAAAATTATTAAGCATAAGCTTTTAACAGCCAGCGAATTTCAGTCTGAAGGAGTAATCGATGAAAGTTCTCGTCATTTTCTTCACACAGTTGTGCAAATAACCTAGTACTCAACGTGTTACTTCGAATTTTGTTTACTACGTTAATGACAAATTGAAGAGATTTATGCAATCTACCACTAGTATTTTTAGCAACTCAATGTTGCCGATGAATGACACGGTGTATTGCAAACTGTTATATTTACCCGACATATTTACGCGCGCTTTTCACACTTTAGGCGTGACTCTAACACCATTATTATAATCTCTACAGATCACGTTTTACCGGGTGATGCAATCGCTGTCTAAGTCAAATTTACATGCACATCTAGGTAAAAATCAGATCACTTGCGTGATGTGTAGCTCGAAACTTCATCAGGGTCCAGCACGTGGTTTGTGGGTTTAAGGCGTCGCCGTGGATCAATGTAGTAAGCGTAAGACTACGGATCCCAAGGTCCCGGGTTCAAATCCCGACACGGCCGACTGCTTGAAAAATGGCAGGTGAGCATTTTTCACAAAAATTACGCCCTCGTTCGAATGAGAGGTTAAATGGAGGTCCCGTGTGTGAGTGTTGTCACGCACGTTAAAGATCCCTACCTTGCCTGGAACGGCAAGGGTTCGACAAAATTCTAAATTTCTAGACAACAAAAAACTCGCCTCCTGGCCAATGTAGTACCTTCGGGTGGAGCATTGGAAATATAAATGAACGGTTTGTGGGTTTGGTTACACGCCATGTTGAATATCAAATTTGCTATCCGTCCGTCACGTAACATTTATTACACTCATAGGAGGTTGAAGGAAATAAGGTAGCGGGTACGATAAAGGCAAAGTACGGAGAACCTACATACCTGTTAAAACTACACTACACTCAGATAGTTGTTGCTTGCTTAGTCCATGTCTCGTGGCTTAATGCCCGCTTTCGACAGTTGCGCACATCCGCATTCCTTCTGCGCAGACGCGACTGTCTGCGGCGACGGAAGTTAGCATATTAATTCGAAAATACGCGGCAATTGACTTACAAATTATAACTAAATAAAAATGATACATGGCCAGTTTGGCATATAACAAAACATCCCTGGGTACATATTGAAATAATCTCTTCTAAGCATTGCATATTGATTCGGTTTTAGTGTCCGTTATCAAAGTTCTCGCAAAGAGCAGTTCTTCATGGATTTTTTCATGGATAACAAAACAAACATGCCAATAATAGAGCTTTAGTACTAGGTTGTATGAAGAAATGGATCGTTTTTAAATAATTATACAATAAGCTTTCAGTATAGTAACTCATTTTATCAATACGTCCTTGAACTGTGTATTTAAAAAAATAAGATAGTGGGGCTTCTGAAGGAACGAAACGTTGTAGTGAATATTTGATGACACCGTGTTATTCAAAATTTTATATTAAAAAACTTTTCCTTTTCCATTTTTTATATTTTTTTAAATAGAATTGATAGATCCCACAAACGAAAAATGACATTTATGGTTTTCCTGTAAACTTGAGAACGTCGTGAAATAGTGTCAGTTTTTTAAAACCATTTTAATGTACTCTAAAGTAGGCAACTTTTTCTTATTTAACTGACTCTGTATCTTGTACCGTTTCTGATATATCGATGTTATCCCTTCGTATGTATGTGGGACACTTTATATAGGTACTATATGAGATGCGTGAATTATTCCATTTATGGAAAGCCTAAATTGCGGTCACAACCTGCGTAAATGGGATACATTCTCGTGGACCTCCATTTACATCACATGTACCCTAAATTTTTATTTTCGTTGACATTGACCCTTTGAATTTGGAGATCCTAGGGGTCGATATAAACCATTTTAGAAATCTCTAGGATGTAACGTAAAAGATTGATAATACTAAAATTAAAACTGGAAACAGCTGGTATGCCACGACCCGCAATACGACAAGGTCATTTGAAGCTACGACTAGGTATTTATAGATGGTCCTCCACGTTATTTAATTATTGCTTTGTTTGTTGAAAAGTAAGGGTAGTAGAAGTTCATTAATTTTGTTACCATATGTTTTTCTATTAATTACTATTGCTTTATTTGATCAGTGTAGCTTTAATAATATTATGTCTGGATTTTGCCTCAGAAACTTGTGTTTTTTAATTTTTGTATTTATATTATGGTTAATTATACATTTCCTATTATAATATGGTGGTTTTATATTGCAGTTTTTGTCTCCAGTTTAATCGTTATCTTCAAGTGGTATATTTTTTATTATATTCTTAATGTTTGATATAATGTCTGAGTGAGGGAGTATGGTGCGAGTATCAATAGGTGGAACAAAATTAGTATCTAGGCTGATTTTCTTTTATAAACTCCGGTAGTGTACATTCGATAAATTTTCCCATTGTGTTTTTGTGATTGGCTTTCCATCTAATATATTTTGTATAATAAAACTTCTAATGTTTATTTTCCTAACATTTTAATGGTTTATTCATATTTTTTTCGTTGGTTTCTTATTTTGTCTTGATATTTGATAGTTTTTGAAGAGACATTTTTATTACTATGATTTCATTACTAAGTTTTTTATTTTTAAATTGCTTATAAGAAGATTTAAGGTGTTGATCCTAAATGTATACATTACGCTAAGTGAAAATTACCTGTCATGTTTATATAACAAAAATTCTATTTGCAATAACAACAGTTCTTTATTTTCAGCCTAAGTATACGAGCCTTTTCAACAACTCGCTGCTACAATAAAATTTCTAGAAGCCTTCTAACGCATTATTTTCGAAACTAATCACTAATAACGCAAGTATTATCTTCTTAACGCTAAAACTACAATGCTATCTTTTAAATTACTATTGAAGCACTATAATGAATTTAAGGGGAAGCACTAATTATTAATTTACATGATCACTAACACTAATTTAACCACATCACAACGTCTAAAGCTTTCAACTGGAACATATTGTAACCAAAGTAGAAAGTAGAACAATCAAAGCTGCAATTAAAACCGACCTCCAATAGCCACGACGGCAATTTATATACATATTCAAAACCTCTGGATTATTTTCAAACATTCTAGAAATTATGCAAATAATATTCTCGAATGTACCTATTGTAATCTTTAATTGCAAAGTCTTGTACCTGTCAGTCAAGAAATCTCGCACCGCAGGACCTGTCATTCAGCTTTTGTGTTCAAACCCTTCGTTTACGTTCTACTGTAATTATTCGTCACAAGTAGACCAAGCAGCGCCACATTTACATGATGTGGTGTTACGCTTATCTTAAAAACACAGGGTTAAGTATATTTTACAATTTTTATGATTAACTAATTTATTATAAATGATGTTTCGTGCTTTGCACTAGATTGTTCATATCAAAACGTTACTTTACTTGCATAATTTCATCTTCCTTTATCATGTATTTTGCCCAGAAAATTTTCTAAAAGTGGAATAAAGAATCCCTTATAAATGTAAGATCAGAAGGAAGTCTGGTGTAGCCAGTTTCGCAATAAATCAAATTAAAGTCGATTATTTTTTTGAAAATGCAGAAAAAATGCCCTTTAAATAAAGAAACTACATCACTGGTAGATAGGCGCCGCGTGATTGAAAATTTGGAGCGACTTTATAAAAGTACGTTTTTGCTTCGTAGTATTTGTTTTCTAGTTTCATTCGAACGTACTGTGAAAGAGGTCGATACGGATTCTTTATATGTGCGTTCCCATGCAAAGAAATCCAGATAACTATAATTCATTGCGTATTTCTTTACTGCAGTAAAACTTGATGTTATACATGTTCATGTTTTTACATAGGCTCGTGCTTCATATTTAGGATTTTGGAAGTAGGTCACTGTGATAACGTTGCTTATCAAAACCTTGCAGATTACAGCAAATATATGTTAATTGATTTTACTAGTTAGCAGTAAATGGTGCTAGTTGTACACAGTTCGTAATTCCTCTATGGTTAAGTTTCGGTAAGTGTTGTAGTGAAGGCACTTGACAGGTTTGTTTCCTATTTTTATTATTAAATCGTGTAGCTTTAAACATTTTTTCACTATAGTTTTACATACTTATATGTACAGGCTATCCCACAACGAGCTTTCTTAAAGATATCTCAAAAACTGCAGACTAGAAAATTGGAATTTTTCATACGGGGATTATCGAATAGAGCAAGTCCAACTAAAATATTCTCGACTACTTTCAACTTCCAGTTATATCGAAAATAGGACTCAACTTCGTTATTTTAAATAGCACATTCTATTTATTATTACATATTTGAATGATGCTTGAGCAAAGAATTAATTTGATATAAGGATTTATGTAACTATCTTCAGGAAACTTATCGTCTTCAAAAACAGTGCACTTTGGAAGATCATAAAACCGAAACAATAAATATTTTTCCAAAACCCTTTATGCGTTGTGTTTCCATAACATCTTAACAAACGTTTATTAATCAAATTAGTAATGTAGTCTTCTCCATAGTAGGAGGTGAAAACAAAACGCGAGTTGTCATATTATGTGATTTTTTTCAAATTGAATCCCCAATTTTTGTATCACGATATGAAAGAGCATAAAATTTCCTTTCATTTGATACCAAACAAGTATAATCAATTATTTGGATAATCTCGAGTAGTTTTGGATTGACCTAAATTTCCTTGGCAATCGCGTTCTTAAGCAGTAGGATGTGCCTTAAAAAATACATGTACATTCATTTCTACATTTGTTTTGTCTAGGAGTGTTCTAACTTTTTACTTTTCGGTGTAAATTGGCCAAATTGTACATTTACTAGTGAGCGTCTTATGTCTGCAGTCGGTCTTGATCTTGTAGGATATTTTGCAATAAATCGTCACCTTGGATGTCAATCGTCATAACCCACAAATGCAATATACCGCTTGCATCTTGTCTTCTAAAACAACTACTGTATGCGTTTATATTTTTATATTCGATAATGACGTTCATAATTATATTAGTATTTGAGGTCCGTGAAGTTGGTACACCCAAATGCGAAATTTCTGAAAATGTACATAGAGTTCGTTTGCCCACGCTTGCCCAACGCAAATTTTCGTTTGCCCACCTTCCAATAAAAAGTTATGAGCAAAACAAAAAATGGAGCAAAATTTTAATCCAGCACCCCAATGCAAAAAATTCTTCAATTCGTTAGTAGAATTTGATTGCCCACGATTTTCCCACTTTATCCAACACAAATTTTCATTTGCCCTCCTTTTAAAAAAAAGTTATAGCCAAATAAAAAAATTGGGAAACCGTGAAGTTAGCACACCAATTCCGAAATTTTTCAAAATGCACATACAATTCGTTTGCCCATGATTTGCCCACGTTTGCCCAACATAAATGTTCGTTTGCCTACCTCCCAATAAAAAATTATGAGCAAAACAAAAAACGAAGCAAATTTTTAACCCAGTACCCCCATCCAAAAAATTCTTCAATTCGTGAGAAGAATTTAATTGTCCACGATTTGTCCACGTTTGCCCAACCAAAATTTTTATTTGCCCACCCTTTAAAAAAGTTATAGTTAAATTAAAAAATTGCGAAACTTTTCAAAATGCACATAGAATTCGGTCGTGAATCCTCGAGACGGATAATCTGCATTTTTTCAGTTTTATTTGTTGATTACTCGATTCCGCGAGGTGAGCAAACGATACTGACGCATGGGCAAACGAAAAGAACGACTGGCAAACGATTTCAGCTCTCAATGCATAAAATATGCTTCAGAATTGCTCAAACTAGATGATTGTCCGTATTATTTTATTTATAACTATCCATTGCGATGTGGTCAAACAAAATATTAACGCATGGGCAAACGAAAAGAACGAGTGGGCAAACGATTCCAGCCCTCAATGCGTAAAAAAGCTTCAGAATTGCTTAAACTAGATGATTGTCCGTTTTATTGTATTTATAACTATCCTTTGCGAGGTGGTCAAACAACATTAACGCATGGGCAAACGAAAAGAACGAGTGGGCAAACGATTCCAGCTCTCAATGCGTAAAAAAGCTTCAGAATTGCTCATACTAGATGATTGTCCGTATTATTTTATTTATAACTATCCTTTGCGAGGTTGTCAAACAATATTAATGCATGGGCAAACGAAAAGAACGACTGGGCAAACGATTCCAGCCCTCAATGCGTAAGAAATGCATCAGAACTACTTAAACTAGATGATTGTCCGTATTATTTTATTTATAATTATCCTTTGCGGGGTGGGCAAACAACATTAACGCATGGGCAAACGAAAAGAACGAGTGTGCAAACGATTCCAGCCCTCAATGCGTAAAAAATGCTTCAGAATTGCTCATACTAGATGATTGTTCGTATTATTTTATTTATAACTATCCTTTGCAGGGTAGGCAAACAATATTAACGCATGGGCAAACGATTCCAGCCCTCAATGCGTAAAAAATTGCTTCAGAATTGCTCATACTAGATGATTGTCCGTATTCTTTTATTTATAACTATCCTTTGCGAGGTGGGCAAACAAAAATTTGTGCTGGGCAAACGAATTCTATGTGCATTTTGAAAAATTTCTCAACTTTTTTATTTAACTATAACTTTTTAAAGGCTGGGCAAATAAAAATTTTGGTTGGGCAAACGTGGACAAATCTTGGACATAAATTATTTCCCAAATGTATGCTAATAATTGCGTAACACGTTCCTCACCAGCAGTAGCAGTGCTTTACTATAGCTCTGATAGTTACAAATTTTACTGTTATGTTTAATAATTTTGAATCATCTACAATCCTTCAATACGAATAAGTTATAGTTACTATAGTAGTTACTTTTGAAATATTCTCACATTCTTCATGCATCATTAATATTCCATTATGAACATAGTTAACATCAGTGTTTTGGATGGACCCTTTTGTATAAAAATAAATATTCCATTTTTTCTTTCTTTCTATAAATGTGTTAGAATGTAATTACACGAGCTCGTTAGGGTTATTAATTATAAATTATTTTCTTTATCCTGATTGCGTCAGGGGCGTACTTGTAATATTTTATCATAACGCCAAGTGTCATAGATGCACAAACGTACTTATTGATTAGTGAACGTTCCTGAAAAGTTTATTTTGTGCTTTTACTAATCATATATATTTACTACTGAAATGATTATTGATTACAAGTTTTATGCTAAGCAAATAAAGTATATTTTTAACTTGAATTTTTTTAACAAAGTTATTTTTTATTATCTATTATATGTTTAGTTGGACGGACTGACGTCCTGTCATTAATTATTGCTTTTCTTTTGCAGGTACAAATCTTATTTTATTTCAATGATTAATTTTCTCCTTGCTGAGTTACTTGGGATGTTCCTTTTGACAATGTCCGATTCTGTATTTTCATGACTGGCAATAAAACTAAACGTCGCGCGTCGCCTCGTGTAGTTTGTTGCCATACCTTTTTCCTTTGCCGCAGCGATTGGCAGATAGCAAAGCAGCCGCTGCATTTTACGTCTTTTCTCGAGTTAGTAGCATACCATATCATTTAAATACAATCTCTAAGTTAAAGTAGTTTGATCTTTATACTTTTGCTGACAAAATTAGAAGATTCATGTATAATGCTTCTTGAATAAAATACAAAAGTCTGTAGTGTTTTCATTTTGGAGATCAATAATATATGTCGAAATGGAGTGCTATCAAGCCATTCAAAACTAGTACTTCAGCTACGTGACTGCCACTTTCTTTCGATTTAAAAATCCTGAAATTAGCAAACCTAAAAGTGTATAAGAAAAATTTAGCATTCAATTATGATTGTAACCTTTTCTAATAAAAATTTCATTATTCAGCAAAATTTGACTTAACCTTCTTAATTACAACCTCAAGGTTGACCTGACGTTGCTGTACACTCTCTATCTTGAGCTTTTGCGTTCCTCTACACACTTTACCTTCTGTTTTGTTGTGTATTACTGTCCTTATATATTCCTATATGCCTCAAAAGATTCTATCGCGTCTTCTTTTAATTACACGTACTTCCGGAACCATTTCTAGGAAACTATTATCACTAACTTTCCCTGTGTGCTGGCTAATCTTCTATGGCATCACATTTCGAAATAATTTCACTTGTTTTTTGCCTATTGTTTATATTTCGCTGCCGTATATTGCTACGCTCCAAACAGACTTTCAATAGTCTTTTCCCAACAGATACAGCTACCTTAGATTTTGGTATCCTGCCTTCTAGTTTAAAGTCTTTTTTCGCTCAGGTATTCTTTTTTATATCCTTCTTACTTTTATTGTCTTTTATAACTTCCTAAATAACAAAATTCCGTTACGTTGTCTAATCTTTTTGACTCTAGGTTTACTATCACTTTCTACGATTTTCTTTTTTTTATTAAATCTCATTATCTTAGTTTTGGTTTTGTTTATTTTCGTTCCTGAATCTGTGCTAATGTATATTATCCGTATTCCTAGGCATTTTCTCTTCTGAATTACAACACCTGTCTCTTCTACTTCTATGATTTTATGTATTGCTTTCTCAATATATAAGTTAAATAAGATTAGTGATAGGTACAGCCCTGTCCTACACTCTTACCGATTAAGTTTCCTTACGTTGTTAATCTATTTCTATCACAGCATTTGTTTTTTATGTAATTTCTAAATTACGAGCCTGTTTTTATAATCTTTTCTTACTTTTTTTTTTAATTTAAACAGTGTATTCTAATTACATTATTAAAAGCATTGATTATATCTTTAAAGCCTATTACATATTGAAGTTTTTTCTATTCTTCTTCTTTTAACGCGAACTTTACTATTAAAATAGCTTCTCAACTACCACTATTCTTCTTAAATCTAAACTGTGCTTCTGTTTGTTATGTATCCTGCTACATATTATTTTAGTGAATATTTTTGAATAATGGTTCAGCACACTAATGGTCCTAAAATTTTTTCATTTTACTTTACTGTTTTTTAGCAACATTTTTTCTTTTTGCAAAGTTATATATTCTTATGTATAACATGTTTTGTACAAACTCACTCCCATATCTAAATATATCTTCCAATTCTCCCACGTGGTGATACACTACAGTATCTTTACCTTTCAAATTTTGACGATGGATCTTTTTGGTTTCATCTCCCAAACAAACTAGTCACGTTAAATTTATAAATGTAATCATGTATAGTTAAAACTTTTAAATTAATTGTTACGTAATTTTTGAAATCTTGCAATGTGATATTGTTAATAGTTGTTTGAATTATGAAATTTTAATTAAATTTGACAAAAATTCAGTGGTTCACGCCGAAAGCGCTGTGCTATTTATTAAATTTTAAAATTAAATTATTACACGTTAATACATCAGTTTTTAATTTCACTAATTAATTTTGATGGTAACCGATCTGTTCCTATGGTTTTTCTTAAATTTTGTTGTCGTAGTGTTTTTGAAATTTTATCGTAGTATTTTGCCATATGCTTCCCGATTCGCTGCCTCATCAGAATTTCGTGATTTATTGGTTTATTTTTCAGGCCTTCGTTTATTTTTGGTATTTGTAAGACCCCACCCACTCACCTGTTGACCCGTTCATCTTCTTTCTTTCTTTCTTTTTTTGTTTTGTTAGGTTACGTCCGTGTACGTTGCATAGATTTTGACGCCCTGGCGTGGGGCCCCGATTTTGTCTTGGGTAATGTATGCTATGATTTGGTTTCGCTTAATTTCGGGCCCAATTTTTGTTTTGCTTCTGGCCTGATTTTTTTGTACTGCCCAAGTTACTATGTTATCCGTTTTCTCGGCCTGATACTACTTTTATTTTCTTCCCTTACGTTCGAACTTTATTTCTTGTGTGAGTTGGATCTTCTTAATCTTTAGTTGTGGTTTCTTTCTTGATCGCTCAATATTATTGGTCGGTTAATTTCAGATTATTGAACTTGTGTTTTCGCCAATAATCCTAGACCCCTTGAAAACTCTGCCGCCCCCTATTTCTGAGTTTAGTGACTTTATTTTCTCTTACGTTTAGTATTCTTTTTTTTTAAATTTAATCCGTTTGTTACTTCAGTATTGGATAGAATCGTTGCGATTCACTTTTGATATTTTATAGTTTATTCGGTTGAGGTTGGTGAGTTCGCAGTACTCTGATATACAGTGTGTATTTCTTTGGTCACAATGGTTACGTGGGGGTTGGATGTGAATAGGCTGTTAAAATCCGAACTCCAATATGAGTTATCTTCTTGATATCAAAGTCGAGAGGTTGCGTAAAGCCATCCGCAACGCGATTCAAATGGAAATGAATCAGTCTTTTATTCCTAGCCCTTATACGATTACGTTTACAGAGGATCATGAGACTATTAAACGCGCGCTTACTGACGATTTTACTTGGGATGTTACTAATAATAGGTTTGCCCTTTTACGCTCCTTATGGACGTTGTGAGTTGATGGTGACTAGCTCTGAGGAGGAAGCCCATACGAAAAATAATTTATCGTTCGCTTTACAGACCATTCGTTCTGTCGTAAAAGGCGACTAAAGCGGTCTAACACATACACACACACACGCACATACATACAAATACGTCCAACACATACACACACTCTTCATACACACACTTCATACACCCACACATTTTTGTTTGATTCTCCTTTTCTTTCGTTCTCTCCTTGTGCCCCAACACCCGTGTGGGTCCGGGAATAGAATAGCCCCATGGTACGACCTGCCTGTCGTAAGAGGCGGCTACAGCCGTCTAACACATACACACACGCACACTTTATACACGCACAGTACATACACACACACACAGTACACACACGCACACACACGCACGCACGCACACACGCGCGCACACACACACACACACACACACACACACATACACTCACCTATACATACATCAACAAAACACACACACGCACACGCATACGCACACACATACTCATACATAACTACACTGGGATTCTGTTATATTTTCTTTTGTGCGATTCTTAGGTTCTTGTACTTGTACTTGTTGGTGTTACTCTTTTTGATTTTTTTTCTTTTTCTCGTTCCTGTCGTTCCACATTCCCCGCCCTTTTCCTGTGGCTGGTGTTACTTTCTGTTGGTCTTCGTGCCGACTTGATATATTTTTTCGATCCACTTCCTGTGGTAGGTGCTTTCTTGTCCGATTTTCTTTTCTTCGGAAACCACGACTTAGTCGACTTTATGACTAGTTAGCTATTCTTTTCTTTGGTTCTTCGTTTGTTGCGATTCTTTGGGTACCACAACTTGAAGTAATTAATTTTTTTGTTTATCCAGCATTCTTTTTGTTCTTGTTTCTTTTACTGTTGGTTTTTGTGCAGGAAACTTCCTGTTTCTTTCCCGAAGAAATATCCGTCCTTTGACGACTTTGTCAGTGTTGACGCCATTGTACCTTTGTCCTCGGTGATTGCTACCTTCTACTCTTCCTTTTCATACATCCTTTAAACTTTTTGATTTAGTCCGGTATATTGGTTCTTCAAGCCGAATGAGTTCTTTTTTTATTTTACGGTGTTTCTTCTCTTCTGTTTTTTGTTTTCGTAAACGACTTTTCTTTTAGATATTTTCCACAAGCGATTTTTTTTTGTATATGAGTTTTTTGTTTGGTATTGCCCACTCCCGTACTTTTACTTTCCTATCCCGACCTTTTAATTTTGCTGGGGCGGTTGTCACGTTCACTTACGACGGTAAACGAAAACCGTAAACTGGTATTTTGTTATTCATCTACATCGATTCCGTTTCTACTCTTCAATACGCCAACAACATCCTGCATATTTTACCTGTTCCTAATAAGTCATTTTAAACCTATTTACTTCAAAACGAAAAGCTTATTCTATAAATAGTCAATACCTTGTTTTAGGTATCCGTACACTTGCTACACATTACGATAGCGTATAATTACTTTCTAGATTATTTCAATCTAAAGACACGTAGAAATAAGGTACAGAACTATTGTAGTGAATCCTTGCTAGAAAATTATTTTTTTTTACTCGATTTTTTCTGTACTTCTGTGACAACATTAAGTTGTTCTTTGTTGTTATCTTCACAATTTCCTGCACACACTGTGTGCTTCTTCTTTCGGTGGATCTAACTACCCGTGGTATTGCCGCCTTTTTTTGTTATGGGAGGTCACCAATGTGTGTTTTCGCCGTTGGACATGACGGTCTGATGAGTTGCCGCCCCCTTTTGGTGTAGAAGGGTGCACAGGTTGCGTGGTCAAAGGCAGTTACTAGGTTAGTTCGTATATATATATATATATGTATATATATATATATATATATATGTATATATGTATATATATATATATATATATATATATAAACATATATACATATATAAACGATGTTAGGATTTATGGCCGTAATAATTGAGGCATTGCTTCTGAATGACTCAGATTGGTAATAGCAAAATGATTATTTTCGGTGCGGGGGTATGAGTTGGTGATCTTCAATTAGTTAAGAATTGGATTTTTAATTTTTGTGGGACAATTTAATAGGTTAATTGTAGTTTACGGGGAGGGATTTCAAACTGTTGTTTTCTTTTTAAATTTGGGTTCATTAAGAGATGATATTAATACTTTTAGGTATGTAGGTTTAGGTTTGCTATGAAAATTACGAGCTGTTGTTTTTAGTGTTGAATTTGTGTTTTTTTTTGTTATTTCAAAGGGGTAGCGACCTAAAAACTGCAGCTCGCCATTTTTGAAATAATTTTGTTGTTCTGCCGGATATATGTGTATTGGGGTTATTGAATTTTGTTTTGAGGTTGGGAATACTGTGCTTTGTACGAATTTTGTTTTTTTTTAATTAGAGGTTTGTTTTTTTTTGTATATTTTGTTATGAGTTGTGGAGGAGTGAGTGAATTTTTTATTTTTCAGGCCTTCCTTTATTTCGGTATTTGTGAAACCCCACTCACTCGCCGGTTGAGCCCGACCATTTTCTTTCTTTCTCTTTTTGTTTTGTTAGGCTACGTCCGTGTACGTAGCATAAATTTTGGCGCCCAACATGAGCCCCGATTTTGTCTTGGGTAATGTATGCCATGATTTGGTTTCGCTTAATTTCTGGCCATTTCTGCCATTACTTAGTTCCGATTCGATTTTCTCATAATTACTCCGATATTTTTTAGTTTACTTTTACAATCTATTTATCATATCCATAAATTCTCTACCCTTTTTGCCTACCTCTTCAGCTGCAACACATATTTCCTTCTTTTTTCTGCATTAGTCATTTTTCCCTAGCTACCTACTTTTTAGTTCCTAATATAATGTGTACTTCCTCTAATATTACTTCTTAAAGAACTGCTTTGGCTTTCCCAACGTACGCCATTTTACTCGCTTTTCAATTTTTATATTCCTCTCTGATTTTGATGACATTTAGTTCTATGTTTAATTTTAGCAGCTTTCTATATTTTTATTTTCTTTAAAGTTAAATCGCATTTTGTTACTATTAATATATTAATATATTACTATCTATATCTGTATGGGGTTAACTTTGGCAACTCTCCACCTAATTTTTTAAGTCTATCCTTAACTAATATATAGTCTATCTAAAATATGCTTAGGATTAGGGTAAAATAGTACTACTGCCCCCCTAATATCCTATGCAAGTTCTTTTTATTTCTTTCGTTGCAAGACACCGGAAAACCACCTCCAAGTAATTTCTAAGTAAAAAGAAATCAACCTGGTAGTTTGAGTAAAATTGGGTAACCTGCTTTCTGCTCTGATAATTTTAGTAACCTAATATTCGTTTTAGTAGGCCACGGTGTTAATTGTTTTGAATAAACGTATTTTTTCCTCCAAACCGTAGTAGTAAATTATATAGTGCTCCCAATAAAATATTAGTTCTCCATTGATTTCATTGATTGTATTCTAACCTAATTTATGTAATATTCAAGCGTTGCTCTAAACTACTTAGTCTTTTCAAATTTTAATTATCAAAATTCCACTCTCCTGATACTAATCATTGCAATTCTGTAGCTCTTTTACGTTGACCACAAATTACAACACTGGTCGTTTGTTAGTTTTAAAATTAATCAATTGGTGTAATTACATCGTTGCCCAACAACATTATTGTTCCATTTTTGTAATAATTTAACGAGTTTACATTCATTCCATTCATATAATAAGCGAGTAGTGCGTGAGGACACGTCACCTTTATCTTATTAGCGCCATCTGTAGATCGAATTGCTTAAGAATTTGTTGCAAAACACACCAGGTATACTATTCACTGCTTATTTGCTTTATTATATTCTGTTGACCCTATTTTACTTGCCACGTGTCTGTTTTGAGACTATAACTAGGAACGACGTGCGTCGTAATCCATTAATGCAATTACATTTAGAGAGAGCTTTTAAGTGCCACAAGATATTATAACTTATATTTTCTAAAAATTGGGTCACATTTTTACGAGAAATATCTCGACTTTTTTTTTTAAAGCGGGTCAAGAAATTATTGTAAACTGTCCTAATTTGGGTTGCGTAAGATACGTCGATCGATCAGGTTGAAGATTTCAGTGTCAGAATCAAGAAGGCCATGGAACACCCGCAGGTATTTGCTTTTATGTACTATAACTATTAATACTAAGCTTGCTTAGATTGTCAAGTAGTTATTGCCACATCTATTTCGTGCCTTTTAAATACTTGATGTGAGGAAATAAACGAAAGTAAATGGGTTTGTTATCAAAAACTACGTTTTCTATAAATGTCTGAATTTGAAACAAAGTTTGAAATAATTAAGTGTTGTAGCGATTAGACTGATTTGCTATTTCTAGTAGAATTATATGATAAATAAAAACGTAAATGTAATTATAGAAGTAAGTGATATGAATTAAGTTGGTTCCAGATATCGAATATCAGGCGCTTTGCTACAGATTTTTAAGTATAACTTATACTTTATATAGTTTTCTATTGAATAACAATACTGCATAAATTCAATTGGGGTTGCTTACAATTGATCAGTAAAAAATCTATTTTACTTTAATAACTTTATTTGCAATAAAATATGCTTGTGACTCTTGGTCGAATCCTCTCGGGTTCAATTCCAAAACAAAACACTTTGAAAAAGTAACAGTTTTTTAAAATAGGTCTTCCACTTTCAGATGCAAAAACCATACTTTTCACCTATATTTTTGGTTCTACTATACACGACATCTTAAAAGATGAGGAGTTTATAATATCTAACGAGACACACCAACAAATTCAAGAACCTACGTAGCGGTGTACTTGTTCGGTACGACCCGCAATGCGCTAATCGCCAAGGTCGAATCGAAATATTTTTTATACTCAGATGTTTAGAACAAACATTAACTTAATCATTCGTAGTTTCGCCACCACTTACTCATTACAAGAAAGGAAGGTGTATCAATGATACACCAAACAGCCCTTCCATAATCGAACGCAACTAGTGTCGCGCTGTTTTAGACTTAAGGGGTTCTGTAGTCAGGCTATCGTAGTTGGGCTATTGCCAAGGGTGACGTGGGATTCTGATACTACATATTTTCTACGAACTAATTTCGAGTACTAATGACTGAAAATTTCTCGTGACATTTCATTAGTGTCGAAACTATACAATATATTCATCACATCTTTTCATAGAAAGAGTAGGCAAGTCTTGCAGAACCTTTTTTCATTTCTATTATATATAATTTTAATTTTTAATCTACCTTGAAGACTTCGGACCGTTAAATATTATACTATACTTTCCTATTTTCACTTCTTTTCTTTTTACACTTTCATCCACCGTTTCCAACTACGTCGTTCGTGGCCTGCCTCTTATTCTGCAATTATTCATCCATCTTTTGTACACTTTCCTCACTAAACGGTGGTCGCTCATTCTTAGCGCCCCGTGGCTTAGTTGGTTTGCAATTGACTACTAAGCTCAAGGTCCTTCGATTCCCGACATGATCCCCTTGAAAAATATTAAGCGAGCATTTTCACAAAAATGCGACCTCGTTCGGATGAGAGGTAAAATGGAGGTCCGGTGTGTGAGTGTTGTCGCGCACGTTAAATATCTCCTTACCTTACATGTGATTTTCCAATGCTCCACCCGAAGGTACTACATTGGCCAGGAGGCAAGTTTTTTTACCTGGAAATTTTGAATTTTGTCGATCCTTACTATTTCAAGTACATTCGTGACAACACTCGCACACGGGACCTACATTATACCTCTCATCCGAACGAGGGCGTATTTGTACGAATAGTGCTCGTCTAACATTTTTCAAGCGGTCCGTGCAGCGATTCCAACCCGGGACCTTGGGATCAGCAGTCATACGCGAACCTGTCTAATCTATGGAACCGCCATCGACACAGACCGTATAATTTAAGTAAGGACCGCTACACTTGCGACCATGTCTCCAATGTTCCAGCTGAAGGTACTGCATTGGGTTTAAACGTGAATAATTACGTACTTCATCACCGACACTGACCACACATACACTGCAAGAGCTGAAAGACAAAATACGGCAAGTCATCAAAGAATTAATCGACCATCCTGAAAATACTGCAAGGGGTTATGGAGGTTTTTCGTCTAAGATTGATGGCACTTGTTACAAGCCGTGATGAACACTTAAAAGATATAATTTTTAAAAACTAGCTTATAGGAGAAGATCAATTTGGGTTTAGTCGAAACAGGGGAACACGGGAGACTACTTTAGCTCTGAGAGTGATAATGGAGAAAACAATAGAAAAAGGGGATAGCGTGTATATAGGATTTGTAGATCTGAAAAAAGCATTCGACAATGTAAATTGGAAAAAACGTTCAAAATACTCAAAAAGATTGGAATGAGTTATAGGGATAGACGAATAGTACATAGCTTATACAAAGAGCAAACAGCAGTAATAGAATTAGAGCAGGAACGTAGAGAAGTAAACATTAGGAAAGAGGTGAGACAGGGATGTGCCCTATCCCCATTGATTTTTAACTTGTACATCGAAAAGGTAATGAATACTTTCAAATGCAGGAAAACATTTGGAATTACTATGCAGGGACAAAAGATTGATATGCTTACATTTGCAGATGATATAGCGGTATTAGCTTCTAGCAAGGAAGAGTTAAAAGCTACTCTTAATGAAATGGAAACAGTTCTAACAGAGGGATATGATATGAAAATTAGCAAAAATAAAACTAAAGTTCTAGTATGCAAAAGAGGGGATAATAAATCAAAAACAAGAATATAAATAGGTAACGAGAACTTACAAGATGTTAAGGATTTCTGCTACCTAGGAAGTCAAATAACGCAAGATGGGAAAAGCACAAAAGATATAAAACAAAGATTAGCACAAGGCCGTGCTACATTTAACAAGAAAAAGCAACTGCTGTGTTAAAAGACAACAAACATAGAAACAAGGAAAAGATTGCTTAAAACATATGTGTGGAGCACAGTACTGTACGGCTGTTAAGCCTGGACAGTAGGAGAAGCGGACAAGAAAAAGGTAGAAGCCTTTGATATGTGGTGCTACAGACGTGTGATGAAGATATCATGAACAGACCAAGTTAAGAACGAAGAAGTACTAAAAATGTTAGGGGAAGAAAGAAATATGTGGAAAACGGTAAAAAATAGGAGAGATAGGATGATAGGCCACATACTACGGCATGAGGGAATAGTGCGTAATATATTAGAAGCAGAGATAGGAAAAAAGAGAAGAAGAGGTAGACGTAGACCTAGGTTAGACGACTGCACACAGATAGTGAAAGATGTAGGCTGTAGGAGTTTCAGGGAGATGTGTAGGCTAGCTCAGAACAAAAATCAATGGAGGTACGCATCCAACCAGTCCCAAGATGGATAAATTAATGACGAAGAAAGTAACTGTACTTAAACATGATGACTATTATAAGCAACTACAAGAATTGGTTGGGCAATATTCTCGAATATTGTTAATTGCGTGAAGGGATTTACTGGAAGGCTATAATTTCGGCGAATGTCTAAGTGTTGGGGAATCTTGGCAGCCACAGGCTGCTTAACCCCCGTCACTGAATCTCAGTGAAATAGGGCATAAAATTAGAAAACAATAAAAAGGGAACCGAGCTGTATACATGCTGTGTGGGAATATCAAGAAACTGGGTAGGTTAGTTGAGAATATAAATAAGTGCAGGTACGTGCCCAACCGGTTTTGAGACGGAAAAGTTGATGACGAAAAAATAAGCGCAGATAAATCTGATGATTATTATAAACAATTACAGGTGTTGGTTGTGAAATATTTGCAACTAATGTTGACTGTGCGAAAAGTTGTAACAAAATTTTTGTTACATTTCATATCTATAAAGAAAAACAGTTCTAACTGCTATTATTTTGCGAATCTGTCATTTAGCGTGTAATCATTAATTAATTTAATGAACTATAAAGAAGAACAACTTTTTCCGTTTATGTTATTTTTACCTATAAGGAGTATTTAACAGACTTCTATACTTTCAATATCGAGGATGCCTTGAGCGTGGTTTGTGTTGCATATATTGCGGGCGTTCTGGCGTCCACTAGAGCGTTGTTAAACATAACGCCTGCGCGAAAATGACGCGAAGGCTATGAGCATCGACAAATAAAGAATACGGCCATCTTGCAAGCAACCGTGGGTACGTAGACTTCACTTACAAGGATGGTGAATTCTGCTTGTAAGTGGAAGAGGAGGGTAGCTCTAGAGGAATGGTAGGGCTGTTGGATTGTCGCGGAGGCTCCACGAAGAGCTCTCGTGGAAGCCGCCCAGTCAATTCAAAGCAACAGCTGCAACACGTGGTGAGAAATCCTTAGTGGTAAGGACCGTGTAATTAATTAGCCGTGTTTAATAGTAATACTTGATTCAATCCCTTTAGCACAATTTGAGGAACACGCTAAGCGATGGTGTTGGATTTTGGTCGAGCATTGGGAAGTTGACTGTTTTGGAGCGTCCGAGGAGTTGCGGTTAGTGCAGGCCTGTTTTGTGTCTTTCAAAATATCAAACAGATGGGAAGTAAAGTGTCCGAGCTCATCGATTACATTCGTCAACATCGTTGCTGTAAGAAAACTAAATCTACCAGGTACTTATGAACCTTTTGCTGAAAATCAATTTCGGTGCTGTTTAAGGTTAAAGCTTTAAATTACTATTTATGAAATCATGAGAAACCTTCGTTAAATAACGTAAATTTCAAATTTGTTTGCTAAATGTATTTATGCTTATATACTACGTAAAAATTTAGTTGGAAACATAACCTAAAATTTAATTAGTCAAATATTTTCATTCGGAACTAGATTGCTTTATAAGAGAATTTTTTAATCTTTAGATGCTCTAAAAGTTGTTATTCAAAGTGCTTTTATGATGCACTTGTCAAGTGATCAAAAAACATGTATAAAGTCCACCTTTGGATGAAAGGTGTTTTCAGCAATTTGTTGTAACTAGTAGAAGATAACGTTTTGCCATATGTTAATCTGAGTTTATTATTTTCATACTTAAACCAGTATGAACTGGTTTATGTAACAAGTTCCTTAGATAAAAATCTTGTAGCCAAATACAGATCTGGTAGTTCATGGATGTTTCATATCTAAAACAGAAAAGTGGTATTATTGTACTAAAATTTGTAATTCCATTTAGATATACTGACGTTTTCAACCAGAGAACTGCTTATGTTGATTTTGATAAGTAGAATCATCAAATAAAGATTTGAAGATATTATGTTTCATTTTAGCCGACACAGCCAAGGTTCTTGGAGATCGATTTTGTAGAAAATTCTAAACATACTGTTACTACACCTGCACACAATTATATAAAAGGTAGGTTAGAGAGAACATGAGGTATTGTATAAAACCGTAAATTTACTATTATTTAACTAGTTGTTTGACAGCGTCTCAAAGAGGTGACGCACGTAAATTTATTTATTTAATCCAGGTCTAAGTTTGAACCCCGGTTAGATCTGAATGAAAATTGTTTAAATCGAAATTTATATTGATCTGGAGAGAGTTTTGTGTTTAAAAGTTTGTCTCGCTAAATACATAAGGAGGGGTGGTAGTGGGTAGTATAGTATATTTGAAATTCCACATATATTCTCGAACGCCATTAACAGCAACAGTTGCATCAATATTACCTAATCAATTTATTACCTTCCAAGCTTAGTATTGTAAATAAAACGTCTTGCTAAAATATTACCAACCATTTCAAAACTAATTAAAATTCATTTCGCCACATTCTTAGTGCAATTCTTCAATCGCATGCCTTCCGAAAGAACTTTAACGTCTTTTCGAGATTTAAAGAGGACGCACAATCCTCATTAATTTTCCTTTCAACTGAAGGTTAATTTTGGACGCCAGCGTGAAAAGACTCCTTCCACTGTGTTTAAAACTATACCAAAATTCATAATTAGAATTTTAGCGCCTGCATATTATAACCGACTATAGGCGCAAGTATAGCTTGAAAGTTTATAATCTATCTCTGTTAATAATAGGACCTTAAAAGATACGAATTAAATACGATGATTAAATCAGAACTATTGCAATTTAGGAAGTGCAGCCAATAAACTTGCTATGCTATGCTACGCTATTGCGACGTGTAATTGAATCGAATCCTATAATGGTCAAGTTTTAGGAAATATTGACAGTAGATAGAACGTTTGTTGAGCTTATAGGAATTGTTACACTTAAACCATTCTTTCTTTCCTTGGATATCTACGTATAGGAGTACCTAACTCTGACACAAATATAAATTCCGTGGTATTGAACTTTAAGGTCGTTTCTATTTGTTACTATTCTGTGGTACTTCATCCTTTTGTTTCGTATAATAACCTCAAAGTAAGCAATTTCATAATAGAAGTGAATGTTATTATCTAATTTGCTTTAGATTTACCGTAATGATGTACTCGATTATAGCAAATACTTTAGAGATACTTGTAAAGTTATTTTATAAACCAGTCATTTGTGTTGCCTAATTCGTAGACGTCTGCATTCACTTTGTAGGATTGTCGAGTTAATATAACGCTTGCGCAGAGTGTCACGAAGTGTGTTGACAGATCAACTGTTTTATAAAATAGACAGTATCGAAAGGAAACTCGCCATTTTGTACGAGTACACAGAGCTGTTGTTAAGTGCAGAAGAGGACGATGTCATTCTTACGTGCCGTCTGGTGCCTCCGCATAGCCATTTTAGCTTAATTGGGTGTTCACGGTTGTCCTGGAGAGCCGAGATTGGAACTTTTCCTCGGATTCTGCCCAGGCGACCTGAACGAAAATAAAATGACCACGTTGTGATCAGCATCGAAGTTCATTAACGGTGAGGTGATAATGTTTAAGAAATATTAAAGCTAAAAGAATCTTTAATTTCCTTAGCACATCGAGGGATAATGAATAAATTTTAGTCGCTCATATGGTGTTCAATCTAGTTAGAAAACAAGACGTAAGCTTTTGGTTGGAAAACTTTTATGGAGTTTGAGTTTTTGTCACATGTACGGAATTCAGGTATTTACAGCCCTAATGAATGCAAGAGTCGATTTCCGATGAGTGTTTCAATTCGTGTGTAGTTATGATTGAATCTTTAATACCAAGATCATAAACTTTTAGAAATAGTCGTAAAGCTGTTTGAGGATTACATTTAGTGAAAGTACAAATTTTGCATTTAGTATTTAGTTTAAAGAATCGTAAGAGTATTCATGTTTCGATAGTTGCATATCAAATTCATTTCATTGTTTAGTGTCGAAATTAAAGTCTGATAACAAGAAGAGAAACCTTATTTTGTAGATATAAGTTGAAATATTTAGGGACATATGTGAAGCATGCATGTAGCATTTAGGTTGTGAAGGGTATGTAGAGCTTTTAGATTAGCACAGAATAGAAAAGAAGTTAGAGCTGCGTCAAACCGACCTTAAGTAAGGTCGAAAACAAATGATGATGATGCATGTAGCATTTATAAAAGTTTATAAAGTCCAATTCTAGCAAACTTTATCTAAGTATACTATATCTGATGATTATTTAGTAGGGTTATTGTGTTATTCCTGTACCATGTCAAACTAGATTATTTAAATTTATTTAATTTTTCTGATTACGAACACTATTTCCGTAACAAATACTAAGTAAAAGATTTATTTAAAGATTATTGTGAACCAATATAACATATCTGTCAATTGGGGTTACTATAAGTTTTTAGTTTTCAAAATAGTTCTAAATATCAAAATTTCAATATATAACGAGGAAACTTTTGAACCCTTATTTCATATTAAAAGAATGATTTTACTTTTGAATAATATTCTTGAGATTTTGTTAACATATACTAGAGAAAAGAAATCAATTATTTTAAATTATATTTTTATTCAAAGTACTAAATCTTTTATTTCTGAGTATTTAATACAATGCCATTGCCACTTGAACAGATAAAATTTGAGTAATGAAACTTGAGAGACGTTTATGCAGAGTTATGTTATAGAAGTGATGAAACGGATTTTTTTTGAAACCCATTTTTAGGTATAACATTTTTAGAGTGATGGTTTCATGCTGTTTAACTTAAATTTTGTTGTATTTTTTAATAAGGCATAAATAGAGTCTGTAGATTAAAATTTATTGTGTACTATTGTATTTCAGGATCTTCAGAGCAGGAGTTGAAGTATCTACTTTCGAGAGGTTTCCAGCAACGTTGTTTTGTTTAACTTATATATTTTTTTTTAGGTAGTTATCCTAGCCTGTGTGTTTCTGCATCTTATCACAGGATACTTTAGATATTTAGCGTCCATATAGATGCGGTGGCGCTCAACTTCCCTTTTTTATCTCTGTTTATAGTCGAGTTGACTTTACATCCACGCCCATTCTCATTGCTCACCCTTGGGGTAATTCCCAGTTTAAGCCGTGAATATTGTTTCGTTTGTGAGTCTATTGAAAGTAACAACTTTAAGAATAAAGCCGTACCTAGTAAAAATCATAGTATTGGTGTGTCCGACTCACAAGAAGAAAAAATAAGTTATAACTCATATAAGATATCCTTCGCCATATCTACCCGTACTGTAAAACTTCGTTGTTTTTATACATCGTTGAGTAGCATCAATCAGTTCAATCTTTGGTAATATTTAAACTTATTGTATGCTTGTGACTTAGGTGAGTTCTACTGATGTCATTGCAGTTGAAAATTACTTTACCCACCAGTATTTAACAAACATTTACTTATAAACACGTTCACAAACGCCTTTTATCCAGATTCAACAACAATTGTGCTAGAGGACTTTCAAATTAGAAGTATCGCCTACAACTGTAAAAGTGGCTCTTATATCAGCTATAAGTTGAAGAGGAATCAATAAACAATAATTGTTTAGTAATTTACAACGACAGACCTATAGATGACTGGTTGCATCTCATCAGATTGACACAGTTCCTCTAACACATAGCAGTTCTGAACTGGGCATCTACTCCTGCTTTGCAAATTGTCAACATATGCAGTTAATATTCATATCCCTATTTATAAAGTTTGTTTTTCTTCTGCGCTTGATGCTTTTTCGCTTAAATGTATTCCTAGTTCTTTATATACGTACACCTTTATTGCTTTATGTGAGGAATATTAGGTATGCCAAATCTTCTATTCCCAAAATTAATTCTATGTTAGCGATTTCACCTCGAAAGTAAATAAATTTGCAGGCTTACCTCATGTTTCAAAAACTTTACAAAATTGTTTTGCAGTTAATCACCTCCGTTGCATTTCCTACCTACGTACTAGATAATGCGCGACATACGGTGGTCCGTGGTTACATCATTACGCCCTCGCTATTATTATAAATGTACCGACTACACAGTATTATCGCATACGTCCAACCAATTTATAATTGTGCAAATTGTAATAAATTTTAATTTTGCATTGTACTGTAACACGTAGAAGAGAAATTTTCACGTACGCATTTTAAATTGCACTACAAAGTAATTATATTTACAAAATTTGTCATTAGTTGTCACTTTAAAATCTTGCACGAAGAGCTCTCGTGGAAGCCGCCCAGTCAATTCAAAGCAACAGCTGCAACACGTGGTGAGAAATCCTTAGTGGTAAGGACCGTGTAATTAATTAGCCGTGTTTAATAGTAATACTTGATTCAATCCCTTTAGCACAATTTGAGGAACACGCTAAGCGATGGTGTTGGATTTTGGTCGAGCATTGGGAAGTTGACTGTTTTGGAGCGTCCGAGGAGTTGCGGTTAGTGCAGGCCTGTTTTGTGTCTTTCAAAATATCAAACAGATGGGAAGTAAAGTGTCCGAGCTCATCGATTACATTCGTCAACATCGTTGCTGTAAGAAAACTAAATCTACCAGGTACTTATGAACCTTTTGCTGAAAATCAATTTCGTGTGCTGTTTAAGGTTAAAGCTTTAAATTACTATTTATGAAATCATGAGAAACCTTCGTTAAATAACGTAAATTTCAAATTTGTTTGCTAAATGTATTTATGCTTATATACTACGTAAAAATTTAGTTGGAAACATAACCTAAAATTTAATTAGTCAAATATTTTCATTCGGAACTAGATTGCTTTATAAGAGAATTTTTTAATCTTTAGATGCTCTAAAAGTTGTTATTCAAAGTGCTTTTATGATGCACTTGTCAAGTGATAAAAACATGTATAAAGTCCACCTTTGGATGAAAGGTGTTTTCTAGCAATTTGTTGTAATTAGTAGAAGAACTAAGCTGTTTTTGACATATGTTAATCTGAGTTTATTATTTTCATACTTAAACCATATGAACTGTTTATGTAACAAGTTCCTTAGATAAAAATCTTGTAAGCCAAAACAGATCTGTTTCATGGATGTTTAAGAAACTAAACTGTATTAACTAACTTATAAATGCTAATACCTCTCTATGTAGAGAAGTATATTCAGAAACTTCTGTAACTTATTTAATGTTGATTATTTTGATTATAGAGGAACACTCTAAGAAAAGTTTTAAAGTTTATATATTGATTAATGAAATTTATTTACAAGTAATTTTTGCAACAAAAGAGATATATATTTAGATTAAACATTGAATTGATACCTTTGTCTTTTATTTCACTTATTGAAATTAACATTGATCAAATTAGACCAGAAAATTTTGAATGTGGAAAAAGTTGATACAATATCAGGTAATAGAAATGGAATAAGTAATTTCCAGTAGAGTATTTTCTCATACGTAAGGTGTTATTAAGATTTTGAATTCAGGCTAATCGATCTATAAAGATCGAGATATTTTGTTGCTGTAAGACACAAACGGTGTCTTATATTTTATTTTTTGTGTGACATCTTCTTGCAGGTCCGACATCGCGGAAGCTAAAGCAGAGATTTCCAGAGGTATTATATATTGAGGTTTGTAAGTTTTTCTTGTAATCATTTATATCCTATAGGTTTCTGCGTCTTCCTGTAGGATACTTTAGTCTTGTTTATTGTCTGTATAGATGCAGTGGCGTCCATTTATTTTTTTTTGTTCCGTTAGTAGTCGAGCCCACCATATACCCACGCCCAAACTCATTGCTCACCCTTGGGGTAATTCCCAGACTAGACCGCGAATATAGTAAAGAAGAGAAAACTTCATTTTCAAATAAAATGATATTTCATAGGCGCCGCAACGTGAGGCGATATAATTAAAGAACATTTCACTGGCGCACAACGTGTGAGGCTCGATTTCGTTGATGTTTGATTTATAAAATTAGTTATTTCATTATCCCTTATTGTGTTGGTTTAGTTGGTAAACTCAAAATTAATTTGGTTGTAAATTTTCATAGGATTTATATCGTGTCTGGAACCTCAAGTCTCTTAAGCATTAGTTATTTGAATGTCACAACAGGTTTGACTCGCATTAAAGAAATTTTTGTCATATTGAGTTGGTCAAGAAATAAAATAATTTTAGGTTGTCATAATAAATTTTTAAATGGCCGTTCCTTCTCAAAAGGCAGCCATTATGATTTGGTAGCAGAAAATTATGTTAGTAAAAAGATTGGTCAGATTGGTTCAGTGTAGTAAAATTTTTGTCATACTAATTCACAACCCAAGACTGATTCGTTATCTATTGAAAAATCTGGTGATAATCGACCATATGTGATAGTAAAGTTGTTTGATATAGATAGTTTAGGTTTATTTGTTTCTGGATGTATTATTTCAATAGTAGGTTCATCTTCCATTCGTATTAGGTATAATAGTTGTTGTTTATTTTCTTGATCCAAGAAATAATGCTTTGAGAATTTGGTACACAGGTTTTGTTGTTGAAGTATTGCTTGAAAATTTGCTCTTGTGCATCGGCACGTTTTTGATTTGATTCGTTTTGGTAGCAATTTTTATTTATATCCGCATTGCAACGCAGTATGTTGAGAGGTTTGTAAGTCTAAGCGAAATTTGTCGTAGTAGTTTGTCGGATAGCGGTATGTTAGTCTAGACGGGACTCGTGGAGAGTTGGCCGCTCAGCATTACATTAGTCTAAACGAGACTCGTGGTAAGTTTGTCGCTTTAGCAGCTTGGTCATTATTATTGGAGGTTAGTTAAGATGTAATTTTTGTTTATTAGTCTAGGTGAGGCTCATAGAGGAGTTTGTCGCTCTAGCAAGTTTATGCGTTGTGAAGCACTATAGTTTGTCTTAACAGTTTGATTATGAGTAGTGTAAGGGTGTACCAAAATATTTAGTTATTGTTATTCTCAATGGAAGGTTGAAAGCAATTTAAGATATAAATTTATTAAGCCTAAAGTTATCGTTGTTTGCAAAGTTCAGAAGAAGTAGAGTTAATGTTGATCCGAAGAAAAACATGTTGTAAATTTAATAGAGGTCAAGCTTGATAATTTAGAAAATTGGTATGTGTCGTTACGTAAGAAAATTTTGGCGTCGCCTGAGGATTACCCTCAATGGAAAGTTGAGAACGATTTTGTTTTTAAGTTTATCCCATCAAATTTGCCTATGTTGTCAAATGTAGTAGAGTGGAAATATTTAGTGCCGAAGGTTCAAAGAGAAGAAGTCATTAGATCGTGTCATGACCCCTCAGTTGCAGGACATTTTGGGTTCTCGAAGACAAATGCTAGAGTCCAAGAACATTATTATTGGCCCAAGATGAATTTAGATGTGTTGAAATTTTGTCGTGCATGTTTAGTGTGTGGTGCGCAAAAATCTTCTAATGCAGGTCCTTTAGGCTTAATGGGAAAGGAGAAAGAGGCCAAGTTTCCATTTCAAATTATCGCGTTAGATCTTATGGGTCCATTCCCTCGCTCAAAATTAGGATTTAAATGGTTGTTGGTAGTAGGAGATTGGTTCTCAAAATATACAATTCTACATCCTCTACGCAGTGCAAAGTCACATGTCATAGAACAGTTTATAGAACAGAAAGTGTTTTTAATGTTTGAGTGCCCCAATTTATTATTTGCGATAATGGTTCAAATTTAGCTGGTCGAATTTTTAAGTCATTATGTAATAGGTTTGAAATTCAAAAGATATGGTATAATGCTGTTTATGCGCCACAATGTAATTTTGTTGAGAGGATTAATAGGACGGTAGGGACAGCTATTCGATCCTATCTCGAAGAACATGATACCTGGGATGCTGAGTTAGCGCAGATTCAGTTTGCTATTAATTCTGCTAAGCATGAGTCGACGGGTTATACTCCGAATTTTTTAGTTTTTGGCCGACACGTCCCCATGTCCGGTAAATTTTACGGTAGTGGATTTATTCCTGAAGCTGATGTTGAAATCGTTCCTGGTAGCCGCCCATTATATGCTTCAGACCACCAAGGTATATTTAAAGTATTTGAAGACGTTCGTGCGAAGTTGCATGTAGCTTATCAAAGGTCAAGCAATCGATATAATCTAAGGAGGAGAAACATTTCTTTTGAGGTTGGCAGTAAAGTGTGGAGGTCCAATAAGGTGTTGTCGAGCGCGGCTAATAAATTTACTGCTAAACTGGCTCCAAAATTTATTTTGAGTGTAGTCAAGAAAAGTGCTCGAATGTGGTGTACGATCTAATTAATCTAGATGGATCAAAAGCAGGCAGGTGGCATGTCAAGGATCTAAAACCCTATTCTGTCGTAGATCCAGAATATGTACCAGAGGACTGATTGGTTATCTTTAGTATTTGTGTCGTAAAGAATATAGTATAAATTTGGGTATGGGATAGAGTGGTGAAGACAAATTGAAGGCTTTTGCCAGTATATCGTTGCTGGTAGAGATTGAAAGTTTCTCAACTAGTGTTGTTTTAAATGTGCACTAATGGATTATTCAAAAAAAAAAGGTTATTTTGCCGTGTTGTTGTTATAGCCCGAAGTGGGAATGAGGCAAATGTTTGTTGCTTCATGTTTGTGGACGTGTTTTGATCGCGTCATGTGTTGTTGTGTCTAGAGTAAGCGAGGAAGGTAGGTGCTGTTTGTTGTCGTAGGTCGGAGTAACCTAGTTGGTGAGACCATTGTAGTATTGAGTAGTTTTGGTTCGAGATGTTTGGTGTGGCCACAGTAGAGTTGAGGATTTTTTGAGACTGGAGTGTCCCAAAGAAAAGAGTAGCGATTGGGCTATGAATAGCTATAAGCTGAAGAAGCCAAGTATTCATTAGTAAGCTACAATGAGTAGTGGCTTGACGAGCAGTTTATTTTTGGTAGAGGCAATAATCAAATTTTGCTGAATGTATTGAGCTGGAATTTTGAGACCAGCAAATACATAATCATTGTTGGAGCAGTATTGATATTTCTGTATATAGGTGTGAGTTTTGTTTTCTATTAATATTAGTAAGGTTTCATGTCAAGGGTAGTAGTAGGAAAGTAAATCTTTTGTTGTTATTTTGCGATAGTTCATGTCAGGCTTTTTGTTTGAATTTCAGTTTATATTTTAAGAAGTGGGTTGTTTTTTTTGTTACCCCGTTTGGTTGCAACTCGAGTGTTAGACTACAATATTTTGACTTTTACCGATTATGACTTTTACCGATTACGACATACCTATATTGACTCCTGACGGATGTGTGGTACGCAGAGTTACCTACACACTCATTTGGTTGCACCCCATTTTCCTCTTCTTAATCCAAGAGTTCATTCATGATTTTTAGTTCAGAAATCAAAGTGCAAACTTACTTTGTTCATACTTCGATTTGTTGTAATGCTTTTTTTGTATTTATCTTTTGGTTAAGGCGATAGTTTTCGTCATATAAAAAACTTCTCGGTTATGTATATATTAAGATATAATTAACCTCAAAGTTTTTTTTTTTGATCGAGGCAGTGTAACAAAATTTTGTTACATTTCATATCTATAAAGAAAAACAGTTCTAACTGCTATTATTTTGCGAATCTGTCATTTAGCGTGTAATCATTAATTAATTTAATGAACTATAAAGAAGAACAACTTTTTCCGTTTATGTTATTTTTACCTATAAGGAGTATTTAACAGACTTCTATACTTTCAATATCGAGGATGCCTTGAGCGTGGTTTGTGTTGCATATATTGCGGGCGTTCTGGCGTCCACTAGAGCGTTGTTAAACATAACGCCTGCGCGAAAATGACGCCAAGGCTATGAGCATCGACAAATAAAGAATACGGCCATCTTGCAAGCAACCGTGGGTACGTAGACTTCACTTACAAGGATGGTGAATTCTGCTTGTAAGTGGAAGAGGAGGTAGCTCTAGAGGAATGGTAGGGCTGTTGGATTGTCGCGGGAGGCTCCACGAAGAGCTCTCGTGGAAGCCGCCCAGTCAATTCAAAGCAACAGCTGCAACACGTGGTGAGAAATCCTTAGTGGTAAGGACCGTGTAATTAATTAGCCGTGTTTAATAGTAATACTTGATTCAATCCCTTTAGCACAATTTGAGGAACACGCTAAGCGATGGTGTTGGATTTTGGTCGAGCATTGGGAAGTTGACTGTTTTGGAGCGTCCGAGGAGTTGCGTTAGTGCAGGCCTGTTTTGTGTCTTTCAAAATATCAAACAGATGGGAAGTAAAGTGTCCGAGCTCATCGATTACATTCGTCAACATCGTTGCTGTAAGAAAACTAAATCTACCAGGTACTTATGAACCTTTTGCTGAAAATCAATTTCGTGTGCTGTTTAAGGTTAAAGCTTTAAATTACTATTTATGAAATCATGAGAAACCTTCGTTAAATAACGTAAATTTCAAATTTGTTTGCTAAATGTATTTATGCTTATATACTACGTAAAATTTAGTTGGAAACATAACCTAAAATTTAATTAGTCAAATATTTTTCATTCGGAACTAGATTGCTTTATAAGAGAATTTTTTAATCTTTAGATGCTCTAAAAGTTGTTATTCAAAGTGCTTTTATGATGCACTTGTCAAGTGATAAAAACATGTATAAAGTCCACCTTTGGATGAAAGGTGTTTTCTAGCAATTTGTTGTAATTAGTAGAAGAACTAAGCTGTTTTTGACATATGTTAATCTGAGTTTATTATTTTCATACTTAAACCATATGAACTGTTTATGTAACAAGTTCCTTAGATAAAAATCTTGTAAGCCAAAACAGATCTGTTTCATGGATGTTTAAGAAACTAAACTGTATTAACTAACTTATAAATGCTAATACCTCTCTATGTAGAGAAGTATATTCAGAAACTTCTGTAACTTATTTAATGTTGATTATTTTGATTATAGAGGAACACTCTAAGAAAAGTTTTAAAGTTTATATATTGATTAATGAAATTTATTTACAAGTAATTTTTGCAACAAAAGAGATATATATTTAGATTAAACATTGAATTGATACCTTTGTCTTTTTATTTCACTTATTGAAATTAACATTGATCAAATTAGACCAGAAAATTTTGAATGTGGAAAAAGTTGATACAATATCAGGTAATAGAAATGGAATAAGTAATTTCCAGTAGAGTATTTTCTCATAGGTAAGGTGTTATTAAGATTTTGAATTCAGGCTAATCGATCTATAAAGATCGAGATATTTTGTTGCTGTAAGACACAAACGGTGTCTTATATTTTATTTTTGTGTGACATCTTCTTGCAGGTCCGACATCGCGGAAGCTAAAGCAGAGATTTCAGAGGTATTATATATTGAGGTTTGTAAGTTTTTCTTGTAATCATTTATATCCTATAGGTTTCTGCGTCTTCCTGTAGGATACTTTAGTCTTGTTTATTGTCTGTATAGATGCAGTGGCGTCCATTTATTTTTTTTGTTCCCGTTAGTAGTCGAGCCCACCATATACCCACGCCCAAACTCATTGCTCACCCTTGGGGTAATTCCCAGACTAGACCGCGAATATAGTAAAGAAGAGAAAAACTTCATTTTCAAATAAAATGATATTTCATAGGCGCCGGCAACGTGAGGCGTATATAATTAAAGAACATTTCAAAGTGATATTGGAAAAAATATTAAATCGGTAAATGTTTAAGTGCTGGGGGAACTTGGCAGCCTCAGGCTGCTTACCCCCATTCACAACCACTGAATGTCGGAGAAATAGGGTATATAATTGTAAAACAATAGAAGGGCACCGAACTGCATATAACAAGAAAGAACAGCGCCTATGATGAAAAACAAATAAACATAGAACAAGAAGAAAATTGTTGAAAGCATAAGTGTGAAGCACTGCACAATATGTCTATGAAATACGGGCAGTCTAAAAAGCAGACAGAAAAACGGTAGCAGCCTTTTGAAATGCTGTGCTTCATATGTATGAGGATGATAGCATGGACAGACAAAGTTAATAACAAATATAGAAATAGTAGGGGAACAAGAATATCTGGGGAAAAAAATAGAAGAAATAAAAGGGCAGAATACGTTCTAAATCATTTTTGGGGAATAGTATGGGACATATTACAAGCAGAGATAGGAAAAAAGAGGTTGATGTAGACCTAGATCAGATTAGTGATAGAAGCAAACTGTGCAAATTTTAGGAAAATGTGTAGGTTAGTTCAGAATAGGAAGCAATGAGGGTACACGTCTAACCAGTTCCAGGACTGAAGACCTAATGATGATGATGAAGTAACTTAGGTGATAAGAAAAGTTGGTTGTTAATTTTTGATTTTCTATAAAAATAAAGTTGTGTTTTCTGTTGCTGAAATTTAATTCTTTTAAGAGTTAATGTATCAAATTTTGACAACAGCAAATTAACAAAGGATTATGTTAAAGTCGTATAACGCACCGAAAAAAAATTAAAAGTTGTACTATATGGAAGAGTTCGGCAAAAGCAAGAGGATTCCACTGACAGAAAATTTAAACTTCATTTTGAAAAATCATCACAAGAAATTTGTAACTGGGTATAACCGTAGCCATTTTACTAAGGAGCATTCAACACCAGTATTGGTGGTATAATTTTAAATCATAGATAAATAAGATCTGGTAGTTTGGTGTTTCATATCTAAAACAGAAAAGTGGATTATTGTACTAAAATTTGTAATTCCATTTAGATATACTGACGTTTTCAACCAGAGAACTGCATGTTGAGAAAGTAGAATCATCAAATAAAGATTTGAAGATATTAGTTTCATTTTAGCCGACACAGCCAAGGTTCTTGGAGATCGATTTTGTAGAGAAAATTCTAAACATACTGTTACTACACCTGCACACAATTATATAAAAGGTAGGTTAGAGAGAACATGAGGTATTGTATAAAACCGTAAATTTACTATTATTTAACTAGTTGTTTGACAGCGTCTCAAAGAGGTGACGCACGTAAATTTATTTATTTAATCCAGGTCTAAGTTTGAACCCCGGTTAGATCTGAATGAAAATTGTTTAAATCGAAATTTATATTGATCTGAGAGAGAGTTTTTGTGTTTAAAAGTTTGTCTCGCTAAATACATAAGGAGGGGTGGTAGTGGGTAGTATAGTATATTTGAAATTCCACATATATTCTCGAACGCCATTAACAGCAACAGTTGCATCAATATTACCTAATCAATTTATTACCTTCCAAGCTTAGTATTGTAAATAAAACGTCTTGCTAAAATATTACCAACCATTTCAAAACTAATTAAAATTCATTTCGCCACATTCTTAGTGCAATTCTTCAATCGCATGCCTTCCGAAAGAACTTTAACGTCTTTTCGAGATTTAAAGAGGACGCACAATCCTCATTAATTTTCCTTTCAACTGAAGGTTAATTTTGGACGCCAGCGTGAAAAGACTCCTTCCACTGTGTTTAAAACTATACCAAAAATTCATAATTAGAATTTTTAGCGCCTGCATATTATAACCGACTATAGGCGCAAGTATAGCTTGAAAGTTTATAATCTATCTCTGTTAATAATAGGACCTTAAAAGATACGAATTAAATACGATGATTAAATCAGAACTATTGCAATTTAGGAAGTGCAGCCAATAAACTTGCTATGCTATGCTACGCTATTGCGACGTGTAATTGAATCGAATCCTATAATGGTCAAGTTTTAGGAAATATTGACAGTAGATAGAACGTTTGTTGAGCTTATAGGAATTGTTACACTTAAACCATTCTTTCTTTCCTTGGATATCTACGTATAGGAGTACCTAACTCTGACACAAATATAAATTCCGTGGTATTGAACTTTAAGGTCGTTTCTATTTGTTACTATTCTGTGGTACTTCATCCTTTTGTTTCGTATAATAACCTCAAAGTAAGCAATTTCATAATAGAAGTGAATGTTATTATCTAATTTGCTTTAGATTTACCGTAATGATGTACTCGATTATAGCAAATACTTTAGAGATACTTGTAAAGTTATTTTATAAACCAGTCATTTGTGTTGCCTAATTCGTAGACGTCTGCATTCACTTTGTAGGATTGTCGAGTTAATATAACGCTTGCAGAGTGTCACGAAGTGTGTTGACAGATCAACTGTTTTATAAAATAGACAGTATCGAAAGGAAACTCGCCATTTTGTACGAGTACACAGAGCTGTTGTTAAGTGCAGAAGAGGACGATGTCATTCTTACGTGCCGTCTGGTGCCTCCGCATAGCCATTTTAGCTTAATTGGGTGTTCACGGTTGTCCTGGAGAGAGGCCGAGATTGGAACTTTTCCTCGGATTCTGCCCAGGCGACCTGAACGAAAATAAAATGACCACGTTGTGATCAGCATCGAAGTTCATTAACGGTGAGGTGATAATGTTTAAGAAATATTAAAGCTAAAAGAATCTTTAATTTCCTTAGCACATCGAGGGATAATGAATAAATTTTAGTCGCTCATATGGTGTTCAATCTAGTTAGAAAACAAGACGTAAGCTTTTGGTTGGAAAACTTTTATGGAGTTTGAGTTTTTGTCACATGTACGGAATTCAGGTATTTACAGCCCTAATGAATGCAAGAGTCGATTTCCGATGAGTGTTTCAATTCGTGTGTAGTTATGATTGAATCTTTAATACCAAGATCATAAACTTTTAGAAATAGTCGTAAAGCTGTTTGAGGGATTACATTTAGTGAAAGTACAAATTTTTGCATTTAGTATTTAGTTTAAAGAATCGTAAGAGTATTCATGTTTCGATAGTTGCATATCAAATTCATTTCATTGTTTAGTGTCGAAATTAAAGTCTGATAACAAGAAGAGAAACCTTATTTTGTAGATATAAGTTGAAATATTTAGGGACATATGTGAAGCATGCATGTAGCATTTAGGTTGTGAAGGGTATGTAGAGCTTTTTAGATTAGCACAGAATAGAAAAGAAGTTAGAGCTGCGTCAAACCGACCTTAAGTAAGGTCGAAAACAAAATGATGATGATGCATGTAGCATTTATAAAAAGTTTATAAAGTCCAATTCTAGCAAACTTTATCTAAGTATACTATATCTGATGATTATTTAGTAGGGTTATTGTGTTATTCCTGTACCATGTCAAACTAGATTATTTAAATTTATTTAATTTTTCTGATTACGAACACTATTTCCGTAACAAATACTAAGTAAAAGATTTATTTAAAGATTATTGTGAACCAATATAACATATCTGTCAATTGGGGGTTACTATAAGTTTTTTAGTTTTTCAAAATAGTTCTAAATATCAAAATTTCAATATATAACGAGGAAACTTTTGAACCCTTATTTCATATTAAAAGAATGATTTTACTTTTGAATAATATTCTTGAGATTTTTGTTAACATATACTAGAGAGAAAGAAATCAATTATTTTAAATTATATTTTTTATTCAAAGTACTAAATCTTTTTATTTCTGAGTATTTAATACAATGCCATTGCCACTTGAACAGATAAAATTTGAGTAATGAAACTTGAGAGACGTTTATGCAGAGTTATGTTATAGAAGTGATGAAACGGATTTTTTTTGAAACCCATTTTTAGGTATAACATTTTTAGAGTGATGGTTTCATGCTGTTTAACTTAAATTTTGTTGTATTTTTTAATAAGGCATAAATAGAGTCTGTAGATTAAAATTTATTGTGTACTATTGTATTTCAGGATCTTCAGAGCAGGAGTTGAAGTATCTACTTTCGAGAGGTTTCCAGCAACGTTGTTTCGTTTAACTTATATATTTTTTTTTAGGTAGTTATCATAGCCTGTGTGTTTCTGCATCTTCTCACAGGATACTTTAGATATTTAGCGTCCATATAGATGCGGTGGCGCTCAACTTCCCTTTTTTATCTCTGTTTATAGTCGAGTTGACTTTACATCCACGCCCATTCTCATTGCTCACCCCTTGGGGTAATTCCCAGTTTAAGCCGTGAATATTGTTTCGTTTGTGAGTCTATTGAAAGTAACAACTTTAAGAATAAAGCCGTACCTAGTAAAAATCATAGTATTGGTGTGTCCGACTCACAAGAAGAAGAAAATAAGTTATAACTCATATAAGATATCCTTCGCCATATCTACCCGTACTGTAAAACTTCGTTGTTTTTTTATACATCGTTGAGTAGCATCAATCAGTTCAATCTTTGGTAATATTTAAACTTATTATGTATGCTTGTGACTTAGGTGAGTTCTACTGATGTCATTGCAGTTGAAAATTACTTTACCCACCAGTATTTAACAAACATTTACTTATAAACACGTTCACAAACGCCTTTTATCCAGATTCAACAACAATTGTGCTAGAGGACTTTCAAATTAGAAGTATCGCCTACAACTGTAAAAGTGGCTCTTATATCAGCTATAAGTTGAAGAGGAATCAATAAACAATAATTGTTTAGTAATTTACAACGACAGACCTATAGATGACTGGTTGCATCTCATCAGATTGACACAGTTCCTCTAACACATAGCAGTTCTGAACTGGGCATCTACTCCTGCTTTGCAAATTGTCAACATATGCAGTTAATATTCATATCCCTATTTATAAAGTTTGTTTTTCTTCTGCGCTTGATGCTTTTTCGCTTAAATGTATTCCTAGTTCTTTATATACGTACACCTTTATTGCTTTATGTGAGGAATATTAGGTATGCCAAATCTTCTATTCCCAAAATTAATTCTATGTTAGCGATTTCACCTCGCGAAAGTAAATAAATTTGCAGGCTTACCTCATGTTTCAAAAACTTTACAAAATTGTTTTGCAGTTAATCACCTCCGTTGCATTTCCTACCTACGTACTAGATAATGCGCGACATACGGTGGTCCGTGGTTACATCATTACGCCCTCGCTATTATTATAAATGTACCGACTACACAGTATTATCGCATACGTCCAACCAATTTATAATTGTGCAAATTGTAATAAATTTTAATTTTGCATTGTACTGTAACACGTAGAAGAGAAATTTTCACGTACGCATTTTAAATTGCACTACAAATATGGTCTGCTTGAAATTTCATACATATTACAAAATTTGCTCGAGTTACGTTGACGTCTCCATCTCTGCTTTGAAAATTCTCTGTTGTAACTCATTGAAGTTGTAAAGTCTTACATTACAACAATAAAGGGTAAAAAATTGCAACACAGAATTTAACAATGGAGGATATAAAAGAAAAAAATTGCTTAACCAAAAATTACTTATGTACATGCAGGTACATACACATACACACACACACACATGCAATAAACAACTACTGTAGCCATACAAAGAAAGATCACATTTCCATACATACAGCTCCCATCTATTTGCCACATCTAAACTGTATGTAGTTAATTTTTGTTCTGCAACAATGTCTGCATAATAAATAAATAAATAACATTTTTATAAGCGTTGCTTTTAATTTAATCCGGCATCATAAACAATTCTGATTCTGTGTTGTATCATTATGACGAAACCCATAATGAATTATGCTATTCATTTACATAGTATTCAGGTCAGCTATTTAGATTGCGACTCCAACCAGTACTAGAATTTTTATTTATAATAGAAATGTCGATAAAACTAGCATCTTTGATGGGCGTGTCTGAATATTAAGTGTTTTGGTTAGAAATTGAAACTATTAAGCTTATGTGCGTGTTCTATTCTTTTTGTAAGCGAAATCTTTGCATTTACTTGAATGGACCATGATTAGATCTGCAAGGTCGCCTCACCTATCAAAATTTTGAAACTTATCTAATGGTAAAAACCATAAAAATGTTTATAGATGTTTGTTGGCTTTAACTGTACGCAATATACAAGGGAAAGTAGAAAGGGCTATCAAAGGTTGTGGTTGTTTTTGGAAAACGCAATATCTGAAATCCAACGCGCGCCCACGTGTAGTAAGTGTTACCAGCAACACTTTATTGACTAATTTCACTTCTGCTTTGAAAATCTGTGAGACAAGGCATACGATGTCTTAGTCTGATTTTAATTTTCAATAATAAAACAGTCTGTTTTCAACCGTAGTTTTTATTCGCATATTTTCCAAACATTCTCTGGCTTGTACGAGATTGTATTTTAGTTTTTTATTTTGTTTTTACCTTTTACTTAGTTACATGTTTCTTTACCTCCTTGAGCCGTTTGCTCTCTTCTTATTTTTTAATGCCATTTACTATCGCTATATATTTATTCTCTTTGTCGTTTTTGTCGCACCATCATTCTTACTCTTTCCACTTTGCTTAACTCCGTAAAACGTCATCTATTTTTGATCCTTCGTTACTTAATCTATTTTTTGCCTCGTTAACGACGCTTCTTCAACTCAGCTTGTCTGTAAATTTACCATAATTATTTCGATCTTTCGTTTCATCACATTTATTATTATCCCGCGTCTCAACACTAGCTACTGATCACGTTTTTATTCTATATATGATTGCATTCATCACTAGTATGTTGTTAAATCGCACAATTTGTTCTCATTCTTTTCTATCAGTAAATTACTGAGCCGTCTTAAATTGATGATGTTTTTTATTTTTTTGAGTATTTAGTCCTTTCTATTTAATGATCTGGTCTGGAGTATTCAACTCTTTTTTTTCTTATTTCTTTATCTTCACATATTATCGACATATATTTATTCTTTGTCTACTTGTATATATTATGTTTGCTTCTTATTACTTAAATCTTCAATACCTTTGTCTACCTTTTGTGCGTGCTGACTAATAAACCCCGTTTCTTCACTATTATCAGATGGTTTCTTTACTCATGTCTGTAAGATCCGTCAAGTTGGCCCCCCAGTTGACCAATTTGCTCCAAAATCTAGCACCCATTTGCTTATAGCTAGCACCAAAGTTGTAGAGCTACCACCAAAGCTGTTTCAGGAATATGTCCAATTATATTGGAGGGGCACTTGACGCAAGCCCCCCCAGCGCTCCGATTTGCTCCAAAACCTAGCACCATGTAGTTTAGTGCTAGCACCAGCTAGCATCCACATAAGAAATCTAGCACCATAAAAACAAGATGGCGGTATTTTTAAAAAAATTTTGCCCGCCCCCCAATTGCCCGATTTGCTCCAAAATCTAGCACCTCTTTGCTTATAGCTAGCACCATCTAGCACCACCTAGCATCAAAGTTGTACAGCTAGCACCAAAGCCATTTTAGAAATATGACCAATTATATTCGGCGGGAACAACTTGACGCTAGCCCCGCAGTGCTCCGATATGCTTCAAAACCTAGCACCATGTAGCTTAGAGCTAGCACCCAAGTAAAAGCGCTAGTACATTAAATGCAAGATGCCGCCGATTTTTTAAAAAATTTTGGCCCCTCACCCAATTGTCCGATTTACTCCAAAATCTAGCACCTCTTTGCTTACAGTTAGCATCGGCTAGCACTAAAGTTGTTGACCTAGCACCAAAGCCATTTCAGAAATATAGCCAATTATATTTGGGGGGGGCAACTTGATGAACTTGGCGCTAGCTCCCTTCCCCCTACTACGATTTGCTCCAAAACCTAACACCATGTAGCTTAGAGCCGACACCAGCTAACACCCAAGTAAGAAAGCTAGCACTCTAAAAACAAGATGGCGGCGGCTCCAAAATCTAGCTCCTCTTTGGTTATGGCTAGCACCAGCTAGCATCAAAGTTGTAGAGCTAGAACCAAAGCCGTTTCAGAAATATGCTCGATGTAGCTTAGAACCAGCACCAGCTAGCACACAAGTGAGAAAGCTAGCACTTTAAAAACAAGATGTCGGCGATTCTTTTAAAAAATTTTGCCAGCCCCCCCAGTTGTTCGATAAAAAATTCGCCGCCATATTGTTTCTTACTTGGGTGCCACCTAGTGCTAGCTCTAAGCTACGTGGTGCTACGTTTTGGAGCAGATTGGAACACGTGGCGAGGGGAGTGTGGTGTGCGGTAAGTCCTCCCTTCCGATTATAATTCGCTATATTTCTGAAATAACTCTGGTGATAGTTTACAACTTTGGTGCTGGCTCATGCAAGCTACAAGCAAAGAAGTGCTAGATTTTGGAGCAAATCGGACAACTGGGTGGGGGAAGAGTGGAATGCAAAATTGTTTTAAAAAATCGCCGCTATTTTGTTTTGAAGGTGCCAGCTTTTTTACTCGAGTGCTAGCTCTAAGCTACATGGTGCTAGGTTTTGGAGCAAATTGGAGCGGGGGGAAGTTGTCTAACGTCAAGCCCCCTCCCCCCGAATATAATTGGACATATTTCTGAAACAGCTTTGGAGTACCAGCTCTATAACTTTGGTGCTAGCTATAAGCAAAGAGATGCTAGATTTTGGAGCAAATCGGACAACTAGGGGTAGGGGAGGCTAGCAAAATTAAAAAAAAAATCGCCACCATCTTGTTTTTAAGGTACTAGCTTTCTTACTTGGGTGCTAGCGGGTGCTAGCTCTAAGCTACAGGTGCTAGGTTTTGGAGCAAATCTGAGCACGGGGGGCTAGCGTCGCCCTCCCCCTGATAAAATTGGCCATATTTCTGAAACAGTTTTGGTGCTAGCTCTACAACTTTAGGTGTTAGATTTTGGCGGACAACCAAGGGGGGGGGTCATTTTTTTTTAGAAAAACGCCACCATTTTGTTTTTAAGGTGCTAGCTTTCTTACTTGTGTGCTAGCTGGTGCTAGCTCTAAGCTACATGGTGCTAGGTTTTGGAGCAAATCGTAGTTATAATGGAATTTGCTAAAAGTTCTCCCAACGCTTTATTTTCATCTAATCGCTAACAGCACAATTACTAGCTTTTTAAACTACGATACTATCTTCTTAATTACTTAATATTGAAGCACTATAATTAACTATCCAAGCACTGATTATTAATTTATATAACCACTGCTGTAATTTATATCAACAGATAGTAATGTATATCGACAGTGATTTATATCACATATGTACCACAGAAAAGCCTGAACTATCGAGTAACCTACCTATGTCGTCAGAACTATTGTATAACTATGGGAATATACCAAAAAGTAGATATGGTGCGATGCGGTGCTGTCGCAAAGTTTTAAAAGTTGGTTGAAAATAATTAAAAACCAGCGTTTTTGCTAATATGTATCAGATACTGTAGAACTATTCTGGTGCTATACGATCTTGAAAGGGCTTCTTTGAGAAGTTATGTGATATTAGCAACTCATATTTTCAATTTGCAATTGTGTTAACTAATCTAGTGGAATTATTGACATAATCTACATATGAAAAGAGACCGGAACTATTATTGAAACCCATCTTAGTCGTCTGAATTGTTATAGAACTGTAGGAATATACCAAAATGTAGGTTTAAAAATCGTATCACAACTATCAAAGCTTTAAGGTAGAACATATGGTAATCAAAGCTTCGATCAAAATTGACTTCAAAATTTTTTAACGGCTATTTATACCTTTTAAAGTGCACTGGTTATTTTGAGAACATTCCGGAAATTCTGCAAATAACATTCTCGAGATTGCAAAAACCTTCTACTTGTCAATCAAGTTGCGTCGCAGGGCCTATCAATCATCTTTTGTGTACAACCGCTTCGTTTGCGTTCTAATGTAATTATTCTGGACAGCGGTAAACCGATCGCTACGCTATTTTAATTAATAAATGGTAGATTTTGAATATAGAATGTAATATTGACCTAAGGTCAATACAATAGTTATGAGGAAATTATAACCGTTACAAGGTATCATATTATCAGATTGAGCTTGGCGTTTGGTGGATGAATGGTATTTGCAATAAATCATTTTAGAATATTATGACGCATCGGATTGGTGTTTATAGAGAATGTATCACTAGGTTGAATGGAGCTGACATATTACGTAGCGTGTCGACATGATATGCAGAAATTCCCAAAATTTTGCCTGGATGGATCATATAAATTCCAAACTATTTACGCACGTAAAAGGAATTGCCGTTGCGTGTAGAACTGTTCTCAATTTTAAATGTTACAAAAGTTCCGATGGTGTTTTTACCCTAGAACGTCACTCTCAAAAAACTGGAAACCCTTCCGAAAATTTTCTGGGGCATGTGATCGCGTTTGTTATACATTGCAGTTGGAAAATCAAAACACTCAATACATAGCCAATTATTGGTTAGGAAAGGAAATAAAAGAAGAAAATGTATGTTTAGAATTTAAAATAAGAATTAAATTGGTTAAATTGAAAGTGACTCCAAGGAAAAAGGAAGAAATGTCTGTCTAGAAAATACATGTAAACAATAAACTTAGAACCACTTTCATGCCTACTGCAGGGGTCGTTCCTGAATTTGACTCCTTAAAGCCGTTCACCATCTGTCATTTAGGCTCTCCTTTGTGGTAGATATCCGTCTTTGATCTATCAGTGCCAGGGATAAACAAAGAGGTTTCAGGACCTTCTTTAATTTCACCCATGTAGAAATCTTTTTTATTACAAAAGTACGAAGATTACAATAATTTTCCACATCGGTTTCGCTCAAACTGTTAATAAATTTATTTATTCAAGGTAGAAAAAATAATTTTACATCCGAGTGTGCGAAACAGCACCCTAAAATCACAACTTTTTAGTAAAATGCGAACATTTGCTTTTTTAGAGGCTTTGAAAGAGAGAGAGGGAGAAGTTTTTGTTCACTTATAGAATTGACCGCGATCTCGTGCAACTGAATTCGAACATGAGAATGAATATGTTGGAATTTATCTCTGCTCTATTACGTCTCAAGATGAAAAATAATTTGTCAGGTTTAATTTATTTATACAATAACAAAACCAAGTCAATTGATTTGTATAATAAAGCAAAAGTTGTACTTGGTTTCTGTTTAACAGATCTTGCTGCAAGTCCGAAAATTATCATAGAGAGCGCATGCATTTTTGAAAGTAGTTGTTAGAGCATTTTATATTTGAATTTTTGCATGCAAGGACAATTAATTTACCAACTAAAATACAAGAAGCGGCTCGCTGTCATTTGTTATTTTTTAGAAAGAAGAAAGAATTAATTTTTATCTTTAGACAAGTTTTTCTAGCAGATAACAATCTCTATATTTAAAGAATATCTTTTTGTTAGGGAACAGGTCGGTCGTTTTACGATAGAATGACACCCACATATCTAGAGTGATTGATATGTTTACACCAAATTAGATAAATTTATCCCAGTTTCAACTGTTTTTTTTATAGAGATTTCGAAGCCTACTAGTATCACGATTCAAGTATTACGTTTAGATAACTTATTATGCTAAGGCTTTTTTGAAGTTTTAAGCGGTACAGCAGAATTTTTTGTCGTTTTAAGAATGATTTTGTGCTTTTAAGGTCGTGTTATTACAGGGACAAAAATGGGAAGGAATTAGATTGAACTGATTTTGCTTCTGAATTTGTCATCTCCAGTAAGGAATTGGATAGTGGTGCGCTGGATAGTGCGATGTGCTGTAGGATCTCTGTAGTATGTCTGCGAATATTTTAAAAGTGTAACGATCGAAGGGGTAAAGGGATCGGTGATCTTTCCAGGGATGCAGGGGAAGAGTTATGTATACGTGATTGAATTTTTGTTTTGGGAAAGTTGGGGTATTCTTGGGTGAATATGGTTCAATCATGAAGTGTAATAGTTTACTAACGTTATAGGTTGCGGATTTGTAGAACTGAATGTAGTAGGATATTTATAGGAGGTAGAAGTATGGTATAGGCGGTTAAGGATGTTCAATAGACCCTAGAAGTAATAGGAAGAACGGTGTAATGATTGTGTTTAGTTTACTCCTGGATGTGGGTGGTGTTAGGATGAACCAGGAATCGATTGCATAGTGGATGATGGTGATGATAGCCTGGTTCAAGATCAGTTATCGGGTCTGGATGTTTAAGGAGGGCATATTTAATATTATGAAGGATAATTTTGTTTTTTTTTTCGTATGCTGGGTCTTAGTCTTAAATCTGGTGTTTGTGTGTAAGAAGTATTGGGCTAATGTTGAAAGGGAGTTGGTGGTATTTAAGTTATGTATGGGGGGGTCTTAGAAAGCCTTTAACGAGTATCATCTTGGTTTTGGATGGGGAAAGTGGTTGCTTGTGTAGGTAGGACCTGGTTTCGATGGAACTTATTAGTGCGGATACTGTTTGTTCAAGGGAGTCATGGGAGTTTCCGTATATTAGGTAGGTGACGTTGTTTGCGTAGGTGAATGTACTTGTATTTGGAATGTTGAGTTCAATGAGAGGGTTAATTGCTAAATTCCAGTGGGTGGGAGAAAGCCGTCATCCTCAGGGGCAGCCTTTGGTAAGGGATAGTAATTGAAGCTAAAGGTAGCTGTGCGTGACATAAGGTAAGATTGTATAATTTGGGAAATGTTGGTTGGATAATTTGCAAATTATAGTTGGCTGAGCAGGTTGGGCTTACCAGCGGAATTCGAAGGCGGAGTGAAAATCAAGGAAAAGGGTTTATACAATTTATGGGGAATTTTGGACAGTTGTGATTAAGGAGCGAATGGTTTTCGACACTATAGGCAGGGTGAAATCCGTGTTGTTGGGGAGATTATTAGTGAGCATGTAGGTATTTAGTTTATGGAGAACAACTTGTTCTACGAGTTGAACAGAGTTGCTGGGCTATGGGTCTATGGGATTTAGGATCTTCTCCGGGTTTGCTCGGTTGTAGGATTAAAATAATAATTGAGACTGACTTAATGATTTTAGGGAAAATCGTGTTAAAAGACATTTTGAAATAATAAGTGGGTGTGTTCTGTTATAAGGGGGTCAGTATTTTAGAAGGAGGATCTTGTTTATTAGTTCAGGCCGTCGAGCTTTACGGAGGTTAAGTTTGTCCATTACGTAATCTAACAAGGAAATATCGAGTGCGTCGTCTAGAGCGTTGTCGGACGGTTCTGGGAGTTGTTTATTAGCATTTGTTGTTATTGGGTGGAAACGTTAGGTGGAGCAGAAGGGATTACTGTGTTTAGAAGGGTTGGCAGGGTATTTTTGTATGTGGAGAGGGTTGTGTCGGAGGTTGCTGTCATAATGTGGGTTTGTGCTGGTTCATTAATAATGCTCGACTTGCGGGTTTGGTTTTATAAACTTCATTTTTAGATGTTCTCCAATAAAATAGTCTTTATTATTGAAAACGCTGAACGCGGTGGCCATTCAATATGTCTTCTGCTGATCGATCGTCCTAGAAATACCTAATCTAAATAACGGCGAACATTTGAAGCAAAATGAGCGGGTGTTCCGTCTTACTGAAACATATCTGATTAAAATTGGTTTCAAATAGGTTTCTTAGTGCAGGTACAATGGCGTTAAGTTTTCGTACTTATTTGACGTTAAATTTCCTGCGATCAAGAAAGGTTCAATTAACTGTATATCCACTATATCGTACCTACTATACCCGGCCATACATTTAACTTTGGTGTTCTTTGGGTATGAAATTCACGTATACAGTGCGGATTTACGTCAGTTAAATACTTTAGATTATGATGATTTACTTTGCCATACAGTGTAAAAGTTGCTTCGTCGGAAAAAACATCTTTTCAACAAATTTCCCATCAGTTGTGTTTTTTTTTCGACGTTGTCCTACTAAACTCAATCTATGGTCGAAGTCATCTTTACTTAATTCTAATACATTTAAGAATGACTTATCATGTACTTGCCTCTGCACGACAATATATGCGGATGCTTTATGAAGCTCTGCAGAATTTCCAAAGTTTTGTTGTCGTTCGTAACAGACTTTAGTTGATCTGTTCGAATTCATTCTTAAATGCGCTGTACAGGTTTTTGTACCATTTCATTATGAATAGGAGATCGACTGGGGAGAATATATTATTAAACAAATTTGATACTTCACTAAAGATCTTGTTTTATCACCATGGCTTGTTATAATTAAAAGAGTAATTTGTTGTTTTCATTAAGAACCATTTTGGAGAAGCAAATTATTTTGCACAACGCTTTTTTGTAGTTACCCAAACCCGGTGGAGTGGAAAGCTTTTATACGTAAAGTGTGGAACTCTCTTTGCGGCATACCCACTAAAACCACTCCCCTGGCGGATGCGTCTGCCAAACGGCTCCGCCGCACTACAGCCTAAAAGGCTTTTTGTGCTGATTCTGGTTAAGTTAATTAGCATACAAGTCCTGGGTCGATCAGTGGATCTACTATATACAAGTGCCCCATCGATTGAACTCGGTGCTACCACCTTTTCCTTGCAAATCCAAGATTCCTGGATAAGGGCTATATTGCAGTCCCCCATCAGCTTACATAGTGAACAGTTTGACTCCGTCCAAATCTCAGATTCGACTTTCTTCGCTCTCCTCAGCTTTCTAACCTGAGTTCCCGAAAACCTCTTTGCTTGCAGTCCAGTGCTTGCAAGTTTCTTTATAGTATTCTCCATGTCTGGTGTTTCAGACACCGGTCTTGCAAGCGGACTTGCATCCCGGGTTTGCTCCACCTCCATGGATACATTTTGGGTACCTGCAGGGTCCCCCATTGCTGGTTCCACCTTTTCAGGTTCAGCTTTACTAGTGGTACCAATATTATTTATGATTGTTCCCATCAGTATGGGGATGTAAATGGTCGCCATGCCAGGTGTGCCCCTGTTAGATGGAAGGCGTGAATAAAACGGGTGCCGCCCTGTTCTCCGAGTTTTGGACCGTTTGAGACGGGTCAACTATCCAGCTACGCATCCCCTGGGCTCGGTACTACACTACGAGATTTAGGAATTTTTAACGAGGTTGTCTCCTCTTGGTCCGGGCGGTTAAGCCAAGATCCCCACCCTCTTGTCCGTGGGACATGGCCACGACGGTAGGGAAGGCACGGTATGATGGTGTTGCAGAATTGCCCCACCGGCTTTGTTTACCTCAGTGCAGGCCCATTAGCCACGAGACTACAGCTTGGGTTGAGGGGTTTGGTCCGCGGGTTTGTTTTCACTTGGCTAGGGAGCGGATTTTAACCCGCATCAGCATAGTCTCTTGTTCTCCACCATATTGTGGGTCTTATGTCACACAGGTCACTGGGTCACTGAAAGACATAAGCTTATCACGATCCTTCCCAGAGTAGATAGCCAACCCCTTGGCCATATATCCAGGGATTTCTCCTATCCGCCACCCGGAGACGCGCCTAATGGGTAATACCAACCACATGGGTGCACAACGCTTAATAACACTTCAAACTACAGACAGTTTTAGTTATCAACATAAATTATTAATAAATATTAAAATCACAGTCTACTACAATTAACTACTTCAAATCTAGTTTTCACTGAGAGATTTATCAATTAGACCTCACTAACTACTTCAAATCTTAAATGTGACATAAGGTTGAACTTTATATTGCATTTAAAATACCAAAGTGACCCATGTTTTTGGAAAAACGATCAATCTGGCGACTGTGTAAATAACAAACCTGAAATCACCATATCCTTGCACCCCCACATCCCAAATTTCATACATTTCTGACAACGGGTATTCGAAACAATCAGGCATTTCCAGATTTTTCTTCCAATCGTATACGCAATGATTTTTATGCATTTTAGAAATAAAGTAAAAGTGTGTTAATAGGTCTGGTCTGTGGTACCAAATCTGGCACCTAATCTGTATATGTAAAAACCCGATGCTTCGAGAATTTTAAATAGTACAATTTTTCCTGAAAATTCAACATTCCTTTTCGCCCATAATTGTGGTGAGTGTCTGGAACCCTGTCCAAAACACGAATTTTTCGTTTAGTAATTTTAAATTATCTTTCACGTGCTCATCAGGTGGTAGAATCAAATGATAAAATCAAATTGATGTAGTTGGTGTACCTATAGCGGGCCCCCTGATGATTAAGAAATATTCAACGAGTTTAAATTTCCAATTATATATAAATTTATATAGTGGTTATGGAAAAAGCGCACGCAGGTGGCGTATTTACACTTGGTTAGATTTTAGTGTTTTGGTACAATTATCTTCGAGTAAATATTTATTATTAAGAATAAAAAATCATAGTAGCCATGATTATTTTAGATAGAACATTAAATTCATTCCTTGGAGCCTAGATTTTTGTTGGTCATGTTTCATAGCCAACGATCAAAAACTTACAGGCTTTTCTTTGTTCTTTTACGAGCTAAAGTTTATTTTTGCGTACCTTACGCAACGCAATAATTGATTATATCCTATTAAAAATGTAAACGTTTAATGCACGTGCACGCAACGCACATTGATATTTACATGAATAAATAAAGAAGGAAGCAGAAGTGTCATTATTGGCACAGTGATCTATCTGTTGATTGCCTACTCCGTCCGCTTTATTATAAATAGCTTCAATGGCAATGTAGTTTCGTTTAGTAGTTCTTTGTGCCGCATTCTATTCATGTTATGCAATATTTAATCGTACCAAGGTCGGAGAAAGTTGATTGAACGAATTAGATACACTTTTGTGTTGTGGTGGCGTTCCACGGTGCTTTGAATTTGGACTAGACGTTTATCGTATAAAGCACGCATTTGTAACTTGTTATTCGTTGCAGAAGCAAGGCGTGTTTTTATAGCTAGTCTGTAAAACGCGTTTTTACTTAAATAAAATGGAAAACTACAGCATAGAAACGCTAATTATAGCTGTAAGTCCACAGAATTTCAAGGTCTTTTCCTATATCTCAAGCAACTAACTATCCGGGCCTGGGTCTGGTGAACAGTTGTCATTAAAGGCAGTTTTTGCATACGATGTGGTGGGAGGAAGAGTATCTAGGCGTTATGCATATTAAATAATAAAAAGGGCTTGTTCACCAACGAAGTTATGCCGTAATATATTCAAATGAAAGTGAAATCTAGTTTATAGGTAAATAAAGCATAATAAAGTTTCACTATTGAAATGTGACTGCCTGACTGACTGGCTTTGTTTGAACTTTCGTTTCGGCCACGCTTGCGTTATGCATTTAGGATTGTGTAACGAGTTTAGTTTCGACTTCTTTACAAAAAGATTATCCTTTTAATATTTACATTCAAAACTTCGTAATAGCTTTGTTTTTAGATCGCTCGCCGATACTACATCGTATTTTTATGTTAATTATTTTGGAGACATTCGAAAATAAAGCTGATTTGGTCTCAAAATTCTCGTATTTTTTGTTTCCGGTACAAACAAACCTTAAGTATCCGTTCGAGAACTTCATCTAGGTATCGACATTTCTCCCATTGGTGGTGTTAGGATGAACCAGGAATCGATTGCATAGTGGATGATGGTGATGATAGCCTGGTTCAAGATCAGTTATCGGGTCTGGATGTTTAAGGAGGGCATATTTAATATTATGAAGGATAATTTTGTTTTTTTTTTCGTATGCTGGGTCTTAGTCTTAAATCTGGTGTTTGTGTGTAAGAAGTATTGGGCTAATGTTGAAAGGGAGTTGGTGGTATTTAAGTTATGTATGGGGGGGTCTTAGAAAGCCTTTAACGAGTATCATCTTGGTTTTGGATGGGGAAAGTGGTTGCTTGTGTAGGTAGGACCTGGTTTCGATGGAACTTATTAGTGCGGATACTGTTTGTTCAAGGGAGTCATGGGAGTTTCCGTATATTAGGTAGGTGACGTTGTTTGCGTAGGTGAATGTACTTGTATTTGGAATGTTGAGTTCAATGAGAGGGTTAATTGCTAAATTCCAGTGGGTGGGAGAAAGCCGTCATCCTCAGGGGCAGCCTTTGGTAAGGGATAGTAATTGAAGCTAAAGGTAGCTGTGCGTGACATAAGGTAAGATTGTATAATTTGGGAAATGTTGGTTGGATAATTTGCAAATTATAGTTGGCTGAGCAGGTTGGGCTTACCAGCGGAATTCGAAGGCGGAGTGAAAATCAAGGAAAAGGGTTTATACAATTTATGGGGGAATTTTGGACAGTTGTGATTAAGGAGCGAATGGTTTTTTCGACACTATAGGCAGGGTGAAATCCGTGTTGTTGGGGAGATTATTAGTGAGCATGTAGGTATTTAGTTTATGGAGAACAACTTGTTCTACGAGTTGAACAGAGTTGCTGGGCTATGGGTCTATGGGATTTAGGATCTTCTCCGGGTTTGCTCGGTTGTAGGATTAAAATAATAATTGAGACTGACTTAATGATTTTAGGGAAAATCGTGTTAAAAGACATTTTGAAATAATAAGTGGGTGTGTTCTGTTATAAGGGGGTCAGTATTTTAGAAGGAGGATCTTGTTTATTAGTTCAGGCCGTCGAGCTTTACGGAGGTTAAGTTTGTCCATTACGTAATCTAACAAGGAAATATCGAGTGCGTCGTCTAGAGCGTTGTCGGACGGTTCTGGGAGTTGTTTATTAGCATTTGTTGTTATTGGGTGGAAACGTTAGGTGGAGCAGAAGGGATTACTGTGTTTAGAAGGGTTGGCAGGGTATTTTTGTATGTGGAGAGGGTTGTGTCGGAGGTTGCTGTCATAATGTGGGTTTGTGCTGGTTCATTAATAATGCTCGACTTGCGGGTTTGGTTTTATAAACTTCATTTTTTAGATGTTCTCCAATAAAAATAGTCTTTATTATTGAAAACGCTGAACGCGGTGGCCATTCAATATGTCTTCTGCTGATCGATCGTCCTAGAAATACCTAATCTAAATAACGGCGAACATTTGAAGCAAAATGAGCGGGTGTTCCGTCTTACTGAAACATATCTGATTAAAATTGGTTTCAAATAGGTTTCTTAGTGCAGGTACAATGGCGTTAAGTTTTCGTACTTATTTGACGTTAAATTTCCTGCGATCAAGAAAGGTTCAATTAACTGTATATCCACTATATCGTACCTACTATACCCGGCCATACATTTAACTTTGGTGTTCTTTGGGTATGAAATTCACGTATACAGTGCGGATTTACGTCAGTTAAATACTTTAGATTATGATGATTTACTTTGCCATACAGTGTAAAAGTTGCTTCGTCGGAAAAAACATCTTTTCAACAAATTTCCCATCAGTTGTGTTTTTTTTTCATCGTTGTCTCACTAAAGTCAATCTACGGTCGAAGTCATCTTCATTTAGTTCTAAGACATTTAAGAATGGCTTATCATGTACTTGCCTCTGCACGATAATATATGCGCATCCTTTATGAAGCTCTATAGAATTTCCAAAGTTTTGTTGTCATTTGTAACAGACGTTAGTTGATCTGTTTGATTTCATTCTTCAACGCGCTGTACAGGTTTTTGTACCATTTCATTATGAATAGGAGATCGACTGGGGAGAATATATTATTAAACAAATTTGATACTTCACTAAAGATCTTGTTTTATCACCATGGCTTGTTATAATTAAAAGAGTAATTTGTTGTTTTTCATTAAGAACCATTTTGGAGAAGCACATTATTTTGCACAACGCTTTTTTTTTTGTAGTTACCCAAACCCGGTGGAGTGGAAAGCTTTTATACGTAAAGTGTGGAACTCTCTTTGCGGCATACCCACTAAAACCACTCCCCCCTGGCGGATGCGTCTGCCAAATGGCTCCGCCGCACTGCAGCCTAAAAGGCTTATTGTGCTGACCCTGGTTAAGTTGATTAGTATACAAGCCCTGGGTCTATCAGTGGATCTACTATATACAAGTGCCCCACCGATTGAACTCAGTCCTTCCCCTTGCAAATCCAAGGTTCCTCGATAACGGCTATATCGCAGTCCCCCATCAGCTTACATAGTGAACAGGTTTGACTCCGTCCAAGTCCCAGATTCGACTTTCTTGGCTTTCCTCAGCTTTCTAAGCTTAGTTCCCGAAAGCCTCTTTGCTTGCAGTCCAGTGCCTGCAAGTTTCTTTATTGTATTCTCCATGTCTGGTGTTTCAGACATCGGTCTTGCAAGCGGACTTGCATCGCGGGTCTGCTCCACCTCCATGGACACATTTTGGTTACCTGAGGGGTCCCCCATTGCTGGTTCCACCTCTTCAGGTTCAGTTTTACTAGTGGTACCAATATTATTTATGATTGTTCCCATCAGTATGGGGGATGTAAATGGTCGCCATGCCAGGTGTGCCCCCTGTTAGATGGAAGGCGTGAATAAAACGGGGTGCCGCCCTGTTCTCCGAGTTTTGGACCGTTTGAGACGGGTCAACTATCCAGCTACGCATCCCCTGGGCTCGGTACTACACTACGAGATTTAGGAATTTTTAACGAGGTTGTCTCCTCTTGGTCCGGGCGGTTAAGCCAAGATCCCCACACCCTCTTGTCCGTGGGACATGGCCACGACGGTAGGGAAGGCACGGTATGATGGTGTTGCAGAATTGCCCCACCGGCTGCGTTTACCTCAGTGCAGGCCCATTAGCCACGAGACTACAGCTTGGGTTGAGGGGTTTGGTCCGCGGGTTCGTTTTTACTTGGCTAGGGAGCGGATTTTAACCCGCATCAGCACAGTCTCTTGCTCTCCACCATATTGTGGGTCTTATGCCACTCAGGTCACTGGGCCACTGAAAGAGATAAGCTTATCACGATCCTTCCCAGAGTAGATAGCCAACCCCTTGGCCATATATCCAGGGATTTCTCCTATCCGTCACCTGGAGACGCGCCCAATGGGTAATACCTACCACATGGGTGCACAACGCTTAATAACACTTCAAACTATTGACAGTTTTAGTTATCAACATAAATCGTTAATAAATATTAAAATCACAGTCTACTACAATTAACTACTTCATATCTAGTTTTTACTGAGAGATTTATCAATTAGACCTCACTAACTACTTCAAATCTTAAATGTGACATACGGTTGAACTTATATTGCATTTAAAATACCAAAGTGACCCATGTTTTTGGAAAAACGATCAATTTGGCTACTTTGTAAATAACAAACCTGAAATCACCATATCCTTGCACCCCCACATCCCAAATTTGATACATTTCTGACAACGGGTATTCGAAAAAATCAGGCATTTCCAGATTTTTCTTCCAATCGTATACGCAATGATTTTTATGCATTTTAGAAATAAAGTAAAAGTGTGTTAATAGGTCTGGTCTGTAGTACCAAAAACTGACACCTAATCGGTATATGTAAAAACCCGATGCTTCGAGAATTTTAAATAGTACAATTTTTTTTGAAAATTCAACATTCCTTTTCGCCCATAATTGTGGTGAGTGTCTGGAACCCTGTCCAAAACACGAATTTTTCGTTTAGTAATTTTAAATTATCTTTCACGTGCTCATCAGGTGGTAGAATTAAATGATAAAATCAAATTGATGTAGTTGGTGTACCTTTAGCGGGCCCCCTGATGATTAAGAAATATTCAACGAGTTTAAATTTCCAATTATATATAAATTTATATAGTGGTTATGGAAAAAGCGCACGCAGGTGGCGTATTTACACTTGGTTAGATTTTAGTGTTTTGGTACAATTATCTTCGAGTAAATATTTATTATTAAGAATAAAAAATCATAGTAGCCATGATTATTTTAGATAGAACATTAAATTCATTCCTTGGAGCCTAGATTTTTGTTGGTCACGTTTCATAGCCAACGATCAAAAACTTACAGGCTTTTCTTTGTTCTTTTACGAGCTAAAGTTTATTTTTGCTTACCTTACGCAACGCAATAATTGATTATATCCTATTAAAAATGTAAACGTTTAATGCACGTGCACGCAACGCACATTGATATTTACATGAATAAATAAAGAAGGAAGCAGAAGTGTCATTATTGGCACAGTGATCTATCTGTTGATTGCCTACTCCGTCCACTTTATTATAAATAGCTTCAATGGCAATGTAGTTTCGTTTAGTAGTTCTTTGTGCCGCATTCTATTCATGTTATGCAATATTTAATCGTACCAAGGTCGGAGAAAGTTGATTGAACGAATTAGATACACTTTTTGTGTTGTGGTGGCGTTCCACGGTGCTTTGAATTTGGACTAGACGTTTATCGTATAAAGCACGCATTTGTAACTTGTTATTCGTTGCAGAAGCAAGGCGTGTTTTTATAGCTAGTCTGTAAAAACGCGTTTTTTACTTAAATAAAATGGAAAACTACAGCATAGAAACGCTAATTATAGCTGTAAGTCCACAGAATTTCAAGGTCTTTTCCTATATCTCAAGCAACTAACTATCCGGGCCTGGGTCTGGTGAACAGTTGTCATTAAAGGCAGTTTTTGCATACGATGTGGTGGGAGGAAGAGTATCTAGGCGTTATGCATATTAAATAATAAAAAGGACTTGTTCACCAACGAAGTTATGCCGTAATATATTCAAATGAAAGTGAAATCTAGTTTATAGGTAAATAAAGCATAATAAAGTTTCACTATTGAAATGTGACTGCCTGACTGACTGGCTTTGTTTGAACTTTCGTTTCGGCCACGCTTGCGTTATGCATTTAGGATTGTGTAACGAGTTTAGTTTCGACTTCTTTACAAAAAGATTATCCTTTTAATATTTACATTCAAAACTTCGTAATAGCTTTGTTTTTAGATCGCTCGCCGATACTACATCGTATTTTTATGTTAATTATTTTGGAGACATTCGAAAATAAAGCTGATTTGGTCTCAAAATTCTCGTATTTTTTGTTTCCCGGTACAAACAAACCTTAAGTATCCGTTCGAGAACTTCATCTAGGTATCGACATTTCTCCCATTTTCACTAGGAATTTGTGTAAAATTATCCGGTTTTCCAACAACAATTTTGTGTGGTATACAAAATGCAATACTAGCGTATAAATATAATAGATATTTACATCAGATACCTTAAATGCTGCAATTTGCTTTTGAGTATGCCTACACTCGTAACATACAAATAAGGCTCGCTTATCACTTCAAGGGGTAACTACAACTTCTGTACAACAAAATTATTGCTAGTAAACCGTTAAATATTTTTTTTTATAATTTCTACCTACAATTCTCTGCAAGTGTATAACAATACCATCCAGCAGCAACAGTGCATTATTGTCAATTTTTAGCAGCAGCAGCAACACCTTGTATAAGGCTTAGATGGAAAGTTTTCAAAGTTTACACATGCAGTCATAAGTCTCTAACAATCTTGCAGATGGTTATTACTCATATTCCAAAAAAGTATAGCTTGTAGATGGTTACATAAAAACTTTCACGTTTTTGAATACAATCATCTAAGAATATCATTCATCAGCAACAGTGCATCAAGGTCAAGTTTGGAGCTGATTGTAACCCTTATACTAAAAAAAATAGTTCGTTATCAGGTAGATGGTAAATTTTCAAAAGCTTTCACATGTAATCTCACAAGATCTAAAACTAGGACCGGCAGCAAAACCGGCTTTGGTAAAATCGCGTATTTGTTTAAAACAGAAAAATGGTTTGGGTAAACCGGTTTCTGTAAAACCTATTTCGGCGAAAACCTGGTTCGATAAAACAGGTTTCTGTAGATCAGTTTCGGTATTACTGGTTTCGGTAAAGCGGTTTTAACAAGTGGTTTAACAAAAACCTTCTCATATAGTCCAGTACGTAAGGGTTTTTTGAATGCAAAAGGTGGGGTAGTAACGATTTTTTAGTATGTTGTGAGGCTTTGGCCTTAATGAAAAATCCAAGTTTTCGATCTCGAGGCGCATACGCTCGAACCGCCATCTTGGATTTTAGGTACAAAAATTTGATTTTTTGATAATAACTTAGAGAGGATGGCTTTCACGACAAAAGATGTTCTATACAAAGTTAAAGAGGACAAAATTTCCTACATTTTGCGTAGAAAAAATTTTTTTGTAGCACACATATGTTAGGAGTTACAACTCCGTGAAGTTGTACTATTTGAAAAAAAATGCGGAAACTTTATTTTGGTTGAGTTTTATTTTATTATTCTTATTATATATCATTATATTTTTACATAATTATAAAAAAAACTAAAAGGCACTTGAATACTATCATTTAGCAGTATTATACTTTTCGTAAACAAAGCTAAAGGCGAAAAGTAAATCGCTTTTTTTTTTTTAATTTAAGAATAGTAAATTATGATTTTAGAGCGTTACAAAAATTAATTTCTACTACATTTTGGTACGTTTCGATGGTCCGGGTTGGTTATTGTCGGTGTCCTGGTCGTAATTTTTGTCCGTTGACTGAAAAATGTCGTTACCCTCGTCCTCGCTTTCAATGCGGATTTCCGGCATATTTCAGCAAGATTCTTCGTTGCAGAAGCCACATACAACCGAAAATTTAAGTCCAGCCTTTCGGCAGCTGCATGCCCTACCACACCCCTTTTTGCAGTTTCAAGATACCGATTTTAATAATAAATGGGGAGCTGGTTTTTCCGCCATTGTTATGGGAGTGAGCCCGTAAGCGCCATGCTTCCAACCCCAGTCTTCAGGATTTTTCTCTATGCCGCTCCATTTCTGTACTTGGTGGTAGGACGTACCACCGTCCTAAAGGCGTGGAATTGCGCCGAGTCTTCTGTAGGTGACAAAGAGGCAAGATTAAATTTGCTTTTCAGTGTCGATTTGGCGAAGCGTTGGAAACGAATCTTTTCCAAAATCTCTTTATCCATGTTGCCACCATATAAAGCTACAAGAAAGCGTACTCCGGTCTCGGCAATCTCCTCTGGCGTGGCATCTTGTTGGTCGAAAATTTCAATTATTTCACGAACCGCTCTGTTGTTTTCTATCAGCGTACAAAATTTAGTTTTTTCCTGATCGAATAGAGATGACGTATTGTCACAACCGCTGAAGGCATACAGAATGTGCTTGGTTGCGTCTTTGTATTTAAGGCTACTAGCTGAATATATCCTCTCAGCAGTTTTTCCTCGTCCAGGTTTACGGAAGTAAATAGAACTTTGGGCTGGTGCTAAGGCTGTCAGAAATACTAAAAGGTCAACGTCTTCCCCAACCACAATAACAGCATCAAATATTGATTATTGATTCACTGAATATTGAAATTTCAGTATTGACAATTAGCACATCGGCATCATCTTTAGCGTGTAACTGTAAATGCAGCCAGCTCAAATTTGTTTTTCATCGGCTAAAAATCGTTCCTGCGAAACTTGCATCACCGTTGTTTCATCAAAAAGGACATCGGCAGACACGTGCTTTTTTGATCGACGAAGTCTTTTTGCGGTCTTTGTATTTGTATTGCCACCATCAGTTGGATATCCATCAAAAACAACAATTGCGTGGGAACCAAAATGATCTTGCACATATGCAACATATTTGTCACAAATCGCTCCAAACAAATCATTTCGGTGCCACACAACTTTGTGTAGGAGATATCCCCCATCCACCACATTGATCTGGTTATCTCCGAATTGAAATACATCGGAAAGCGGTGTGAATACGGAATATAAAGATGACTTGGTTCCTTTGCGCATTCCTCCTTCCGAAAAAAGCGACAAAGGAAAGGGGGCCAGCTTGTATTTAAGGTAATCCTTTATCTCGTCTTCGGATTTCTTAGCAATGTACATCCTTTGAAACAGCATTGGTGGGTTGAGGCAAATAGTTTCTTCACCAACTTTAATACTGCTATTAACTGCTAGTTGTGGGATAACTTTATCTTTTCGTTTAAATTTAATTGCCTCAAAATTTCCGTACCTGTTAACCATTTTGTTCAAATCTTTCAACTCCATTTCCGTGGACAAATGACAGTTTATCGTTGCATCTCCAATAAGTCCAGCCTTTCCTTTCAAAGGAAGGATTGGTTCCTACATATCATAAATTTGCTTATTAACTTTGGTAGTGTAAACTGTGATAATTATATTAAAAGTGAGTGCAAAACTAATGTAATGTTTTCTAAAATGAGTCTCTTAAATGGTGGAGCGACTCCATTCCTGTTATTGTAGTACGTTTTCAGTGGATCTACTCCAATCTTAAATAAATATGTATTAATTTACTTAACTGGAAATCCAACCATATTAGCTACATGCGGGATGTTAACAATTGCAGTAGATACAGCAAACTACTTGGCTTTTATAAGCGTATGGTTTCACTTGGATATACGAGTGTCGTTTTAGGATTAACGACATTAAATTATGTTGCTGTTAGTTTTACAGACTATTCAAATGTTTATTGTTAGGACAGATTGGCCTACATATAAGTTTAAGTTTATTGCCTGTTATAAGTGGACCTGCCTTTTGTTCGACCAAATGAAATAAGTTTTAAAATTAGAGGTTTTGTATCTGCTTTAAGCGGAATTTTATTTTTACAAAATTAACTATATCTTATTGTTCATAAAAGTTTCCAAAAAAAACTTTTCTATTTGTTGTACAGCTGCTAAATTTTATCATGTAAAATACAGAATGTACTGTCCTTGACTAGTTTATTTGTGATCCAAACATGCCAGGCCTGTCTAATTGGAATAACATTTGTTGGAAATAATTTTATTGTTTTTGTATATCTCAAGAATTGAATGATTTTTATCCTTAAACTTATTTTTGAAATTAAAAATGCTTGTAAAATAAATATTTTAGTAAACATTTTCCACTTTAAAGATCTAATTTTTATTTTTAAGTGCCGATGATTTCTGAGAAAAGAAAATATTTATTATCAGAACGCATATAGTGTTCTCTCGTTGATAATTTAATTATGTTGTTTATTTTTCAGGTTTAAATTAATGTTTTTTGTAGATGCACTCTAGCCATCTGTCCATTAATGAGGTGGGTTAGTAAATTAATTTTCATTTTGGTTATACCAAAAGGTTTCTGCATTTCCCTTCTGGTTTCTCCTTTGTTCGTATTTTCGTAAACGCAGTGGCGCCTAAACTTTTTTGGTCAACAAAACCGTCCATGATCTTAGCTCATGTCTCTCCGCATAAGGTAATTCTTGAGCATAGCCCGCAAGTAACAAGTGTTCTTATAATTTTTATCCACCCTTTAACTTTTCATACTTGGGCTCATCTCTGATTGTTAGAAACCCCAAGTGTCTATATTAGCGTTTGACACATTGGGACAAAGCTTGTAACAAGGTTTAATTATCTCATACGCTAGCATAACCTGCACCTAAGGCCTCCCACCTTTAAAATCAAATTATCGACTGATATATACAACTCTCACACAAAGACGTACACACAAAACAAACATATAATCATATAACTTAACTAATTAATAGATGTCCTTTTTAAAATGTTAAACAATACAATTTTATTTTAACCGAAAAATCTGCTTGTTGTTTTCTTTCAGACCGTAATTCTCAATTACAGCTTCAAAATCGCTCAAATTATTTAACAAAGTGCCTTTCCGTGCAAATTACTTCATATATGTGCAACAAAACATTCCATTTAAGAAGACTTACTATATTTTTATTAATTTTAGTTCCTTATTTCCATTTTTAAATCATAGTAATTATTGCAAATAATTTACTTCCTTCGGACGATCTTTTAATGTCGTTTATAAAATCGCCTGTCTTGTATAATATCTTTCACTACTATAGCTATTATCGGATTAGCATGGTATCGTTTGAATAGCAACTGACTTCATTTTCGCCATTCATTGGGTTTATAAAAACGAACCTTTGTGATCTCAGCATCTAGAAAAATTGCGGTCATTTATGAACCTTGTAATTGGTTCATTTTGAAGGCGTGATGAAACAACATTCCATAGATTTATCGTTTTGTTGCCTCGAGCTCTATCGGTAATTAGTTGATGTCGTTTTCTGATATTATCAATATTCCAGATTTTATTGCTTTAGTTAATCGTTTTCACGAACTTTATTGGTACTGCCAACTATTTCATCATTTGCCTTATGTTCCAATTTAATACTCGATTCTTCCAGAATACCCTTTTCAATTGAAATACACTCGTAACTTTTTCTTAGAGTACCGGCTGCTATTTTAAATGAATGCACTTTCATCTAAATACGAACGTATGTTTGTTATTAAATTAAAATATTGTACACGCGGTTTTCCTTAAAATGAATATCTTTTATAACAGCATATATTACGTAATTAAATACACAAGGTAAGTTGATAAATACTAAAGTATTAGTCAACAAAATGAAATAATACTTTAGATTTATATGCAAAGCCAAAATGGGCATTTCAAATCGAGCTAGTAATTGAAAGATGGAAATATAAGGTCCGGACTGATTCGAACCCGTATCTTAGACTGTCGCAGCACATGCGTTTTCCAAGATTCAGGTTCGAGTCCTGTCCGGAACCTTATATTTTCCATCTTTCAATTACTAGATCGATTTGAAATGATCATTTGAGCTTAGTAAAAGTCTAAGTTTTCATTTCATTTCATATATATATATATATATATATATATATATATATATACTATATAAAGATGAAATTAATTTATTGGGATATTTTGGTCATAAATAAAACAACTGTCAAATAATCTTTCGTTTAAACTTGACGTTTCGATCATTATTCAGATCTTAATCATAAGATAAAACGTGATTATTCTTAAATTTAAGCTAGTATAAACTAATTTTGAATGACATAAGCAAAACTGATTAAGATCTGAATAATGATCGAAACGTCAAGTTAAACCGAAAGATTATTCGACAGTTGTTTTATTTATGACCAAAAATATCCCAATAAATTAATTTCATCTTTATATTAAACATTGATTCCTGGTCAGTAAAGTAGAGTTTTATAATATATATATATATATATATATACTATATATATATATATATATATTGCTGTGACAACGCTCCACGTTGTGACGCCACTATAAGAGTGCTGTGACAAGACCTGTTTTGGAGCGTTACTAAAGAGTGCTGTGATACAAATACAGCAATTTGTATAATTTGTACTTGTTCACTTACCTTACTTAATTTTGCCTGGCTACCTCAATGGAACTGACGGAGTTTTTCAAAATGAACTCAAACACAACAATATCACAAAGCATTTATACAGTATTCAGTATTTTCTCTTTACAAAAGTATTTAGAACTTTTACAACATTGTATCTTTCAAACAAAAATAATTTCTAAGAAGGATATAAAAGAAATATTCCTTACCTTATTTTAAATTTCCGGAATTAAACTTATTCCTTTGTAATGGTTTACCTGGTTACAATTATTTCACCTTGAAAGATTTGTCTTGACCAGTAAAAATCTTTGACAGATAACTATTAAAGGTCAGAGTATTTCGAACTCGGATCACAAATTCTCCTGGTAAAACCCTTTGATAAAAATATTATATGATTAACGATTATTATTATTGACTTTACATTATAAAAGGTTAAAATAAATCTAAATGTGATACTTGCAGAATCCACAAATGTTGTCGTCATTGAAAATCTTCTTATTTAACATTGCCGTCAAATCAGCTCACAAGTTTTCATTTAAAATTCATTTAAAACAGTAGTTACCAAAGTGCATTATGCCTAAGTCTTCAATTATTTAATAGAAATTTAAATAGCGTTATCTTGAAGAATTTTCTCTCTGTAATTAATAATTTTCATTTTTCTTTGTATGTTACGTTTAAAAACATCACTTCTTTATTCATCATAACCTCGCCACTATTAAAGTGCAATACGTTTACTACATATTTCAATTACTATCTTCGCATAGCAACAGCTCGCGCTTTTTATTAAAATAACATTTCGTGCTCTAATGAAAATCCCAATGAATAAACTTCCTTTATACACAAATTTACTATTTCCAGATGCTTACTAGAAATTGATGTAAAATTTTGGAAAACTCATTTAGCGTCTAAAATTAAGGAGTTTTATTTTATGACGTAATTATTTTGTTCCAGTTATCCAATCGCAAGCTTTTGTCCTTGTCTCACATATACTATTATTGTTTATATTTTTATTTTATGTGCTTTGGTTTTATGAATCATTTTCATAAACGTTAAATATGTTAGTGTATGAGATTAGTACTTTATATTACACATACTAATTATCAGACTACTATTTTAAAACTATATAATTCAAATATGAAATTTAATTCTAATAGAACAACTTATATAAAATATATAATGCTTTACAACATATAGGTTAGGAAATGAATTAATAAAAGACCAGAATTTTGTTAGTATAATAATTGAGTATAACTATTACCTTGTTAATAGGAATGCGTTTATATCATAAATTTTATGAACTTTGGTAGTGTAAACTGTGATAATTATATTAAAAGTGAGTGCAAAACTAATGTAATGTTTTCTAAAATGAGTCCCTTAAATGGTGGAGCGACTCCATTCCTGTTATTGTGGTACGTTTTCAGTGTATCTACTCCAATCTTAAATAAATATATATTAATCTACTTAACTGGAAATTTAACCATATTACCTACATGCGGGATGTTAACAATTGCAGTAGATACAGCAAACCACTTGGCTTTTATAAGCGTATGGTTTTACTTGGATTCATGAGTGTCGTTTTAGGATTAACGACATTAAATTATGTTGCTGTTAGTTGTACAGACTATTCAAATGTTTGTTGTTAGGACAGATTGGTCTACATATAAGTTTAAGTTTATTGCCTGTTATAAGTGGACCTGCCTTTTGTTCGACCAAATGAAATAAGTTTTAAAATTAGAGGTTTTGTAGCTGCTTTAAGCGGAATTTTATTTTTACAAAATTAACTATATCTTATTTTTCATAAAAGTTTCAAAAAAAAAACTTTCCTATTTGTTGTACAGCTGCTAAATTTTATCATGTAAAATACAGAATATACTGTCCTTGACTAGTTTATTTGTGATCCAAACATGCTAGGACTGTCTAATTGGAATAACATTTGTTGTCAATAATTTTATTGTTTTTGTATATCTCAAGAATTGAATGATTTTTATCCTTAAACTTATTTCTGAAATTAAAAATGCTTGTAAAATAAATATTTTAGTAAACATTTTCCACTTTAAATATCTAATTTTTATTTTTGAGTGCCGATGATTTCTGAGAAAAGAAAATATTTGTCATCAGAAAGCATATAGAGTTCTCTCGTTGATAATTTAATTATGTTGTTTATTTTTCAGGTTTAAATTAATGTTTTTTGTAGATGCGCTCTAGCCATCTGCCCATTAATGAGGTGGGTTAGTAATTAATTTTCATTTTGGTTATACCAAAAGGTTTCTGCATTTCCCTTCTGGTTTCTCCTTTGTTGGTATTTTCGTAAACGCAGTGGCGCCTAAATTTTTTTGGTCAACAAAATTGTCCATGATCTTAGCTCATGTCTCTCCGCATAAGGTAATTCTTGAGGATAGCCCGCAAGTAACAGGTGTTCTTATAATTTTTATCCACCTTTTAACTTTTCATACTTGGGCTCATCTCTGATTGTTAGAAACCCCAAGTGTCTATATTAGCGTTTGACACATTGGGACAAAGCTTGTAACAAGGTTTAATTATTCTTTATACGCTAGCATAACCTGCACCTAAGGCCTCCCACCTTTAAAATCAAATTATCGACTGATATATACAGCTCTCACACAAAGACGTACACACAAAACAAACATCTAATCATATAACTTAACTAATTAATAGATGTCCTTTTTTAAAATGTTAAACAATACAATTTTATTTTACCGCGAAAAATCTGCTTGTTGTTTTCTTTCAGACCGTAATTCTCAATTACAGCTTAAAATCGCTCAAATTATTTAACAAAGTACCGCCTTTCCGTGCAAATTACTTCATATCATGTGCAACAAAACATTCCATTTAAGAAGACTTACTATATTATTTATTAATTTTTAGTTTTTATTTCCATTTTTAAATCATAGTAATTATTGCAAATAATTTACTTCCTTCGGACGATCTTTTAATGTCGTTTATAAAATCGCCTGTCTTGTATAATATCTTTCACTACTATAGCTATTATCGGATTAGCATGGTATCGTTTGAATAGCAACTGACTTCATTTTCGCCATTCATTGGGTTTATAAAAAAACGAACCTTTGTGATCTCAGCATCTAGAAAAATTGCGGTCATTTATGAACCTTGTAATTGGTTCATTTTGAAGGCGTGTGATGCAACATTCCATAGATTTATCGTTTTGTTGCCTCGAGCTCTATCGGTAATTAGTTGATGTCGTTTTCTAATATTATCAATATTCCAGATTTTATTGCTTTAGTTAATCGTTTTCACGAACTTTATTGGTACTGCCAACTATTTCATCATTTGCCTTATGTTCCAATTTAATACTCGATTCTTCCAGAATACCCTTTTCAATTGAAATACACTCGTAACTTTTTCTTAGAGTACCGGCTGCTATTTTAAATGAATGCACTTTCATCTAAATACGAACGTATGTTTGTTATTAAATTAAAATATTGTACACGCGGTTTTCCTTAAAATGAATATCTTTTATAACAGCATATATTACGTAATTAAATACACAAGGTAAGTTGATAAATACTAAAGTATTAGTCAACAAAATGAAATAATACTTTAGATTTATATGCAAAGCCAAAATGGGCATTTCAAATCGAGCTAGTAATTGAAAGATGGAAAATATAAGGTCCCGGACAGGATTCGAACCCGTATCTTAGACTGTCGCAGCACATGCGTTTTCCAAGATTCAGGTTCGAGTCCTGTCCGGAACCTTATATTTTCCATCTTTCAATTACTAGATCGATTTGAAATGATCATTTGGGCTTTGCGTAAAAGTCTAAGTTTTCATTTCATTTCATATATATATATATATATATATATATATATATATATATTTAATATAAAGATGAAATTAATTTATTGGGATATTTTTGGTCATAAATAAAACAACTGTCAAATAATCTTTCGTTTTAACTTGACGTTTCGATCATTATTCAGATCTTAATCATAAGATAAAACTTGATTATTCTTAAATTTAAGACTAGTATAAACTAATTTTGAATGACATAAGCAAAACTGATTAAGATCTGAATAATGATCGAAACGTCAAGTTAAAACGAAAGATTATTCGACAGTTGTTTTATTTATGACCAAAATATCCCAATAAATTAATTTCATCTTTATATTAAACATTGATTCCTGGTCAGTAAAGTAGAGTTTTATAATATATATATATATATATATATATATATATATATATATATATATATTGCTGTGACAACGCTCCACGTTGTGACGCCACTATAAGAGTGCTGTGACAAGACCTGTTTTGGAGCGTTACTAAAAGAGTGCTGTGATACAAATACAGCAATTTGTATAATTTGTACTTGTTCACTTACCTTACTTTTTAACTTTGCCTGGCTACCTCAATGGAACTGACGGAGTTTTTCAAAATGAACTCAAACACAACAATATCACAAAGCATTTATACAGTATTCAGTATTTTCTCTCTTACAAAAGTATTTAGAACTTTTACAACATTGTATCTTTCAAACAAAAATAATTTCTAAGAAGGATATAAAAGAAATATTCCTTACCTTATTTTAAATTTACGGAATTAAACTTATTCCTTTGAGAATGGTTTACCTGGTTACAATTATTTCCACGCTTGAAAGATTTGTCTTGACCAGTAAAAATCTTTGACAGATAACTATTAAAAGGTCAGAGTATTTCGAACTCGGATCACAAATTCTCCTGGTAAAACCCTTTTACATAAAAATATTATATGATTAACAATTATTATTATTATACCTTACATTAATTATAAATCAGTTAAAAATAAATCTAAATGTGATACTTGCAGAATCCACAAAAATGTTCTTCGTAATTGAAAAAAAATCTTCTTATTTAACATTGCCGTCAAATCAGCTCACAAGTTTTTTCATATTTAAAAAAAATTTCATTTAAAACAGTAGTTACCAAAGTACATTATGCCTAAGTCTTCAATTATTTAATAGAAATTTTTAAATAGCGTTATCTTGAAGAATTTTCTCTCTTGTAATTAATAATTTTCATTTTTTCTTTGTATGTTACGTTTAAAAAAACATCACTTCTTTATTCATCATAACCTCGCCACTATTAAAGTGCAATACGTTTACTACATATTTCAATTACTATCTTCGCATAGCAACAGCTCGCGCTTTTTTATTAAAATAACATTTCGTGCTCTAATGAATGAATCCCAATGAATAAACGCTTCCTTTATACACAAATTTATCTATTTCCAGATGCTTACTAGAAAAATGATGTAAAATTTTTGGAAAACTCATTTAGCGTCTAAAATTAAGGAGTTTTATTTTATGACGTAATTATTTTGTTCCAGTTATCCATGTCGCAAGCTTTTGTCCTTGTCTCACATATACTATTATTGTTTATATTTTTATTTTATGTGCTTTGGTTTTATGAATCATTTTCATAAACGTTAAATATGTTAGTGTATGAGATTAGTACTTTATATTACACATACTAATTATCAGACTACTATTTTAAAACTATATAATTCAAATATGAAATTTAATTCTAATAGAACAACTTATATAAAAATATATAATGCTTTACAACATATAGGTTAGGAAATGAATTAATAAAAGACCAGAATTTTGTTAGTATAATAATTGAGTATAACTAATAACTTGTTATAGATAACAGCGATATATTGAACTGAGTTTGTCTATAGGTATATTTTTTATTAGATTGCATTCTTGAGTTATTTATTTTGTATTAGGTTGTGGTAAATTTGTGTAAAGTTATCATGGTCTGGCTTTGAGTTTATAGCGATAATATTACGTTGTACATGTACGGTTTCTAATATTTTTCTGTTGGAGCTTTTTATTCAATATGTAAAGTATTCACATTTGTGACGTCGAATTGGTGCGACTTATCTATTGCACGTGGCTAGTGCTGTACAGTGTTTACATTTATTTGGATAGAGTATGCGTTCGTATAGTCTTTCATGTAGGTATTGTTTAATATTTTCGATGCACACTCTGGAGAGAAATTATTTAAATATGGTGTCTGGTGGTCTTTATGTGCTATTTGTAGTTTTAGGCTCGTATAGAATATTTTTCTATAGTTATTAGGTTTGTGAACCACTTAGGCGTGTTCTTAAATACTTTTTTATTTTTTGGTAAGTCTGGAGTGTAATTTGTTCCTATTAATGATTTTTTGTCTGTTTGTGTCGTTCTTTTTTGAATTGTTTTGTTGTTCAGTTGATTGAGAGCTTATAGAACGAATATTGCTTTTTTAAATTTTTCGGACGATGTTTATTGGGTAAAAATAGTATGCTTAGTCGAGTATATTATTTTACACAAAGAACATCAACTGGATAATCGATCGTGTTATATTTTTATATTGTTTCGACGCATTGATTTATACTTTAGAAACCTTTAATCCCACTTTGGTACACCGGTTGTTAGATACATCACATTATTTTCTATTATAGGCGATACCAAACCGGAAGGAATATAACAAGCAATCAAAATAAATTTCATTCATTAAGTGTCTCAGATTCGAAAATTCTAAGATGCAAAGATCACAGTATCTGAAATCCCAAGATTCGATGATCCGAAAACTCGAAGATTCGGTGATCCGAAAGTTCTTAGTTCGAACATTCGAAATCGAACATTGAGGATTCGACAATCCGAAGGTTCAAACCGTCGACTATTTGAACATTTGAACTTCCAATCTTTCGGGTTGTCAAATCTTTAAAACCTCGACATTCAAATCTTCGAACCTTTGGCTCATCTAATCTTGGAACTTTCGAGCATTCGGACCTTCGTATCATTGAGCCTCGAATCTACGACGTGTAATTAATGAAATTTATTTTGATACCTTGTTATATTACGCGTTAGAGTATTTTCTACAAGGCAGAAATAGTGCCAAGTATCCAAATATCCGAGCAGCATCCGATAATATTCTACCCGGGTAAGAAAATCAACTTTCTTACCCATTATCTGCTAAACTTGTTACCCATTATCTGTGCAGCCCGGTGCCTGATAATAGATATCGAAAAATAACTCCAACTGCCGGCCGTAAATACCGGTTACCCAATAAGTACTCATTATGTATTATTTTTCCTTACTAGATTAATAATCACTTAAAAAAAGTGCGGGACATGGGGGATAATTGGCGACACTGTGGTATAGAAGCCAAGTGGTGTCGAATAACTATCAATATTTAGCAAAGCGCCAGATGTGTACAAATCAAGTTTCTGAATTACTAAAATAACAAACTAATAAGATGTGTATTTTAATTTGTTATCAATTTTTTTTTATTTGCTATCTGTGCTTGCGTCTACAATTTGATTTTTGTTTCAGCTGTTCGGGCGGATCGCATGCGGGGCGGTAGAAACAAATTTGGTCCAATGTACAAAAGGGATCGAGCAAGAAAACTACAAATTATGCGACAACGACAGCTCGCCTTACAGACCCTCGCTCAACGTGGGCAACTGGGCGAGGGCGGCGTATACAACAACCAAGCAGGAACATCGCCCTTCGGCAACATCCACATCAAACAAGAAATACAAATTCCACAAGTTTCTTCATTAACGTCTTCGCCGGACTCTTCGCCGAGTCCAATCGCTGTCTCTTTAGGTCAAGTCAATTCAGCTATTATACAGCCGGCATCGAGTCAACAGCCAGCTCTCATATTAGGCGTTCCAGGAACGCAATCACCAGTTGTAATGGGAACAGAGGGTAAAATATGGAGCTCGGCGAATTCGACGACGACGTCGCCGCATTCGCTTAGTCCTAAAACGTTTCATTTTGATACTGTATTACCAAGTGGAAGTGTACCTCCTTCGAGTAAAATATCGCCGCTTATTAGAGACTTTTTACAAGCGATAGACGATCGCGAGTGGCAGAACTCGTTGTATAGCCTTTTACAAAATCAGACATATAATCAATGTGAGGTAGATTTATTTGAACTTATGTGTAAAGTGTTAGATCAAAATCTCTTCTCACAAGTCGATTGGGCAAGAAACTCCATAATTTTTAAGGATCTCAAAGTAAGTATACATTTTTTTAAAATTTGTATCCAAGTGCGATATCAAGTTGCACATGATTTAATATTAGTTGTTGGGATTTTAAGTCATGAAGAAACGAATTTTTTCTTCATGGTATATTTACCAGTCCAGTAACTGGAAAATTGCCCGGAAACAATTCACCGAACGAAAATTGCTCGCCAACAAATGACCGATAGGAAAGTTGCTCTAATGGAAAATTGTCCGAAGAGATAATTCTACGAAGAACAATTAATCGAAATTAAATTTCCCCGAAAAAGGAAGTAGGTTTTTACATACTTATAATCGCTTTTTAATATACATCACATTGTTCGCTTATTAACTAATATCGTTAATAATGCGCCACAAAATACATGGCATTACCATAACCGTTGACTGACAGGTATAGAGAGACGCACAACCTTATGAATAAAACTGTACCTTGCAAATTCTGGCGACTAGAAATCGCAACAACCATCCGGGTTTCAGGATATGTAAACATATAAAACGGAATGTTGAATCGGTAATGCATTGACTGTCAACGGGAGGGGTGTTTATATTTCAAGGTGAAAAAAGTTCGGGAATTTTAATTTCGATCAATTGCAATTCGGTGAAATTTCTTTTTAGGCAACGATCTTTTCGAGTAATTTTCTTTTCGGGCATTTGTAGTTGGGAAATTTTCTTTCGGTAAATTATTTTCTGGCAATTGTCTTAGACCCATATTCACCACTTCTATTCTATCAGTTTCTAATTCTACGGAGTTTTTAAATCTGCTTGGAATTCATAAGAATTTTTTTAAATTCTCTATAAATGGTTACTTTCAGCTTCGGGTGATACGAGATATACTTTTTAAATAGGCAGAGCTTTGATACTTTTTTGAACAATTCATTTTAGTTTAACTATTTTTCGGTGAGTTCCAGTCCGATCTCGGTAAGAAGAAGACGCGAGCAACATTAGTGAGAATTTCTACATTATCACCGCGCTAATCCTAAACTCTAGCGATTGAGTGTACATCACGGGCTCCGGCACTTGATGTATATTTTAATCATCGCTCTTGCTAGAGCGAACCATTATAAGAAATAATAAACTGCTCTTTTTAGAGCAAAAAAAAGAATTAATCCCGCATCAATAACAATGGCTGTGTTAACAACGAACAATTTTATCAAGAAGGACAAGAAGAGAGGTATAGTTATTATCAGAGATGACACCTCTGATATGGACACCGCGAATTCTCAGTTCCGCAGACGCCGTAAGGGCTAGTCGGATTCGGAGGCAAATAATAAGAAGTTAAAGAAGTCTAACAGTCCTGATCACGAATCACTATTCCAGAAACCAACCAACCCGGATACGGGACCTACATCAATGAGCACAAGCTACACCAACGCTGCCGCCTCCACCTCTAAGATAGAAACTTATGACACAGAAAAATAATCACAACCTACACCAAAGCACTCCGACATTTCGCCTGTATTCATAGCAAAGTTTAATAATTTCTTACAACATGGCAGAGAACTAAACAATAGACTTACGAATAACATGACATCAGAGTTTCCGGATAAGGAGCGCGTGTTCTAGTCACCGACAACAGTATTGAGTTCCACATATACACGATCAACTCTGAAAGAGAATTAAAAATCGTTATCAAGCGTCTAGCTTCCAACATTGCGAAAGGAAACGCCCACAGGGAACTGACCAACATGGGATTCACAATTATCTACGCCACCAAATTACAAGGCAAAGAACGTCAATACAGCAATGCCTTTTTTGAAGCACTGGAAAACAACTCGGCATCCAGACGAATATACGAGGGTAAGGTAAAAGTTCTCGGCCTACAATGAAAGACTGCAATTTCAGTAAAAAAAAAGATTTTATTTTTCGACATAATCCCCCTTAACTTCAACACACTTGGTCCAGCATTTCTCTAACATCAGTATTCCTTGCCGGAAGTGAGACTGTGGAAGGTTGTGAAAATATTCGTCTACGGCCCTCTCAATTTCTTCGTTGGACATGAAGTGCTTCCCAGAAACAAATTTTTTCAACTTTGGGAACAGATAGAAGTCTGAGGGCGCCAAATCAGTGGAACAGGGGGATGGCCGAGCAAGTCGTACTCCAAATCCGTCAATTTTCCCATTCCAACGCACCCTTGTGTGCAGGTGCGTTGTTTTGGTGAAAGATGCTTTTTCTTCTTCAAGCCAGGCCTCTTCTCGCGAATTTTGGCATCCAATTGGTCAAGAATGGTGAAATAATATTGGCCTGTAATTTCTATGGTTTTTTCAAGGTAATCTATTAACAGGATCCCTTTCGCATCCTAAAACACGCTGGCCATCACCTTTCCGGCAGATGTGATCGACTTCACTTTTTTTGGCGCTGATCAACCGACTTCCACTCACTGTTTCGACTGCTGTTACGTTTCTGGCGTGTAATGGTGGACCCATGTTGTATCCATAGTGACAAATTGCCGCACAAAATCACTCGGATCCTATTGAACCGGGCCAAACATTGCTGTGAAACTCGTTGTTGCATTTGCTTTTGATCGGCATTCAGCAAATGCGGCACCCATCTTGCGTAGAGCTTTCGCATCCCTAACTCTTTGTGTAAGATGTTTCGCACCCTTTCGTCCGATATCCCTACAGCCTCAACTATCTCCTTCACTTTCACTCGCCTATCGTCCAACACGATATCATGCACTTTTTCGATCGTTTCCGGTGTGGTTGCGGTTTTTGGTCGTCCTTCACGTGGGTCATCTTCGAGAGACGTGCGACCACGTTTAAATTCAGCTGCCCACTTTTTAACGGTTGACAGGGAAGGGCCAGAGTCTCCGTAAACTTTTGTCAACTTCGGATGAATTTCCCGAAGGGTTAATTCGTCCAAATAGAAGAATTTTATGACCGCACGATATTCAAGTTTATCTATCTTAAGGAAACACGCATAAGACGTCTGCTTGAAAAAATTCGTGTAAACAAACTACTTGAGATAGCAAGTTGAAACTTGTCTTACGAACTAATGACATTTGCACGCAGGCGGGAAGCACAAATTTTTGCTGATTGGAGCGCCATCTCTGTGTCAGGCCGAGAACTTTTCACTTTACCCTCGTATGAACTAACAAATCTGCAATCGCATCATGGTCGTCGCGTTTGAAAGCTCGCTCAATGTTTGGCATGTCAACGGCTTGGACACTTCAGTTTAAACTGCGGGTTCAAACCACGATGTGTAAAATGTGAAAAACAACAACATGCAGCATACTGTCGTAAAACAAGAGAAACATCACCGGTATGCGCTAACTGCAGTGGCCCACAACCTGCAAATTACAGAAACTGCCCGGTCTATCAGGAACAACTAACAGTAAGAAGTACAACGACACAGCAGCGACATAGTGCACCAGCCCTTCCTGAAACGGACGAAGAATACTTCACTAAAACTAAAAACGAAAGACAGCGGTTGTATCTGCTACCCCACAGATCATCGCCAACGACACGTCCACAGAAGACGAAGATCAAAACAGCTTCGAAGACAAAACACACAAACAAACCAGCAACAACAAGAAACCAAGAAAGCGACATAGAAACAAGAAAAGCATTATTAAACTGGATCTAATATTAATCAATATAAACAACGACGAACAGCACTCCACCACAACTTGAAACATCAACATAATACTTAAACAATCAAAACAGACCTCTGATTCCACATCCAAAATCAAAAGAATTTTCAACAAAATTCTCCAATGGACTCAAAAATTAATGACATCATACATCTCCTGAAGTTTCGAACTCGCCTCAATCTGGACGGCGCTGTGTCTTTAGAAAAGATCGAAATCCACGACCAGGACATCCAGCCAGCGGTGGAGTAGCAGTCATAATGCGCAAACAACTGATCCACGAAGAACTCGAAGTAAAACCGACTAGCATGAAAGCTGCAGGTGTCAGATTTAAAGCTAATGGCAATTACATTCAAGCAATAGCAGTCTGCCTAAGCCTAAATCACACAGACATACGTCCTGTGGAAATAGATGACCTACTATATGACAAAACCAACAATCATCGCTGGAGAGCAAAGCACCCGGCTTGAGGATTCAGAACAACTAACAAGAATGTTCGCATCCTTTACATGCACTCACTGAACAAGGATTTTAATATAGTAGCACCTAATGGACCAACAAAAATTCTTTCGAAAAGGCAACAACAATTTCCATTATTAAGAACATCCCTTTCCAAATGGAAATAGATCTCAGCTCAAATCATTTACAAATACTCACAGCCGCAAATAATTCACTCCCGCTGCAACTGGAGAAAATTTAATGAAGCGCTCCAGCGATAAATCACCGACGTAAACCCATACATTAACAGCGTACATGACATTAATGAATCGATAAAATAACTAACCAGCACACTACAGGAAACACTACAACAAGGCATCGAAGTTATTCCAGAAAGAGACAAAAGACCAATTCCATAATGCATCAAGGATGCCATCAAAGATAAGAAAATCCTCGTGAGAAGATGACAGAATACATGTGACCCGAAGATAAAGAGACTGCTTAACCGCAAACAAGAGGAGATCAAGTTTATGTTAGACGAATTCAAGAATGAATCCTGGTCCAACCACATTACTACGTTAGAAACAGAGGGCAACCTATACAGAATAAATCGCAGACTCATAGCACGGAGGAACTCTGGCCCATCGCCATTAGCAGGACCAAATGGACTGTTATACATTATAATTTAATTAGGGGCCGCTATGCTTACGATCACGTCCCCAATGCTCCACCCGAAGGTACTACATTGGGTTTAAACGCGAAAATATAAACGTGCTCTTGATTATTCTAACTTCAAAATTAACGCATCCTAAATAAAAATCTAACAATTGAAACAAAAACTAAAAATAGGGTTTGGTTGATGGTATCCCTAGCGTTGACTTTGGAGTGTTCCCGATCAACAAGACCCAAACAAAATGAATAGTGAGGGATCCGTAATGCCGGATAACAGCTGCCAGCTCTGCATACCGGTACGACCTGAAGGGTCGACTTAAAACTATCCAAATCTAGCTAGCTAATTTAAAATGGATTCAAATTTTCTAAGAATACGCCAAATATATTAATAGTGAATCCAGCTATTTTACCTGCTCTATAAATTTACAAATTCGTCTTTCCTGGTCTATGTAATTTGTTAACCTAAGTCCGTTCCTAGCTTTCCCTATCATTCCCTAACTGATTTATATTGTAATTACAATCTTCTCAAACAATGTTCCTTCCTATATATAAGCTGCCACCAAAAATGGCGGCAGAACGTCAAACAAATAATAGCAATCCACAAACAATAAAAGCAGGCAAAAATATAAATATAAGGACTGTTATACATTGCATTTACATTTCCAATGCTCCACCCGAAGGTACTACATTGACCAGGAGGCGAGTTTTTTGTTGCCTGGAAATTTAGAATTTTGCCGAACCCTTGCCGTTCCAGGCAAGGTAGAGATCTTTAACGTGCGTTACAACACTCACACACGGGACCTTCATTTAACCTCTCATCCGAAAGAGGACGTAATTTTTGTGAAAAATGCTCACCTGCCATTTTTCAAGCCGTGTCGGGATTCGAACCCGGGACCTTGAGATCCGTAGTCTTACGCTTACTACATTGATCCACGGCGACGCCCGGACTGTTATACATGTGATTTTCCAATGCTCCACCCGAAGGTACTACATTGGGACTGTTATACAGCGCCAAGACCGAAATCTAAAATTCTCAGAGGTTATACAAAATCGAATTAGACTAACGACAACAACTTTACAAACTTCGAAAACAGAGCCATGGAGCATATTCTGCAAACACCAATAGAAAACGACGTAAAACACATCACACCAAAAGAAATCGAACAAATCATCAATATGCAGAATAACAGGAAGGCACCGCGAAAATATGAAATGCCTTAGAAGGCGTTGAAACAAATAACAAAGAAAACGCTGGCGATTATTACAAAAATTTTCAACAGTATAATCAACTTTCGATACTTTCCAGATGCCTGTAAAACAGCAATAGTCATTATGATTCCAAAACCAGGAAAGAAAAGGACGGACGCCGGGCCGATTTCGCTATTAAGCACATTATCAAAAATTTTCTAACGTCGTCTTCTACTTACCAGAATAAAACCACTACTACAAGATAACACAGGACAATATGCCTTCAAAGAACGACATTCATCCACACTACAAGCAATACGAGTAACAAACAAAATAGCAAATAACTACAACTATGGACTAAATACTGTCGTCGTAGCCCTCGATATTAAAAATGCCTTTGACAAAGTCTGGATTCATGGATTATTATTCAAACTCACCATCATCCACAGATTACCAACATCGCATATTCGACTACTGCATAACTATTTAACCAATGGAAGAATTCAAGTCAAGGAAGGTTGAAACTGTCTTATCACCACCAACACCAATAACAACTGGAGTTCCACAAGGATGATGTGTCTCTCCTACACTGTTTAACTTGTACATCAAACATATACACGCTTCTCGCAAGTCTTCTATGCTATGTACGCTGACGACACACTATTTCTAACAAGAAGACGCAACCCCAAAGAAACCACAGCTAAAATGCAACGGCAGCCGAACATACTATCAGCAATGGAAAAATTCAACTAAACGTACAAAAAACAGAATGCATAAAAATCAACACAATAAATCCACTAACACTCGAAGGTCAACAACTAGTTTGGAGTCCAACTATAAAATTTCTTAGTATACACATCGACAAACAACTAAACTTGAATAAACATATCAACGGAACAATTAACAAGGCCCGACGAGCGAAAGGATACCTCAACGGAATACTTACACACAGAAACAATCTACCCATGGACATCAGACTAAAGACTTATCCAACATACTTACGACTAGTCCTAGACTACGCAACAGCAGCATGGTACACATTCATTTCCAAAAGTAGCAGATCAAAAATACAAGCATTCCAAAGTATAGCAATGAGAGCGATTACTGGAGCCCCATGGTTCGTAAGGAACGAGACTTTAACGCAGGACCTAAAACTTACTTCCAACATTAGAGGCACACTTTAAAGCAGTGGCTGCAAACATACGTGAAAATATCGACAATTCTGATCTTCAACATATTAAAGAAAGCACCACCACTGGACGGAAATATATATAGAACACATTCCAGGAAACATACTGGATGCTTAAACAAAATTAAGATAATGCTGGAAACAACAGATATCAACAAGGCAGTCAAAATTGAATAAGATTAGTGCTGTATTAGTAAGTTGGACTTGAGAAATTCAGGATCGATCCATGTTATTGTTGTTGTTGTTCGGAGATGGAGGGAATACCCAGTTTAGGATATTAAACGACCTATCACCTTATATTTTGATGCTATAAACATGTATTTTGTCATTTTGAAGTCTACTTTGCTTACTTTTCAAGTAGTCATATTGTTACGTGCCGAAAAATTCGGCACTAAACCTTCTTAATTAAGTTTTAATTTGTAAGGATTTCGCGCCAATGAATTTAAAAAGACTTGTGCGCGTATTTCCGTCACTTCAGATAGTGCGTTGCGCGAGATTTGCGCCGACGTGGTGTGTCAAGAAGGCAAGTGGTGGATTTCCGGGATAGACGACGGGACGAGCCTCCGAGACGTGAACAAGTGCAGTTGTCTTGTATCGTATCGTGTCTTTTTTCTGATATGTAGTTTTCCTGTGATTCCCAATTATCGTACCTCTACCTGTCCCCCTTACCTTATGTTTATCTACATATAGGAAGAAGACAAATCGAATTTGGCTTCAACTGGGCTCAGCAAATTCCCACGCCCGAAAGATCAGCGAAGCGGCCGACGCCCGAGAGAGACTAGCGAAGCCGCCGCCGACATCATGGAGTATTTCTGCAAGAAGCCCTGCAAATTATGTGAGTAGCATTTCCGTTTCTTTTTTATGCGATGGAGAAATTTTGTATAATTGTTTACGTCATCTATAATTTGCGCGTTAATTTTTACATTAGCTAACATTGCTACCAACTGACGTAGGGGCTCGTGTACCCGTGCGACGGGGCGATAATAGTGGCGCGACACGTTGGGCGCCACTATTATACCCCCGTCGCGCTGGTACGCGAACCACTACGTCAGTTGGTAGCAATGTTAGACAATGTAAAAATTGACGCGTAAATTATAGATGACGTAACACAATTATATAAAATTTCTCCCTCACATAAAAAAAAGAAACGGAAATGCTACTCGCATAATTTGCAGGGCTTCTTGCAGAAATACTCCATGATGTCAGCGGCGGCTTCGCTAGTCTTTCGGGCGTCGACTGCTTTGCTGATCTTTCGGGCGTGGGAATTTGCTGAGCCCAGTTGAAGCCAAATTCGATTTGTCTTCTTCCTATATGTAGATAAACATAAGGTAAGGGGGACAGGTAGAGGTACGATAATTGGGAATCACAGGAAAACTACATATCAGAAAAAAGACACGATACGATACAAGACAACTGCACTTGTTCACGTCTCGGAGGCTAGTTCTAACACGTATCCGGAAATCCACCACTTGCCTACTTGGCCCACCGCGTCGGCGCAAATCTCGCGTAACGCACTATCTGAAGCGACGGAAATACGCACACGTCCTTTTAAATTTATGGCGCGAAAAGATCAAACGCTCATGGTTCCGTCCCCTTTGAGGGTAGAAAGCTATTCTATAGCTCATTCGATGCGAATTTTGACGTAGAACAATTTCTACCCAAGTACTTTTTGCGTTAGAGTGAATATTTGAGGAAATAGTGAGGGAAAACTGGATTTGGGGAGTTAACATTCAGAATTGAGGGAGAAACTCCGCGAGAATTCACGGGCACCTTTACGTGGTTGTTTAGAACACCAACAGGAACTCGTATACCAAAATTCAGGTCATCCTGTTACGTTAGCAGAATGCGTATTCTGCTTGGATAAATATTAAAATTGAGGCTTGAGGTTGCTTAGGGGCTGTACAGGTTATCATCGTCTATACGTAAAAAGTTCCCCCTAGAAACTAAAATAGATGTGTTTTAAGAATTTAAATTTTCTTTAATTTAGTTTTAAATTTTAAATTAATTATTTGGAGATCAAATCATGTTTTGTTTTTGGCGCGATGGATCAAATTTAGTTATTCTGAAAAAATTAACGAGAGCATTTTGCCTTTTGTGTCATAATTCTTGCATAGTAAAGTTTTTCGTTAGAACCAATTTCTAGCGAAGTTGTAATCTTTTTTGGTTACGTTCTCAAAACCCACTTGTTCTGAATTATTTATCAGTTATGTAAGATCTTAAAAACTGGAACTTGTTGAAATAGTTGGTCCGCCATTTTGTTTTACTACCTATGAATACAATTTAGTTTTCCTAGGGCGTTCTATACCTTTTATGCAAAAGATAATGCGTTTTATGTAACTCTAAAGCATCAGGCAAGCAAAAGACGACAACGTTAATCGAACACGGAGTGTGCATGTCATTTTAGTTACGTGTACGGCATAATATGTAAATTGCATGATTACAAATGTTAATCGAGTATCCTGTCTGGCCTGCATAAATTCCCTCTCTCTCCTAGTGGGCCGTGCACGTATATATACAACACTCATAATATCGACAGATTCGTCAAGTAGGCCACTGTCAGTGGGTCAAGTACATCTTAAAAGCAGTCGTTACGCAATAGCCGCGCAGAATACATACTGTCGCAAAAATGGAAAGTGTTCCAAATAACGACCGGACGCCATTATTACTGCTGCTGCTGCTGTTAATGACGCTATTGCTTTTATTTTATTATAAACATTAAATGAGATCGAAAGTTGTTTTATAGTACGCTATTGGGTGGGTTGGCTATTTTTATTCATACTTTTTATTATTAGATTGCACGTCACTGAAAAGGATTAAAACTAATATATTTGCATTAGTATTCAAATTGTAACCTTGATTATGCTTTTTTATGTGTGGAGTTAGAAACGTGTTGCTTCCACAAGTAATAGAGATTATCAACGAGGGTAAGTACGGAACTTTTTCCGTACAGGGGAAAACGTCTTCAGCGATTATTTCTAAGGATACATGAAACTTTTTTTCGTAGGGAGAATATTGGCGCCCTTTTTGTGGGACAGGAATATTATGAAAGAACAGTCCCGCGACTTGGTATCTAAAGCGAAAAATTCTTCTGGAAGTGATTTGGGCGTCTGCTACCTGAACATTTTGAACACGAAAGATTAATAAGACAGTCGATGAGTAGCACATTATAACATCGGCGTAAGTAGCAGTATACCATCGCTCACTCCGCGACCCGGGACTTTAAAGATAGAGAGCGCTCAAAAAAACTATTTGCTGTATTCTACTACACCATCCGAAATGTATTATACCTAAAAGCTAAATCAAAGTTATAAACGACAAAGCATTTACCATTCATTTCATGTGTATATTTAACTGTATTATAAATACTTCTAAATCCCAATGTTGTAATCGCATCGAACAGTTTCTGAATTTGTAAATTCTTGGTTGTAGGTGTTGGAATCGATTACAGGGACAAGCTTACAAACCCAATTCTAATTTTAGATAATAATTCTTTCTAATTTTTTGCGAAGAGTTTATAAACGAAACGGAAAAAAAACATACGCCGCTTGTTAGTTGGAGAAACTAGTACAAAAAACTTGTGGAAAGCTGTTAAAACGCTTAACATTTATAGCAAAATTAAAAATGAACATCTTCGTTGTGCCCAAGAAATTAATTATTACTTCTTAAATGAAGTAACAAAGAATAAATCAGAACCAAAACAAGAATTAATACATTTTTACAGTACAAATTTAAAATCCATTGTTTCAAACAGTTTTCATTTTTCACTTGTTACAGAGGCAGAAATAACGGAAGTTCTAACTAAAATTACTACTAATTCGACGGGAATAGATCGTATTAGTATAAAGATGATTAAGATGTGTTGTCCATGTTTAGTTCCTTATCTTTTACATATAGTAAATTGTTGCCTAGAAATGGAATTTTCCTCGTGATTGGAAAATTGCTCAAGTAATACCGTTTCCTAAAGTCAAATTGCCCACTTCTTTTAGTATATTGCGCCCTATAAGCATCTTACCAGATATTGTTACACTACGGTTCTAAACTCTAAGGTATACTTTTAAAGTCCCGGCGGGCTATGTATGAGAGCCACTACGACAGTTGGTAACAATGATAAATAGATGCCTAATGTTGCGTCATACTTATGCTACAAATTATTATCACATACAAAAAATGATAAAGGTACTCGCGTAAACTGTAGAGCTCTTCACACATGGCAGCTATTCTCACGTCGGGCTCTCCGCGTTGGTTGAGCGTTCTGGGCGTGGGTCGTCCCTTTGCCCCCTGGTCGAAACCAAATTAATTTGTCTTCTCTTCTTGTGTAGCGATACGACAGGAATACCCAGGTAAGAGGAACGATAATAGGTATAAGGCAGGAAACCTACATTACCTGAAAGAGAAGACAAGATAACGGCACACAGATAAACACTTCATTCGACGTCTGGTTGACTAGTCTCGACGTGACGGAAATCACCACCCTTCTTTACTCCGCGTCTGCGCAATCCCGGGCGCCGACGCACTATCCAAAGGGATGGAAATACACGCACAAGTCTTTTAAAATATTGGCGCGAATTCACTTGCAAATTAGAAACTTACAGAAACAAAGCCATAAAAGAAAAAACTAAAAAAAAGAAAATGACTGTTAGCACAGTAACAGCTTAAAATCTAGATCCTATCTAACCTACATAAACACTAACTTAAATTCTACAAAATGTTTATTTTAGGCGCCACCTGTTTTTTTCCGACCGATAACACGTCTTTCGGATTACCAGGAAACGGAATGGGTAGCCCTATTGTTTTTGACTACATTAAAAGTGCACACATGAGTCTTTAATGTGGCGCAGTTAAAATCGACAGCACAAATTTGTCGGGAAGCATGAAACACTACTAAAACTAGAATAAATGCGACAACTCGCCTAACATATATACGAAACTAAAACTAACATAACAGTTTTCTAAGTGCAGACGCACATAAGCGTTGCATCTAGACTGTTTCTTCTTTGGCAAGAAAATGCCCAAATTTCAAAATGTTCAGAAGAGTGAGTTACTCTACACTCTAGCAAATTTTTAGGTACTGGTACTCTGGTTTAATAAACAATACACAACAAAACTTGTCCATGACATGGCTGTAAATCAACAAATTTACCAACAGTACCATCTTCCTTACATTACTAACCTAACAAATTACATGGCTACCATCAGGTTAGCTTTTTCACTCAATATTTAAAAAATAATTCCTACGTCTGATCGTAAATACCAAACGTTAGGAAGATAAAAAAGATAAAACAAAATCTCAAGTTATTATCAAAGATAATAGGTAAGATAATGTTATTAAGCTTAAGTTATTATCAAAGGTAATAGGTAAGATAAAGATATTAAGCTAAAGTTATTATCATACATAATAGGTAAAATAACGATATTAAGATAAAACTAGATAACGATAGAGTGGCTCCTTGGAGCCGTTATATGGGGAAAAAGCTCGTACCCCCTAAAAAGAGCGACCTGTGAAGCAGGCCGTTTACAAAAAACGGTACCAAGGACCGGCAAAGGCATTTGGGTGCATTCCTGCACCCGATGTTAATCGATATCGATAAGATATCCACCCTATTCTACATACACTCACACATACACACACTCATACATACATGCACTGTTAGCGGCCATATGCACCGAGAGCAGCATCGCATGACCTCACGAAAGATTCCCAGAGATGTGGTCCAGGTGTCTGTGAAAACCCCCCGCGCAACCACACGGTGACTAACGGAAATGAAAAGGCAGTAGAAATAGGAAAGGTAAAAAGAGGGAAGTAGGAATTTTGAAATGCATAAGAGGCACTTCCAGGTAGAAGAGAGTAGAGAAAGGGCTCGCATTGAGCTAAAGAGACAGAAAAGGTGGATAGAAAAGCAATACTTAACCAGCCAATGTGGTCAGTAGCCCGGAGTGAGGGAAAAATCACTCTTATGTGGTAGACGGGTGTTCCGGGACAAGAACAGGTCTACCGAATGAAAGATAAGGCAGAAACGGAGACAGCGGGATAAGAAAAAGTAGAGTTTTTGGACAAGCGTCCGGGAGAAGGTAGAGAGTTGTCCCTATTAAACACAGGTCGGACTGAAGGACCACCTACTATATTAATCAGACAAGTTAAGGTATATCATAAGTTAAAAAATTACTAGACTCATAATGAGAACTCGTACAATCATTTTCCTAACGAGTGCATCCACTACGATAAGAAAATCAGACAAAAGTTGATACAACAATTTAAAGGTATCACTACAGATACATTCACACAAAAAACAACTGTTTCAAGGTAATTTTTTAAAAACGGTAACGCCCTAAACACACTAAAATGCCTAACTATAAGCAGTTAAATACAGACACACTGTCCCAATATGCCAAAAACAACCGAGAATTCGACCAGATATCAATAAAAAGCGATAGCACCTCACCACGAAGTTCAATAAAAAACAACGAAAAAAAATGTTTATATGTTATGGTAACAGTAGAAAAAGAAACAAGTAATGATATAGGATAATGATGGCGACTGTAATAATTCAGAGGAAAAAACGCATGGAATATAAATTCCTAGTTTTTTGCAACTGCGAATATGGACTATTTCTTACAATGGCATAGGCCGCGTCTCCTATGTAAGCCCAAAGAAAAAAGCATCCACTCAAAACATCAGTTAAGACCAATCATAAAAATTCAATGAGTTACTGCAACCAAAGTTCCGACAATTACCACAAAATTAAACGACGTAAGTTATACTGAAAACAAAATAATATGTTGTAGAAAAGGTGCCAGGATTAATTAAATGAAGCGACAGAGTTATAATGGGGAATCTAGATAATAAACGGATATATGACTAACGATAAGTTCAAGGAAAAGTCAACCAGAAGCAAAAAGATAGATAGTTTAAGGTAAATAAATTAAACGTGTAAAAGGTAAATGCTGTATAAGAGAAGGAATAAGTGATTGAAGTTAACTAATTCATAGTAGGAACAGAACATTAGGTAAATCGTTAAAGAAATGAAACGTGAAAAATTTTAGATGTACGTAGAGTTGAACGATTTTAAAGATAATTTTATGCCACCTAGTGTGGTTTGAATCGATATGTGAAGAGATAACAGTAATCAAAATTCGATTTACTGATAGAATTGTTGAAGAACAGAAAGATATCTTGTAACGCATATACTTGCTAGGATGACGAGCCCTCCTTTGAGCTTCACCTAGACTAATGAAGAAAAATTCCAACATCATTCTTAAAAAAATGATTCTCAAATTACTAGAACGACAAACTTACCCGAGTCTCGTTTACACTTATAATGCTGAGCGACCAACTCGGATGGAAAATCTCGCCTAGACCAAATAGATCTTAAAATGCTGCGTTGGAATATCGATATATCTAAAAAAATATGCTATCAAAACAAAATCGTACTCGCTACACAAAAGCAATATTCTACGATACATGTATAGAAAAAACAGTATTCCAAATTATTAAAATATTCTTTTGATATCGCGGGATTTATCAGCAACCATCGTAAATGAGCTTAAATACAAAACGTTATCAACAATTTCATTATTGTAGTGTTTAAAAAATCAGATATAAAGAAATCAAGTTTATTATAGCGTTTTAGAAGGTAAAAGATATACTGAGATAATTGCGTTAGCTGTATTTGAAAGCAAAAGGGATTCGTAAGTTATGGTTGATTATTTAAATTACTAAGAGAATATTTTAGAATAATAATAAGGTAAAATTGTATATAAGTTATCTAAACGACGACTTAAAAAGTTAACCCAAAAAAGAAGTTAGAATAAAGTAAGAAAAATTTTAGGGTTAAAGTAATTCTACTTGGTGTCATTTTAAGAGTTTTTTTGCTCTTTTTAATCATAATGAATGGAAAATAAAGCTATTTATTTATAATTAGGGTACCTACAGAAAAACTTATGTAATCCAAAAACCAGCTGGTGGAGTTAGGTTATGTTGATTTGACACTTTTAAAAGGTATATGCTTCTACTTCATGCTAAATTAAATTAGGTCATTATCTAAAAGAATTTAAAATACAAACACACTACATAAGAATTAATTGAATTAGCAATACATTTATAAAAGGTAAACACAATAACCAATATGGCTGGCCATGTCAAATTTACATAGCAACTGTTTCCATGTCATTTCATTTTAGATGGTTGTCATGGCAACTGCAGTGTTACCAACTCATATTTTCCATTTAACAGTTATTACAAATTAAAATAATTATTATTTTTTGAGTGAAAATTCTACAGGTATACTTAAAACTATACATTATAAGATATAGAAAAAGAGAAAACAAATTTTTTCTACCAAAAAACGTTGGATGCGCCACTGTTATACTCCGGTTCTACACTCTAAGGTATACTTTTAAAGTCCCGACGCACAATGTATGAGAGCCACTACGACAGTTGGTAACAATGATAAGTATTTGCAAAATGTTGCGCTATAAGGTGTTACGTCATATTAATGTTTCAAATTATTATCACATACAAAAAATGTTTATTTTAATTATAAGAGAAGACAAAAGGTACTCACGTAAACTGTAGAACTCTTCACAGCATGGCAGCTACTCTCGCGTCGGGCTCTCCGCGTTGCGGGCGTGGGTCATCCTTTGCCCCCATCGTCAAAACCAAATTAATTTGTCTTCTTCTTCTTTGTAGAGGCACTACAGAAATAAGGTGAGGAACGATACAGGGAAGAGATACGACAAAGGAAACCTACATAACCTGAAAGAGAACACAAGATAACGGTACACAGATAAACACTCCTTTCGACGTCTCCGTCACTAGTCTTGACGTGACGGAAATCACCACCCTTCCTTACTCCGCGTATGCGCAATCCCGGGCGCCGACGCACTATCCAAAGGGACGAAATACACGCACAAGTCTTTTAAAATATTGGCGCGAATTCACTTGCAAATTAGAAACTTGCAGAAATGTTTAAATGCCGATTTTCGGCATGTAACAATATGTCCAAATTACTGGAGAAAGTCATGGAAGTGTAGATATGTAGATATCTGGGTACAGAAAGCATATTACCTGCTATACAATCTGGTTTTAGAGCTGGCCACAGCTGTGCCACTGCATTACTGTGTATTACAGATGATATTATCACTGCTACAGATAACAATTTGTTTATTTTATTGGTACTTTTAGATTACTCTATGGCCTTTAATATGATAGATCATACTCTTTTGCTAGCAAAATTACATTATTTTGGATTTTGTGAAAATGCTGTAAAACTAATACGTAGCTTCCTCACGCAAAGATTTCAATTAGTCAAAGTAGATGAAGACCTTTCAATTCGAGTAGCAGTAGAATCCGGAGTGCCACAAGGGTCTATTTTGAGGCCGCTTCTATACACACTTTATACTGCTGGCTTTTCTACCTCTGTGAGATATAACAAGTGTCACTCCTACGCAGATGATATGCAATTATATCTTTCTTTTATACCTTCTGAATTTCATAATGCCGTCAATAAGATCAACTGTGACTTACAAAATCTTGTTGAATTATTCAAGAATCATTCACTACGTATAAATCCCAGTAAATCTAATATCATGTACTTTGGAAAGGGAGCATTTAGAGAACGAACTTTGCCGTTTATTGACATTAAAATTAATAACACACCTTTACGCATCCAGGACTCCTGTAAAAACTTAGGACTGAAAATTGACCACAACTTATGATTCAAAGACCACATTGCCAAATGCATTCAAGTTGCAGACATAAATTTTAAACTCGTGTATATAAATAGACATATTCTAACATTGAATGACAAGCTCCGCTTATCTGATGCCCTGGTTTTGTCCGATTTTAACTATGCTGATGCCATATACGGAACTTGTATAGATAACGTCAATGAAAAACGAATACAACGCGTACAAAATGCGTGTCTCAGGTACATATTCGGGCTAAGAAAATTTGATTGTGTCTCACACAAGCTGACTGAAGCAAACTGGCTTAGCATGAAAAACAAGCGGCTATTGCACTTTGCTTGTCTAGTACATACACTTATAACTACTAAACAGCCACCGTATCTCCTTAATAAAATTCGTTACAGAACAAATGTGCATAATATAAATATTAGACATAAGGGATTATTTGTCTATGCCGGTTCACTCATCATGTATTTTCTTAAGATCATTCTCGTCTAATATTGTAAAAATTTACGATATTATGTATATTAAATCTAATCCACAATATATTTTTATATTACCTATCGAGAAACAGGGTAAGGTTAGGATGGAAATTGGCTTTTAGTAAAAGAAAACTTTTAAGACTTTTAGCTAACTGAGTTTTTGACCCACGGTCGCATGAGATTGGGTCAGTGGGTTTATTAAAGTTGGAAAAAACAAGATAATGGACGCCACCTGAATTTTTTATAAAGCAACTGACTAAATCAATTTGCTTAAAGGGAAAATTTGGAAACCTAGGTTATCGCTAACCACTTTAAATACAACGTTTGATTGTCACAAATATGATACTTACATCTGGTCGTCTTCTTCAATGAACTAACGATGACTAGGGCGACTCTGAAACATAATAGCTACCAACATAGAAATCCTATATATCTTACGAACCAGTATGAGCATGTGATCTTTGAATTAGTTTCAATTAGTTTCCACTATATCGTGGTACACATTCGGGTAAGTTTAATCTTTTAAATATCTAACAAACTGTGGAGAAATTTAATGATTACTGAGTAATGAACTGAAGTCAAAAATAACTCTATATTCTCTTTTAAGACAAGTAATGAACATTTTAATTTATAAGTGTTCTAAATAAAAAATATAAAATTATTACGAATTTAGTTTCTTGAATTAGATATTTAACTTTTGGACATTATTTTTCATAATCTATAGTCTGGGGTAGCGCTACTAAGACTTTACAGTTCTTTAAAAAATTTATTTAACTTTTGGCAAATATTATCGATTAATTAATTAATTTAAGTTCAAACTTCATTATACAGGACTTAGGCCCTAGTAAATCATGTTGGTATTTCAAATTATGGTAAACAAGATAATTATCATGATTGTTTGTCAGCACGTGTCACTATCCTCTACATACAACCGGTGAGGTACAATTTCCAAGGTTGTACACACCATTAATTACAAAAAATTGTTATACTCATTGTAACTTTACATTTTAACAAAATAAGCTTTTAGCAAATTAATTAACAAAATTATTCGCACCAGCCATAATGAATTGTATACAATAACCTGAAGTAATTACAAGCTTCAAAAAAGAATTCATTACATACGTAGATTACGTAATGAACCTTATTACGGCAGCCTTATCTTAAAATTTTAAACGTTCTTACCCACAGCGGCAATGACCTTTAACCTTCAAATGACATGTCGTGCATCGACTAAACACGCCAGGTGTAGCTGCATAGCGAAAGCCACCATATGTCCAACAAATTGCTTACGCATTTATATATTAAACGAGTTTCATAAAATTTGCTTGAACCAGACCAAATAGAATATGTTCAGGATAACCTAAGGTTGCATCAAAGTTATCGGAGTTGCACGTCGCCAAGAAGAGTTTGTACACTACACTTATACACAAGTTGTCACCGACAATTTTTAAAATACGGTGCCTTTATTACGGCGTCTCTGCCAGGAAAATTTAATTTCCCTCACCATCTTTGAAAAATCGTGCAGAGCCTAGTTTTTTAATACACTAACCAAGTCTGCACCAAATTTCAGTTCAACGAGGACAAAAGCGACTATCTGTCACGAAATCGTCGATTAATGATATAAAGATGAAAATCTATCAGATATTAGCAGAAGGTCATCGAGTTCACGCGCAATAGGTATTGTTAAACATGTTATCAATAATGACGACGTGATATAGAATTGTAATTGTAATTGAACCCATATGGTAGTCAAACTGCCTTGAAGCTTCAAACCATGTTGTAATTATATAAATATGCAATAATCGAATGCAATGAATACATGAGTTACACGTTCGTTGAATAAATTGACTAAACATCCTTAATAGTACCTGCAAACCAAATTTCGTTCACAGTATGGGTATCAAAATCGAACCTAAATTTGCAGGAAAATTGTCTATTAATGATATACAGAGCGAATTCCATTAATTGCGAAGGCAATTTAACGTTTAACGCACATCTACTTTTAAGACCGTTACTATGATGTAAAACTGAATTTACTTGTCGACAAATCAGAACTCGACCTTAAGTCGGAAAACCATCTGTTAATGATATAAATGCAAAATCAGAAGTGGCATGATAGTTACTTCTTTACATATATTGTTAAGATTCTTATGTACCTGTAAGAAATTTACTTGCGACCCGTATGGGTATTAAAATCGATCGTATATTTAAACATTCGAATGCTTAATGATATAAATAGAAATCGGAAGTAGCAGAAGGCTCATACACCTATGTGGAAGCTAATACTGAACGTCTACGTACCTTACTTGCGACATATGTATCAAACTCGACCCTTTAAGCTTCAAACAGTCTTATAATGCTACCCATACGGTCGCAAATAAATTTGGTTTTACATGTACATTAAGGAAGGTCGTTAAATATTGCAATAAAGTGTAACCATTCTGCCACTTCTGATTATTTTATTTATATCATGAAGATGGTTTTTGAAGCTTAAGGAGTATACACTACTGCAAAGCTGGTTTACAGTACGGTACGTCAACTATATGTGCCAAAAGGTGCCATTCACTTGTGCATTTTTACTTATTTATAAATTAAAAGATGATTCTTGAAGATTCGGATCATGATACCTTAAAAAGTTGTAAAATACTAGAATATATGTGCCAAAGCAGGTAACTGACTTCAGAGTTTTCCACTGATCTAAATAGACGTTTGAAGTATAGGTTTAACCAAATTGAGTGGGTTTGGTTGGTGCAGGAACCGGCTAAGGACAGGTCCCCGAATAGAGTGACAGAAGGTGTTATTCGGCTACTTCAGACTGTTTTCCTATTTATACTATAGTGATTGAAGCTGTATGGTCGATTCTAAGACACACCATTGCGAATGTGGTAAGGCAACGGTAAACCAACACATGTACCTGCCAGCATGTAACTCGATGCGCACTTAAGATTGTTATTAATAAGGATGGCATCCTCTAGGTGGTTAAAATTCCTGTGAAGTTAAATTAGGTCCTATTGCAGGAGATCTCCGAAGGAAGGTTTACAATGTATGGCCTAAGTGAAGGTGTAATTCGACGGCTATTCTAAGCCATTTGATAAAAGTTTCACTTTATTATTTAAGGAGGGTTACTGAATTCCATATCGGTGAAAGGATTTGGTTCTACTGTGACTGTAAGGGTGGTCATTTTAAGTATGTGCCAAGGCGGAAGTTGTAAGTGTAATTCCATTTCTGAAATCCAGCTTGGACATGGCAGCCAAAGATACTCTGGGGTATACAAAAAGAAAATAAGGAACCATGGATAACAAAGGATATCCTGGATCTAGTAGAAGAATGACAAAAATTCAAAATAAATCACATGAAACAGGAAAACAGAGATACAAACCATAAAATGGGAAATTATTCCCAAATGCAAGGAAGCTAAAGAACAATGGATTGATGATAAGTGCAAAGAGGTACAAACTAAGATGGAAATAGGAAAGACAGACGAAGCATACAAACTAATTAGAATGTATTTTATGGATATAAAACCGTATAGCAAAAATATAAGGGGCGCGGGAGAAAACGTCATTATAGAAAATGTAGAGGAAGTGGATAGATGGCAAGAATATATAGGGAATTTACATACAGGAGAGGCACTAACAGCATTAAAACAAAAAACAGACATTAAAAAGGATGACTTGGGATATCCTATACTTAGAGATGAGTTTGAATTAAAAGGTCTTAAAAATTGTAAGGCACCTGGTACAGGTAAGGTGCAAGCAGAAACCCTTAAAGCCGCTGGACAAGCAGTAACGGGACGTCTATTCGAACTTGTAAGCTATATGTATGAGACAGGCGAGATACCCAAAGATATTAAACGTAACATCATAGTAACTATACCAATAAGGAAAGGCTCGAATAGATGTGAAAATTTCGAACAATAAGTTTAACAGCATATGTGTCAAAAATATTAACTAGAATTGTACAAAGACGAATGGAAAAACGAGCTGAAGAAGTATTAGGAGAAGATCAATTTGGATTTAGACGAACACGGGAACACGGGAAGCTATTTTAACTCTGAGAGTGATAATGGAGAAAACAATAGAAAAAAGGGAAAGCGTGTATATAGGTTTTGTAGATATGGAAAAAACATTCCACAATGTAAAATAGAAAAATATGTTCGAAATACTCAAAAGGATTGGAATGAGTTTTAGGGATAGACGGACAGTACATAGCTTGTACAAAGAAGCAAACAGCGGTAATGGAATAAGAGAAGGAACGTAGACAAGTAAATATTAGGAAAGGGGTGAGACATGGATGTCTTGTACATCGAAGAGACAATGAATACGGTCAAATGCAAGAACGGTGTAGGCTTGCTAAGAATAGAAATAAGTGAAGGTACGCGTCCAACCAGTTTCAAGACGGAAAACCTAATAACGAAAAAAAATAATTGCACTTATATCTGATGATCATTATAAACAACTACAGGTGCTGGTTTTGAAATATATTCAACTAATGTTGATTGTGCGAAAGAATATATTGGAAAACTATTAATTCGGCAAATATTCAAGTATTGGGGATCTTGGTATCCGCAGGCTGTTTAATCCCCTTCACATACTTTACATGTGATTTTTCCGATTCTCCACTGGAAGGTACTACATTGGCCAGGAAGCGAGTTTTTTTTACCTGAAAAATTGGGAATTTTGCCGAACTCTTGCTGTTCCAAGCAAGGTAGAGATCTTTAACGTGCGTGACAACATTCACACACGGGACCTCCATTTTACCTCTCATCCGAACGAGGGCGTATTTTTGTGAAATTGCTCGCCTAACATTTTTCAAGCGTACCGTGTCGGGATTCGAACCCGGGACCTTGGTCTCAGTAGTCTCACACATACCAACTACGCCACGGAACCGCCTAGTCATCCGTAACCGCGGTCATACCTTTGGAAGTGAATACCACCGCGACCAACCTTCAAATTGGCCGTAAGGATTCTTGTTATTTGTGGTCTACATCGAGAGTTGAAACTTTCCATCGGGTTTCAGTGTTTTGTTTTTTCACCTGTCTGAAAGCTTACTAGGTTCTCACAGGACGTTTGTCAACTTATCTTTTTTTACCTATAGTCTTTAGTGTTGTTTCTTTTTATAAAGATCTATTCTTCGTTTGCGGATTCAACGGCCCTTAGTATGTGTGTCTGCCATTTCAAAACTGGCCATTTGTAACCCACAGTTTTCATAACAGTCGATTTTGAAATTCATGCAATGTGCGAAAATTATTTAAAATTGCATTTTCTGTTACCTATTATTTTTTAAGAAGTATATTAATGACGATGCCTTAGAATTCTGTAATCAAGCTCTAAAATTGACATTGTAAAGAAAGGAGTTTTTTTTTAATTAAATACACCATCTAGCACTAACAAATTTCGTAAATAAATAATTAGTCTAATAGATGTCGCCACCTACACATGCCAACACAGATGATTGTTTCAATTAATTAATTATCTATAAAAAGCCTTTAAATTTAATGTTTTTCACCTTTATGTGTTGAGATATTTGGTATTTCTGTTAGAGTTAAACTATTTTTCTTTGTCTCATAACCATCTTAAAGTAACGTGACTATTTATGATTTAATCGCCGATAACAACAATTTAGTTCTATATCATTTTCAGCACGAATAGAAAGAAACCACAGATCAATTAATTTTTTTGGTTAGGAAATGTGTTGCTGCAATTTTATGTAAGATAAATAAGGAGCAATGTTAACGTAATGCGTGATTGCTACAACGAAACCACTACGTTAATCAAAAAGACCACGAACAACAGTAATTTAATTGTATTTTGTATTTGTTCTATAATTATTTGTAGGAAGGTATTCTGTTAGCAACTTTTTAAAGTTTAATAAAACTACCAACCTCACATATGAAGTTGAGTTCTGGTAAAAACACATACAAAAGCTAAACATCATTTGTGTCTGAATATATTCGAAATTCTTTCAAAGTACTTTGACTAATGTTCATACGTTCACCGGTACGATATTGTAACGAAAACTCTATTTGCAATAACAGCAGTTCTTTATTATCAACGGATTACACAAGCCTTTCCAACACCACGTAGCTACAGTGAAATTTTCTTAAGCGCTCACAACAGTTTATTACCAACTAATCGCTAACAGTATGAAATACCTTAAAACCACCTCATTTAGAGCTCGGTAAAATAGTATTTAACACACATATAACCTAAAATTCCCCGAGGCGACCAAATGGATCGCTAAGTTATTATGGGTAACACTTACTGATACAGCGGCTTCCACGATTCTTCGGGGATGTCGTGGTGGCGTTTGTTATCCTAGTGTTTGAAACCCCAATTTTAGTTTTAGTTTATACATCTTATTCATGGTTAATTGATTTTGAAGTCAGATTCATGTGAAGCACGTAAAATTTTTCGCGTTTAAACCCAATGTAGTACTTTCGGGTGGAGCATTGGGGACGTCGCCGTAAGTGTAGCTGTCCTTATTTACATTATATTGTCCCAGCGTTTGCTTGACTGTAACCCTCTGTGGCGAAGTGCCGGTACGATATGCGTTGAACGGTTTGATAGGTGCAGAATGGGGAATCACTTGCCGATAACTCGAAGCACTACAACATACGTCAACATTCGAGGGAAGTCGGTAGTCAAGTCATTTGTTTCGATACATTCGCTTTCATAAAAATGTCTATCTCTTCAGGAGAGGTTAAACTCGTCTGACGCATGTTGGTGGGTACAACGCCGTACATGGCGTGAGAAATGCAATCTTGGCATTTTCTAAAACCACAAAGATAAGCCAAACCAAAACTGTGTGTGGTTTTCTCGTAGGTTTGCATCACAACATTAATCTGCTGGTAATTCAGTGGCGAATCGTGAATAGATGCGAGTGATGCGTTGCATCCCTTTCGAAACCATAAGTTGTTTCTCTCTCATTAAATATCATTATACAATATAATGAATAAAAAATTGTTTCATATCACGTAGTATGGGTGCTACTGACATTTAGAGTTCCTAATTCATATAAAATATCTAACTTTTATATAGATTACAAACTATAGTAACCGCCCGTGTATACGATGTGATTATCTGAATGCATTTCGCATATACATCACACCACTTACAGTATAAGTTAACGGCTTTTAAATAGTCTCACCCTAACTAGGAAATCCTTCGAAATTTGGATGCGGTGATGCGATTTGTAAAATCCATACAATTCACAGTGACCGTACGTATTACTTACTACCTACCTGTAAACGAAACGCTTAAATATTAGTGTTAATATATATATATATATATATATATATATATATATATATATAACATTGTAATTTCTTGGACGTTGGTCAATGTATACCTATAGTTATTTCAAAAAGTAGGTAGAATAACTATAACAATTTGTAATTGCGTTTATTATTTTTATTTTTAAGACGCGTTTCGGTCATCAGGACCATTATCAATTATGTTCTACAAAACATTACCTATAGAATATAAAAATATTTTAATAATTACATACCTAAAACTGAATTGTAGATTGTGTATCTAAGCTAAAGTAAAACATTTAAACATTTGTCACGAATATAAAATTTGCTAAAATTGTCACTTAATAAAAATAAAATGATGTTTTACATTTAAAAATACAAGAACGAGAACACTTAAATTATACGAATGTAATAACATTAATTATTTAGTATAAACTGTTAAATAATATAAATTGTAGTGTGTGGTGATAAGTAAACTTGTTTAATAGTGGTGGTATATATATGAAATATGTGCATTTTTAACTTTTTTAATATTTTAAAGAATAACGACTACCCAAAAAGCTTCTTTGAGCCAGTTATAAAAACAAAAATACACAATATATTTAACAACTATGATAATAAAAAATCAAACGTAATAGACAACAGGATTAGTATCGACTACACCCCGGGACTATCTGAAAAACTAAAAAAATGTTTACAGAGTCATAATATTCAAATTGTACACAAACCAAACAATTTTACGAAAACCTTTTTTACAAAATTAAAACCAGAAATAGAGCAAAAATACAAAACACACACCATATACAAAATAAATTGCAGCGATTGTCCCGGCGTGTATATAGGAAATTCAAACAATACCTCCATAAACGAATATACGAACATAAATATTCAATAAAACTAACAACAAAAATGCACCGCTCTAGCAACCCATGCCTTAGAACATTTACACAAATTTGATTTCAATAATGTAGAAATTTTAGGTACTGAAATGAAAGATATTAAAGAGGATTTTTAGAAACTATACAAATCCAAAGAAACTCACAAGCAATAAATTCAAAAACGATCAAGACAATTTCACACATTTTACCAAAATTTAATAGCCTAAGTGCACTTTGTTATAAATATCCTATTGCACATATTTCATATATATACCACCACTATTAAACAAGTTTACTTATCACCACACACTACAATTTATATTATTTAACAGTTTATACTAAATAATTAATGTTATTACATTCGTATAATTTAAGTGTTCTCGTTCTTGTATTTTAAATGTAAAACATCATTTTATTTTTATTAAGTGACAATTTTAGCAAATTTTATATTCGTGACAAATGTTTAAATGTTTTACTTTAGCTTAGATACACAATCTACAATTCAGTTTTAGGTATGTAATTATTAAAAATATTTTTATATTCTATAGGTAATGTTTTGTAGAACATAATTGATAATGGTCCTGATGACCGAAACGCGTCTTAAAATAAAAATAATAAACGCAATTACAAATTGTTATAGTTATTCTACCTACTTTTGAAATAACTATAGGTATACATTGACCAACGTCCAAGAAATTACAATGTTATATCTAATACAGATGGTCAAGAAATTAAAATATTGTTTATATATATATATATATATATATATATATATATATATATATATATATATATATATATATATATATATATGATATTGATATGATAACGCCGTACTCGGTGTAATAAACGTTCTACTGAACGCTACCTCTCTGTGTTTCTCTCAAGTCTTCTTTTATCTTTTATTATTATGCCACGGCTAGCTCTTTTTAATCTACACAAAGTGCACAACGTTACAATAATCAATTTTCTTTCACCCCTTTATGATTACCTGTGTGAATTGATAAATCGAAGTCAATTAACATTCATATAATGAAAGGAAATAATATTTATAATTTTTAAAATTCTTTAAATACACCCTTCAATCAATTAATAGCATATTTGTTATTTATACCAAAATTTATATTTTTGTAGTTTCAATATAAAGTCACCAAAAACTACCTCTTTACAAAAAAATCTGGAACGTTCGAGACCTCTTTATGATTTATTACGTAAGTTTAACGTATGCAATGTTTCTTGTTGACTTCTTTACAAATTTTGGATAAATTGAATAAATTCAGTATTAAAATTTAAATTGAAAAATATCTTAAAATTAAGTAGATCTGACCTGTGATCTGCCGATATGTTGTTTCGTGTTGTTTATCAACACCCCCTTGTTGTCTTCAATCGAATACCAATGCTCTGCTTAGTTGAACCAATATTTAGGTACAGTTACCCCTTGTTTTCCAAAAATCACTTCGTACTTCTTTATTTTATATTTCTCTGCATATGCTTTGAATCTGTTCCCTTAAATACTTTCGACGCAGATTATAATTCTTTTCGACGCAGATTAGAATTGTACCAGAAGCCAATTAGAATTTGATTAGAAGTCAATTAGAATTGTACCAGAATCCGATTAGAAGCCCTATATGATTATAAATATTTAATTTAAATTAATTACCCAATTTCTACTCACGTATTCTGAGAAAAACGGCAAAAACTTTTCATATATTCTTAATACAATTTTTTTATGTAGCACTATTTTCACTATAACATAAATTTGATACATTCTAAACTTTATTTATTTGACGTGTAGATTTCTGGTTAAAAGTGTCGTGGCTTCGACGTGCATCAAGTGTGGACTGACTTGTCTTATCACCGGTGGGTGTTAAACAGCCTTTTCCCACTACAACTGGGTTGGGTTTCCAAGCAGTTTTACAGATTCTTCTTAATATTCTTTGGGAATTAAACCACTGATAGTTTTTAATATCATCTTTATTTACGTTTCGATCCATGACCTAGGATCGTTGTCAAAATAATAAAACTTCAAGTTTGACATAAATGTCAAACTTGAAATTTGAAATTGACAACGATCCTGGGTCATGGATCAGCTGTAAATAAAATGATATTAAAACTATGAGTGGTTTAATTAAACAATATTGAAGAATGCTAAACAAACCACAACAAACACACAGGGAGTATTTACAAGTCAGGTATGGACCTGAAATTGTATCAGTTTTACAGATTGTTTCAAACAACCAGCTTTTGTCTTTAATATTCCTGTATTTTTAAGCTGTTTCTGATGAAATTATGCTTCGGATTTCCGTGTCATGGTGTTTATTTGCGATCTTTCATACCTTATTATTTGTTATCGTGGCCAAACTTTCAACTTCGTCTGTTGTTTTGTATAGATAATGCTTTTGGATAATTGTACAAAATAAATGATGTAACTCTAGTGCTGTTTTCGTTTATGTATTTATTTATTTGAAAGTGCGTTTTCTTATCAAAGCGCTCATGGTTCCAGCGTAATTGCATGGAGATTTCTACATTATTCGTCACCGTATTTCAAAAGCAATGCACGTTTGTTTTTTTTTTTGTTCGACAACTAGAAGGTGTCTTGCGTGTATTAGTGAGTGTTCCCGCGCTTACCCAATCTACTCAGATTTTCTCTTTAGCTTTTTTTAGTTGGAGGTCAAATTGTTTCTTTCTTTGTGTAGGCCCACCTGTTCGTTGCCGTGGAACAACTGCTTTTGTCTGTGGATCGCTGCTGTAGTTACGATGGCAGGGTGAATGGATCCTGAATACCGCGGCGGCTTGCAAGCTAAGTATCCAGGCACATGCAGGTATGCAACTGATTTTGTTTTGTGTGTCAATGGCATATTCCGTATCAACGTTTGGTGTAGTTACGTGATAAGAAACGTGACACTCTAGGACTATTTTTTGTTGCTGCGATTCAATATTATCGCTCTACGGGTGCGATGTAGTATTTTTAAACATGCTTGTCAAAAGAACGCACCCGAGTTTATTTTACAAAAAGTATTAGGTGAAATTTTAAAAACGCTTGACAAAAAGCTCTCACATATTGATTTACTACTGATTAATTTTATTTTGTGTAAAATACGAGATGCGCACTTCGTATCTAAATTTCTAAATTGTCCGTATAATATAATTGTTTGCTGTGAAATAATAACACTCAATTTATTGATTTCGCTTATTTATACAGAATCCTTTATTTATTTTTATGTGTTAATAGATAATCGTGGGCGACGTGCTTTATTTTTTTTTGTTTTTTTGGTATTTAGGTGAATCCCCCCACTCTCCGCGTTTGATATTTAGCCTGGTATTTACTTTTCTTCCGGCTATGTCGAGGTACGTAGCACCTTTATACCTGCCTTCCCCAATTTAATACTTATTTAACTTTTGTTTTTTAAAACAAGGCTTTTCCATTTAAGGTCGTCGAACAATTTTTCTACGGTTGTCTTTTGGGATTACTGAGGCACTCGCGTCCTAGCACCGTCTTTATACTAATAGGTACGCCTTCAGCATTTGTTTACAAAGCACGCTCACAAATCTGTTACATACTAGACCGGTATGTGTATAGCCTTCTATAGTGACGCTCAAAAAATTCATCCATCAACCATCGCAACTGAGGCGATGGGCGATAGACATCTCATTGTTAGCAGCCATCCATAACTTTACATGTGATTTTCCAATGCTCCACCCGAAGGTACTACATTGGTCAGGAAGCGAGTTTTTTTTACCTGGAAAATTTTGAATTTTGCCGAACCCATGCTGTTCCAAGCAAGGTAGGGATCTTTAACGTACGTAACAACATTCACACACGGGACCTCCATTTTACCTCTCATCCGAACAAGGGCGTATTTTTGTGAAAAGTAGTCTCACACATACCAACTACGCCACGGAGCCGCCTAGCCATCCGTATCCGCGATCATATCTTTAGAAGTGAATACCACCGCGACTAACCTTCAAATTGGCCGTAAGGATCCTTGTAATTTGTGGTCTACATCGAGAGTTGAAACTTTCCATCGGGTTTCAGTGTTTTGTTTTTTCACCTGTCTGAAAGCTTTCTAGGTTCTCACAGGACGTTTGTCAACTTATCTTTTTTTACCTATAGTCTTTAGTGTTGTTTCTTTTTATAAAGATCTATTCCTCGTTTGCGGATTCAACGGCCCTTAGTACGTATGTCTGCCATTACAAAACTGGCCATTTGTATCCCACAGTTTTCATAACAGTCGATTTTGAAATTCATGCAACGTGTGAAAATTATTTAAAATTGCATTTTTCTGTTACCTATTATTTTTTTAAGAAGTATATTAATGACGTTGCCTTAGAATTCTGTAATCAAGCTCTAAAATTGACATTGTAAGGAAAGGAGTTTTTTTTTAATTAAATACACCATCTAGCACTAACAAATTTCGTAAATAAATAATTAGTCTAATAGATGTCGCCACCTACACATGCCAACACAGATGATTGTTTCAATTAATTAATTATCTATAAAAAGCCTTTAAATGTAATGTTTTTCACCTTTATGTGTTGAGATATTTGGTATTTCTGTTAGAGTTAAACTGTTTTTCTTTGTCTCATAACCATCTTAAAGTAACGTGACTATTTATGATTTAATCGCCGATAACAATAATTTAGTTCTATATCATTTTCAGCACGAATAAAAGAAACCACAGATCAATTAATTTTTGGTTAGGAAATGTGTTGCTGCAATTTTATATAAGATAAATAAGGAGCAATGTTAACGTAATGCGTGATTGCTACAACGAAACCACTACGTTAATCAAAAGACCACGAACAACAGTAATTTAATTGTATTTTGTATTTGTTCTATAATTATTTGTAGGAAGGTATTCTGTTAGCAACTTTTAAAGTGTAATAAGACCTGAAATTGTATCAGTTTTACAGATTGTTTCAAACAACCAGCTTTTGTCTTTAATATTCCTGTATTTTTAAGCTGTTTCTGATGAAATTATGCTTCGGATTTCCGTGTCATGGTGTTTATTTGCGATCTTTCATACCTTATTATTTGTTATCGTGGCCAAACTTTCAACTTCGTCTGTTGTTTTGTATAGATAATGCTTTTGGATAATTGTACAAAAATAAATGATGTAACTCTAGTGCTGTTTTCGTTTATGTATTTATTTATTTGAAAGTGCGTTTTCTTATCAAAGCGCTCATGGTTCCAGCGTAATTGCATGGAGATTTGTTAGGTTTTGTCTAATCTTCTGCGTATTTTATTGTATAAACTTGTAAAACACTTCTCAACGTCGTTTGAATTACATGTACGATTATTTCCCTGCTGAATACGCGTTCTATTGTTGAAAGATATGCTCACTTTCATTGTTTAAAGTTAATTGCAGTCAATATACAGGGTGTTAAATGCTTGCTATTTACATAATGTACGAGTTATTTATTTTTCTGCTAAATAAATGCAGTTTTCTGATTCCTATCGCTATTTAAAGTTACTATGTGACCCTTACTACTCAATACACCCCTAAACAACCCCTTATTACAGCAATATATATATATATATATATATGGTGAAGTCTCCTTTCGAGTCCCACAACTTGGGCTGCCATAAAATTATAGTGAACCTTAACCTTTAAAAAATCGAGCCCCACAAATTGGGCGTCATAAAATTGTTGTGGATTTCTCGGGAACCAAGTCGATTACTTCGGGCCCCACAAATTCGGTGCCATAAAATTACTGTGAAGTTGCCCTAATTCCAAGCCCCAGTGTTGTGCGTCATAAAATTGCCGCGAATTTAAATTTAGAATCGAGCCCACAAATTGGATCGATTAATTAATGCTATAGAATTTCCTGTATAAAACTCCACTAATTACCACCTAAATAAATTTTGAGTCCAAGCTTTGGATTATGAGATGTTCTAGTTGAGTACCTTCTGAAGATGCTCTCAAAAATGACACCACATTGGCTAGCTCGGCTCACTACTTCTTCAGGGATACTCACCACGGCTGCTCATCTGCTCTACTATCCATAACTTACTTTCTAATTAGAAAAAAAAATTAAAAAATATTTTGATCAACAAAGCATACAACCCTTTTATCCGGACAGATTAATATTATCCTCACACAATCTCAATATTTACAAATTTGTTCCACATTAAATATTTCCTGCTCCTACTCGATGGTAAAAATCATCAACTTAATACACCAACGATTTATTGCTTGTCAACATTTCATTGCGTTATTGTAAAGTAGATGGGCCTATCCCAGAACCTTACTTCATTCTCTCCTGGTCTATTGTGAGCTCAGTATAAACCCTTTTTATATTAGCGTGCAAAATTTTAGCACTGAAAATTTTTACAAAAGACCCGTTTACCTCTTACATCTGTGAAATATTCATAATTATTATATACATGTATTTACACCCTCAGATTTCAAATATGTCCTTTACAAAGGTAAATAAATTAATTTTCGGTTCATAAATTTTTCACCAAATAAAACTCAAAATCACTAATAGTTTAAACAAATAAGCACCAACACAACAGTTTTAAAAAAAATCATTACCCGGAGAGTATTCTTCATGCAGATCACCACTTCTAAAGATGCTTTCCCCTATCGACTGCACGAACCAGGATTACTCCACATTGCTGCCTTCCATTGGGAACAGCAATTAAATTTCGAAACCCGCTGGGCATCCAAATTACCATACTTAAAAATCAGGACTGCCGCTACAGATCCATACATAATCTCTTCTTACCCTCATTCAATTTGCAAATAATTTTCTACTTACAGGTCATCCTGCTTCAATTAATAAAATGATTTAATACGGTTCACTCCGTTTATAAAAATTGCACCAACTTGTGCATTTAAAACACTTGTAAAATTACTTTCGGACTTCACTAGTCGCATAGTTTGAAGCTAGGATGAGTATCTTCAGTAGAATCAAAAACTGCCGCCTCCTAACACGTTTATATAAGCACAACCCCTCTCAAGTCGCACGAATCCTACCCAAACATTCTTCGAAAACTTTTCAACGACCACTCAATTCCAAAAATAAACGTGCACGAAAATACAACCGTCTTTGAAAACTTGGAAATTTTTAGCGCAAACACGGCATTACCGGGAAAAACTCCTTAAACTTCCCAACCGTTTTAATTTTCTTTGAAATCCACACTCTCCTGTTACCACCAAACAACTACAATCACGTCTTCCATGTGCGCGTACATACTGCTATTTCACTTCTGCTCTCGTAATAACATCCTTTAGCCTTTTGTCTTCATACTTTACCTAAATTGTCTACGTTATTTCTACACTTCTGGTATCTCTGTCTACCCCATGTTTTCTATCTTTATTATAGTCCCTCTATTATTACATTGTTCAAAGTTCTTTCCCCCGTCCTTTATGTACGCCTTCAAAAATTGGATCTTCTGCAAATATTTTGCATCTTCGTTCCGCTTATTGGCTTTTAACATATACTCGTCTTACAGACGTTTGAAAGTCATTACCACTTAACCATATGGTATCTTCCATCTGTTTCTGTTACATGCTAAATATCGTCTCTCGCCTGATTTTATCGATGTTTTCAACAAGTAGACGACCGTTGCTTTTAGCCTCGTGTTTTCAGTTAACAAATTTTACCTAGAACTATATTCTCAACTTATACAGCTTTATAGGAATTGTTTATCTATAGTACGTTTGTTCTTTGAAATTCTTGACCGTTGTAGCTTGTTTTCGAATACCAAACCTTTTAAAGGTCCCCGAATGTTTTAGCTTATGCTACGTTTAAGAAATGTACCTTGCTTAAATTATTGATTTTACACTACATCCCATCTGAAAAGCTTTTATAATAATAATATGTGTACACGGTTTCTGACCTTGCCGTCGATCTTATTCATAATTAATTATTGGTCTAGTTCTAAATTAACGTATAAAAATTAAATCTACATTATCTTATCTAATCTTATCCCTATCTAATTATATTGAAGCATTTTAAAGTGTATATCAATTTCTATGTATAGGGTACTTACAAATAAATAAATGTTTGGCTTATTTACACCTATCTAAGCTTACCAATCCACAGTAATATATATATATATATATATATATATATATATATATATATATTAATGTAAGCAAAAATTCAAAATTCAATTCACTATAAATCTAAATACAAGAGTTATTTTCACATTTACTTATGAATGCGTACAAATTCACATTTTCTAAAGCTAGACAAAATTTTACTGGCTTCAACAGGATAAGGTAAAATATGATGCAGCAGAGAAAACGATGCATAATTTCCTAACCCTACCTTACCAAATACAACGCTAAGGTGTAAGTTCGCCTTTTCACCTTACAGCCAGCAGCTAGTGGTTAACGGTGTGTGATTTTTGCCGAATCCCGAAACGGATTTTTTTATTTGACAACCGCCTTTCCCACAACCAGCGAAGTTTCGAGCCACGGAAACATCCAGCGTTCCAGTCTGTAAGACTCGGCACCCAGCTAATACTTGCTAGATACAGTGGCGTCCAACTTCACTCTTTTTTTTATTTTCAGTTTAACAAAGAATATTTTAATCATGCTCTTCTCATAATCTCCCATGGGATAATAACCAAGTTAGCCGTCGGCACAGTGGGTTTTTATAGCTCCATCTCGTACGCGTAAAAGTTTCGAATTGGTATTATATCTTCTCCCTAGGGTCAAAATCTCAAGCGTGACCTCTTAATAATTAGAACTGTTACACTAGCGCTCACAACGTGGGGCCCGAAATACTCTTTTCAAATTAGCACATTAAATTTTATCAAATAGTCGTACGAATGCATTTGCTATGTATATCTATTTGTTGCGTTAGAGTCTTGACATATTTTTCGTAAATTAGTACATTATATTTTATTAAATGGTTACGCGGAAGCATTTCCCGTTTGTACCCTTTTGTTACATTAGAGTCCACAACTTTTCCGGGGCTACGAAATAAGTTTGAATCTATTTGGAGAAATTTTTTTTTAAGTATTTTAAAACTTATTCGTAATAAATAATTGTAGGAACATTATCTTTGACTTTTACTTCAATTTAAATAATTAATGTTAATCTTATCTCTTAAGACAAAGAATAGAATGCGAATTATTACATTCGAATTCGAAACAAAATTATTCTATTAAAGTACACTCGTTGTAAAGCTGATTCTTGGTTATTTTTAATGTCTTGTTTCATATCGGTTTACTTTGTAAAAGTTATATTGACGTTTAATAAATCGAATATTTGGGTTTTGCAGTGGAAAATATATGTTTAAAAGATAAAGTTTCAGGTTATTTTAGTTATAATAGACAAAACAGACCATTCGAAACTTATATAACTGGTTTGTCGTAATTCAAAGTAGGGATTCTAGTCTTATTGGAATGTTAAATAGTGTCTTGTATCCAAGGCCGCGAATTTATTGGACCATGAATTACATATTTCACATTGTTTTGATTGGAACTAGTTCCTAGTATATGTTAGCTCTGGCAAACACAATTTAAATTCAGCACAAAGATGCGCCGCCCTTAGGCTCGTATGTACCACAAATTTAGATTGTTGTTTAAAAAAACAAATTCAATGAAATTGACGTGGACTGTAGTTTGTATTAATTAACAATAAATAAATATCATAGCTACAATATTTATAAAGATACATAAGTAGCAATGTGTATAAAATATTAAAATGTAGCAAAAAAGAGATTTGTAATCAGTCAAATTAATAACTGACACTTTTTACTTCTTTTTCGTTTTCTTGTCAGTTCATAGTTCAGTCAACTATAAATATAAAGATGGTTGCTTGTTGCTACCAGGCTCTAAATAATGTGGTTTTATTTTGTTGCAGAATTAATCTTTAGCAGTTGTTGTATTTAATTAACTTGCATCAGAGTGTTGTTTGGTGGTTGTAGAAACTTGTCCTTGGTTTCGTATTTTTGTTTTGGCAAGTTCTACATAAAATTTGTTGGTATTTTAAATCTGTTGCTTTGGAAATTTGTTTGATACAATAATAGAACTGCTAATTTAAATTATTAAAAATCCATTGTACAAATTGTTAATTTTAATCTAAGCGTTACGTAGTTTGACTATTAAGTATTTTAGAAAGCAAATACTTTTCAGATTGTTTATTTTTGTATAAATATACTTAGCATTGCGAATTAAATTTTAAGGGGTTAACATTTGAGCAGTATAAGAGAGGCGTACTATCTACATTTTGGTATTTGGGTACCTTGATTTTCTTGCCGTTAAAACGTGGATAACGGGAGAATTAATGTAGTGTTTTGTAAATCTGATACGTTTAGCTCCGCTGTCGTTATGACGATATGAGATCTACTTCTTTTGTAATATTGAATTTGCTTAATTAAGATAAACTAGTTGTAACAGGGTCAGCAATGAACTTTGCATACGTTGAAAGTACGTAATATGATAAAGGGGTTTTGAACGTTCCAGGCTTCTTTGAAAATAAAAGAATAGTTTTTGGTGACTTTAGATTGATAGCAAAACATATAAATTTTTGAGATAAATAAGACTTACAATATTGATCGATTGAAAAGTGTATTTTATTAATTTTCAAAACCTGTATATAATATTTCTTTTTATTATATTGGAATTGAATTAACTTCATTTTATAATTCAAAATAAAAGCTAGTCGAGGCAGAATAATAAAATTTGTGGGAGTGAAGAAATTTGTTTAGGAAAACACAGAGAGGTGGAGTCAAGCAAGAATACGTCATTGATACCGAGTACGGCGCTATCACATCAAGTTTTGTTATTGGTCGACACAACGTCGGTCCACGATAGTTCCTGTAGATTCACAGCAATATATATATATATATATATATATATATATATATATATAGTATATATATATATATATATATGTATATATATATATATATATATATAGTGAATAAGATGAAATAATAACTTAGACTTTTATGCAAAGCCCAAATGATCATTTCAAATCGAACTAGTAATTGAAAGATGGAAAATATAAGGTCTTGGACAGGACTTGAACCTGTATCCTGATTTTGCTGGAACCATGCGTTTACCAATTACGCCACCGAGACCGATGACACAATTGGGAAATTTACAAATTTAAATCGTGTACACGACGATACATCAACCTAACTTTCAATTACGTTCGGCATTTTTGTCAATCATATCTGACATTGTCAAGTTTTTGACTTATGTCAGTTATAGACAGGAAACTATGCTCAAAATTATGACTATAAGGTATGAATCCACATCATATCATTTTATTTTTTCAATTAATAGTCATTACATCTGTACCCGAATATCCATAGCAATATATATAAAGAGGTCACGGGAGGCCATTGAACACCCAAATTTTCTATTAAAAAAACCATCCAAAAAAAGAAAACGGGAAAAATTAAAATTTCTCAAGATTTAATTTCTCTACCCTGTATAAAAATTACTCTTGAGAGATACCTTAAAACGCGTTTAAAATTACTGAAACCCGTACTTTATTAGAATGCAAATTAATCATTAAGAATGCCATAATAAGCGTTATAAGTAATTGCAAGCTTTAACGAATCTTCATAAAAGCAAAGCATATTTTCCGTGCATAAAATATTCGCTAGAACAATTCATATTACATTTACAATCATTAAGAATGTAATTGTGAGCTTTAGTTAATTATGGCCCTGATTCAAGGAACCTGCGGACATTAAAAATCCATAAAAGTTAGATAACGATTTTAATAGCTTTACCCACTACAATAAGAAAGGAGACCGCGAAATTTAACTTTGTGCAGTAGAAAAGCATAGACCACACTTTTGCGATAAACATAAATCACAGCCTTACACTAATTAGCTCATTAAAACGCGACATTTACATAAACATTACATCGGCCAGGATAACTAATCTTTCGGTATAGACCTGCAAGGATCTGGAATATGACGTATTGGGTTACTTTTTTATATATAAACCGGAAGTGAATTAGAACGGGCGATTGATTTCAAAACATCGAACATGTAATAAGTTACGTAGAACTTTGCATAAATATGAAACATAATTATTCTGTAAAACACTACGACAATTGAACAATCTTCGACATAGATAATCCTGATGCAAGAGAATACGCTCAGTTTAATTGATTAGAATTAAAAATACACTTTGCAAACTGATGTTCTAACATAATGAAGATTTAGGATGGAACTAAGAAGTATTTAATACCGTTGATGATAATGGAAATCAGGTTTTTATAAGCGCTATTTTTGCAAGTATAAAATATGGGATTTTCCTTGTTTGTAACAGATAAGAATATTTAAATGTTTGTAACTTAAATTAGAATAAGGGGTTAACCTTAAAAATTGTTTTGTGAAACGGATAATTACCAGCAAATTTTGAGATCAGAGTTCGAAACATTTTGACCTTTACTAAATAATCTGTGCAGCGTCGTTGGCCAATCACACTCACAAGCGGAGTAATAAAAATTAAGCAGTTATTCATATATAAATTAGAGGATTTTGTACCTGTTAACAAAGATTAGGTAAGAATTATTCTAATATTTTTCAGTAACTTTTAGGAATAATTTCTTGTATGAACTTGAGCTCTAAACTGTTTTATAAGTTCTTTTGTATGAAAGAAAAATGTTTCCGAATGCATAGATGTATGTTGAGATTTCGTGTTTCATTTCATTTTCGTAAATTCCACAGCATTATTTCTGTTGAGCTAGCCAGACAAGGAAAAATAGATAAGATAGTAATTTTATATTTCGTATTGCATTCTCATTAATACAATTCGGCTGTACCTGTCACAGCAAAATTAGCGGCGCTTTTACGCATAGGCCTATCACAGCAATAAACCTTTTTGAATTTGTAAAAAAAAATTTTTTGTTCATTTCCCCCCGTGTATTATACGACTGTTGACATGATGATTATGACTTCACCGAGTGTGACTTCTACCGATTTTTTTGGACGTGTGGTTCGCGGAGCTAGCCTCACACTCATTGATTCATTTATGCGTTTATAAATGATTCATTTATTAATTTTCATTTGCTAGCTTAATTATTAAAGTATTAATCTATTAATCCCCTAGGCCCTTTAGTCTAGCAGTAATTTTTGAAATGATTTTTCAGATTTATAATGTTATCTAGCAGTCTTTTTAGTCCCTTGAGTCTTGACATAGTCTAAGGAATAATAATTATACAACAATGTTTTGGGGAATAATTTTTGTAACTAATCCTTTGAGTTTAGTTCTAATCACTTTAATTTTCTTTGGATCAACTTTGAAATTGTTGTTTGTCTTTTTTAGTCTAGAACTCTGAATTTGTTCTATTGTTTTTTAAGAGGGCTGTGTAACAATGTTTTGCTATATAAAATATTGCTTTTCGAACAACATAGAGGTATTAAGGGAAAAGAAAAAATTAAAAATTGCCAAGAATATTTATTTGCAAATTCAGATGGCTTTTCGAATTTTTAATAAGTCCTTGGTCCCATATAAAAAACAGCATGCAGTTTGTTATTTTCTAGTTTGGTTAAATTACAGAGCTATGTTCAACATTTTGTACGCACAATCATGCAGAAAACAATTCGGCTGTTTTGAAACCTGGTTTGTAAAGTCGTTAATAGCAATATAATCTTTCGAAAGTCCGATGTAAACACCTTATTGTTCACAACATATCTCAAGATTTTCAACCTGTTTCATACACACGGCGCGTGGGCATTAAGCATTTGTTCTTATAAGACTTCCCCCGGTTGAACTGTCTTTGTAAGTCATTTTCTGAATCCGCTCACTTCCACATCATTTTCGAATCAAGCAAGTTGGGAAGTCGTTGATGGTGAGATTTTGTGGTGAAGAATTTAAGTGTCTTAGTTATTTTAAGGCAGACAAAAACTTGTAGGGCCAGAAAATCCAGTAAGACCAACCAGATTCTGTAAAGCCAATAAATGCCGTCGAACCAACACATGCCTACTAGCCTACATGTACCTTCAGTCAACCAACATCGTTAATTTTCAAGCATCCCTGAGCCGACCGTAATCTTCGAGCTCACCCATCAGGTACTACGACATCAGTCGCTGCAAGCAACCAGCTGGAACCTGGGCCCATCCAATCTAAAAGTAGCAGCCAGCGGCCAGTGGTTGTGATTTTGCGTAATCCCGAAACGAATTTTTTATTTTGCAACCCCCTTTCCTACGAACGACGAAGTTTCGAACCGCGAAAACTTCCAGCGTTCCAGTCTGTAAGACCCGGCACTCAACTGAGTGGATATTATATATTTTTTGTTATTATTTAATATTTTTCACTTAGAGTTGTTATAACCCCGGCGTCGTATTCAGCGTCCACTACTACAGTTGGCAACACTGATACGATCCACGTTCACATTATTGCACAACAATGATATTTTGACATAATTGCGTGTTAAATTGTATCACATACCAAATACGTTTACAATAATACACGTTTATATTTACACGAAAGTAACACAAAAGTACTCACTTAAACGATCTTTTCAGTTCAATCTCAGGGCCCTTGTTGGGGGTGTTGTTGGGTGTGGGTTACGTCATGCCATCTTTGAAACCAAATATATCGTCTTCCCTCTTCTTTGTTCGTAGGTATGGCGAAGGAATAAAGAGGTACTTGAAGATACAGGTAAAAGGAAACCTACCGGTCGACTTCTCGGTGGCTAATTCTCCTGTCGTGTCCAAACCGTGCACTTGCGCCATCACTCCGCGCCTGCGCATTCTTTTGCGCCGAAGCAACTATCCGAAATGACAGAAATGAACAAGTCTATTTTAAAAATAATGGCGGGAATTTACTTACAAATTTAAAAGTGTACATCTTCAAATTTGGAATGTAACAGAGTATATATTTTCTTGAAAGTAATATTTGCTCTAACTTTGGTATACATGTAATTCTCACTACTAACTATTTAAAGATTATGTGTTACAGTGTTTGATATGATGCTCATCTAGATGCTGAGAAACTAAATTTTGTTTAACTAATAATTGTTTATATGACTAACACCATCATAAGCAAGTACAAGTGTTGGTTTAGCAATATTCTCAACTAATGTTGATTGTGCGAAAGGATTCATTGGAAAACTATTAATTCGGCGAACGGTTAAGTTATGGGGGATCATGGTAGCCGCAGGTTGCTTAACTTCTTTCACATAACACTGAATATAGATGAAATAGGGTATATATGTACAAAACAATAGAAGTGGTATCGAACTGTATCTAACAAGAAAGAACAGCGTCTATGTTCGAAGACAACAAACAAAGAAACAAGAAAAGAATTGTTGAAAGCATATGTGTAGAGCACAGTACTGTGTGGCTATGAAATAGGAACGGACAGTAGGAGAAGCAGACAGGAAAAAAGTAGAAGCCTTTTGGAATGTAGTGTTTCAGATGTATGATGATGATAGCATGAACATACAAAGTTAATAACACAGAAGTTTTAAAAATAGTAGGGAAATATAGATATCCGTGGAAAATAAAACAAAATAGTAGAAATAGAAGGACAGGACACGTTCTACCGCAATTGGGAAATAATGCGGAGTATATTACAAGCAGATGTATGAAAAAGAGAGATAAAGATAGACCTAGATCAGGCTAATGCACGCAGATTGTGAAAGATGTGGGCGTGGATTTTCAGGGAAACGTGTAGGCTAGCTCAGAATAGGAAACAACGGAGGTACGTGTCTAACCGGTTCCAGGATTGAAAACCTAATTAGGACTATTAAAAGAAGTAACCCAAGTGAGTACCTGAATAATGCATTAAATGTTCTATTAACCACGCAGCTTATTGCATTACAATATCTACACTTAATTGAATATAGTGGATGTGATTTCGAAATCACTTATAACTGCCTACGGTTATTCCCTATTCTTAATTCAGCTTTGTGATTATGCTAAATGTAGATTGTTAAGGAGATATGACACTTTTAGCCATGGATGGTGCTCCAAAGATTACATCAATGGATATACTTGAAACACGTCTTTGGAAGTACTGTTCATTGTACTTAAACTATCTTTTGAGTAGTTCGCTGACATTTATATTTGGGCACTAAAAAGCACTAACGAAGCACTAACCGTTACGTCGGTTAAAATTATTCCTGCCGATAGTTTTCAGCTAGGAGTGGTGTGTTGACGGAATAACTTTAACTGCATATAACTGTTTTTTGAGTAGTCAGCTGGCATTCATATTTGGGCACTAACGAAGCACTAACGGAGCACTGACCATTACACGGGTTACAATTATTCTTTTAACTGCACACTACTATTTTTTGAGTAGTTCGCTTACATTTATATTTGGGTAATAAAAAGCACTAACGAAACACTAATCATTACAAAGGCTAAAATTATTCCTGCCGACACTTTTCCGCCAGGCGTGAAGTTGGCGGAATAACTTTAACTGCACGTAAGTATTTTTTTTCGAGTAGTCCACTGACATTTATATTTGGACATTAAAAAGCACTAACAAGCACAAATCATTATATCGGCTAAAATTATTCCTGCTGACACTTTTCCGCTAGGCGTGGTTTTGGCGGAATAACTTTAACTGCATATAAGTATTTTTCGAGTAGTCCGTTGACATTTATATTTGGGTACTAAAAAGCACTAACGAAGCACTAACCATTACACCGGCTACAAATATTCCTGTCGACACATCCGCCAGGCATGAAGATAGCGGAATAACTTTAACTGCATATAACTATTTTTTGAGTAGTTCGCTGGCATTTATATTTGAGCACTAAAAAGCACTAACGAGGCACTAACCATTACACCGGCTACAATTATTCTGCGTAAAAGTTTTAAGTCACTTTAAAGTTCCGAATTGGTGTTTAATCTGCTCCCTAGGGGCGAGATCTCAAAGCGCGATCTCTCAATAATAAAAACTGTTACACTACATTTAAAGCTTGCATTCTTGTCTCTATTCGAGTTAGTGCCAGCACTAATGATGAATTTGTAGATGTTTCATTTAAAGTTGGGGGATTTGTTTAAATCCTCGTTAAATTACTTAGATGTAAGAAGTTTATTAAAGTACACTGCAAATTACACAATTACACAACTTAAATTAACTCAATGAAAAGGCATGAAATTAGAACTAGAACAGGTTTTAAAATCAACATTTTATTTGGGTCTTAATATTTCCCAATCCATGTATTGATGCGTCTTTTTAAACCAATGCGATATGTTAAAGTTGGCAATCGTATTTTTAATTTGTATATACGGATTTCAAATTTGAAAATATGGGCGTTGTGAAACGTGACTGTTGTATGGGTCATTAGACAAGAGTTGCTTAAAGGCTCTTTTTCCTTTCATACTGTTTCATGATGTCTTTGTAGCATTTGGTCCGACTTATTTGTAATATTTTATATTACGGAACACCTCTATAACACCTTAAGCATTTTATAACCCTTACGGTAAATATGCTACGCCATCATGATTACGCGATGATAGGTCAAACACCTCAACCCTGTTGTTTGTATGTGGTTTGTAGCAGTACTAATAGCTTTGCATAATATTCATTTCAAGTTTACAAAGAGCCCTTCGTATTCGCTAATTAGTTTAAAAGCTCCTCCATAACTTTAGTAACGTTGAGACGGTAAATAAGTTAAGTGTATATATTTTTATGGGCGTCGCATTTAAGAACATTGAGCTGGTCTATGGTATAAGATGAAAACTGCTGTGCTTAGCGAAAATACCGTATCTGCGAAAATTTCAACAAACGTTCTTTTTTCATAGATGTATATAAAATATGAATATCTATCTTGTACTCATAACATAAACGTCGTAATTTCAGTAACCGTAGTTAGATTATAGCATTTTCATCTGCCGTATATTCAAAAATGTTAACGTATGCTTAACGAAAATGCCCTATCTGTAAACTACTTAGAAAGGGTGCAGTATTTACTTCTGAGTTGCCGCGTTTTTCGTAATTAGGCTGAGCATACTGCACTCTTGCTAAACACCAGACAGAAAAATAAAATACAATATGTAAATTGTGTAGAAAATTACTTACAAAAGAACGAAAGAGTACTCATGGTTAGATTAGAATCTAAACCGGTAAACACAGTAATAATACAAGTATACATGCCCACCTCTAGCTACAGTGACGAAGAGGTAGAAGCAATCTACAAAGATATCGAAGACATATTAAGACACGTAAAAGGACATGAAAATTTAATAATTACAGGGGATTTTAATGCTGTAGTAGGTGAGGGTAGGGAAGGAGCGGTAGTAGGTTTATTTGGTTTAGGCACGAGAAACGACAGGGGAAATAGGCTGGTAGAATTTTGCGACAAGAACAATTTAATCATCACAAACACATTATTTCAACATCATGCTAGAAGACGATATACGTGGAAGATGTCAGGAGATATAGGACGATATCAAATAGATTACATTCTTGTTAGACAACGGTTTAGGAATCAAGTAAAAGACTGTAGAAGCTACCCAGAAGCAGATATAGATACTGACCACAACATCGTAATTATGAAGGCCGCACTTAAATTTAAAAATCTGAAAAAAGGAACGGAAAAAGGCACTTGGACTTAGAGAAACTAAAAGACAAAGATATTCAAGTAAGATTCGAAAAAAAGTCAAATGAATTGCTGAATGATATCGGGAAACTATCTGAAACTAAGGAAGTAGAAACAGAATGGAATAACATTAAATCCAGCCTAGACATGGCGGCCAGAGATATTTTGGGGTATACACAAAAAAAAAGAAACCATGGATAACAAAGGATATCGTGAATTTAATAGAAGAAAGACGAAAATACAAAAATAAATCAGACGAAACAGGAAAACAAAGATACAAAGCCATAAAATGGGAAATTATTCGAAAATGCAGGAAAGCTAAAGAACAATGGATTGATGAAAAGTGCAAAGAAGTACAAACTAAGATTGAAATAGGAAAGACAGACGAAGCATACAAATTAATTAGAATGAATTTTAGGGATATAAAACCGTATAGCAAAAATATAAGCAACGCACAAGGAAACGTCATCATAGAAAACGTAGAGAAAGTGGGTAGATGGCAAGAATATATAGGGAATTTATATGCAGGAGAGGAACTAACTGCATTAGAACGGGAATCAGACATTGAAAATGATGACTTGGGATATCCTATACTTCGAGACGAGTTTGAATTAGCATTAAAGAGTCTGAAAAATGGTAAGGCGCCGGGTACAGATAAGGTGCAAGCAGAAACTCTAAAAGCCGCTGGACAAGCAGTAACAGAACGTCTCTTCCAACTTGTAAGCTATATGTATGAGACAGGCGAGATACCCAAAGATTTCAAACGTAGCATCATAGTAACTATACCAAAAAGAAAGGCACGAATAGATGTGAAAATTTTCGAACAATAAGTTTGACATCACACGTGTCAAAATATTAACTAGAATTGTGCAAAGACGAATGGAAAAACGAGCTGAAGAAATACTAGGAGAAGACCAATTTGGGTTTAGGCGAAACAGGGGAACACGGGAGGCTATTTTAGCTCTGAGAGTGATAATGGAGAAAACAATAGAAAAGGGAAAGCATGTATATAGGGTTTGTAGATCTGGAAAAAGCATTCGACAATGTAAATTGGAAAAAATGTTTGAAATACTCAAAAGATTGGAATGAGTTATAGGGATAGACGAATAGTACATAGCTTATACAAAGAGCAAACAGCAGTAATAGAACTAGAGCAGGAACGTAGAGAAGTAAACATTAGGAAAGGAGTGAGACAGGGATGTGTCCTATCCCCATTGATTTTTAACTTGTACATAGAAGACGCAATGAATACTGTCAAATGCAGGAAGACATTTGGAATTACTATGCAAGGACAAAAAATTGATATGCTTATATTTGCAGATGATATAGCGGTATTAGCGTCTAGCAAGGAAGAGTTAGAAGCTGCTCTTAATGAAATGGAAACGGTTCTAACAGAGAGATACGGTATGAAAATTAACAAAACTAAAACTAAAGTTCTAGTTTGCAAAGGTGGGGAAAATAAATCAAAAACAAGAATACAAGTATTTAACACGAACTTACAAGAGGTTAAGGATTTCTGCTACCTAGGAAGCCAAATAACGCATGATGAGAAAAGCACAAAAGATATAAAACAAAGATTAGCACAAGGTCGTGCTACATTTAACAAGAAAAAGCAACTACTGTGCTCACAGACCACAAACATAGAAACAAGGAAAAGATTGCTTAAAACATATGTTTGGAGCACAGCACTGTACGGCTGTGAAGCCTGGGCAGTAGGAGAAGCGGACAAGAAAAAGGTAGAAGCCTTTGAAATGTGGTGTTACAGGCGTATGATGAAGATATCATGGACAGACAAAGTTAAGAACGAAGAGGTACTAAAAATGGCAGGGGAAGAAAGAAATATGTGGAAAACGGTAAAAAATAGGAGAGATAGGATGATACGCCACATACTACGGCATGAGGGAATAGTGCGGAATATTTTAGAAGCAGAGATAGGAAAAAAGAGAAGAAGAGGCAGACCTAGATTAGACTACTGCACACAGATAGTAAAAGATGTAGGCTGTAGAGGTTTCAGGGAGATGTGTAGGCTAGCCCAGAATAGAAATCAATGGAGGTACGCATCCAACCAATCTCAAGTTGGATAAACTAATGACGAAAAGATAACTGTGCTTAAACATGATGATTATTATAAGTAACTACAAGAACTGGTTGGGCAATATTCTCGAATAATGTTAAGTGTGTGAAAGGATTTACTGGAAAACCATTATTTCGGCAAATGTCTAAGTGTTGGGGGATCTTGGTAGCCACAGGTTGCTTAACCTCCTTCACTGAATCTCGGTAAAATAGGGTATAAAATTAGAAAACAATAGAAAGGGAACGAGCTGAATACACATACTCCCTGAAAAGAAGAAAAAGAAGAAAATCACCAAAAACGCAAAATCAAAGTAGCTGCTTATATAACCCTACATAAAAATAACTTAGTTGCAAACGAATCCGTGACTTTCAGTAAACAATGGAGTCCATTACTAAAATAAATAACAAAAGAAATAACAAATGAAAATCAAATGCCCACAATATCTAGGTAGCATTGCAAGTTTTTCCTGGGTTTTCCTTGCAATATTAACATGAAATACAGCCTACATACATGATTTCTATGTATACATAAAATAACTAATTACATAAAAATAAGCATATTAACAATCCTTGTAAAACAGCATTGGTATCTGACAAGTATAAATCCACAATAAGGTTACCTCAAAACCATATACAATCTCCGTGGAACAGTATTGGTATCTGACAAGTGTAAACCCGCCATAGGGTCGCCTCAGATCCATATACAATCTTCATAGAACAACATTGGTATCTGACAAGTGTAAACCCGCTATAGAGTCGCCTCAGAACCACGTTAAAATCTACCAAAGAGGTAACTTAAATCATAATGAATTTTCCCCCTCAAAATAAATATAAAAAAAACGACTACTTAAGCCTTTCAATAATGCAATCGCACACTTCTTTAATAACCATCCTCTCAATTGTATAAATAGAAACATGTTAAAAAATATTTTCCAATTCCAAGTTATTCAATTTATATAAAATTCACCAATAAAAATTAATCAGCTGATTTCACGTTAAGCGTATTGGCTACCTAAAGAAAGCCGATTCTAGGTCGCAACCCAAATTGAAGGCAATCATTCTGTTAAACTTTAAAAATTTTTGCTTAGTATACTCAAACCAAATATTTCAAACATCAATAAATCAAAGTCATCTTCAATTTATGTCATAAATGTCAAACTTGAAGTTTTTATTATTATTTTGACAACGATCCTAGGTCATGGATCGAAACGTAAATAAAGTTGATTTTAAAAACTATGAGTGGTTTAATTCCCAAAGAAGATTAACCTGAATACACATGCTGTGTGAGAATTTCAGGGAACTATGTAGGCTAGCTCAGAATATAAATAAGTGCAGGTACGTGTCCAACCAGTTTTGAGACGGAAAACCTAATGGCTGCGAAATACCTGCAACTAATGTTGACTGTGCGAAAAGATAAATTGGGAAAATATATTAAATCGCCAAATGGTTAAGTGTTGGGAGAACTTGGCAGCCACAGACTGCTTACCTCCCTTCACAACCATTGAAGGTCGGAGAAATAGGGCATATAACTGTAAAACAATAGAAAGTGATCGAACTGCATCTAACAAGAAAGAACATCGCCTATGAGGAAAGACAACAAACAGAATAAGAAGAAAATTGTTGAAAGCATATGTGTGGAGCACAGCACAGTATGCCTATGAAATACGGGAAGTCTGAAACGCAGACAGAAAAACGGTAGGAGCCTTTTGAAATGATGTGCTTCAGATGTGTGAGGACGATAGCATGGACAGACAAAGATAATAACAAATAAGTTATAGAAATTGCAGGGGAACAAGGATATCTGGGGAAAAAGAGAAATAGTAGGGCGGAATACGTTCTAAGGCATTTTTGGGGAATAGTATGTGATATATTACAAGCAGAGATAGGAAAAAAGAGGTAGATGTAGACCTAGATCAGACAGTTATAGATGCAAACTGTGCATATTTCAGGGAAATCTGTAGGTTAGTTCAGAATAGGGAACAATGATGGTACGCGTCTAACCAGTTCTAGGACTGAAGACCTAATGATGATGATGATGTAAATTCATAATTATGTTAGTTAATCGTTGCAGTTTCCTGAGTTGGTTGTTAGTTAGTTGTTGCCTTTAAGGGAGTGTATTCGTTTTCTACAAACATGTGTCCAAAAACTAAATTAATTATGCAAAAAGTAAATCTGTTAAATAATAAAAATTATAAAGTGATTGATGAAAAGCTACAAATAGTGCTATGAAATTTACGGCTGTTGTAAAGGTTTCCGAAGATTACACGCATTTAAAAAATGATGATGGTAGTAGTTCATCTGTAAAAGATGCAAAAGCATACCATGAACTAGTACCGCTGAGTGTACACAATTCCACGAATATTTATGCTGACAGTGGTAACTGTCGAAATTCCTCGGATGCATTATCAGGAAATGAATATATCCCACATTCTGATAAGGTTTTGAGTTGCTTACTGATTTTCATATATCACAAAATTTACATTAATTTAAATTTTAGGAAATTGCTACAATTTTTAGACGACTATCTAACAAATCCAATGCATCCACTAGACTAAATTGTGACCAAACTGCTGGCCTTACAGATAAAAAACGTATTACTGGACTTGAAACGGTAGATAATGAACTTCAGTATACCAAATCAGGAGAACCACGCAAAAGACGACAAAATCAAAAAACCCCATTAAAGAGGAAAAGACAAAAAGACGAAAACCAAAAAAAAGCACGCATCGGCTTCTTCCCCACTGTATAATAAATTGTAAGTTTAAATGAACGTAAAACTTTAACTTTTAAATACACATTAAAAGCTACTACAGGTGTGAGCACGTACGTTTGTAAAACTTTTTTTAAGTACATTAGGTTATAATCCCGCAATGTACTTAAAAAAAGTTTTACAAACGTACGTGCTCACACCGGTAGTAGCTTTTAATGTGTATTTAAAAGTTAAAGTTTTACGTTCACAGGCGTAACCTCAATTTTTAGGCCTTGCAACATTCAATCGTTTACATCAATGTAACACATAGGCTGCAACACTGTTACACTTTTTTTTTATATTAACGTAACTACTCCACCTTATAGGCGGCAGAGCCTCTATAAATTGAGAGGGGTTCCTGTCTAAAATTCAAGCCTAGGGAAAATGTATGGAAAACGGCTTTGAGTACAATAGGATCCTCTTAAGAGAACTTCCAGCCAGCTAAGTTTCTTCAACTTAGGGCAGAGCTATGAACCAGGGTCGTAGGATGGTGTACGATAATAAAAGAATTTTTAATGGACGCCACCGTATCTTAATAATAACTGTAAAGTCTAACAATCCGAAGATAAGATACGGAAATCTTTGAAAAAAATCTTTTGAACAACCAACACGAATAACAATATTAATTACTTACCGCTAACACAGCGAGCTCAGCTTGGAACGATGACGTCGTACTATCTGAAAATTTAATCACCTCAAAAAGATTTGTGGAACTAAGGCTACATTAGAGCCTAGTCACTTTATAACAAAAATAAATTCTAAAAAGATTAGCTAGTTAAGATTATCCCTCAAAAAAATATCTTACCAATACAATATCAATGGTCTTTCTTTCTACACTACAAAAGTTTTATGAATTTGGTTGCTTGCTTTTATAGAAAAATTATTGTTAACTTCAATGAAAGAAAGCTTTGAAACAACTTAGTCCACTTTCTATTGGTTTAAAGAAATATACAAATATACATCGTTTATACAAATTTACAAATATCTATGTTTTGTATCCATCAAAATATAGTAATAGTCAAGTGTGTTATCTCTTATTAGTTTTAAGTATTTCAACAATTTTATTTATTAAACTTCTTTAAGAAGGATATTGAGTTAGTATTAATATGATATAACCTGTACTAGTTACCGAAATAGGATCCTGTTTTAGCTTACAAAATTTAATAGATGAAATGACTTATTTCATATACGATTGGACTTGAATTTAATAAAAATTTATTTCTTGAGCGAATTAGCAAATTTTTTTATGGTATAACATAATCTGGATAATAATTATACTTTAAAAAAACTAGTTCTTATAATGTGACAAACAAAAGTTTACTTACAACACATTCAACTTTAAGCTTTTAAAATTCTAAGGAAGTTATTTTTAAAGTTTGCGTTCTTACGAATAATTATATTACATCTAACTATTAATTTTGAAACAAAAAGGCGTAAGCTAATTTAAACCACTATATAAAATTTGCAAAAAAATACATCTCTTGTAATGGTTTGATGAAACAAGAATTGAATCAGGAAACACTCACCACAAAAAAATATGTTCGCCAGATATATGAAATCTTAGTAGGAATTTATATTTACCAATTCAAGAATGAACGTTGTGGAATTCCAACTATCTGTGTGCTCCACTCTAACAACAGCTGTGCGACCTTCGCCTGCGCTTAGGAAGATAAACTTATTTTCCAGTTAACAAGTACGTTCAGGTGTGGTTTACGACAGGATGCTTTCAAAACATTTCAACGGAATCTGTATAATACTTAAACTGCAATTTTCCATAACTATAATGAACTTGCAATACTCTCGCCAATAATAATTAAAATGTTGTCATACAACATAATAAAATAAAAAGCTTGCACTATAGAAACCAAGGAATTAATTTAAATACTAAATAAAATAATTACATATCGTGATGTTGTACTTCATAACTATATGTTGCTCAATGTACAGGTCGTCTCTTAGTAGTTGTTTCTATCATAAGAGGTCAAGCAATTCTTCGGGACCAGGCCGTACGCCGGTCGGACAACATGATTACGGACAACCTTTCAATGTCCTGGCAAAAACTTGTCTCCTTTTTACATTCTGTTATTTAAAATGGATTCGAGTACTACACCGCTTTACTCCGCGAACAAGCGCAAAGAAATGAATTCCTGCATCAACACGGATATCAAGGTAACTGGAAGGTTATTATAATCCCATGAACACAGATGGAGTTGTATGTAACGAATAAGCATTATTTTTAAGAAATAGAAATTTTACGCTTATAATGCCATAAAGGATCTTTATAAATAAATAATAATTACAAAGGCGTATATTAATGAAGACGAATTCGTAATCGTTACAACACAAGTTCCAGAAATCTTCATTTATGATTTTTTGTTTTTCGTCTTTGAAGAACATTTAAACTTACAATCTATTTTACAGGGCTGAAGAAGTCGATGCTTGCTTTTTTTGGTTTTCGTCTTTTTGTCTTTTCCTCTCTAATGGGGTTTTTTGATTTTTTCGTCATTTGCGTGGTGCTCCTGATTTGGTATACTGAAGTTCATTATCTACCGTTTCAAGTCCAGTAACACGTTTTTGTCTGTAGGGCCAGCAGTTTCGTCACGATTTAGTCTGCTGGAAGAAATGGATTTGTTAGATACTCTAAAAATTGTAGTAATTTTCTAAAATTTAAATTAATGTAAATTTTGTAATATTTGAAAATCAGTATAAGCAACTCAAAACCTTATCAGAAGATATTGACGTGTCAGAATGTGGGATATATTCATTTCCTGATAATGCATCCGAGGAATTTGAACAGTCACCCTGTCAGCATAAACATTCGTGGAATTGTGTAAACTCAGCGGGGTACTAGTTCATGGTATACTTTTGCATCTTCTACAGATGAACTACTACCATCATCATTTTTTAAACGCGTGTAATTTTCGGAAACCTTTACAACAACCGCAAATTTCATAGCACTATTTGTAGCTTTTCATCAATCACCTCATAATTTTTATTATTTAACAGATTTACTTTTTGCATAATTTATTTAGTTTTTGGACAATGTTTGTAGAAAAACGAATAAGCTTCCACACACTCCCTTAAAGGCAACAACTAACTAACAACCAACTTAGAGAAACTGTAACGATTAACTAACATAATTATAAATTGACATATTGTATTTTATTTTCCTGTCTGGTGTTTAGCAAGAGTGCGGTATCGTATCCGCAGCCTAATTACGAAAACGCGGCAACTCAGAAGTAGATACTGCACCCTTTCTAAGTAGTTTACACATACGGCATTTTCGTTAAGCATACGTTAACATTTTTGAATATACGGCAGATGAAAATGCTATGATATAACTACGGTTACTGAAATTACGGCATTTGTGTTATGAGTACAAGGTAGATAGATATTCATATTTTATATACATCTATGAAAAAAGAACGTTTGTTGACATTTTCGCAGATACGGCGTTTTCGCTAAGCACAGTAGTTTTCATCTTATACTATAGATCAGCTCAATGTTCTTAAATACGACGCCCTTAAAAATATATACACCTAATTTATTTACCGTCTCAACGTTACTAAAATTATTGAGGAGCTTTTAAACTAATTAGCGAGTATGAAGAACTCTTTGTAAACTTGAAATGAATATTATGCAAAGTTATTAGTACTGCTACAAACCACGGACAAACAACAGGTAATGTAATTTCGGTTCACTGCGGTAGGGTTGAGAAGGTGTTTGACCTATCATCGCGTAATCATGTTAGCGTAGCATATTTACCGTAAGGTTATAAAACGCTCAAGGTGTTATAGAAGTGGTCCGTAATATAAAATATTACAAATAAGTCGGACCAAATGCTACAAAGGCATAATGAACCAGTATGAAAGGAAAAGAACCCCTTAAGCAACTCCTTTGTCTAATGACCCATACAACAGTCACATTTTCATATTTTGAAGTCCGTATCATCATCATCAGGTCTTCAGTCTAGAACTGGTTGGACGCGTACCCTCATTGTTTCCTAGTCTGAACCAACCTACACATTTCCCTGCAATTTGCACAGTCTGCATTTTTCACTATCTGTGTGCGAAAGTCTGATCTCGGTCTACCTCTACCTCTCTTTTGCTATCTCTGCTTGTAGTATATCCCGTACAATTCCCCAGAAATGCCTTAGAACGTATCCTGTCCTTATATTTCTCCTATTTTTCATTTTCAACAAATATCTTTATTTCTCTACTATTTCTACAACCTATTTGTTATTAACTTTGTCCGACCATGCTACCATCCTCATACATCTGAATCACAACATTCCCGAAGGCTTCTATCTCTTTCTGTCTGCTTTTCCTTCTGCCCCTATTTCATAGATGTACGTGCTGTGCTCCACACTATGCTTCGAACAGTTTTCTTCTTGTATCTATGTTGGTTGTATTTGAACATAGCTGCTGTTCTTTCTTGTTTGATGCAGTTCGGTCACCTTCTATTGTTTTACAGTTATATACCCTATTTCCCTGATATTGAGTGGTATGTGAAGGGGGGTAAGCAGGCTGCCAAGTTGCCCCAGCACCTGAATCTTTGTCGAATTAAGTTTTTCCAATTTATCCTTTCGCACAATCAACATTAGTTGAAAATATTTCACACCTGTTGTTCTTTATATATACAGGGTGCCTTATTTCTTATACGTTGTGTGGGTAACTCTGTTATTTGTGACATTAGAGAAAAGGTTAAATAGGGAAAGTAGTGCAGTTTTTAATGCCGAGGTTAGCCATTAAGAGATAATTAACATACAGGGTGTAGCCAAAGCGTTATACCAAAATAACGAAATTTTGATCTTTTTTGTTTTGCTTCGTGGTTCATTTATTGTAATAGATACAGTAAAACGTTGTAGATGTTTTTTTACATTTTTTTTTAAAGGAGAATAAGATAAACTTATTTGTTTTTACATGGCTGTGGTCATGTTTGAGTAAATAAGTGAGGTTATGTTTTTTTAAATGGAAATCATAGTAGACCATTTTCAAGAAACATAGCACCACATTTCCACCAGCATCCACATTTCCACACACATCTGGACCAAATAGTTTTCTTCGACTAACCATTTTTCATCTTTCGAGATAAATGAGCATCCTCATTTCCACACACGAGATAAACCTATTTTTTAAGATTTTTTTACCGCTAACATTCTGGACCAAATAGTTTTCTTCGACTAACCATTTTTTCATCTTTCGAGATAAACCTACCTTGTTTGGTATCAATTAATATTAGATTTTTCTCAGCTACCCATATCTCTAGGAATTTTTCAGATAGCATCACCCCCGAGGGAGCTACCCCAATTTTAAGATTTCTTACCTGTAGCGACTTTTGAGCGTTCTTATAAAATTTTTTTAGTCATGCGATACATCTTGTTAGCTTAGAATTTTATGTAGAATTCGAATCTGCAAACAGATTTGAAATCGGACCACGCCCTGCAAAGTTATACTTTAAGCTTTCAAACCTATTTAAAATTTTTGCTCAGATATATTTAACTCCATTTTTAAAACCTTTTCGCTACCCAAGGTATATGCTTTAACCAACACAAAAATTAAGAACACAAAAGTTTAATAATTTATTTTATCCAATTTACAGTTTAATAAACTATTACAATTTTTACAAAGTATAGCATTATTTCCTGTGTGTAGCCGAAAGTTTAACCTGTAACAAAAAAAAGATTAATGTGTTGTTTAAATAGACGTGTAACAAAAAGAGATTAATGTAAAAAAAGAGGAGACGTGTTTTCAGTCAATAAGACATATTGTCGTTAACAATATGTTTTACCGTCCAGCGACACCACGTGGAGGTAAACACATGCCGCCGGGAACAAAGGAAATTTAATTAAAAGCAGAAAGTTTTGTTCGGAAACGCTACTGTAAAATATATAGAGCAAATAAATTATTCCCTGAATGTGTTTTCAATTGCAATAACTGACTATACAATCACAATTTAAATTACACTTTATTTAACTAAGTTACTTTAAACAAGAAATTACCGCATCCAAAAATTCCAATGCATGCTTAACAATAATGTAGAAATGGCAAGGTCGACTTTTGATGTCCAATGTAATGTGTTTTAAATATCTAAAAGAAAGCGCATTTTGCTGGTATGAAATCTATGGAATTTCTCCTGTAATGAAAGAAGAATGCATTCGTAATTGAAAATGCATGCTACAACTTTCGCTAGATACCAGCCATGTATGTTAATTAGAAATTTTGTGTATGACATCATTAACCACCTAAATTCCAGAATTAACAAAATGTAATAAACCAGATTAAGTACTGAAAGTAACTCGTAATCCAACAAATATTCTAGATTTCTTAACGAACATTTGAATACTGTTTTATAATTTCTTTTCTTGGACTTTCTATTAATTATGTTGAGAATATGTTTCAATGACGCGCATTTCAAATCGAGATATAATTGTTTGTAGATTACCAATACCACGAGGTGCTGAAAAGTGCGATTTACGGAAAATACAAACCTCATTTAGTAGTATAATTAACGGAGCTTAACAGTGGACGATGTTACACCACGACATTAAATGGCGTGCTTGAATATTTTCTTTGGAAACAATCGAAGATTGCCGAAGACACTCGAAGAGTGCACAAACGCGGTCACTAAACCACAATTAATAATCGCCTTTATAGGTTTAACATTTTTACCATTACCAATGACTTTAATTTCTTATTGGAGAGAATCCTTATTCTCCCACGCACTGCTACGTAGTTGCATGTCCATTCCTTTTGGAGGTATATGCTCGTTATAGGTTGTAAGACCCTCGGTTTTACTTAACTACACTTTGAGAGATCCCTTTAATCTTTTTTAATCGTGTCCTTCTCGCGTACAATACAGTAGGACTTAGCCTTACTACCTACAAATTCCAACACCAAGTCACCGTAAAACTCGTCTTTAAATTTCCCCACAACTTTTTGTTAACATGCGGTATATTGTGTTTATTATTTCCGCGTACACCACTTTAAACCTAAAAAATAAAAACAGGATAGTTTAATACGTCTATTAATAATTTATGGTAATGTTGGCGATACAAATATGTAAAAACAAACTTTATCAAGAAATATGTTTTAATAGAATACATACACGTATTGATAACATCTATAAACCGCTGTGGTAACCAGAGTCTGGCGAATCTGGGATAGCCAAATCTCTAAACATTTGCGCAAGCGATTGCCTTGCAGTTGCATCTTTTAAGTACTGAATGGGGAAACATTTAATAAGTTCCAACACTGTCAAGTAATTTAAATTGCTGCAATCATTAGACAGAGAAATAATGGTACTGCTCTCTCCCTCTAATAACGTTTGAACCCTTTCTTCCTCCGTCGTATTTCCACATACTTTTTTTATATCACCAACAAATTTTTCGTAAAATTCTGGAAAGTTTCTACACCTTAACTCAACCATTTTAAAACAGATCAATTCTCGCAAATTTAATAGCTTGATGCACTCGTACGCAGGTAGGACAATAACATTCCCATCTTTCGTAATCTCCATATTATATAAATTCTCTTTATCAAAATTGTTCAACAACCATATACTTCTATTAAAGGCTGTGCTCAGCTGCAATTTGAAATCTTGATCCAATTGTATGTCAACAACATCGTTTCCAGTAGTCAGACCATTTAATCGTACTTGTTTTGAGTCTTGAGCAAATTGGTGAATTTGAAATTCCACTTGAAAAGTACACAATTTCTTCCAATCAAGTAAGAGAATGTTATCGTAGAATCAGCACACATACCACTACAGCAAATCACTTGGATGACAGGTTGAAGACCACCATATAAATCAAAACCAACTTCTAATATATGGTGGTGATAATTTGGAGGAAATTCGCCTAACCTATAGGTTGACTTACCAACTAGTTGGTTGATATTTAATTGTGGTACTCGCACATCACTTGTAACGTTAACACAAGAAAATCCATCTTTAATTTATAATTTTAATCAAACTCGATGATACTTTGACGACTAATGCACTGGAACATAGCTCTCGCCTTTTATGCCGATGGTCGAGCGTGCGCAGCTCCTTATTATATTAGTTGGCGTTATATGCAAGTCTTGACTGGAAAAGTGACGTGTATAATTGTTTATAGTGGGTTTTACCTGTATGTATTTAACCACCAACGCCATTTTTAGAATTATTAAACAAAATTACTCTTAGCAGTATTTTTAATATACCATCGTGTAAGATTTCAATTATTATTGTGTTTTTCCTCAGGTTCTCAAATCCCTCAGAATTTTTTTCAAAATCGAATGACCCCTTACTGATTTGCAGATTAACCTTTTGCAAGCACCGTATATAATTCATCTTTAATCTATTTCTAAACCGTATCGCTCTGTCTTTGAGATAAACCCCTGGTGTAACCCATAAAATTAGTATAGAATTTTCCTGGGTAATTGAAATTAATTATCAGGTCTTTTAAAAATAGTTCCAACAAAGACCTGTATATATTGTATTAATATTCAAAAACCTATCAGCAAAACACCTTTGCATTTTTATTTAGATTTAGCTCGATAATAGAGTTAAACTTCAAAAATTTTTATTAGTGGTTAGAATTGTTAAAATTTTCAATTAGTGAATCCACATACAAATGATTAAACCAAAAGGTATAATACATACATTAATTCTGCACGGTGACCTAGAAAGTGGTTGGATAATTTATTTTAAATGTAGTTCAACATAAGACGTAAATTCTAAATAAATTTGGTGAAATGTATGATCATTAGCCTTGCATTGTTTGTCGATGACGTCTGACTAATAATTTAATAAAAGCACTTTCCACAATTCTAGTTAATATACGGAATACACATTCTATAATTTGATTTAAATTGGGTTAATGTAAGGACAAATTATACTTATACTTTCTCTATGTACATAAATACGGGAAATGATGCCAAAAGTTCATTTTAAGTTTATTTTGTAAAGCGTAAAGTCGTTTATAGTGTAATTAATAGTAATACTGAATTTTCAGTCTTTGGTTTAAAATTTCGTGTGAGGACTATCGACAAAGAAGAGTAAGTCTTAGTTTGAATTTTGCAAACGTAGAAGAAATTAATATTTACATGTATAATTCAAAACTGTTAATCAACAATTTTTCTAGAATGAACATCTTAAGTATTGCGTGCAGTGTGTGCGAAAATGTTTTTACTGGATGTGATGCCATAAAAAACACAACGAAAGGCACATCGAGATGGTTTATTTCAGGAGGAACTAAAATTACAACCAATGAGTGGGAACAAATTAAGGATTTGGAAAACCAATCGACCGCAGCGCATAAAGAACGTATAAACACCGCAATTCAGTTAGAACGAACCAAGTTACTATTTGAAAAACCATACACCATAACAAAATCTTCTTCCAAAATCATAATTGTAGGTCTGAACCCATTCGACGATTACAAAATAATTTTTAGATTTGTTGACACCATTTCGCAGAGCGTATCTTGATGTATCCTCAACGTATTTAGGAAGTTTATATCAAATCTTCCACACATTATACGCACTATGGAAGTTGGCATGCAAAATCAGATATGCAAATTCGACAACTTGCGTTTTTATTTAAATAAGAATTGTTTAGTGAAGATGATGACATTTGATGGGAATTATATGATATTTACCAAAGGAACTTTAGAGCACTTTTTAGGGTATCACAGATCGTTCTCAACCATGCTAATACTTTAAAAGAACTAACGGAAAAAGGTACTCCTAATATAGATCTGTTTCTGTTAGATGTCGCAATGGAAAGATATAATAGGAATGATATTCCACAGAATCTCGCACATGACGTAATTAAAAGCAAATACAGTAATAGTGATATTGGGGTCATATTATACGAATTTATAAGAACCTACCCAAGATTGTTTGAAAACAGTATTTGTAAACAAGTTGAGTATATGGAAGAATACAACAGTTTTCCATTCCACGCATTTACGAGCGATGTTTAAATTTTAAGCCGAAGACTGAAAATTTTGTAACACTATTAATTACACTTTTGTTTTCTTATACGTTTCTAAATTGTTGTATTTCAACTACAGATATTAATAGATGTCAATAAAATTATGTTATAGTTTTAAATAAAACGATTCTGATTAATAATTTTGTAAAACGTTTATAACACCCTTTTAATAAATAATACACATCTTTGTTATAATTCTTTTTATAATTACTTAGATACCCATTTCAGTTACGTGAACATTTGAAAAATTAAACAATGCCAATGTATGCTTTATATTTTAAAACGTAAACAAGCTAATATATACAAAAATAATTTCTAAATTCACATCATTCATTTCTTATGATAACAGTTGTGGTGGTTAAATTTTTATTTTAAAACTTACAATTTAGTATATATTCCATTTGAATATCTGCCAACAGTTTTATAAACCCCATCTCCTCGATTATTTCCATAAAATCATCCAGATCCTCGGGCATTGATAACACTGCAGTACAGTGCTGTATTGCTGCCTCGTATGACTGACACATAAGACATTTTTCTCCTTCTATCGAAAAGCGTTGCCCACATTCTGCTTTTTTTACTCGTAGAGCATTGCGAAATCTTCGAATAACCTCTCCAAAGTTTTTATACATGTTTATTATATTGTCTCTTTAAACCGTACAATCAACAAATAATAACTTCTACGAACAGTCCTTTTATATGAGCTACTCCTATTCGGATATGTACCGATTGCACCGATTTGTGTACGCAAGCAACAGGTAGGAATGTATTCTATGAATTAATCTATTACATTCTAAACAAAATGCTAAGGACTTTAAAATAATTATAACTCTTGTTAGACCTCTAGCCTCGGATAAACGTTATTATTTTAGGTTGTGTCACTGTTTTCTGAATCAACTTCCTACACACTTTTCCTAAACTATGCGTATCAATTGGGTTACACTTTACTCTATAAACCGACTTATATATTTTCGTATTAGTCTCTAGCTATCACGTCCTATAATAAAGATTGCACACTCGTGTCAACTGGTGACTTAATCTTTTTAAAAACTAGCCTTTGTTTTCAGTTTAACCCTTGTTGTAGCGTGAGATTCTTTCCGCTATTCCTTGTGACTAGGAATCAGTTATTTGCAGTGGATCGATCAATTGTTTGTGCACCTCTTTGAATTTTTGCTGAGATGTAGCATCTCCCTTTTGTCTAAACTTTTTCTACAGCATCCTGCATAAGATGAAGACTGCGTTTATTTGCAATAAAATTGTTAACGTCCGTCATCATGAAACTTTGGATGGGAACTAACTTTTTTGAATAATATCAAATATTTATATACGTCAAATTCTTCCTATATCGACCATTATCCAAATCAAAATCTTTAACAACAGTTATAAAATTATGTTTGAGTCGCCCCAACACTGTAAACACATTTCTTTAAATTTCGGATATATCATGTCACCACTTATATGATCCGAAAGATATATCGAATTGGTTTCATCCTGTTTCCATAATGCGATTACATTGGCGTTATCTCTGAGTCTATGTTTTAAGGCACTAGCGTAAGTTTGACATAGATAGAACGAATCTATTGCTTTATGTCGACGACGAGAAAAACTGAGTGATTTTACTTTGCTCGTTTGCAGGTATATCATCGAAAACCATAATTGAATCTTCTTTGGTATCTCCGGGTTCGATCAAATCATGCAATTTTCAAACTCATGGTAACCAATTTCTTCTTTTAATGGTGTAAAAACGTTTCTTAACAATTCGTATTTCGGTTGATACAAACTCTTCGAATACATAGACATTTTGAAATCTAAGACCGTTCTCGTGCAAGATCAGAGATATTAAGCGTTGGTCTTCCCACAACTCGATGGTCCCACGAATATAGCTCGTATGTTAGCGGAACAAAGGACCATGTTTACCATCCTCTTTTGCATTAGCAATAGCAAAGTTATCATAATTCTGTATAGGTATTTTAACTTCTGGTATAACATCTCTGGATGCATCGTTGGAATTATGTAATTTCTTCACGTTCTGCAACCTTTTAACATATCTGCATAACGTTGTTCTAGGTATATTATATTTTTACTAGCAGCGTGAAACTCGAGCCATCAGGATATCCTCTGCTGCTTTTGTAATAGATTGTTTGGAGCACCACTGATTGCTTGAATCGACATCTTTCGAAAAATGTCTTACTATAACTAAGCTCTGCAAAACTACTTCCTTATATACCAAATTTAATCTCCTGCTCACATAACCACATGACCATATGACCATATGACCACACATGACCATATGACCACATGACCACATGACCATGACCATATGACCATATGACCACATGACCATATGACCATATGACCACATGACCACATGACCATATGACCACATGACCACATATGACCACATGACCACATGACCACATGACCACATGACCATATAACCTAATTGCTTTTTAATGAGTTTTCCATTAAAAACCAAGTGTGGACCTAGGTTAGATAAAGGAAAAATTAATAGGTTAGCCAGCGCGCGCGCTACCTATAATTTTCCTTTATCTAACCTAGGTCACAGCTGGTTTTAATGGAAAACTCATTAACGTGTGGTCATGTGGTCATGTGGTCATGGTCAGTGGTCATGTGGTCATGGTCATATGGTCATGTGGTCATATGGTCATATGGTCTGATGGTCATGGTCATGTGGTCATATGGTCATGGTCATGTGGTCATATGGTGCATATGGTCATGTGGTTATGTGAGCAGGGAGATTAAATTTGGTATATGGAAGTAGTTTTGGGTAGAGCTTAGTTATAGTAAGACATTTTTTCGATTCAAGCAATCAGTGGTGCTCCAAACAATCTATTACAAAAGCAGCAGAGGATATCCGTGGCCGAGTTTCTACGCTGCAAAAATTAATATATAGAACAACGTTATGCAGATATGTTAAAGGTTGCAGAACGTGAAGAAATTACATAATTCCAACGATGCATCCAGAGATGTTATACCAGAAGTTAAAATACCTATACAGAATTATGATAACTTTGCTATTGCTAATGCAAAAGAGGATGGTAAACATGGTCCTTTGTTCCGCCTAACATACGAGCTATATTCGTGGGACCATCGAGTTGTGGAAGACCAACGCTTTAATATCTCTGATCTGCACGAGAACGGTCTTAGATTTCAAAATGTCTATGTATTTTCGAAGAGTTTGTATCAACCGAAATACGAATTGTTAAGAAACGTTTTTACACCATTAAAAGAAGAAATTGGTTACCATGAGTTTGAAAATGCATGATTTGATCGAACCCGAGATACCAAAGAAGATTCAATTATGGTTTTCGATGATATACCTGCAAACGAGCAAAGTAAAATCACTCAGTTTTTCTGTTCGGTCGACATAAAGCAATAGATTCGTTCTATCTATGTCAAACTTACGCTAGTGCCTTAAAACATAGACTCAGAGATAACGCCAATGTAATCGCATTATGGAAACAGGATGAAACCAATCTCGATATCTTTTCGGATCATATAAGTGGTGACATGATATATCCGAAATTTAAAGAAATGTGTTTACAGTGTTGGGGCGACTCAAAACATAATTTTATAACTGTTGTTAAAGATTTTGATTTGGATAATGGTCGATATAGGAAGAATTTCGACGAGTATATAAATATTTGATATTATTCAAAAAAAGTTAGTTCCCATCCAAAGTTTCATGATGACGGACGTTAACAATTTTATTGCAAATAAACGCAGTCTTCATCTTATGCAGGATGCTGTACTGAAAAAGTTTAGAAGCATAAGGGAGATGCTACATCTCAGCAAAAATTCAAAGAGGTGCACAAACAATTGATCGATCCACTGCAAATAACCGATTCCTAGTCACAAGGAATAGCGGAAAGAATCCTCACACGTACAACAAGGGTTAAACTTGAAAACAAAGGTGCTTTTTAAAAAAGATTAAGTCACCAGTTGACGAGTCTCGTGCAATCTTTATTATAATGGACGTGATAGCTAGAGACTAATACGAAAATATATACAAGTCGGTTTATAGAGTAAAGTGTAACCAATTGATACGCATAAGTTTAGGAAAAGTGTGTAGAAGTTGATTCAGAAAACAGTGACACAACCTAAAATAATAACGCTTATCCGGAGGCTAGAGGTCTAACAAGAGTTATAATTATTTTTAAAGTCCTTAGCATTTTGTTTAGGAATGTAATAGATTAATTCATAGAATACATTCCCTACCTGTTGCTTCGTCACGTACACAAATCGTAATCGTACATTTTACAATTCGAAACCTAGACGGTCTTTATGTATCAAACTATTGGTTAGAAAAGGAGATAGAAAACTTGGGTATCGATTTAAATTTTAAGCTGCGAATAAAATTAGATAAAATTAAAACCACTGCAAACAAACATAAAGAAATGACTGTCTTCTGTGTATAACTTTGTATTAAAATTAAGTTAAATGACTCCATGCTTGGTATTAAATATTTTTAAATTTGTTATGTATAATGTCGGAATAAACGTTTTATAATAGTATATAACATTGTTCTTTATTTATAAAAGGCTGTGACGTTACCACGAAATAGCAGTCGCACAGAAAGGGGTGCTCATGGGCAGCGAGCATGGGCAGGGTGCGACGCATGGGTGCGCATGGGCAGGGTGTGCATGCGCAGGGGTGGCATGGGCAGGGATGTGTTTGGGCGTACACGAGGGAAGTGGATGTTAACAGTTACCAAGCATCTAATTCTTTATTTGGTGTGGAGTACTTGCCGCGTATGTATCCGGAGTAAAGAATACGATTTGCATACGCAGATAATTAATAAAATTAGTTTATCGAGCGAAGATGACAAAAGGTACATCATTCCTAATAGTACAACAATCTACGCATGGAGGGTGTAAAGATATAAGATAGTTGTTTATATTTGTATAGATTTTGTAAACCTATTGTATATATTAGTTTTAAGATTCCATAATTTTTAAGTTCTTCGCCCACCTTCCAAATCCTTCTTCTGCTTCTATCCTGGTTGACAGAGTATACGTGTTACCTCCACGTGGTATTCGCGGGACACTGCGGTTTTAGATTTCTAGGGGAATGGTTAGTTAAAGCATATGTCTCGGTTAGCGAAAAAAAGGGTTTTAAAGATGGAGTTAAATAAAGATGGGTAAAAATTAGTCTTTAAAAGACATAACTTTGTATGGGGTGGTCCTATTTAAAATCTATTTACAGATTTGGGATCCCTAGAAAAATTTAATATTAGTTGATACCTAGCAAAATATATTTATCTTAAAAGAGTGACTACCCCGCGTATAATAAATACAATATAACACTTGTCAACAAAAAAGTTGTAGGGAAAAATTAAAGACGTATTTAATGGGGGTCCAGTATTAGAATTTGTTGGTAGTAATGTTAAGTCCTACTGTATTGTAGGCGAGAAAGATACGATTAAAAAGATTAAAGGGGTCTCACGAATTGTAGTTAAGTAAAACCGAGGGTCTTACAACCTATAACGAGCATATACCTGCAAAAGAGGTAAGCATGCAACTACGCAGCAGTGCGCGGGAGAATAAGAATTCTCTCCAATAAGAAATTTAAGTTTCCATGTACGTAGCACCAGTCATTGGGAAATGGTCAAAATGTGGAACCTATAAAGACGATTATTAATTATGGTTTAGAAAAATAATAGTAGTTTTCGTGGACTAAATAAAATAGCTTAGACTGGTTAATGTATATGACTACATATTCTCGTACACATCCACAAACATCTGCTTACGTCTACAATAGCGATGCCGGTAGTTTTTGTTAAACAAATGGTAAGAAAGATACGTCGGTGTTAGTGTGAAGGAAACCCATAGGAATCAAAAGAGCGGTGTGGCGGAATGTATGGTGGTTCCTGTTAGAATAAGCGAAAGTGGTTAATTGATCGTATTAGATGTTTAAATAAGCAAAAGTGTAAAAGCCTACATAAACAAAAATTAATTATCCAGCAAAAAAGTGCGCGATGTGCTACACTTATAAAGAAAGTATGGAATGGTGCTTTGCATCGGTCCTAACAATAAAAAGGAGAGTGACTTTTCCAAGCAACTACAAGAATAGCAGTAGCGCAGAGAAGGGGTATGCATGTATTATACAGTTGCTGCAAAATATGTTAGTTTACGCGTAGCTCGGATGTGTAATTGATCACGACTTAAAGATCCCTCGGAGGTTTAAAAATTCTCAGCCCATTGTCGTTCGAAAAATGTTTGGAAATTATCAAAACGGTAGCGGGTGGAAGTTTAATGGATGATTGACCGAGTTTTTCTACCTTTTACGAGGGAATTGGAAGTTGACAGACATCGAGCATCTATTTCTCTATTTGGACGATATCGAGTACTTACCGGTTCTAGAAATCATTACGTGCGGCCGAGCGCTATGCGAAAGTGTAAAAGCCTACAGAAGCAAAATTTAATTATCAGACGAAAAAGCGCGCGATGTGTTATAGAAAGTATGGAATGGTGCTTTGCATCGGTCCTAACAGTAAAAAGGAGAGTGACTTTTTCTAGCAATTACAAGAATAGCAGTAGCGCGGCGAAGGGGTATGCATGTATTATACAGCGCATTGTTGCTATAAAATATGTTAGTTTACGAGAAGCTCGAACGTGCACAAATTAAATTTTAATCTATAATTAACCACAGTCGTAAAAATGGGAAATTAATGGGTAATTTTAATAGTGCTAAGCATATACTTTCGCTTGGTGATTCATTTGGAAAATATTCAAGCCTACCATTTCCTAAAGTATGACGTAGAAGTTATTTAAAATTAAATTGTTGTAAGTATCCTGTAGACAACAAGTTGGTATTTTCTTAGTAATGGTTTAAAGTGTTTTTGGTTATAGTAGCACTGCATCTTCTACAGCACGACTTGCACACAATTTGTGTGCGTGTGCTACCACCCTTTTGGATTTTTAATATGCACGCGATCCGTATAACATGGAAGACGTTTTCGATGCTTCTACTAACGGTATTCGCAGCATGGACAAAAGCGAAACCGGGGCGCATACATTGGTGCTAAATGTATTGGACGAGCTGCGAGGATTATGACGTCATTTAGTTCCTCGCTGAATCCTCAACTTCGTTCGGTATCTTCGAAACCTTCGGTTTGCATTCTATAGGGTACATAAAGCAGGTGCGCAAGAATAAACTCTTTAGTTATAAGTTAGTTCGCTTACAAGTCAAGTCTTATAGTGCGGATTTTGTTTTGTACTAAAATGGTATCTGCAAACGTTTTTAAGTGCAACTCTTGCGGTGCTTCCTATACCTGGAAAAATGCTCTCATACGGCACCAGAACAAATGTCGTGGTGCAACATCGTCCAAGGTTAAGCCGTCCGCAGCAAAGTACTTAAACTGTGGGACTTGCGGTTTTGTTTTTACGAGAATGGACAACTTACTGCGACACAAGGAAAAACAGCACGGTATGTCATTAAGCCTTAAACGCTCAGCTCCGCCAGCTGTTAAAGGGACTTGTACGAAACAACCACGAATTATGTGTAAAGTATGCGATTTCGAAATGGAAAAGAATACATATGCCGCACATTTAAGAAGCAACAGACATAAAAATGCATCAGTTACCGCTACTAGCGACGATGGTGTAGAAATGGTTAGCACTGCGTTTAACAACCGTATGGCTAGCTATCGCATAAAGAACGCCAGTGTCGACGATGGAGTGCCCGAGTTTCTTTGGAAGCAGAAAGAGCGATTTATTCGATTAATAAATGAAAAAAGAATACAACATACAGCAGTAAAAGTCTACTGCGAACTCTACGGCGTTTATACCAAAATGGAGGAAGAGACTACCGATGTGAAATCCTTTAACACAAAAAATGTTGTTATAACGTCTTCTAGTAATCTGGAAAATATGTACGAGGTCTTAAGCGAAACCATGCGAACAAAATCAGAGGAATTTGAAACATGCGGGTCCGGATGGTCTTTGGAAAAGGTGCTCTATTTAGAAATAAATATTAATAAGTATGACCCGATATGACAAGTTCTAGGTTAAAAATAAAAAATTGTGAATATATATTTAGAAATGTGGTTTACAAATTTAAACTGTATTAGTAAAAATTGTTTGTAATAAAAAGTTTTAAGAATGGTTTTTAGATTTTCTTTTATGTATAAGCCGCCGGAAATTTATAATTTAAAGGGTGTGTGTAAAATGGTAAGGGGTCGTTCGATTTTAAATCTATTTACAGATTCGGATTTTACATAAAATTCTAGACTAACAAGATGCATCGCATGTATAAAGAAAATTTATAAGAACGCTCAAAAATCGCTGCCTGCAAAAAATCTTAAAATGGGGTAGCTCCCTTGGGGATGGTGCTATGTGAAAAATTCTTAAAAATTCGGGTAGCTAAAAAAATTCTAATATTAATTGATACCAAACAAGGTACATTTATCTCGTGGGTGGGAATGTGGAGAAAGATTTATCTCGCAGAGGGTATATGTGTAACTTTGCAGGGCGTGGTCCGATTTTAAATCTGTTTAGAGATTCGGATTCTACATAAAATTCTAAGCTAATTTAATGTATCGCATGTATAAAAAAATGTTTAAGGACGGTCGAAATCGCAACTGGTAAGAAATCTTAAAATCAGGGTAGCTCTCTGGGGGATGATGCAATCTAAAAAATTCTTAGAGATTCGGGTAGCTGAGAAAATTCTAATATTAATTGATACCAAACAAGATAGGTTTATCTCGAAAGATGCATTGGTTATACGAAGAAAACTATTTGTTAGGTTTGCTTATAGAGCAAATAGCAAAATTAGAAGATCAGGACTTTAAAGGGTATAACTTTGCAGGGCGTGGTCCGATTTCAAATCTGTTTACAGATTTGGATTCTACATAAAATTTTAGACTAACAAGATGTATCGCATGACTAAAAGAATTTATAAGAACGCTTAAAAGTTGCTACAGGTAAGAAATCTTAAAATGGGGGTAGCTCCCTGGGGGATGATGCAATCTAAAAAATTCCTAGAGATTCGGGTAGCTAAGAAAATTCTAATATTAATTGATACCAAACAAGATAGGTTTATCTCGTGGGTGGAAATGTGGAGAAAGATTTATCTCGCGGGTGGAAAGAATGCGGGTGTGATGTAATCAAAATGGTTGTGGGGGTGTCCGAGCAAGGAGGAGAGCAAGGAGGAGTCAGGAGGAGATTCATCTAAAATAAGACTTTATAGTGCGAATTTACATGTAAATTTGGTCCAGATGTGTGAGGAAATGTGGGATTCTGGAGGAAATGTGGTGCTGGTTCGTCACTAAATGGTCTACTAATCATAATTGGCGGTAGTTCTGATAAAAAGGTATTGTTTTCCTCTTTTTAGTGATGTACTACAGTGTACATGTTCAACATAAAATTTTTTGAAAAAATTTTGTTTTTATGAAATACGAAACTTTGTATTACCTATATTTGAATATTTGAGCTGATGTTAAGAATCAAGTAGCCATATGACACATAACAATAGATTTCACTTGTTTGAATAACAGCAATTAGATAGTACTGTTATTTTGTGTTTATACGTACATTATTTTCTTCTAATAGTTAGAATGTCCTATACAAATGAAGAAAAAAATGGCATTTTCTTTTGCTACTATTCTTCGAATCGTAACTCACGTGCAGCAGCGGATTTGTACTTTGAAAGATACATGGAACGTAAGCAACCACACTGTCGGATATTTAGCAAACTTGAAAATAATCTTAAGGGATATTATGCATTTACCAAACCTAAATTCTTACGAAAATATGAAGAAACTGTTGAAACGAATGTGTTGGCGTTTGTTAACTATAAACCAGAATCTTCTACTGCCGAAATTGTAAACCACTGTGCAACTTCTAAGGAAACTGTGAGGTGTATTCCAAAAAGTCGGAAATATCATTCCTATCACTATTCTATTTCGAATACATTGTATCCAGTGGATAATCAAAGACGGATAACATTTTGTCGTTGGTACCTTAATAAATGTGAAGAGGATTCATATTTTTTGAGAACCATTATGTTTACTGACAAGACTAAATTTACAAATAATGAAATATTTAATCGGCATGACAAAGTATTTTATTCTCAAGAAAATCTTAATCTTGTGCGTAAATCCAGAGATCAACATCAATTTGGTATTAATTGTTGGTGTGGAATATTTTGTGGAAAAATTATTGGACTTTTTTTTAATGACAATTTGACCTCTGCAAAATACTTAAATTTCTTAAAACACCAACTGGAAGAATATTTGGATGAATTACCTCTTAACATCCATTACAGACTAAAGTATTTCCATCACGATGATGCCCCTGCACACAGTGGTACATCAGTGAAGCAATATTTAACTGATCGTTTTGAGCACGTGATTGGTAACAAAATGGAAATTGATTGGCCTGCTCATTCATCACAACTTACGCCATTAGATTTTTATTTGTGGGGTGATTAAAAAAATAAAGTGTATTATACTACTCCTCAGACGCTTGAGGATTTAATAGCTAGAATCCAAACAGCAATTGCAAGCATTGATGCACGAACAATAGAAAAAGCACTTCGTAATGTTAAAAAAATCTAAGTTCTCATGTGCAGAACTTCTAACCAAACTTACAGATATGTTGTTATCAAAAATATAAATATTACATATACATTAAAAACAAGATGTCGAATAACTCGAAAACCTTTCGACTTAGAGCATTGGTGCTTTGAGAAAATATGTTCATGAGGTATGGATCTATGAGAGCTATCAGAAAATATGCTCAAGAGGTCGATATTAACCTAAAACTTTATTTATTTTTTGCTGGAGTGAAGTTTATCATAGTCAAAATTTCGACTTTAAAGTCGAATAACTCTAAAACTAAATGAGATATCGAAAAATGGATAGCATATTCTTAATCAGCGTAAAAAACTGAACAAGATCCATATATCAAATGTTTGTAAAACGAAAAAAACGTGCAACGGACGACGGCGGCGACGACGGCGACGTAGCGATCCTATTAACCTAACTTACTTCCTAAGTTTGGTTGAAAACGATGTGAGCTGTGCCTTCAACAAAATGGTGGGCACTTTGAATACCTTATGAAGTAATATTATATTTAAAATTTTTAACATAATTTGTTTTTGATATTTTTGTTGCGTCATGCATAAGTATTTTATTATTTAATACCAAGTTTCGTATTTCATAAAAACAAAATTTTTTCCAAAAATTTTTATGTTGAACATGTACACTGTAGTACATCACTAAAAAGAGGGAAAAAATGCCTTTCTGTCAGAACTACCGCCAATTATGGTTTCCATTTAAAAAAACATAACCTCACTTATTTGCTCGAACATGACTAAAGCCACGTAAAAACAAATAAGTTTATCCTATTCTCTTTTTAAAATAATGTAAAAAACATCTACAACGTTTTACTGTATCTATCACTATAAATGAACCACGAAGCAAAACAAACAAGATCAAAATTTTGTTATTTTGGTATAACGCTTTTGCTACACCCTGTATGTTAATTATCTCTTCATGGCTGAACTCGGCATTAAAAACTGCACTACTTTTCCTATTTACCTTTTCTCTAATGTCACAAAGAACAGAGTTACCCATACAACGTGTAAGAAATAGGGCACCCTTTTTCTTTGTAGGTTTTTTTAGGTCTGCTGGATTTAAATAAATACTCTTTTTTATGGCCTAAATTTTCGCATATACTTTTTATGCTTGATCACAGGCTACAACTGTATTAACGTTTTACAAAGGATGAACAAAGATAAGAAGAACTTTTACAGTGAGGATGGTTAAAATTGACATCAGTGTTTCGAATGAGGTAAAATTTCTTATAGAATAAATATTTATGTAAATAGTGAAAGTAAAATGATAGTGTCATTTTTGATAAAAGTTTATATTTTGTTTTTAACGACAGTGTTGGTTAGTGAGTATATGTGCATGTAGGTGTGTGTGAGTGTGAGGGTGAATGTGTGTGTGTGTGTGTGTGTGTGTGCGCGTGCGTGCGTGCGTGTGTGTAAGTGTGTAATTATGTATGTGTGTGTATGTAAAATGAACAAAAAATGAAAAGAAAAGAAGAAAAAGTGGGTGAGGGTGAGGGTTGAGTATTATTGAAGGCATTTAATGTTTAAATTGTAATAGATATGAATATATGCGCTTAGGACGTCATTGCCTGTTTTTTTGTTGATGCTGTTTGGGTTTTTATAGATGTAGCACATCTCCAAAAAAGTTCTTTTAAAAAGATTTTGTTCCACTTTTATTAATTTTGGAATTGAAAAGTCCATTTTGTGACTTTGGTTGAGGGTTACGTAGTTATTTCAAAAGCATTCTGTTTTTGAATCTGGAATAGAAGAACATTTTCCATTGAGAATAGGACAGTGATTGCAATTTGTTGGCTTTTCACTTTCTCGAATTATATTCCTCGCCAGAATGTTTGTACATTTCATATGACGATCTAATCAAGATTTTTTCCTGGTCTGTAATTACAAATTCACAATTTAGGGTAGAACCGGCACCGCTTATTATTAGCCGTATATTCAATTCATCGTTTATTCTTATTTCGTCATTAATTAGCGCTTTCTTGACTAAATGTGAGCATGTAGTAAAACTAATATACAATTCTTGTTGTTATAATTTCAAATTCAACATGTGCTTAATTGTAACGCAATTTTCTTTCTTTTGTATTGTAGTTAACGTTATTTGCGATTTGTATACCTAGAATGATCTATTTTTAGTTCTGGTTCTAAATCCGTTAATTGTCATCTATTGCGATAGCGTAAACACGACTAACAAGTATTATATCCTTATAGTTTACGATGAATCAACAAAAAATATCATATTTACCTTGTATTTAAATCATTGTATTTTACAGATTTTTGCTACTGTACAAACATTTCCGGCACAGAACAGGTTTCTGTTATTCATATTTAAAGTCAAATAAATTTAAAATTCACAATAATTACAAATAAATGGTTCCTGAAAAGACTTCTTTTCTTTTGTATTTTTTCGTTGTATACGTCACACGTCAACTTAAATTTTCCAATGTGTAACCAGTTTTGTGAAAAAATACAGGGTATTCTGCAACTTATTAAATGATATTGCTATTATTAACGAAATCGCTATCTTTGATGTTGATTAATTAAAGAAATATTCATTTTATTCCTAAAGTAGGTACAAAACTACTTATCGGTTCTGTTGGTCCATTTTTTTTTAATAAATAGAGAAACGCTGAGTATTTGAGTAAGTATATGTATTGCTACGGAATTGCAATTATCAAAAAAATCTTAAGTGTAAAAATAATTTTCAAGAAAGATACTAAAAATTAACAATATAACGTAAGTCAGATTAAACTCCTGTATTCAGTTCAATACAAGTCTAATTATTTACAAATACTCACAGAGAATCCTTAACCTGCTGAAATAATATATTACTGTTAATAATTATTACATTAATGTCTAGCTTAATTCAACGAGTACGCTGAATTTCACTAACAGCGTACGTTGTATTGGATTGAAGCACCATTAATTTATTATTACACAAACACGCTTTGTCATATTCTAATTTACATAGATACCATGGGATTTATTTTAACAACTCGTTCAAACAGGTTATTTCTAGGGTGTCTATGTCTCCAGGTTTTTCGGGATTTGTGCCGGTTTTAAACTTGTTGTCCCGGTGTCCCGACAGATATTTTCGTGACAGTCATTTGTTCCGGTTTTGTAATCCATACGAAACAAAAATCAAGCTTTAGTTCCGTCAAACTGTATATAAGCACAGCAAATGATATAATAACTTGGGTATTTAATATGCGAGAAATAAAATGTATTGATTTTTTTTCGAGGAAATGGAAAGTAATAAGGAAGTCTTAACTGCAGCAAAACATTCTCCAAATTCCCGTGGTACAATACTTAATAAATGGGTACCTCAATTTATAAACTTTATGTGTTTAAATATTTAAACGGACCTGCACCTTGAAGAAGTTCTAAAATACTAGAGAGGGTAGAATGGCTTGTCTGTTTCAGTGAGCTAAACAGCTGAACTATAGGTTTAACGAAATTAGTGGGGTCTTTAGTGAGGAACCAGACTAAGCCAGGTCCCTGAAACAGGGCAGCAGCTCTTTCGGTACTTATAGTGGCAGTGGACCCCATTGTTGGGCGCCAATATAATGTTAATTTTTACTACATAATATGATGCGCCGTTCCGAATGGACCTGCACCTTGAAGAAGATCTAGATTACTATAACAGGTGGAATGGCTTCCACATTCCAGTGATCTAAAAAGCCACACAACGGGTCCAACCAAAGTAGTAGGGTCTATAGTGAAGAACCAGACTAAGACAGGCACTCGAAAGAGGGTAGCAGCTCTTTCGTTACTCAGATTGTCAGATAGTATAGAGGTTGGTATGGCATTCTAAGACACACTACTGCGATGTACAAGTACACGGAATTTAAATTGTTATTTAATATGATGGCATCCTCTGGGGTAAATTCCGGAGTTAAAATAGTCCCCCATTCGGATCTCCGGGAGGGAACTACTTCGGAGGATGTGATAGATAAGTTTAAAGGAAGAGCAGGGAACATTTTGCGAGTCGGAGCGTGGAATATCAAAAGCATGAAGGAAGTAGTTAAGCTACAGAATCTGAAAATTGAAATGAATAGGTTAGGATTAGACGCACTAGAGATTAGCGAAGTTCGGTGGCCAGAGGCGGGGGAGTTTTGGAGCGGAGACTTTAGGGTAATTCGTACAGGATCATATGAAGGAAATTCAGGTGTGGAAATAGTCATGCAGAAAAAGATAGGATACTGTGTACTAAACTACTTAACAAAAGAACGAAAGGGTGCTCATGGTTAGATTAAAATCTAAACCGATAAATACAGTAATAATACAAGTAAACATACCCACCTTTAGCCACAATGACGAGGAAATAGAAGCGATCTACAAAGATATCGCAGACATTGCTTCGAGGCGTCGCCGTGGATCAATGTAGTAAGCGTAAGACTACGGATCCCAAGGTCCCGGGTTCAAATCCCGACACGGCCGACTGCTTGAAAAATGGCAGGTGAGCATTTTTCACAAATATTACGCCCTCGTTCGGATGAGAGGTTAAATGGAGGTCCCGTGTGTGAGTGTTGTCACGCACGTTAAAGATCCCTACCTTGCCTGGAACGGCAAGGGTTCGGCAAAATTCTAAATTTCCAGGCAACAAAAAACTCGCCTCCTGGCCAATGTAGTACCTTCGGGTGGAGCATTGGAAATGTAAATTAACAGACATTGCTTCGAGTAGTTGATATCAGACACGCTATGGACAATAAATATTACCATTCTTATTTTAATTGATTTCAGCTTAGCTTTTAATAGTGTCAATTTTGAAATTCTCTGTGCTACATTATACGAGCTTAGCAATTTATCTCATTCAACAGTTCAATGGTTCCTCTCTTACCTTAGTGGCCGCGGGCAACAAGTTATCTCTGTTGGTTCGAACTCCTTCTCTAATTGGGCAGAACTAAAAGGAGGTGTTCTACAGGAAGTGTCTTAGGTCCTCTCCTATTTAGTTTATATATCCAAGTCACATCGCAGTTCCTTCTTCATTCTCGTTACCACTGTTATGTAGATGATAGATGATAGTATGATTATGATGTTCAAGTATACTTACATTTTCAGCCAGATAACATCACTTCCGCGTTCAAGAAAATAAAACTTACTTTTAACCCTGCAAGCTTGAATTGAAACGATGATCTTGTACTATCTGAAAATATAACTCAAGAAATTCATAAACTAGGGCTTCACTAGAGCCTAGTCAAATTATCACAAAAAAATTTCAAAAATTAGCAATTCAAAAATATAACTTTAAAATGTCTTACCAAGGGAATGCGCATGCCCTTTCTCTCTATACTCATGAATTTTGTGAATTTGTTTGTACCAACTATGAGAAACTATTATCAACTTCAATAAAAATAAGATTTAGAATAACATAATCCTTTTTCTATTTGGTTAAAGAAATATATATACATATTTTATACAACTTTATATATACACTATTGTTTTTTGTACTCAAGCTATCATAGTAATTATACATAATCTCTCATTACTTAAATGCATTTCAAGGATCTTAATTATTTATTAAAGTTATTTAAAGACGATATTGTGTTTTTAATAATAAGTAACAACTATTTAATTATTACCGAAAAAGGATCCTGTTTTAGTTTACAAACAATTACGATGAATGATTTGAACTCATTTTATGTAAGATTGAATTTAGATACTTATAAAAATTTATACTTTGAATGAAAAACAAATAACCTTATGGTATAAAATAATATGTGTATTATTATACTTTCAAGTAAAAAAAAACTGGATTATAAAATGTGACAAACAAGCTCTAACATGTCACCAGTTAAGTTACAAACAAATTCTTGTTTAACCTTTACAATTTTCTGAAACGTATCTTTAAATTTTCAACGTTCATACGAACATCTATACAACTCAAACTGTTAAATATTGAACAAAAAAAACATTTACACCAATTTAAATTACTGTATATATTTACAAAAAAACAACCACTACATTTTCTGTAGTTTCTTAGTTTAGCGAGAACTGAATAAAGAAATCACTCGCCACAGAGGTTTGCATGACATCTATATAATTCCAGTAGCAAATATTTACCAATTTATTTGAAAATGAACTTTGTACCATCGTCCATCAATTTTCGTGTACAAATCCAACAACAGCTGCGCCTCCTTCACACGTGCCTCGGATTACAAATTTGATTTCCATACAAAAATGAACGCTTGAATTTTTGGTGTTCACGACAAGGGCACATTAACATTTCAACTTGAAATACTTAATAACCAAAAACTTTGCAATACTTATTTGTAACTAAAACTTGCACGTGATGATGTTACTTTAAAACCATATCCTATAAATCATGTTAAGGGTCGGATAATCAAAAGAAGAATACTGAAAAAATTTTTTTAGACTGTCTAGCGTCTACCTTAGTGATGATTTCTACTTCAAAATCTAAAGGAATCCTTTTTCTCAATGCCACGTGCCTGTTGGAATCCATGTTTCAAAAACTCTACTCGACCACGCGTCGAAAACTTGTCTATCTGATTACATCCTCAAATTAAAATAGACTAAAGCAATAAAGTGTTTTACTACGCGAGCAAGCGCAGTGGACCGAATCCTTGCATCAACACGTTAGCGAATATCAGGGGAACCGAATTGCTACATTATATTTATAAGTACAGATAGAGTTCTACATGATAGATAACGAATAAATATTATATTAATGGAATAGACATTTACTTTTTCAATACAGTAAAGGATCATTGTAAATTAATAATTATATAAAGGCGTAAATTAGCTTGGAACGAAATTGTATTCGTTACAAAGCTATCCTTGTCGGAACCCCAAAAATGCTTCGAAAAATTGATTTTAATATCGCCTCCGTTGCTGAGCCTTGGCATGGATACTATAGAACTTTCAGACAGTGTTAAAGACCTTGGGTTTGTTATTGGCCAACAATTGAGTCTGAAAAATCAAATAACGCATACGTTGTTCGCGCGAGAAATATTAAAATCGTATTTTAATTACGTATAAGTCGCGATCGTGTATTTACTACAATCGTCGCTTTCCAGCTGATACGATAAAGAATTTATCTGTGCGCATATGTAAACGAGAGTCGCTTTTGAGTTTCCGTGGAATAAAGACGTGCTTGTTTTGTGCTCAACATCATTACGTGCAGTTATCACAAATCTGTGTTTACGTTTCGGTGTTAAATAATGTGTTAGTGTAAATATTCCTGTCCTTTTTTTCCAATTTTCCACAACATTTCAGAAGACCGAAACAATTGCACCTGTGCTGCTTCAACTTGGTAAGTGACGTTTTTTTTACCTGTAACTGTTAAATTTACGTACATTAATACAGCTCTGTTATCGGTGGTCCGCTCGCTATCGTAGGAAGAAACATTACATTTCATTCGATATCGGGGTTGCATTATCACACGTGTCGTATGGTATTTGGTGCGCTGCATTCGTTAAACCGTCTAAAAAGTTTATGTCTGTTAAACTTTAGGTACAACTAGGTACATAGCTTGATTATGCTGTATTTCGACTATTGTGATATTATTTACACAAGTGCTTCAACTGAGCTTAGCGAAAGACTTCAGAGAGCACAAAATAGCTGTGTTCGTTTCATCCATAGTCTTAAGAAGCGGGATCACGTAACTCCATTCTACATAGACATGCGATAGCTTAAGCTTGGTGATAGAAGAAAACTTCATATGGCTGTTTTCTCCATAAGCTCTTCTCTGCTAAAAGTCCTTGTTACTTATTTACTAAATTCTATCCTCTATCTAACCGCAGTCTTAATACGAGACATGATGATCTGCTGGCCATCCCTATGCACCATACACACATTTTCACCAATCTTTCCAGGTTGCTGACACTCTCCTATGGAACTCGATACCGCTAAACATTCAACATGCCCCCACAATTTTTAGTTTTTGCAGACTCTTCCTTGAACATCTTTTATCGACCGATGCGTAATAAAACGTATATTTTGCTACAGCCTTTACTTCTATCATTGGCTCTACCCATAGTATGTCTGAAGGTGTGATTGAAATTTTTTTTTTCCACATTACAAATTATTATGTTTTGTTATATAATTTACTATGTGCTGTCACTTTCAAGTTAGGTGGTAGACGGAGCCTAATGGCTTCAATCTCGGTTGAGGATGTTAGTGTATTTTGAACTTAATTTAATTTATTTTAAGTTATAGTCCTAATTTTTTCTGTAAGTTCTTAATATAATAAAGTCGAACATACATACATACATACTAAGATTTGTAATAGGGCATGAAAATTTAATAATTACGGGAGATTTTAATACAGCGGTAGGCGAGGGTAGGGATGGAGCGGTAGCAGGTTTATTTTGTTTAGGCACGGGAAATGTCAGAGGAAATTAGACTAGTAGAATTTTGCGTGAAAAACAATTTAACCATCACAAACACATTATTTCAACAATACACGTGGAAGATGCTAGGAGACATAGGGAGATATCAAATGGATTACATTCTTCTTCGACAACGGTTTAGAAATCAAGTTACCCAAAGGCAGATATACACACTGACCACAACATAGTAGGTATGAAAGCTGTGCTTAAAATTAAAAATTTGAAAAAAAGGAACGGAAAAAAACACTTTGACTTAGAGAAACTAAAAGATAAGAGTATCCAAAAAAGATTTTCGAAAAACTCAAACGAGTTACTGAAAGACATGAGGAAAATTTCTTATACTAAGGAAGTAGAAACAGAATAGAATAACATTAAATCCAGCTTAGACATGGCGGCCAGAGGTATTCTGAGGTATAAACAAAAAGTAAACAGGAAGCCATGGGCAACAAAGGATATTTTTAATTTAATAAAAGAAAAGCGAAAATACAAAACAGACCAAACGATCAGGTTACTAGAATTGTTATTAAGGTCTCTAGTTCTAGAAAATAGTAACTGTCCTTTTTAAAAAAAGCGAATCTGTGCTTTCTTGAAACAAGTTAAGAGCAAAGTTGCATTCTGGTTTTGGAACTGCCCGAATTGACGTATCACATTAAAGTAACTTAATTTGATCTGATTAATTTTGTCTTTCTTGAATACCGAAAAATATATTTTTCTATATTTTTCTTAGATCTTGGCGCCCTAATATTTTTCTTTTGTATAATGGTGTTGAAGATAAGAGGTATTAATTACTCGCGAGCCTGCATGCAGACGATGCATATGTCAAGACGCTAACGCACGTTCTACGTTCTTCTACAATGACACCACTAACAACAAAGGTATCCTCTTTGAAGATTTTATCCTTCAACATAACTTATCCTATCCTAAATACTCCATCAAACACTCCAACCTAGGAATCCTTAAACCACAGCTCCAATATTGACGTTACCCTTGCCACCCCATCAGCCTGTAATTTAATTGACTCCTGGAATATACCCCATCTTATAACCTCCAGCGACGACAATCCAATAACATTCAACATCCTCCTCAACCTCCCACCACGCCAATTTCACAAATCGTCATCCTATAACACAAATAAAGTAGGCTGGCTCCGCTTCCTGAAATCCTCGAGAAACCACATCTCTAACCCCCAACCTGCCCTACCACAAAGTTCCCATCCAACTTTACTCACAAACTCCATTGTCTAAAATATCCACCATTGCCGCATCCACTACTATCCTGACAAGGATACCACACTACTTGCACGACACCCTGGTGGAGTCCTACATTACAATACACAAGACGACGCCTAAACGCTTCACGACACAAATTACGACTACGTAGACTCGCAGTTCCAAATGACCACATAGCACTATTGAGCACATTACGAGAATTACGATCAAGCTTCAAAAGTTCCATCTACGACGCTAAGAAGTATCATCTACGAAATATTGTTGACCACCCCAATGCCGATCCCTGGAAAACTTATCGCAAGTTAGTAAAATCCCCTCCAAACCAAATCCTAACAACGCCCACATCACTCCAAAACTCCCCTATCCAAAATACTTTATCCCTCCTATTAAACACTGTAATCCCTCTTACTTCTATGGATATCCCTTCCTTCCAACAAGACCAAATCATTTCCAATTGCGAAACATCTCCTAACACACCTCCAGATGATATCCTTGACACTAACTTTCTTGACTCCATTGTTTTCAAATTAAACCCACATAAATCTCTAGGTCCTGACAACATCACAAAACCATCATCCAAAAATCATGGCCAGTAATCCGTCAACCTATCATTCAACTATTCCAAAAATGCCTAACCACCTTTAAACGTGCTAACATCACCTCACTACTGAAACCTGCAAAACCCCCTGTACACCCATGTTCCTACCGTCCAATTGCCCTTCTTTCGTCCATCGGTAAACTCCTTGAAAAACTGATCCTACAAAAACTCCAATCACACATCGGAAATTACTCCCTGATTTCCCACAACCAACACTGTTTTCGCCAAGTCACAGCACGGAACAAACAATCTTCCTTCATCTCCAAAGTCCGATCATCACAATCCAAATACGTCATAGCAATTTTCCTTGATTTCCACTTCGCCTTTGATCTCCTCTGTTGGCCCAATGTCCTGAACCAACTCAAAATACTAAATTTATATATATATATATATATATATATATATATATAAAATCATCCAATCATATTTTTCTTCCCGAACAGCAAGCCTCCGTACAAGCTACTTTTCCACTACCATGTTCCTAACACAAGGCTGTCCACAAGGATCTATTCTTTCACCTACCTTTGGAACCTATCCATTAACCCTCTCCTTGACCTTAATATTCCAAACCCAGATACCTTCGCCTATGCAGACGACCTAACGTTCCTCATTCACGGAAACTCCCGCCTCCAACTACAATCCACTGCAAATATCCAACATATCGAACAATGGTCAATCCTAAATAAGCAACCCATCTCCCCTACTAAATCCAGAATGGTACTTCTAAAAGGTTTCCTTGACCTCCGCCGCAGTTCTATTATCCATATTATAGGAACACTCTTAACCTTCTCTGAATCTGTCTCCTACCTCGGTATCCATTTGAAATCCGTCTGAGGATGCACACCCACTCCAAAAAATCCGTTCAAAAACCAAGTTAACCCTGCACAACATTCAGCAATTTTTAGCAAAATCAATCCAACTAGCCCCACCTACAAGAAGACTGATCTTGAACAATATCATCATCCCCATCGTCCGTTACGCTGTTGACTCTTGGTATCCCCTCACAACCCCACAATCCCGTAGAATCCTAAACCCAATCATACATCCTTACCTGTTATGCGTCTCTCGAGCCTTTCTAACTACCTCCATTGCCTCTCTATACACAATATTAAAAATTCCCCCTTAGAAATCCAACTACATCATTTCGTGCAAACCAGTAACCTAAAATTCTTTCGTTCGATCCACGTCTATAATGAAACACTATCCCCAGATATGTACAGCACAATCCCTACTTTCGACCTTAAGACCGGTATCTACAACTCCCTCCTTTACTTCTAGCAAGAATCATGGTCCTACTCCGATACTGGCAGATACACCCACCAAATATTTCCTACCATTACCGACATTCTCACTCACATAAAAAATTCCAGCCGTATAACTATCCAATTCCTAACTGGTCGTGGAAAATTCCGATCCAAACTACACTCCTTCCACCTAATGCCCTCTCCTCTATGTTCATGCAGCCTTGATTCCCCCGAAACCCCAGAACATCCACTATACCATTGCCTCGCCCTTACTCTCATCCGAAATACTTTCAAGCAAATCATTCACCTCGACCTATTTTCCCCACTACCCGATTCTAAAGTCCTAATCACTAACTTTCCCCTTCCTTTACATGCCTTACTACAAGAAATTTTAGACACTAAACCTCCTATACCCCATCTTAATCCCTCTAACACACGCACGCACGCACGCACGCACGCACGCGCACGCACGCGCACGCACGCGCGCGCGCGCACACACACACACACACACACACACACACACGCACCCCCACCCCCGATTATATTAACCTAACTTACTTCGTAAGTTTGGTTGATAGTTGCACTATTCGGTAATTGTTAAAATAGATTGCTCTGCATAGAATTGTAGTGGACAACGCAAAACTATCCCCGAAAGTGCAGATGCGAGGAGCACGGCACACTTTAGCCGGGTGTCGTGCTGGTGTTAAAATAAATTTTTTATAAAAATAGTGCTACTGACGGTACAATTCCTAGAACCGATTTAATTGTAGTGGAAGCAGGCGGAACTATCCTCGAGAGAGCAGATAGTAGGAGCTTGACACACTTTAGCGAGTGCCGTTCGCGGTTTTAAATAAAATTTAGTTACACGATTGGACAAGTGCTAAAACCGAATGCTTTGCATAGAATTGTAGTAAACATGTCAAAACTTCCTAGAAAGCGCAGATGCGGGGAGCACGGCACACTTTTTACGAGTGCAGTGCTTACGGTACAATTGCTAAAATCGATTCACGTGCATAAAATTCTAATAGACGTACTTTGGCGAGTACCTTACACGGTGAAAGATAAAATGTATGTAAAAATAGTTGCACTGTGATTGCTAAAACCGATCGCTATGCATAGAATTGTAGTCAACAAGTCAAAATTACCCTCGAAAGTGCAGTGCGAGGGGCACGGGACATTTTTACCGAGTGTCGTACGTGCGGCAAAAGATAAATTTTTAAAAAAATAGTGCTATTTACGTTACAATTGCTAAAACCGTTTGAATTGCATAGAATGCTAGTAGAAGCAGTCAGTCAGTCAGTGCAGATAGTAGGAACACGACACTTTGGCGAGTTTCATTCACTGTGTAAAATAAAATTTAGTTAGAAATAGTTACATTAGTGAACAATTGCTAAAACCGACTGTTTTGTATAGAATTGTAGTACAGAAATCAAAACTACCATCGAAAGTGCAGATATGAGGAGCACGGCACACTTTTACCGAGTGTCGTACGTGTGGTAAAAGATACAGTTTCTTTAAAAATAGTTCTACTTACGGTAAATTGCTAAAACCGTTTGAATTGCATAGAATTCTAGTAGAAGCAGTGGAACTACCCTTTAAAGTGCAGATAGTAGGAACACGACACACTTTGGCGAGTGCCGTTCGCGGTAAAAGATAAAATTTACTTAAAAATAGTTACACGATTGGACACTTGCTAAACTGAATGCTTTGCATAGAATTATAGGAGGCAAGACAAAACTGCCCTTGAAAGTGCAGATGTGAGCTGCATGGCACACTTTTGTCGACTGTCGTGCTGACGGTGAAAGATGAAATTTCTTTAAAAATAGTTCTACTTACGGTACAATTACTAGAAGCGATTGAACGCCTGTTATCGAAATTGCACGCCTCTGATTTTTCGGTCGTTGTATGTATGCAAAATGGTCTAACAGAAAATGGTTTTACTTTGGAAATGTCGCCTTTCGTTTTTGCAGTAGAAATATTCAAACAAAAATTTTGTAAAAAGAAGCGTACGGATATCTATGCTTTATGAGGATTTTTGCCTGTTATCGAAATTGCACGCCTCTGATTTTTCGGTCGTTGTATGTATGCAAATGGTCTAACAGAAAATGGTTTTACTTTGAAATGTCGCCTCTCGTTTTGCAGTAGAAATATTCAAACAAAATTTTGTAAAAAGAAGCGTACGGATATCTATGCTTTATGAGGATTTTTGCCTGTTATCGAAATTGCACGCCTCTGATTTTTCGGTCGTTGTATGTATGCAAAATGGTCTAACAGAAAATGGTTTTACTTTGGAAATGTCGCCTCTCGTTTTTGCAGTAGAAATATTCAAACAAAAATTTTGTAAAAGAAGCGTACGGATATCTATGCTTTATGAGGATTTTTTGCCTGTTATCGAAATTGCACGCCTCTGATTTTTCGGTCGTTGTATGTATGCAAAATGGTCTAACAGAAAATGGTTTTACTTTGAAATGTCGCCTTTCGTTTTGCAGTAGAAATATTCAAACAAAAATTTTGTAAAAAGAAGCGTACGGATATCTATGCTTTATGAGGATTTTTGCCTGTTATCGAAATTGCACGCCTCTGATTTTTCGGTCGTTGTATGTATGCAAAATGGTCTAACAGAAAATGGTTTTACTTTGAAATGTCGCCTTTCGTTTTCGCAGTAGAAATATTCAAACAAAATTTTGTAAAAAGAAGCGTACGGATATCTATGCTTTATGAGGATTTTTTGCCTGTTATCGAAATTGCACGCCTCTGATTTTCGGTCGTTGTATGTATGCAAAATGGTCTAACAGAAAATGGTTTTACTTTGAAATGTCGCCTCTCGTTTTTGCAGTAGAAATATTCAAACAAAATTTTGTAAAAGAAGCGTACGGATATCTATGCTTTATGAGGATTTTTTGCCTGTTATCGAAATTGCACGCCTCTGATTTTTCGGTCGTTGTATGTATGCAAAATGGTCTAACAGAAAATGGTTTTACTTTGGAAATGTCGCCTCGTTTTCGCAGTAGAAATATTCAAACAAAATTTTGTAAAAGAAGCGTACGGATATCTATGCTTTATGAGGATTTTTTTGCCTGTTATCGAAATTGCACGCCTCTGATTTTTCGGTCGTTGTATGTATGCAAAATGGTCTAACAGAAAATGGTTTTACTTTGAAATGTCGCCTTTCGTTTTTGCAGTAGAAATATTCAAACAAAATTTTGTAAAAAAGCGTACGGATATCTATGCTTTATGAGGATTTTTGCCTGTTATCGAAATTGCACGCCTCTGATTTTTCGGTCGTTGTATGTATGCAAAATGGTCTAACAGAAAATGGTTTTACTTTGGAAATGTCGCCTCTCGTTTTCGCAGTAGAAATATTCAAACAAAATTTTGTAAAAGAAGCGTACGGATATCTATGCTTTATGAGGATTTTTGCCTGTTATCGAAATTGCACGCCTCTGATTTTTCGGTCGTTGTATGTATGCAAAATGGTCTAACAGAAAATGGTTTTACTTTGGAAATGTCGCCTTTCGTTTTCGCAGTAGAAATATTCAAACAAAAATTTTGTAAAAGAAGCGTACGGATATCTATGCTTTATGAGTATTTTTTGCCTGTTATCGAAATTGCACGCCTCTGATTTTTCGGTCGTTGTATGTATGCAAAATGGTCTAACAGAAAATGGTTTTACTTTGGAAATGTCGCCTCTCGTTTTCGCAGTAGAAATATTCAAACAAAATTTTGTAAAAGAAGCGTACGGATATCTATGCTTTATGAGGATTTTTTGCCTGTTATCGAAATTGCTCTGATTTTTCGGTCGTTGTATGTATGCAAAATGGTCTAACAGAAAATGGTTTTACTTTGGAAATGTCGCCTCGTTTTCGCAGTAGAAATATTCAAACAAAAATTTTGTAAAAGAAGCGTACGGATATCTATGCTTTATGAGGATTTTTGCCTGTTATCGAAATTGCACGCCTCTGATTTTTCGGTCGTTGTATGTATGCAAAATGGTCTAACAGAAAATGGTTTTACTTTGAAATGTCGCCTTTCGTTTTTGCAGTAGAAATATTCAAACAAAATTTTGTAAAAAAGCGTACGGATATCTATGCTTTATGAGGATTTTTTTGCCTGTTATCGAAATTGCACGCCTCTGATTTTTCGGTCGTTGTATGTATGCAAAATGGTCTAACAGAAAATGGTTTTACTTTGAAATGTCGCCTCTCGTTTTTGCAGTAGAAATATTCAAACAAAAATTTTGTAAAAAGAAGCGTACGGATATCTATGCTTTATGAGGATTTTTTTGCCTGTTATCGAAATTGCACGCCTCTGATTTTTCGGTCGTTGTATGTATGCAAAATGGTCTAACAGAAAATGGTTTTACTTTGGAAATGTCGCCTCTCGTTTTCGCAGTAGAAATATTCAAACAAAATTTTGTAAAGAAGCGTACGGATATCTATGCTTTATGAGGATTTTTGCCTGTTATCGAAATTGCACGCCTCTGATTTTTCGGTCGTTGTATGTATGCAAAATGGTCTAACAGAAAATGGTTTTACTTTGGAAATGTCGCCTTTCGTTTTTGCAGTAGAAATATTCAAACAAAAATTTTGTAAAAAGAAGCGTACGGATATCTATGCTTTATGAGTATTTTTTGCCTGTTATCGAAATTGCACGCCTCTGATTTTTCGGTCGTTGTATGTATGCAAAATGGTCTAACAGAAAATGGTTTTACTTTGAAATGTCGCCTTTCGTTTTGCAGTAGAAATATTCAAACAAAAATTTTGTAAAAGAAGCGTACGGATATCTATGCTTTATGAGGATTTTTTGCCTGTTATCGAAATTGCACGCCTCTGATTTTTCGGTCGTTGTATGTATGCAAAATGGTCTAACAGAAAATGGTTTTACTTTGAAATGTCGCCTTTCGTTTTGCAGTAGAAATATTCAAACAAAAATTTTGTAAAAGAAGCGTACGGATATCTATGCTTTATGAGGATTTTTGCCTGTTATCGAAATTGCACGCCTCTGATTTTTCGGTCGTTGTATGTATGCAAAATGGTCTAACAGAAAATGGTTTTACTTTGAAATGTCGCCTCTCGTTTTCGCAGTAGAAATATTCAAACAAAATTTTGTAAAAAGAAGCGTACGGATATCTATGCTTTATGAGGATTTTTGCCTGTTATCGAAATTGCACGCCTCTGATTTTTCGGTCGTTGTATGTATGCAAAATGGTCTAACAGAAAATGGTTTTACTTTGGAAATGTCGCCTTTCGTTTTTAGAAATATTCAAACAAAAATTTTGTAAAAAGAAGCGTACGGATATCTATGCTTTATGAGGATTTTTGCCTGTTATCGAAATTGCACGCCTCTGATTTTCGGTCGTTGTATGTATGCAAAATGGTCTAACAGAAAATGGTTTTACTTTGAAATGTCGCCTCGTTTTCGCAGTAGAAATATTCAAACAAAATTTTGTAAAAGAAGCGTACGGATATCTATGCTTTATGAGGATTTTTGCCTGTTATCGAAATTGCACGCCTCTGATTTTTCGGTCGTTGTATGTATGCAAAATGGTCTAACAGAAAATGGTTTTACTTTGGAAATGTCGCCTCTCGTTTTCGCAGTAGAAATATTCAAACAAAAGTTTTGTAAAAAGAAGCGTACGGATATCTATGCTTTATGAGGATTTTTGCCTGTTATCGAAATTGCACGCCTCTGATTTTTCGGTCGTTGTATGTATGCAAAATGGTCTAACAGAAAATGGTTTTACTTTGGAAATGTCGCCTTTCGTTTTTGCAGTAGAAATATTCAAACAAAAATTTTGTAAAAAGAAGCGTACGGATATCTATGCTTTATGAGGATTTTTGCCTGTTATCGAAATTGCACGCCTCTGATTTTTCGGTCGTTGTATGTATGCAAAATGGTCTAACAGAAAATGGTTTTACTTTGGAAATGTCGCCTCTCGTTTTCGCAGTAGAAATATTCAAACAAAATTTTGTAAAAAAGTACGGATATCTATGCTTTATGAGATTTTTGCCTGTTATCGAAATTGCACGCCTCTGATTTTTCGGTCGTTGTATGTATGCAAAATGGTCTAACAGAAAATGGTTTTACTTTGAAATGTCGCCTCGTTTTTTTGCAGTAGAAATATTCAAACAAAAATTTTGTAAAAGAAGCGTACGGATATCTATGCTTTATGAGGATTTTTGCCTGTTATCGAAATTGCACGCCTCTGATTTTTCGGTCGTTGTATGTATGCAAAATGGTCTAACAGAAAATGGTTTTACTTTGGAAATGTCGCCTTTCGTTTTTGCAGTAGAAATATTCAAACAAAAATTTTGTAAAAGAAGCGTACGGATATCTATGCTTTATGAGGATTTTTGCCTGTTATCGAAATTGCACGCCTCTGATTTTTCGGTCGTTGTATGTATGCAAAATGGTCTAACAGAAAATGGTTTTACTTTGGAAATGTCGCCTCTCGTTTTCGCAGTAGAAATATTCAAACAAAATTTTGTAAAAGAAGCGTACGGATATCTATGCTTTATGAGTATTTTTTGCCTGTTATCGAAATTGCACGCCTCTGATTTTTCGGTCGTTGTATGTATGCAAAATGGTCTAACAGAAAATGGTTTTACTTTGGAAATGTCGCCTCTCGTTTTTGCAGTAGAAATATTCAAACAAAAATTTTGTAAAAGAAGCGTACGGATATCTATGCTTTATGAGGATTTTTGCCTGTTATCGAAATTGCACGCCTCTGATTTTTCGGTCGTTGTATGTATGCAAAATGGTCTAACAGAAAATGGTTTTACTTTGAAATGTCGCCTCTCGTTTTCGCAGTAGAAATATTCAAACAAAATTTTGTAAAAGAAGCGTACGGATATCTATGCTTTATGAGGATTTTTTGCCTGTTATCGAAATTGCACGCCTCTGATTTTTCGGTCGTTGTATGTATGCAAAATGGTCTAACAGAAAATGGTTTTACTTTGGAAATGTCGCCTTTCGTTTTTGCAGTAGAAATATTCAAACAAAATTTTGTAAAAGAAGCGTACGGATATCTATGCTTTATGAGGATTTTTGCCTGTTATCGAAATTGCACGCCTCTGATTTTTCGGTCGTTGTATGTATGCAAAATGGTCTAACAGAAAATGGTTTTACTTTGGAAATGTCGCCTCTCGTTTTCGCAGTAGAAATATTCAAACAAAATTTTGTAAAAGAAGCGTACGGATATCTATGCTTTATGAGGATTTTTTGCCTGTTATCGAAATTGCACGCCTCTGATTTTTCGGTCGTTGTATGTATGCAAAATGGTCTAACAGAAAATGGTTTTACTTTGGAAATGTCGCCTCGTTTTGCAGTAGAAATATTCAAACAAAAATTTTGTAAAAAGAAGCGTACGGATATCTATGCTTTATGAGGATTTTTTTGCCTGTTATCGAAATTGCACGCCTCTGATTTTTCGGTCGTTGTATGTATGCAAAATGGTCTAACAGAAAATGGTTTTACTTTGAAATGTCGCCTCTCGTTTTCGCAGTAGAAATATTCAAACAAAAATTTTGTAAAAGAAGCGTACGGATATCTATGCTTTATGAGGATTTTTTTGCCTGTTATCGAAATTGCACGCCTCTGATTTTTCGGTCGTTGTATGTATGCAAAATGGTCTAACAGAAAATGGTTTTACTTTGGAAATGTCGCCTTTCGTTTTTGCAGTAGAAATATTCAAACAAAATTTTGTAAAAAGAAGCGTACGGATATCTATGCTTTATGAGGATTTTTTGCCTGTTATCGAAATTGCACGCCTCTGATTTTTCGGTCGTTGTATGTATGCAAAATGGTCTAACAGAAAATGGTTTTACTTTGAAATGTCGCCTCGTTTTGCAGTAGAAATATTCAAACAAAAATTTTGTAAAAAGAAGCGTACGGATATCTATGCTTTATGAGGATTTTTTTGCCTGTTATCGAAATTGCACGCCTCTGATTTTTCGGTCGTTGTATGTATGCAAAATGGTCTAACAGAAAATGGTTTTACTTTGAAATGTCGCCTTTCGTTTTGCAGTAGAAATATTCAAACAAAATTTTGTAAAAAGAAGCGTACGGATATCTATGCTTTATGAGGATTTTTTTGCCTGTTATCGAAATTGCACGCCTCTGATTTTTCGGTCGTTGTATGTATGCAAAATGGTCTAACAGAAAATGGTTTTACTTTGGAAATGTCGCCTTTCGTTTTTGCAGTAGAAATATTCAAACAAAATTTTGTAAAAAGAAGCGTAGGGATATCTATGCTTTATGAGGATTTTTGCCTGTTATCGAAATTGCACGCCTCTGATTTTTCGGTCGTTGTATGTATGCAAAATGGTCTAACAGAAAATGGTTTTACTTTGGAAATGTCGCCTTTCGTTTTGCAGTAGAAATATTCAAACAAAATTTGTAAAAAAAAGCGTAGGGATATCTATGCTTTATGAGGATTTTTTTGCCTGTTATCGAAATTGCACGCCTCTGATTTTTCGGTCGTTGTATGTATGCAAAATGGTCTAACAGAAAATGGTTTTACTTTGGAAATGTCGCCTTTCGTTTTTGCAGTAGAAATATTCAAACAAAATGTTGTAAAAAGAAGCGTAGGGATATCTATGCTTTATGAGGATTTTTGCCTGTTATCGAAATTGCACGCCTCTGATTTTTCGGTCGTTGTATGTATGCAAAATGGTCTAACAGAAAATGGTTTTACTTTGAAATGTCGCCTCGTTTTTGCAGTAGAAATATTCAAACAAAAATTTTGTAAAAAGAAGCGTACGGATATCTATGCTTTATGAGGATTTTTTGCCTGTTATCGAAATTGCACGCCTCTGATTTTTCGGTCGTTGTATGTATGCAAAATGGTCTAACAGAAAATGGTTTTACTTTGGAAATGTCGCCTTTCGTTTTGCAGTAGAAATATTCAAACAAAATTTTGTAAAAGAAGCGTACGGATATCTATGCTTTATGAGTATTTTTTGCCTGTTATCGAAATTGCACGCCTCTGATTTTTCGGTCGTTGTATGTATGCAAAATGGTCTAACAGAAAATGGTTTTACTTTGGAAATGTCGCCTCTCGTTTTCGCAGTAGAAATATTCAAACAAAAATTTTGTAAAAGAAGCGTACGGATATCTATGCTTTATGAGGATTTTTGCCTGTTATCGAAATTGCACGCTCTGATTTTTCGGTCGTTGTATGTATGCAAAATGGTCTAACAGAAAATGGTTTTACTTTGAAATGTCGCCTCGTTTTCGCAGTAGAAATATTCAAACAAAAATTTTGTAAAAGAAGCGTACGGATATCTATGCTTTATGAGTATTTTTTGCCTGTTATCGAAATTGCACGCCTCTGATTTTTCGGTCGTTGTATGTATGCAAAATGGTCTAACAGAAAATGGTTTTACTTTGAAAGTGTCGCCTCTCGTTTTCGCAGTAGAAATATTCAAACAAAATTTTGTAAAAGAAGCGTACGGATATCTATGCTTTATGAGGATTTTTGCCTGTTATCGAAATTGCACGCCTCTGATTTTTCGGTCGTTGTATGTATGCAAAATGGTCTAACAGAAAATGGTTTTACTTTGGAAATGTCGCCTCGTTTTCGCAGTAGAAATATTCAAACAAAAATTTTGTAAAAGAAGCGTACGGATATCTATGCTTTATGAGGATTTTTGCCTGTTATCGAAATTGCACGCCTCTGATTTTTCGGTCGTTGTATGTATGCAAAATGGTCTAACAGAAAATGGTTTTACTTTGAAATGTCGCCTTTCGTTTTTTGCAGTAGAAATATTCAAACAAAATTTTGTAAAAGAAGCGTACGGATATCTATGCTTTATGAGGATTTTTTTTGTATCGAAATTGCACGCCTCTGATTTTTCGGTCGTTGTATGTATGCAAAATGGTCTAACAGAAAATGGTTTTACTTTGGAAATGTCGCCTCGTTTTCGCAGTAGAAATATTCAAACAAAAATTTTGTAAAAGAAGCGTACGGATATCTATGCTTTATGAGGATTTTTGCCTGTTATCGAAATTGCACGCTCTGATTTTTCGGTCGTTGTATGTATGCAAAATGGTCTAACAGAAAATGGTTTTACTTTGAAATGTCGCCTTTCGTTTTTGCAGTAGAAATATTCAAACAAAAATTTTGTAAAAAGAAGCGTACGGATATCTATGCTTTATGAGTATTTTTTGCCTGTTATCGAAATTGCACGCCTCTGATTTTTCGGTCGTTGTATGTATGCAAAATGGTCTAACAGAAAATGGTTTTACTTTGGAAATGTCGCCTCTCGTTTTCGCAGTAGAAATATTCAAACAAAATTTTGTAAAAAGCGTACGGATATCTATGCTTTATGAGGATTTTTGCCTGTTATCGAAATTGCACGCTCTGATTTTTCGGTCGTTGTATGTATGCAAAATGGTCTAACAGAAAATGGTTTTACTTTGGAAATGTCGCCTCGTTTTCGCAGTAGAAATATTCAAACAAAATTTTGTAAAAAGCGTACGGATATCTATGCTTTATGAGTATTTTTGCCTGTTATCGAAATTGCACGCCTCTGATTTTTCGGTCGTTGTATGTATGCAAAATGGTCTAACAGAAAATGGTTTTACTTTGGAAATGTCGCCTCTCGTTTTCGCAGTAGAAATATTCAAACAAAAATTTTGTAAAAAGAAGCGTACGGATATCTATGCTTTATGAGGATTTTTTTGCCTGTTATCGAAATTGCACGCCTCTGATTTTTCGGTCGTTGTATGTATGCAAAATGGTCTAACAGAAAATGGTTTTACTTTGGAAATGTCGCCTCTCGTTTTCGCAGTAGAAATATTCAAACAAAAATTTTGTAAAAAGAAGCGTACGGATATCTATGCTTTATGGATTTTTGCCTGTTATCGAAATTGCACGCCTCTGATTTTTCGGTCGTTGTATGTATGCAAAATGGTCTAACAGAAAATGGTTTTACTTTGGAAATGTCGCCTTTCGTTTTGCAGTAGAAATATTCAAACAAAATTTTGTAAAAGAAGCGTACGGATATCTATGCTTATGAGGATTTTTGCCTGTTATCGAAATTGCACGCCTCTGATTTTTCGGTCGTTGTATGTATGCAAAATGGTCTAACAGAAAATGGTTTTACTTTGGAAATGTCGCCTTTCGTTTTTGCAGTAGAAATATTCAAACAAAAATTTTGTAAAAGAAGCGTACGGATATCTATGCTTTATGAGGATTTTTTTGCCTGTTATCGAAATTGCACGCCTCTGATTTTTCGGTCGTTGTATGTATGCAAAATGGTCTAACAGAAAATGGTTTTACTTTGGAAATGTCGCCTTTCGTTTTTGCAGTAGAAATATTCAAACAAAATTTTGTAAAAGAAGCGTACGGATATCTATGCTTTATGAGGATTTTTTTGCCTGTTATCGAAATTGCACGCCTCTGATTTTTCGGTCGTTGTATGTATGCAAAATGGTCTAACAGAAAATGGTTTTACTTTGGAAATGTCGCCTTTCGTTTTTGCAGTAGAAATATTCAAACAAAATTTTGTAAAAGAAGCGTAGGGATATCTATGCTTTATGAGGATTTTTTTGCCTGTTATCGAAATTGCACGCCTCTGATTTTTCGGTCGTTGTATGTATGCAAAATGGTCTAACAGAAAATGGTTTTACTTTGGAAATGTCGCCTTTCGTTTTTGCAGTAGAAATATTCAAACAAAAATTTGTAAAAGAAGCGTACGGATATCTATGCTTTATGAGGATTTTTTTGCCTGTTATCGAAATTGCACGCCTCTGATTTTTCGGTCGTTGTATGTATGCAAAATGGTCTAACAGAAAATGGTTTTACTTTGGAAATGTCGCCTTTCGTTTTTGCAGTAGAAATATTCAAACAAAAATTTTGTAAAAAGAAGCGTACGGATATCTATGCTTTATGAGGATTTTTGCCTGTTATCGAAATTGCACGCCTCTGATTTTTCGGTCGTTGTATGTATGCAAAATGGTCTAACAGAAAATGGTTTTACTTTGGAAATGTCGCCTTTCGTTTTTGCAGTAGAAATATTCAAACAAAAATTTTGTAAAAAGAAGCGTACGGATATCTATGCTTTATGAGGATTTTTTTGCCTGTTATCGAAATTGCACGCTCTGATTTTTCGGTCGTTGTATGTATGCAAAATGGTCTAACAGAAAATGGTTTTACTTTGGAAATGTCGCCTCGTTTTTGCAGTAGAAATATTCAAACAAAAATTTTGTAAAAAGAAGCGTACGGATATCTATGCTTTATGAGGATTTTTGCCTGTTATCGAAATTGCACGCCTCTGATTTTTCGGTCGTTGTATGTATGCAAAATGGTCTAACAGAAAATGGTTTTACTTTGAAAGTGTCGCCTCTCGTTTTCGCAGTAGAAATATTCAAACAAAAATTTTGTAAAAAGAAGCGTACGGATATCTATGCTTTATGAGTATTTTTTGCCTGTTATCGAAATTGCACGCCTCTGATTTTTCGGTCGTTGTATGTATGCAAAATGGTCTAACAGAAAATGGTTTTACTTTGGAAATGTCGCCTTTCGTTTTTGCAGTAGAAATATTCAAACAAAAATTTTGTAAAAAGAAGCGTACGGATATCTATGCTTTATGAGGATTTTTTTGCCTGTTATCGAAATTGCACGCCTCTGATTTTTCGGTCGTTGTATGTATGCAAAATGGTCTAACAGAAAATGGTTTTACTTTGGAAATGTCGCCTCTCGTTTTCGCAGTAGAAATATTCAAACAAAAATTTTGTAAAAAGAAGCGTACGGATATCTATGCTTTATGAGTATTTTTTGCCTGTTATCGAAATTGCACGCCTCTGATTTTTCGGTCGTTGTATGTATGCAAAATGGTCTAACAGAAAATGGTTTTACTTTGGAAATGTCGCCTCTCGTTTTCGCAGTAGAAATATTCAAACAAAATTTTGTAAAAAGACGGATATCTATGCTTTATGAGGATTTTTGCCTGTTATCGAAATTGCCTCTGATTTTTCGGTCGTTGTATGTATGCAAAATGGTCTAACAGAAAATGGTTTTACTTTGGAAATGTCGCCTCGTTTTCGCAGTAGAAATATTCAAACAAAAATTTTGTAAAAGAAGCGTACGGATATCTATGCTTTATGAGTATTTTTTGCCTGTTATCGAAATTGCACGCCTCTGATTTTCGGTCGTTGTATGTATGCAAAATGGTCTAACAGAAAATGGTTTTACTTTGGAAATGTCGCCTCTCGTTTTCGCAGTAGAAATATTCAAACAAAAATTTTGTAAAAAGAAGCGTACGGATATCTATGCTTTATGAGTATTTTTTGCCTGTTATCGAAATTGCACGCCTCTGATTTTTCGGTCGTTGTATGTATGCAAAATGGTCTAACAGAAAATGGTTTTACTTTGGAAATGTCGCCTCGTTTTTTGCAGTAGAAATATTCAAACAAAATTTTGTAAAAGAAGCGTACGGATATCTATGCTTTATGAGTATTTTTTGCCTGTTATCGAAATTGCACGCCTCTGATTTTTCGGTCGTTGTATGTATGCAAAATGGTCTAACAGAAAATGGTTTTACTTTGGAAATGTCGCCCTCGTTTTCGCAGTAGAAATATTCAAACAAAAATTTTGTAAAAAGAAGCGTACGGATATCTATGCTTTATGAGGATTTTTTGCCTGTTATCGAAATTGCACGCCTCTGATTTTTCGGTCGTTGTATGTATGCAAAATGGTCTAACAGAAAATGGTTTTACTTTGGAAATGTCGCCTCTCGTTTTCGCAGTAGAAATATTCAAACAAAATTTTGTAAAAAGAAGCGTACGGATATCTATGCTTTATGAGGATTTTTTTGCCTGTTATCGAAATTGCACGCCTCTGATTTTTCGGTCGTTGTATGTATGCAAAATGGTCTAACAGAAAATGGTTTTACTTTGGAAATGTCGCCTTTCGTTTTTGCAGTAGAAATATTCAAACAAAAATTTTGTAAAAAGAAGCGTACGGATATCTATGCTTTATGAGGATTTTTTTGCCTGTTATCGAAATTGCACGCCTCTGATTTTTCGGTCGTTGTATGTATGCAAAATGGTCTAACAGAAAATGGTTTTACTTTGGAAATGTCGCCCTCGTTTTCGCAGTAGAAATATTCAAACAAAAATTTTGTAAAAAGAAGCGTACGGATATCTATGCTTTATGAGGATTTTTGCCTGTTATCGAAATTGCACGCCTCTGATTTTTCGGTCGTTGTATGTATGCAAAATGGTCTAACAGAAAATGGTTTTACTTTGGAAATGTCGCCTTTCGTTTTGCAGTAGAAATATTCAAACAAAATTTTGTAAAAAGAAGCGTACGGATATCTATGCTTTATGAGGATTTTTGCCTGTTATCGAAATTGCACGCCTCTGATTTTTCGGTCGTTGTATGTATGCAAAATGGTCTAACAGAAAATGGTTTTACTTTGAAATGTCGCCTCTCGTTTTCGCAGTAGAAATATTCAAACAAAATTTTGTAAAAGAAGCGTACGGATATCTATGCTTTATGAGGATTTTTTTGCCTGTTATCGAAATTGCACGCCTCTGATTTTTCGGTCGTTGTATGTATGCAAAATGGTCTAACAGAAAATGGTTTTACTTTGGAAATGTCGCCTTTCGTTTTTGCAGTAGAAATATTCAAACAAAAATTTTGTAAAAAGAAGCGTACGGATATCTATGCTTTATGAGGATTTTTTTTGCCTGTTATCGAAATTGCACGCCTCTGATTTTTCGGTCGTTGTATGTATGCAAAATGGTCTAACAGAAAATGGTTTTACTTTGGAAATGTCGCCTTTCGTTTTTGCAGTAGAAATATTCAAACAAAAATTTTGTAAAAAGAAGCGTAGGGATATCTATGCTTTATGAGGATTTTTTTGCCTGTTATCGAAATTGCACGCCTCTGATTTTTCGGTCGTTGTATGTATGCAAAATGGTCTAACAGAAAATGGTTTTACTTTGAAATGTCGCCTCGTTTTCGCAGTAGAAATATTCAAACAAAAATTTTGTAAAAGAAGCGTACGGATATCTATGCTTTATGAGTATTTTTTGCCTGTTATCGAAATTGCACGCCTCTGATTTTTCGGTCGTTGTATGTATGCAAAATGGTCTAACAGAAAATGGTTTTACTTTGGAAATGTCGCCTCGTTTTCGCAGTAGAAATATTCAAACAAAATTTTGTAAAAGAAGCGTACGGATATCTATGATTTATGAGTATTTTTTGCCTGTTATCGAAATTGCACGCCTCTGATTTTTCGGTCGTTGTATGTATGCAAAATGGTCTAACAGAAAATGGTTTTACTTTGGAAGTGTCGCCTCTCGTTTTCGCAGTAGAAATATTCAAACAAAATTTTGTAAAAAAGCGTACGGATATCTATGCTTTATGAGGATTTTTGCCTGTTATCGAAATTGCACGCCTCTGATTTTTCGGTCGTTGTATGTATGCAAAATGGTCTAACAGAAAATGGTTTTACTTTGGAAATGTCGCCTTTCGTTTTCGCAGTAGAAATATTCAAACAAAATTTTGTAAAAGAAGCGTACGGATATCTATGCTTTATGAGGATTTTTGCCTGTTATCGAAATTGCACGCCTCTGATTTTTCGGTCGTTGTATGTATGCAAAATGGTCTAACAGAAAATGGTTTTACTTTGAAATGTCGCCTCGTTTTCGCAGTAGAAATATTCAAACAAAATTTTGTAAAAAGAAGCGTACGGATATCTATGCTTTATGAGGATTTTTGCCTGTTATCGAAATTGCACGCCTCTGATTTTTCGGTCGTTGTATGTATGCAAAATGGTCTAACAGAAAATGGTTTTACTTTGAAATGTCGCCTTTCGTTTTGCAGTAGAAATATTCAAACAAAAATTTTGTAAAAGAAGCGTACGGATATCTATGCTTTATGAGGATTTTTTGCCTGTTATCGAAATTGCACGCCTCTGATTTTTCGGTCGTTGTATGTATGCAAAATGGTCTAACAGAAAATGGTTTTACTTTGAAATGTCGCCTCGTTTTGCAGTAGAAATATTCAAACAAAATTTTGTAAAAGAAGCGTACGGATATCTATGCTTTATGAGTATTTTTTGCCTGTTATCGAAATTGCACGCTCTGATTTTTCGGTCGTTGTATGTATGCAAAATGGTCTAACAGAAAATGGTTTTACTTTGGAAATGTCGCCTCTCGTTTTCGCAGTAGAAATATTCAAACAAAAATTTTGTAAAAAGAAGCGTACGGATATCTATGCTTTATGAGTATTTTTTGCCTGTTATCGAAATTGCACGCCTCTGATTTTTCGGTCGTTGTATGTATGCAAAATGGTCTAACAGAAAATGGTTTTACTTTGGAAATGTCGCCTTTCGTTTTTGCAGTAGAAATATTCAAACAAAAATTTTGTAAAAAGAAGCGTACGGATATCTATGCTTTATGAGTATTTTTTGCCTGTTATCGAAATTGCACGCCTCTGATTTTTCGGTCGTTGTATGTATGCAAAATGGTCTAACAGAAAATGGTTTTACTTTGAAAGTGTCGCCTCTCGTTTTCGCAGTAGAAATATTCAAACAAAAATTTTGTAAAAAGAAGCGTACGGATATCTATGCTTTATGAGGATTTTTTTGCCTGTTATCGAAATTGCACGCCTCTGATTTTTCGGTCGTTGTATGTATGCAAAATGGTCTAACAGAAAATGGTTTTACTTTGGAAATGTCGCCTCGTTTTCGCAGTAGAAATATTCAAACAAAATTTTGTAAAAGAAGCGTACGGATATCTATGCTTTTATGAGTATTTTTTGCCTGTTATCGAAATTGCACGCCTCTGATTTTCGGTCGTTGTATGTATGCAAAATGGTCTAACAGAAAATGGTTTTACTTTGGAAATGTCGCCTCGTTTTCGCAGTAGAAATATTCAAACAAAACTTTTGTAAAAAGAAGCGTACGGATATCTATGTTTTATGAGTATTTTTTGCCTGTTATCGAAATTGCACGCCTCTGATTTTGCGGTCGTTGTAAGTATGCAAAATGGTCTAACAGAAAATGGTTTTACTTTGAAATGTCGCCTCGTTTTCGCAGTAGAAATATTCAAACAAAATTTTGTAAAAAGAAGCGTACGGATATCTATGCTTTATGAGTATTTTTGCCTGTTATCGAAATTGCACGCCTCTGATTTTGCGGTCGTTGTATGTATGCAAAATGGTCTAACAGAAAATGGTTTTACTTTGAAATGTCGCCTTCGTTTTCGCAGTAGAAATATTCAAACAAAATTTTGCAAAAGAAGCGTACGGATATCTATGCTTTATGAGTATTTTTGCCTGTTATCGAAATTGCACGCCTCTGATTTTTCGGTCGTTGTATGGATGCAAAATGGTCTAACAGAAAATAGTTTTACTTTTGAAATGTCGCCTTTTGTTTTCGCAGAAGAAATATTCAAAAGACAATGTTGCCTCCGTTTTCGTATTAGAATTATATAAAGTTTATCGAAAGTTCATATAAGTGGTTTTATGAAAATAACGTATACTTAGAAAACTGTTTTTAAGTTTATTTTTTACCATATATTTATAGTTATACCATTATCATTAGGTACTTGTATTTTAGTGATTGGGAAAATCTTGGAATAAATATATCTTATGTATTAAAGTAGTATATTAAAGTTTCATTGTTAATGTTTATTTAATTGGCTAATATAAATTACGGATTACATTATATTTATATGAATATGTTAATATATTTCAACCATGAGTGATAAATAACGGTCAACTATCATACAGAACGAACCTTGTACTTATATATTAAAGATTTGGTACCCCTGGTTGACACAGGCGTGAGAGGTGTTGAAGAGGCGTGTCGTTGCTGAGTTTTCGTTGCTATCTTTACATGCGTAAACCATCTCAGACATTAAATCTTGAAACTAACGTTGCTGAAAATTGGAAACTATTTGTCCAAAAATTTGATAATTTTATAACAGCAACGGATTTATGTACGAAAAGTGAAGAAAACAAATAGCTGTGTTTTAACCTAATTGGTGATGAAGGGTTAGAATTATTTAACACATTTAGTTTATCAGTAGAAGAAAAGTCGTTACACGTTATTAAAGAAAGATTCAAATATAATTTTTCAAAGATTTGTCAGAAAGAGGGACAGCGTTTGATTCCTTTTAACTGAGTTACGAAACTCAATCGAGAAATATTTTTACTAGACTAAATCGATGATGGAGAGTCCGAATCCAAAACCGTTTTGGGCCAAAATGTAGGGTTCACGAGATACAAGAGGTCAAAGGTCAGATTTTAACATGGGGTCTTATGGGAGGGATTTTTGTCTGTTATCGAAATTGCACGCCTCTGATTTTTCGGTCGTTGTATGTATGCAAAATGGTCTAACAGAAAATGGTTTTACTTTGGAAATGTCGCCTTTCGTTTTCGCAGTAGAAATATTCAAACAAAAATTTTGTAAAAAGAAGCGTACGGATATCTATGCTTTATGAGGATTTTTTTGCCTGTTATCGAAATTGCACGCCTCTGATTTTTCGGTCGTTGTATGTATGCAAATGGTCTAACAGAAAATGGTTTTACTTTGAAATGTCGCCTCTCGTTTTGCAGTAGAAATATTCAAACAAAATTTTGTAAAAAGAAGCGTACGGATATCTATGCTTTATGAGGATTTTTGCCTGTTATCGAAATTGCACGCCTCTGATTTTTCGGTCGTTGTATGTATGCAAAATGGTCTAACAGAAAATGGTTTTACTTTGGAAATGTCGCCTCTCGTTTTTGCAGTAGAAATATTCAAACAAAAATTTTGTAAAAGAAGCGTACGGATATCTATGCTTTATGAGGATTTTTTGCCTGTTATCGAAATTGCACGCCTCTGATTTTTCGGTCGTTGTATGTATGCAAAATGGTCTAACAGAAAATGGTTTTACTTTGAAATGTCGCCTTTCGTTTTGCAGTAGAAATATTCAAACAAAAATTTTGTAAAAAGAAGCGTACGGATATCTATGCTTTATGAGGATTTTTGCCTGTTATCGAAATTGCACGCCTCTGATTTTTCGGTCGTTGTATGTATGCAAAATGGTCTAACAGAAAATGGTTTTACTTTGAAATGTCGCCTTTCGTTTTCGCAGTAGAAATATTCAAACAAAATTTTGTAAAAAGAAGCGTACGGATATCTATGCTTTATGAGGATTTTTTGCCTGTTATCGAAATTGCACGCCTCTGATTTTCGGTCGTTGTATGTATGCAAAATGGTCTAACAGAAAATGGTTTTACTTTGAAATGTCGCCTCTCGTTTTTGCAGTAGAAATATTCAAACAAAATTTTGTAAAAAGAAGCGTACGGATATCTATGCTTTATGAGGATTTTTTGCCTGTTATCGAAATTGCACGCCTCTGATTTTTCGGTCGTTGTATGTATGCAAAATGGTCTAACAGAAAATGGTTTTACTTTGGAAATGTCGCATCTCGTTTTCGCAGTAGAAATATTCAAACAAAATTTTGTAAAAGAAGCGTACGGATATCTATGCTTTATGAGGATTTTTTTGCCTGTTATCGAAATTGCACGCCTCTGATTTTTCGGTCGTTGTATGTATGCAAAATGGTCTAACAGAAAATGGTTTTACTTTGGAAATGTCGCCTTTCGTTTTTGCAGTAGAAATATTCAAACAAAATTTTGTAAAAAAGCGTACGGATATCTATGCTTTATGAGGATTTTTGCCTGTTATCGAAATTGCACGCCTCTGATTTTTCGGTCGTTGTATGTATGCAAAATGGTCTAACAGAAAATGGTTTTACTTTGGAAATGTCGCCTCTCGTTTTCGCAGTAGAAATATTCAAACAAAATTTTGTAAAAGAAGCGTACGGATATCTATGCTTTATGAGGATTTTTGCCTGTTATCGAAATTGCACGCCTCTGATTTTTCGGTCGTTGTATGTATGCAAAATGGTCTAACAGAAAATGGTTTTACTTTGGAAATGTCGCCTTTCGTTTTAGCAGTAGAAATATTCAAACAAAAATTTTGTAAAAGAAGCGTACGGATATCTATGCTTTATGAGTATTTTTTGCCTGTTATCGAAATTGCACGCCTCTGATTTTTCGGTCGTTGTATGTATGCAAAATGGTCTAACAGAAAATGGTTTTACTTTGGAAATGTCGCCTCTCGTTTTCGCAGTAGAAATATTCAAACAAAATTTTGTAAAAGAAGCGTACGGATATCTATGCTTTATGAGGATTTTTTGCCTGTTATCGAAATTGCTCTGATTTTTCGGTCGTTGTATGTATGCAAAATGGTCTAACAGAAAATGGTTTTACTTTGGAAATGTCGCCTCGTTTTCGCAGTAGAAATATTCAAACAAAAATTTTGTAAAAGAAGCGTACGGATATCTATGCTTTATGAGGATTTTTGCCTGTTATCGAAATTGCACGCCTCTGATTTTTCGGTCGTTGTATGTATGCAAAATGGTCTAACAGAAAATGGTTTTACTTTGGAAATGTCGCCTTTCGTTTTTGCAGTAGAAATATTCAAACAAAATTGTTGTAAAAAGAAGCGTAGGGATATCTATGCTTTATGAGGATTTTTTTGCCTGTTATCGAAATTGCACGCCTCTGATTTTTCGGTCGTTGTATGTATGCAAAATGGTCTAACAGAAAATGGTTTTACTTTGAAAGTGTCGCCTCTCGTTTTCGCAGTAGAAATATTCAAACAAAAATTTTGTAAAAAGAAGCGTACGGATATCTATGCTTTATGAGGATTTTTTTGCCTGTTATCGAAATTGCACGCCTCTGATTTTTCGGTCGTTGTATGTATGCAAAATGGTCTAACAGAAAATGGTTTTACTTTGGAAATGTCGCCTCTCGTTTTCGCAGTAGAAATATTCAAACAAAATTTTGTAAAGAAGCGTACGGATATCTATGCTTTATGAGGATTTTTGCCTGTTATCGAAATTGCACGCCTCTGATTTTTCGGTCGTTGTATGTATGCAAAATGGTCTAACAGAAAATGGTTTTACTTTGGAAATGTCGCCTTTCGTTTTTGCAGTAGAAATATTCAAACAAAAATTTTGTAAAAAGAAGCGTACGGATATCTATGCTTTATGAGTATTTTTTGCCTGTTATCGAAATTGCACGCCTCTGATTTTTCGGTCGTTGTATGTATGCAAAATGGTCTAACAGAAAATGGTTTTACTTTGAAATGTCGCCTTTCGTTTTGCAGTAGAAATATTCAAACAAAAATTTTGTAAAAGAAGCGTACGGATATCTATGCTTTATGAGGATTTTTTGCCTGTTATCGAAATTGCACGCCTCTGATTTTTCGGTCGTTGTATGTATGCAAAATGGTCTAACAGAAAATGGTTTTACTTTGAAATGTCGCCTTTCGTTTTGCAGTAGAAATATTCAAACAAAAATTTTGTAAAAGAAGCGTACGGATATCTATGCTTTATGAGGATTTTTGCCTGTTATCGAAATTGCACGCCTCTGATTTTTCGGTCGTTGTATGTATGCAAAATGGTCTAACAGAAAATGGTTTTACTTTGAAATGTCGCCTCTCGTTTTCGCAGTAGAAATATTCAAACAAAATTTTGTAAAAAGAAGCGTACGGATATCTATGCTTTATGAGGATTTTTGCCTGTTATCGAAATTGCACGCCTCTGATTTTTCGGTCGTTGTATGTATGCAAAATGGTCTAACAGAAAATGGTTTTACTTTGGAAATGTCGCCTTTCGTTTTTAGAAATATTCAAACAAAAATTTTGTAAAAAGAAGCGTACGGATATCTATGCTTTATGAGGATTTTTGCCTGTTATCGAAATTGCACGCCTCTGATTTTCGGTCGTTGTATGTATGCAAAATGGTCTAACAGAAAATGGTTTTACTTTGAAATGTCGCCTCGTTTTCGCAGTAGAAATATTCAAACAAAATTTTGTAAAAGAAGCGTACGGATATCTATGCTTTATGAGGATTTTTGCCTGTTATCGAAATTGCACGCCTCTGATTTTTCGGTCGTTGTATGTATGCAAAATGGTCTAACAGAAAATGGTTTTACTTTGGAAATGTCGCCTCTCGTTTTCGCAGTAGAAATATTCAAACAAAAGTTTTGTAAAAAGAAGCGTACGGATATCTATGCTTTATGAGGATTTTTGCCTGTTATCGAAATTGCACGCCTCTGATTTTTCGGTCGTTGTATGTATGCAAAATGGTCTAACAGAAAATGGTTTTACTTTGGAAATGTCGCCTTTCGTTTTTGCAGTAGAAATATTCAAACAAAAATTTTGTAAAAAGAAGCGTACGGATATCTATGCTTTATGAGGATTTTTGCCTGTTATCGAAATTGCACGCCTCTGATTTTTCGGTCGTTGTATGTATGCAAAATGGTCTAACAGAAAATGGTTTTACTTTGGAAATGTCGCCTCTCGTTTTCGCAGTAGAAATATTCAAACAAAATTTTGTAAAAAAGTACGGATATCTATGCTTTATGAGATTTTTGCCTGTTATCGAAATTGCACGCCTCTGATTTTTCGGTCGTTGTATGTATGCAAAATGGTCTAACAGAAAATGGTTTTACTTTGAAATGTCGCCTCGTTTTTTTGCAGTAGAAATATTCAAACAAAAATTTTGTAAAAGAAGCGTACGGATATCTATGCTTTATGAGGATTTTTTTGCCTGTTATCGAAATTGCACGCCTCTGATTTTTCGGTCGTTGTATGTATGCAAAATGGTCTAACAGAAAATGGTTTTACTTTGGAAATGTCGCCTTTCGTTTTTGCAGTAGAAATATTCAAACAAAAATTTTGTAAAAGAAGCGTACGGATATCTATGCTTTATGAGGATTTTTTTTGCCTGTTATCGAAATTGCACGCCTCTGATTTTTCGGTCGTTGTATGTATGCAAAATGGTCTAACAGAAAATGGTTTTACTTTGGAAATGTCGCCTCTCGTTTTCGCAGTAGAAATATTCAAACAAAAGTTTTGTAAAAAGAAGCGTACGGATATCTATGCTTTATGAGTATTTTTTGCCTGTTATCGAAATTGCACGCCTCTGATTTTTCGGTCGTTGTATGTATGCAAAATGGTCTAACAGAAAATGGTTTTACTTTGGAAATGTCGCCTCTCGTTTTTGCAGTAGAAATATTCAAACAAAAATTTTGTAAAAAGAAGCGTACGGATATCTATGCTTTATGAGGATTTTTGCCTGTTATCGAAATTGCACGCCTCTGATTTTTCGGTCGTTGTATGTATGCAAAATGGTCTAACAGAAAATGGTTTTACTTTGAAATGTCGCCTCTCGTTTTCGCAGTAGAAATATTCAAACAAAATTTTGTAAAAGAAGCGTACGGATATCTATGCTTTATGAGGAGTTTTTTGTCTGTTATCGAAATTGCACGCCTCTGATTTTTCGGTCGTTGTATGTATGCAAAATGGTCTAACAGAAAATGGTTTTACTTTGGAAATGTCGCCTTTCGTTTTTGCAGTAGAAATATTCAAACAAAATTTTGTAAAAGAAGCGTACGGATATCTATGCTTTATGAGGATTTTTGCCTGTTATCGAAATTGCACGCCTCTGATTTTTCGGTCGTTGTATGTATGCAAAATGGTCTAACAGAAAATGGTTTTACTTTGGAAATGTCGCCTCTCGTTTTCGCAGTAGAAATATTCAAACAAAATTTTGTAAAAGAAGCGTACGGATATCTATGCTTTATGAGGATTTTTTGCCTGTTATCGAAATTGCACGCCTCTGATTTTTCGGTCGTTGTATGTATGCAAAATGGTCTAACAGAAAATGGTTTTACTTTGGAAATGTCGCCTCGTTTTGCAGTAGAAATATTCAAACAAAAATTTTGTAAAAAGAAGCGTACGGATATCTATGCTTTATGAGGATTTTTTTGCCTGTTATCGAAATTGCACGCCTCTGATTTTTCGGTCGTTGTATGTATGCAAAATGGTCTAACAGAAAATGGTTTTACTTTGAAATGTCGCCTCTCGTTTTCGCAGTAGAAATATTCAAACAAAAATTTTGTAAAAGAAGCGTACGGATATCTATGCTTTATGAGGATTTTTTTGCCTGTTATCGAAATTGCACGCCTCTGATTTTTCGGTCGTTGTATGTATGCAAAATGGTCTAACAGAAAATGGTTTTACTTTGGAAATGTCGCCTTTCGTTTTTGCAGTAGAAATATTCAAACAAAATTTTGTAAAAAGAAGCGTACGGATATCTATGCTTTATGAGGATTTTTTGCCTGTTATCGAAATTGCACGCCTCTGATTTTTCGGTCGTTGTATGTATGCAAAATGGTCTAACAGAAAATGGTTTTACTTTGAAATGTCGCCTCGTTTTGCAGTAGAAATATTCAAACAAAAATTTTGTAAAAAGAAGCGTACGGATATCTATGCTTTATGAGGATTTTTTTGCCTGTTATCGAAATTGCACGCCTCTGATTTTTCGGTCGTTGTATGTATGCAAAATGGTCTAACAGAAAATGGTTTTACTTTGAAATGTCGCCTTTCGTTTTGCAGTAGAAATATTCAAACAAAATTTTGTAAAAAGAAGCGTACGGATATCTATGCTTTATGAGGATTTTTTTGCCTGTTATCGAAATTGCACGCCTCTGATTTTTCGGTCGTTGTATGTATGCAAAATGGTCTAACAGAAAATGGTTTTACTTTGGAAATGTCGCCTTTCGTTTTTGCAGTAGAAATATTCAAACAAAATTTTGTAAAAAGAAGCGTACGGATATCTATGCTTTATGAGGATTTTTGCCTGTTATCGAAATTGCACGCCTCTGATTTTTCGGTCGTTGTATGTATGCAAAATGGTCTAACAGAAAATGGTTTTACTTTGGAAATGTCGCCTTTCGTTTTGCAGTAGAAATATTCAAACAAAATTTGTAAAAAAAAGCGTACGGATATCTATGCTTTATGAGGATTTTTTTGCCTGTTATCGAAATTGCACGCCTCTGATTTTTCGGTCGTTGTATGTATGCAAAATGGTCTAACAGAAAATGGTTTTACTTTGGAAATGTCGCCTTTCGTTTTTGCAGTAGAAATATTCAAACAAAATTTTGTAAAAAGAAGCGTAGGGATATCTATGCTTTATGAGGATTTTTGCCTGTTATCGAAATTGCACGCCTCTGATTTTTCGGTCGTTGTATGTATGCAAAATGGTCTAACAGAAAATGGTTTTACTTTGAAATGTCGCCTCGTTTTTGCAGTAGAAATATTCAAACAAAAATTTTGTAAAAAGAAGCGTACGGATATCTATGCTTTATGAGGATTTTTTGCCTGTTATCGAAATTGCACGCCTCTGATTTTTCGGTCGTTGTATGTATGCAAAATGGTCTAACAGAAAATGGTTTTACTTTGGAAATGTCGCCTTTCGTTTTGCAGTAGAAATATTCAAACAAAATTTTGTAAAAGAAGCGTACGGATATCTATGCTTTATGAGTATTTTTTGCCTGTTATCGAAATTGCACGCCTCTGATTTTTCGGTCGTTGTATGTATGCAAAATGGTCTAACAGAAAATGGTTTTACTTTGGAAATGTCGCCTCTCGTTTTCGCAGTAGAAATATTCAAACAAAAATTTTGTAAAAGAAGCGTACGGATATCTATGCTTTATGAGGATTTTTGCCTGTTATCGAAATTGCACGCTCTGATTTTTCGGTCGTTGTATGTATGCAAAATGGTCTAACAGAAAATGGTTTTACTTTGAAATGTCGCCTCGTTTTCGCAGTAGAAATATTCAAACAAAAATTTTGTAAAAGAAGCGTACGGCTATCTATGCTTTATGAGGATTTTTTGCCTGTTATCGAAATTGCACGCCTCTGATTTTTCGGTCGTTGTATGTATGCAAAATGGTCTAACAGAAAATGGTTTTACTTTGAAAGTGTCGCCTCTCGTTTTCGCAGTAGAAATATTCAAACAAAATTTTGTAAAAGAAGCGTACGGATATCTATGCTTTATGAGGATTTTTGCCTGTTATCGAAATTGCACGCCTCTGATTTTTCGGTCGTTGTATGTATGCAAAATGGTCTAACAGAAAATGGTTTTACTTTGGAAATGTCGCCTCGTTTTCGCAGTAGAAATATTCAAACAAAAATTTTGTAAAAGAAGCGTACGGATATCTATGCTTTATGAGGATTTTTGCCTGTTATCGAAATTGCACGCCTCTGATTTTTCGGTCGTTGTATGTATGCAAAATGGTCTAACAGAAAATGGTTTTACTTTGAAATGTCGCCTTTCGTTTTTTGCAGTAGAAATATTCAAACAAAATTTTGTAAAAGAAGCGTACGGATATCTATGCTTTATGAGGATTTTTTTTGTATCGAAATTGCACGCCTCTGATTTTTCGGTCGTTGTATGTATGCAAAATGGTCTAACAGAAAATGGTTTTACTTTGGAAATGTCGCCTCGTTTTCGCAGTAGAAATATTCAAACAAAAATTTTGTAAAAGAAGCGTACGGATATCTATGCTTTATGAGGATTTTTGCCTGTTATCGAAATTGCACGCTCTGATTTTTCAGTCGTTGTATGTATGCAAAATGGTCTAACAGAAAATGGTTTTACTTTGAAATGTCGCCTTTCGTTTTTGCAGTAGAAATATTCAAACAAAAATTTTGTAAAAAGAAGCGTACGGATATCTATGCTTTATGAGTATTTTTTGCCTGTTATCGAAATTGCACGCCTCTGATTTTTCGGTCGTTGTATGTATGCAAAATGGTCTAACAGAAAATGGTTTTACTTTGGAAATGTCGCCTCTCGTTTTCGCAGTAGAAATATTCAAACAAAATTTTGTAAAAAGCGTACGGATATCTATGCTTTATGAGGATTTTTGCCTGTTATCGAAATTGCACGCTCTGATTTTTCGGTCGTTGTATGTATGCAAAATGGTCTAACAGAAAATGGTTTTACTTTGGAAATGTCGCCTCGTTTTCGCAGTAGAAATATTCAAACAAAATTTTGTAAAAAGCGTACGGATATCTATGCTTTATGAGTATTTTTGCCTGTTATCGAAATTGCACGCCTCTGATTTTTCGGTCGTTGTATGTATGCAAAATGGTCTAACAGAAAATGGTTTTACTTTGGAAATGTCGCCTCTCGTTTTCGCAGTAGAAATATTCAAACAAAAATTTTGTAAAAAGAAGCGTACGGATATCTATGCTTTATGAGGATTTTTTTGCCTGTTATCGAAATTGCACGCCTCTGATTTTTCGGTCGTTGTATGTATGCAAAATGGTCTAACAGAAAATGGTTTTACTTTGGAAATGTCGCCTCTCGTTTTCGCAGTAGAAATATTCAAACAAAAATTTTGTAAAAAGAAGCGTACGGATATCTATGCTTTATGGATTTTTGCCTGTTATCGAAATTGCACGCCTCTGATTTTTCGGTCGTTGTATGTATGCAAAATGGTCTAACAGAAAATGGTTTTACTTTGGAAATGTCGCCTTTCGTTTTGCAGTAGAAATATTCAAACAAAATTTTGTAAAAGAAGCGTACGGATATCTATGCTTATGAGGATTTTTGCCTGTTATCGAAATTGCACGCCTCTGATTTTTCGGTCGTTGTATGTATGCAAAATGGTCTAACAGAAAATGGTTTTACTTTGGAAATGTCGCCTTTCGTTTTTGCAGTAGAAATATTCAAACAAAAATTTTGTAAAAGAAGCGTACGGATATCTATGCTTTATGAGGATTTTTTTGCCTGTTATCGAAATTGCACGCCTCTGATTTTTCGGTCGTTGTATGTATGCAAAATGGTCTAACAGAAAATGGTTTTACTTTGGAAATGTCGCCTTTCGTTTTTGCAGTAGAAATATTCAAACAAAATTTTGTAAAAGAAGCGTACGGATATCTATGCTTTATGAGGATTTTTTTGCCTGTTATCGAAATTGCACGCCTCTGATTTTTCGGTCGTTGTATGTATGCAAAATGGTCTAACAGAAAATGGTTTTACTTTGGAAATGTCGCCTTTCGTTTTTGCAGTAGAAATATTCAAACAAAATTTTGTAAAAGAAGCGTACGGATATCTATGCTTTATGAGGATTTTTTTGCCTGTTATCGAAATTGCACGCCTCTGATTTTTCGGTCGTTGTATGTATGCAAAATGGTCTAACAGAAAATGGTTTTACTTTGGAAATGTCGCCTTTCGTTTTTGCAGTAGAAATATTCAAACAAAAATTTGTAAAAGAAGCGTACGGATATCTATGCTTTATGAGGATTTTTTTGCCTGTTATCGAAATTGCACGCCTCTGATTTTTCGGTCGTTGTATGTATGCAAAATGGTCTAACAGAAAATGGTTTTACTTTGGAAATGTCGCCTTTCGTTTTTGCAGTAGAAATATTCAAACAAAAATTTTGTAAAAAGAAGCGTACGGATATCTATGCTTTATGAGGATTTTTGCCTGTTATCGAAATTGCACGCCTCTGATTTTTCGGTCGTTGTATGTATGCAAAATGGTCTAACAGAAAATGGTTTTACTTTGGAAATGTCGCCTTTCGTTTTTGCAGTAGAAATATTCAAACAAAAATTTTGTAAAAAGAAGCGTACGGATATCTATGCTTTATGAGGATTTTTTTGCCTGTTATCGAAATTGCACGCTCTGATTTTTCGGTCGTTGTATGTATGCAAAATGGTCTAACAGAAAATGGTTTTACTTTGGAAATGTCGCCTCGTTTTTGCAGTAGAAATATTCAAACAAAAATTTTGTAAAAAGAAGCGTACGGATATCTATGCTTTATGAGGATTTTTGCCTGTTATCGAAATTGCACGCCTCTGATTTTTCAGTCGTTGTATGTATGCAAATGGTCTAACAGAAAATGGTTTTACTTTGAAAGTGTCGCCTCTCGTTTTCGCAGTAGAAATATTCAAACAAAAATTTTGTAAAAAGAAGCGTACGGATATCTATGCTTTATGAGTATTTTTTGCCTGTTATCGAAATTGCACGCCTCTGATTTTTCGGTCGTTGTATGTATGCAAAATGGTCTAACAGAAAATGGTTTTACTTTGGAAATGTCGCCTTTCGTTTTTGCAGTAGAAATATTCAAACAAAAATTTTGTAAAAAGAAGCGTACGGATATCTATGCTTTATGAGGATTTTTTTGCCTGTTATCGAAATTGCACGCCTCTGATTTTTCGGTCGTTGTATGTATGCAAAATGGTCTAACAGAAAATGGTTTTACTTTGGAAATGTCGCCTCTCGTTTTCGCAGTAGAAATATTCAAACAAAAATTTTGTAAAAAGAAGCGTACGGATATCTATGCTTTATGAGTATTTTTTGCCTGTTATCGAAATTGCACGCCTCTGATTTTTCGGTCGTTGTATGTATGCAAAATGGTCTAACAGAAAATGGTTTTACTTTGGAAATGTCGCCTCTCGTTTTCGCAGTAGAAATATTCAAACAAAATTTTGTAAAAAGACGGATATCTATGCTTTATGAGGATTTTTGCCTGTTATCGAAATTGCCTCTGATTTTTCGGTCGTTGTATGTATGCAAAATGGTCTAACAGAAAATGGTTTTACTTTGGAAATGTCGCCTCGTTTTCGCAGTAGAAATATTCAAACAAAAATTTTGTAAAAGAAGCGTACGGATATCTATGCTTTATGAGTATTTTTTGCCTGTTATCGAAATTGCACGCCTCTGATTTTCGGTCGTTGTATGTATGCAAAATGGTCTAACAGAAAATGGTTTTACTTTGGAAATGTCGCCTCTCGTTTTCGCAGTAGAAATATTCAAACAAAAATTTTGTAAAAAGAAGCGTACGGATATCTATGCTTTATGAGTATTTTTTGCCTGTTATCGAAATTGCACGCCTCTGATTTTTCGGTCGTTGTATGTATGCAAAATGGTCTAACAGAAAATGGTTTTACTTTGGAAATGTCGCCTCGTTTTTTGCAGTAGAAATATTCAAACAAAATTTTGTAAAAGAAGCGTACGGATATCTATGCTTTATGAGTATTTTTTGCCTGTTATCGAAATTGCACGCCTCTGATTTTTCGGTCGTTGTATGTATGCAAAATGGTCTAACAGAAAATGGTTTTACTTTGGAAATGTCGCCTCGTTTTCGCAGTAGAAATATTCAAACAAAAATTTTGTAAAAAGAAGCGTACGGATATCTATGCTTTATGAGGATTTTTTGCCTGTTATCGAAATTGCACGCTCTGATTTTTCGGTCGTTGTATGTATGCAAAATGGTCTAACAGAAAATGGTTTTACTTTGGAAATGTCGCCTTTCGTTTTCGCAGTAGAAATATTCAAACAAAATTTTGTAAAAAGCGTACGGATATCTATGCTTTATGAGGATTTTTGCCTGTTATCGAAATTGCACGCCTCTGATTTTTCGGTCGTTGTATGTATGCAAAATGGTCTAACAGAAAATGGTTTTACTTTGGAAATGTCGCCTTTCGTTTTTGCAGTAGAAATATTCAAACAAAAATTTTGTAAAAAGAAGCGTACGGATATCTATGCTTTATGAGGATTTTTTTGCCTGTTATCGAAATTGCACGCCTCTGATTTTTCGGTCGTTGTATGTATGCAAAATGGTCTAACAGAAAATGGTTTTACTTTGGAAATGTCGCCTCTCGTTTTCGCAGTAGAAATATTCAAACAAAAATTTTGTAAAAAGAAGCGTACGGATATCTATGCTTTATGAGGATTTTTTTGCCTGTTATCGAAATTGCACGCCTCTGATTTTTCGGTCGTTGTATGTATGCAAAATGGTCTAACAGAAAATGGTTTTACTTTGGAAATGTCGCCTTTCGTTTTGCAGTAGAAATATTCAAACAAAAATTTTGTAAAAAGAAGCGTACGGATATCTATGCTTTATGAGGATTTTTGCCTGTTATCGAAATTGCACGCCTCTGATTTTTCGGTCGTTGTATGTATGCAAAATGGTCTAACAGAAAATGGTTTTACTTTGAAATGTCGCCTCTCGTTTTCGCAGTAGAAATATTCAAACAAAATTTTGTAAAAGAAGCGTACGGATATCTATGCTTTATGAGGATTTTTTTGCCTGTTATCGAAATTGCACGCCTCTGATTTTTCGGTCGTTGTATGTATGCAAAATGGTCTAACAGAAAATGGTTTTACTTTGGAAATGTCGCCTTTCGTTTTTGCAGTAGAAATATTCAAACAAAAATTTTGTAAAAAGAAGCGTACGGATATCTATGCTTTATGAGGATTTTTTTTGCCTGTTATCGAAATTGCACGCCTCTGATTTTTCGGTCGTTGTATGTATGCAAAATGGTCTAACAGAAAATGGTTTTACTTTGGAAATGTCGCCTCTCGTTTTCGCAGTAGAAATATTCAAACAAAAATTTTGTAAAAAGAAGCGTACGGATATCTATGCTTTATGAGGATTTTTTTGCCTGTTATCGAAATTGCACGCCTCTGATTTTTCGGTCGTTGTATGTATGCAAAATGGTCTAACAGAAAATGGTTTTACTTTGGAAATGTCGCCTCGTTTTCGCAGTAGAAATATTCAAACAAAAATTTTGTAAAAGAAGCGTACGGATATCTATGCTTTATGAGTATTTTTTGCCTGTTATCGAAATTGCACGCCTCTGATTTTTCGGTCGTTGTATGTATGCAAAATGGTCTAACAGAAAATGGTTTTACTTTGGAAATGTCGCCCTCGTTTTCGCAGTAGAAATATTCAAACAAAATTTTGTAAAAAGAAGCGTACGGATATCTATGCTTTATGAGTATTTTTTGCCTGTTATCGAAATTGCACGCCTCTGATTTTTCGGTCGTTGTATGTATGCAAAATGGTCTAACAGAAAATGGTTTTACTTTGGAAATGTCGCCTCTCGTTTTCGCAGTAGAAATATTCAAACAAAATTTTGTAAAAAAGCGTACGGATATCTATGCTTTATGAGGATTTTTGCCTGTTATCGAAATTGCACGCCTCTGATTTTTCGGTCGTTGTATGTATGCAAAATGGTCTAACAGAAAATGGTTTTACTTTGGAAATGTCGCCTTTCGTTTTCGCAGTAGAAATATTCAAACAAAATTTTGTAAAAGAAGCGTACGGATATCTATGCTTTATGAGGATTTTTGCCTGTTATCGAAATTGCACGCCTCTGATTTTTCGGTCGTTGTATGTATGCAAAATGGTCTAACAGAAAATGGTTTTACTTTGAAATGTCGCCTCGTTTTCGCAGTAGAAATATTCAAACAAAATTTTGTAAAAAGAAGCGTACGGATATCTATGCTTTATGAGGATTTTTGCCTGTTATCGAAATTGCACGCCTCTGATTTTTCGGTCGTTGTATGTATGCAAAATGGTCTAACAGAAAATGGTTTTACTTTGAAATGTCGCCTTTCGTTTTGCAGTAGAAATATTCAAACAAAAATTTTGTAAAAGAAGCGTACGGATATCTATGCTTTATGAGGATTTTTTGCCTGTTATCGAAATTGCACGCCTCTGATTTTTCGGTCGTTGTATGTATGCAAAATGGTCTAACAGAAAATGGTTTTACTTTGAAATGTCGCCTCGTTTTGCAGTAGAAATATTCAAACAAAATTTTGTAAAAGAAGCGTACGGATATCTATGCTTTATGAGGATTTTTTGCCTGTTATCGAAATTGCACGCCTCTGATTTTTCGGTCGTTGTATGTATGCAAAATGGTCTAACAGAAAATGGTTTTACTTTGGAAATGTCGCCTCTCGTTTTCGCAGTAGAAATATTCAAACAAAAATTTTGTAAAAAGAAGCGTACGGATATCTATGCTTTATGAGGATTTTTTGCCTGTTATCGAAATTGCACGCCTGATTTTTCGGTCGTTGTATGTATGCAAAATGGTCTAACAGAAAATGGTTTTACTTTGGAAATGTCGCCTTTCGTTTTTGCAGTAGAAATATTCAAACAAAAATTTTGTAAAAAGAAGCGTACGGATATCTATGCTTTATGAGTATTTTTTGCCTGTTATCGAAATTGCACGCCTCTGATTTTTCGGTCGTTGTATGTATGCAAAATGGTCTAACAGAAAATGGTTTTACTTTGAAAGTGTCGCCTCTCGTTTTCGCAGTAGAAATATTCAAACAAAATTTTGTAAAAAGAAGCGTACGGATATCTATGCTTTATGAGTATTTTTTGCCTGTTATCGAAATTGCACGCCTCTGATTTTTCGGTCGTTGTATGTATGCAAAATGGTCTAACAGAAAATGGTTTTACTTTGGAAGTGTCGCCTCGTTTTCGCAGTAGAAATATTCAAACAAAATTTTGTAAAAGAAGCGTACGGATATCTATGCTTTTATGAGTATTTTTTGCCTGTTATCGAAATTGCACGCCTCTGATTTTCGGTCGTTGTATGTATGCAAAATGGTCTAACAGAAAATGGTTTTACTTTGGAAATGTCGCCCTCGTTTTCGCAGTAGAAATATTCAAACAAAAATTTTGTAAAAAGAAGCGTACGGATATCTATGCTTTATGAGTATTTTTTGCCTGTTATCGAAATTGCACGCCTCTGATTTTTCGGTCGTTGTATGTATGCAAAATGGTCTAACAGAAAATGGTTTTACTTTGAAATGTCGCCTCGTTTTCGCAGTAGAAATATTCAAACAAAATTTTGTAAAAAGAAGCGTACGGATATCTATGCTTTATGAGTATTTTTGCCTGTTATCGAAATTGCACGCCTCTGATTTTGCGGTCGTTGTATGTATGCAAAATGGTCTAACAGAAAATGGTTTTACTTTGAAATGTCGCCTTCGTTTTCGCAGTAGAAATATTCAAACAAAATTTTGCAAAAGAAGCGTACGGATATCTATGCTTTATGAGTATTTTTGCCTGTTATCGAAATTGCACGCCTCTGATTTTTCGGTCGTTGTATGGATGCAAAATGGTCTAACAGAAAATAGTTTTACTTTTGAAATGTCGCCTTTTGTTTTCGCAGAAGAAATATTCAAAAGACAATGTTGCCTCCGTTTTCGTATTAGAATTATATAAAGTTTATCGAAAGTTCATATAAGTGGTTTTAAGAAAATAACGTATACTTAGAAAATTGTTTTTAAGTTTATTTTTTACCATATATTTATAGTTATACCATTATCATTAGGTACTTGTATTTTAGTGATTGGGAAAATCTTGGAATAAATATATCTTATGTATTAAAGTAGTATATTAAAGTTTCATTGTTAATGTTTATTTAATTGGCTAATATAAATTACGGATTACATTATATTTATATGAATATGTTAATATATTTCAACCATGAGTGATAAATAACGGTCAACTATCATACAGAACGAACCTTGTACTTATATATTAAAGATTTGGTACCCCTGGTTGACACAGGCGTGAGAGGTGTTGAAGAGGCGTGTCGTTGCTGAGTTTTCGTTGCTATCTTTACATGCGTAAACCATCTCAGACATTAAATCTTGAAACTAACGTTGCTGAAAATTGGAAACTATTTGTCCAAAAATTTGATAATTTTATAACAGCAACGGATTTATGTACGAAAAGTGAAGAAAAACAAATAGCTGTGTTTCTTAACCTAATTGGTGATGAAGGGTTAGAATTATTTAACACATTTAGTTTATCAGTAGAAGAAAAGAAGTCGTTACACGTTATTAAAGAAAGATTCGAAGCTCACTGTGCTCCTAAGAAAAATATAATTTTTCAAAGATTTGTTTTTAACAGTATTTATCAGAAAGAGGGACAGCGTTTGATTCCTTTTTAACTGAGTTACGAAAAGCTGTAAAAACTACCGGCTATAAGGACACAGATGAAATGGTACGCGACAGAATTGTTATGGGTGTGTACAGTAAAGACACACAAGAAAAGCTCTTAAGGGAATCTGAGCTCACGCTAGATAATGCGGTTCAATTTTGTAGAGCTGTAGAGATTAGCAAAACTCAATCGAGAGTGTTGCAACAAGAAGTACCTGTAAATGAATTGCATACCAAAAGCCTTGGTAATAAAAAAGTTTGTGACACGGGAAAAACTTCCGTACTCCTCCTGAGCGATTTTTGGACGAAATATTTTTTACTAGACTAAATCGATGATGGAGAGTCCGAATCCAAAAACCGTTTTGGGCCAAAATGTAGGGTTCACGAGATACAAGAGGTCAAAGGTCAGATTTTAACATGGGGTCTTATGGGAGAAAAAAGGTTTTGTATTCGACTTAAATCCATTCAATATTTTTAAAAATTACAAAATTTGACAAGAAAAATATTAAATTACTCTAATTAGATTGGATTTGCTGCAGTAATAACAAAATGTGCATTTTACATTAATCATCCCTCTTAAAGGGATTATAGTATCTTTAAAGGAAATACATTGTAAAATATATACTTTATATTACAAAATTCGACAAGAACAAATTTAAATTTCATATGACAAGTATAAATATAAAATATAAAATTGACAAGAAAAACAATACCACTAAACTAACCTAACAGTAACAATTTTACAAACATAACCTACCTGAAACAATCTCATAAACATAATCTAAACAACGTAAATTTTTTGATTGCATGAATGAATGCCAAAACTTGTCTTCTTCTCGGTTCAATTTATGCCAAAGATATTCACAAAGATGGTCAGCAATGTTGTCCTTTCCTCCGACGCCTCCGCGTTCCAATCGATTTTTTAAAGGTCTCCAATTTGACTCGATGGTATTCGTGTGGACACCTGTCTCCGAATTAACAAATTCCAAGGAATGATTCACTGTAAAGTGATAAAATCCTTCCTAAAATGTAACGCAAATTAATTAATCGATTTAAAATTTTTTAAAATGTATATTACCTGAGACAAACAATCATACGCTTTCCACATATCAGAATAAATGATGGTTCCCGGAAGGATATGCTTGTGGATAAGCGGTAAAAGCGTATCCTTATCCCTCTTATTATTTGGGCAAATCTCGAGCCTGAAGTTATCGCTGTTGCCCCTTTCAATCATCCCAATGATCCAATTACCCTCCACCATTCGTCCTTTATTATATTTGCGTTTTCCAATCTGTAATAAAATTAAAATTCAACAACATTAGCAAAAATATATTAGTGAAATAAATAACACCTTTGATTCGTCAATTTCCACAATTTTCCCTGCTCCTCCGATTTTCCCCATATTCTCATAATCCTTGTCCAAATCGATCATCATAACTTCGCGACAATACGCAAACCAATCGGACACAGTTTCAGTCGATGTTTGAAAAGTATCATCCGAGGACTCGTGTATGGTATTTTCATAGGAAAACTTCTCGTGAAACAGTATGTAACACACAAAGCCTTTTCCAATGAAAGATGGGATCCTAAATAAAATATGCAAATTACTGTTTTAACATGGGCATTACATTCGAAAATTAAGGAACATTCTAAGCAAATGGCCTCGACAATAAGGGTAAGTAATATATCATTCGAAAGAAAATTCAACGTTGATTGTATTGGTGTAATTGATCGGAAATGAATATTTAAAAAGTTATTAATATTCAACTTATACCAATCGCAAACAAAGGAAGAACCCGCGAGCGAAGCGAGCTCGATAACAGATAATTTAATTATGATATAGATTAAATATAATAGCTAATTTAAGCCTACGAAGTCGACGTAGTCGACTGAGTTGGTTATTATATTTAATCTATATCATCATTAAATTATCTGTTATCGAGCCTGCATTTTTTATTTTTATTGGCGAAACCATTTGCTTGGATCTTAAAGTACATTAGATATATATTATTCTAAGCGTGTAAAAATGCTAACCATTTTATCGAATGATTAATTATTTATCTTAGATATCTGTTTTAGAATTTAAGAATATTAAGAATAAGTCAAAGAAAACGCAAAAGCGAATAAAATAAACGTGATAAAACTATTAAAATTTAATAATTCGATTTAATTGCATTTTTAGAAATATTTATTTCATTATGCTAATCTAACCAAATTTAAATTTAAAATAATGATCTTACCTGAAAACCAAGAATTTTCTGCAATTGAAATGGAGTATTCTTTTCCATCCTTGTGATTTTTGTTTTTTTGACACCTAAATATGCCAAAACCACCTTCTCCTTCTTCGCGACATGACATTTCCGTGACAATTTGTCGGCGTGCCCAACATTTGGGGCAATCCTTTTAACTGGAAGTAATCGAATAGATTGGCACCATTTTCTTGTAGAAATTGAATCGTTGCAAATAGAGTATAACTTCTTTAAATTAAACATACTACTCAAATTAAAAATGATGACAATTGAAATTGACTTTAATTGACAAATACAAAAAATATTTTGTCTGAAATATTGAGATATCACATGTTCAATATTATTATATTAAAGAATATATTTTTTAAAAATATTGTATGGATTTAAGTCGAATAAAAAACTTTTTTTTCTCCCATAAGATACCATGTTAAAATCTTACCTTTGACCTCTTGTATCTCGTGAACACTACATTTTGGCCCAAAACGGTTTTTGGATTCGAACTCTCCATCATCAATTTAGTCTAGTAAAAAATATTTCGTCCAAAAATCGCTCAGGAGGAGTACGGAAGTGTGTCCTGTCAATACTGCGGATCGGTTCACAATAGAGGCGAAAGTCCAGCATATGGAGCAACATGTCGTTGGTGCAAGAAATTGAATCAATTTATGTCCGTCTGCAAGCAGAAAAAGCAGGAAAATATGCCCAAAAATAAGAAGAAAAATGTTCACGAAGTAGTGGTTCAGGACAGTCAAGATTGTCAAGATAATGCGCATCAATTTTTTGTAAGTGCTGTTAAAAAACAAGTTCAAGCAGCCAATGTCAGGGACAGCCTACGACATGAACGCATATGGTTTAAACATATCACAGTTGAAGGTAAACCAATTGAATTCAAGTTGGACATGGGCGCTGAAGTAAGTGTTTTGTCTTTTTATTATCTAAATGATATTGCATGCAAGAAAAACATTGTACAATCAAATGTAACCCTAATAGCTTATGGCAGCAATGATTTTAAAAGTAAGCCAAAGGAGAAATCACTTTAAATTGTAAAAGTGGGGATAAGCTAGCAAAAATATCCTTCATAGTTGTTGATATTAAGGATCAGACACCCTTATTAGGATTACGGGCTTGGTTAGACCTTAATTTAGTTTAAAAAGTCGAGTCTTTGTATGTGAGCAAATTTAAGTCATTAGACGATGTAGTAAAGCGGTATTAGTCAGTATTTGAAGGTTTGGGGGAGTTTCCAACTCTACATCAGATTATTTTAAAGGAAAACTCTATTCCACATGTGCAACCAATAAGGCGTATACCACAATCATTACATGCGAGGGTAAAATCTAAATTAGATCAGCTAGAAAAAGAAGGAATTATTGCAAAAGTGGATAAGCCAACGGAATGGTTAAATCCACTAGTTATAATAGAAAAAAAGAATAAGGACTTGAGGTTATGGCTAGACCCCAAACATTTAAACGATGCGATTGAGAGGGAACACATTCTCACTGTAGAGGAAATTGTAAGCAAACTGTCAAATAAATCCTATTTTTCAGTGTTAGACATGAAGGATGGATACTTTCAGGTCAAAATTACTAAAGAAAGTTCTGAGTATTGTACTTTTGGGACCCCCTTTGGACGCTATTAGTTTTTGAGACTTTCCTTCGGGATCAAGTCTGCCCCAGAGGTTTTCAAAAAAAGAATTATGAGCTGTTTGGCGATATTAAAGGGGTAGGAATTTACTTTGATGATCTCATCATAACGGGCTCAACAGACCAAGAACATGATGACAACCTAAGACTAGTTCTTGACCGTGCTCAAGAGTTTAACATTAAATTTAATAAACAAAAAATTCAATTCAAATCCAGAACAGTGAGATTCATGGGACAATTATTTTCAGAGAAAGGTATAGAACCATGCGAGTCATATGTTATAGCAATTGGTGAAATGCCTTGCCCACAACAAAAAAGTGATATTTTAAGACTCTTAGGTATGACAAAATATTTGGGCAAGTTTATACCTAATCTGTCAAAAATTATAGCTCCCTTGCGTAATCTCACACGTCAGGATGTTGAATGGTCTTGTACTAATGAACATGAAAATGCTTTGACTCAGCTTAAGCATTTGTTAACTCGTGCCTCTGTGCTTGCCTATTTTGATCCATCTGTAGGTATTGAAACAGAAACCGATGGAATAGGCGCGTGTCTGTTGCAAAATGGATATCCAGTAGCATTTTGCTTCCGTAGCTTACCACAGAGCAAAATAAAGTACGCTCAAATTGAAAAAGAATTGCTAGCAATTAGATTTGGATGCCGGAAATTTCACTATTTAATTTATGGAGTCCAAAATATTTTAGTTCACACTGATCACAAGCCACTTGTAGCAATTTTCAAAAAAGATTTGTATAATGCAACACCTAGATTACAAAATTTACGTGTAAGATTGCTTATACATGATTTGAATGTAGTTTATAAGCCAGGCAAATATTTATATATAACTGATACGCTTTTAAGGGCATACTTAACTATTAGTGAGTGTGTCGATGAAGAATTATAATTTATTATTCATTCGCTAGTAAACCATTTGCCTATCTCAGATGAAAGAAAGCTTGAACTTAAACAAGCAATGGAAACCGACCCTCAGTTGAGTCTAGTGATGGAGTTTATTGAGTCAGGTTGGCTCGTCAAAAATAAAACTCCCTCAGACATTCAGCAGTTTTTCAAAGTAAAAGATAGTTTCACAATTTGTGATGGTCTTTTATTTTGCGGTCACAACTTAATCGTTCCCCAAAGCTTCAAACTATTCATGCTCAAAAAGCTTCATGAAGGCCACATAGGCATGGGGAAAGTAAAAATGAGAGCTAGGCAAATATTTTATTGATATTGTCGGAGGCTTTCACGGCCGGAGTCATTATAATTATTTATGGTTCCGGGTTGGGACCGTGTCATTTTATAAATTAAGGTCGACGTTTCACCCACTTTTGTAAGGGGCTTCATCAGGACAATAAAACAAATAATAAAATAAAAATATAAAAAAATAATAAAGATAAGAATAATAATAATAAATAGACAAGTTAAAGTGTAAAGAGAAGAGTTACTCCTGAACTAGCAGACTCACTAACCCATTCAAAGCCAAAAGGTGTCTTGTGGCAAAGTAACTGGTGAGAGTAGCAAAAATGGTGGTTTATATAGGGCGAGAACTTAATGCATGAGTGATCATGCATAGAAAGGAGTGTCGTAGTGGATCAGTGAGCGTCACGGTTCCGCTGTTGTGAACATAGATTTGTTTTCACGTTAAGTAACTTGATATTCACTTTATATGGTAGAGTTCTTTAAATATTACAACCCATTTCTTAAGTGTCAGTGTGCACATTTTATTTTTTCAAAACCTAACTTTATTTAGCAACATTGTATGGAACTGGTAAGGGGAAATTAGATATTTGGCCTTTCGTATACTAAGAACCAGTAAAACATAGCAGCATAAATCGTTCAATACTTCAGAAACAAAACTTATTCAATCCGTTAATAAAAGCAAATATTGAACAATGATGTTGAACAATCTGCACCCTCCAACAGAAGACCATTGGCCCCAAGCTGATCGAAATACTATACAATCTGGATCCAACAGAAAAATACTAAACACCATTTTATGAGAAAAGATTTAGATTTCACTGAAGCAATGTACTATATTTAAACATATGTTTTATGTTTCAGTCACCAAAAGTCCCAATACAAACACACCAATTCTTGGAATTTTCAATGCACCCAAGTTATTACGGTACCAATCGACAACCAAATCTATTAATAAAATAATCGTCATACTACTACTTTTAATGACCTAAGTCATCATAGCCTCAATAAAATTCTTCTAACTCATTAGCAGTAATAAGTACAATGAAGGACACTGGTGGGAAAACTATCTGTTACCTTAGTTCGGCAAAGATGATAGATATCGGCATCGCAAGTTTCCAGTTTGCTTTTTTTTACGACTTAGAACTGTTTTTGAGCAATGTAACAGAAAGCTGTATTCTTTTAGAATAAGAAAAGATACTTAATCACAAGTTTGAAACTGTTGATATATAAAAAAATTGAATAAATAGCTTGTTCATTTAGTTGCCTAAAGGAGTATATGAAATTTTTAAAAATTCGACATATTTCGATACAAATAAGTTTTGTAAAGTAGTCACTCATTTTGAGACCGAGAGAGTTTCAGTTGTTCTATCCCCCAAATATTGACATTGTTCGAAGCATTCACAGCAAGACTCATGATGGTTTCAGGTTGGGTCGTTTCGTTTTAGAATGGACTTGGTGTTTCAGACTACTTCCATAATAAGCATCAGGACAAGGTGAGATCACTACCCCTACACGTACAGACTCACATACCCAAATAAGCAAAGAGATCTCTTGTGGCAAAGTAGTAAGTATAAAGAAAGTTACTTCAGGAAAAATAGACATACCCTCAGTTAAGTTAAATTGTGGTTTGTGGTAAAATAACTGTGTAAGTCTCCATATTCAGTAGCGACTCTGTCTTTGCTAGATGATACTTTTTGCAAAAGTGGGCAGAGAGTTGACTTGATTAGCGGCCCATTTTTAAAAATATTTAAAAGATTAAACTGCACACTATGTTGTGCTACTGCAACATGGGGATTACTGTTTTTGGAGAAAACTAGTAAGGTACAGTTGCATTATAAAAGTAGTCCAATAAATGGAACAAGCACTGTTTTGAAAATGTTATGTAGTAATAGTGTATTAGTGGAACCTTTAATTGTTACTGGAATACTTTAATGATGTACATACTTAGTTTTCAATAGCCATATAGAACAAAGTCTTGTTCTTCTTGATGTTTCTTATAACACTTAGTCATGCCTGCAAATTTTTTACCTTATTAAAAGTAAAAACATTTAATTTTATTTGGTACGTGCTGATCTTCCAGCATATGTAATATCTAAAGAAAGTATCTACAAAACACATTACTATCTGTCAATATTTACAACAGCTTATTGATATATAACTACATAATTTGCAAATGGCAGCAACAAAAATGTTTTGTAACACTGTAAAAAAGGAAACCGCTTAGACTTTGAGTTTGTTCATGTATATGTTGAAAACCGTTGCTTTTATCAAAGTCCATTTTCTATTCTTAAACTGGTCAGGATACCGTTGAACAAATTCATTTATTTCATTTTGCTTGGGAGCTAATTTCTTTTCTATATGTTAGGCAAAGTAAGTTAAAATTATTTGCTTTTTTTTTTCGTCCATGGTGTACGTTTGACATTTCTTTTAGTTCTGTTCGTTGCAACATTTTCCTTTTGTTCAAAACCATGTTTTTTGGCAATTTCAACAGGGTGTTCTTCTTGTAAAACAGGATTGAAACTTCTTTCACGATCTACATTAGTTGTATTAGTTATTTCATCGATTCTATATTCCAGACAAGAACCTTCTTTGGGAACAGGATTCAAATCCATATTTATTTCATCCAAGTGCATACCTTTGTATTGTTCTATTCCACTTTCTGAAGCAAGTAGTAAAAGTTTGGACACCTTTGCCATTTGATATAAGTTGTCCGATAAACGATACACATTGTAGTGGATACCTAAAGGTATGATCCATGAACTTAGATAACTGTTCTAGATCTTTCTCAGAAAACTGCAACAGCTATGCAACCGTTACTAAGTGCTTTCGCAATCTAGTCGCACTCATACTCTTTGGGCGCTGCAGTTTACATTTTTGTGAATATTTATACAAAACTTTTGTGCCTCTATGGAATTGCTGCCACCAGTATGAAATATATAATCATTGTTATTAACAAAATTATGTCTTACGCGAATCAAGCAATCGAAATGCTTGCTGAGGGCAACATAGGTACTCCACGTCCTCTTTTACCTCTAATTACTATACGACTAAAAAAGTGTAAAAGGATTTTTCTACTTCAGTCAAACAACTTTCAAATTCATTTTTGTCTCGAGAATCCAAATTAACTGATTTGTACGTTTGCACTTTTAGTTGTGCAACTTCTGCAGGTCTTCTTCTATTTAATAATATAATTTGCATGTACAATACTTCCTTAAGAGTATTGTATGCCTTCAAGTGTGTTTCATTCGCTTGCAATATGTGAAACATCTGTTCTGTCATTCATTTTAAGAAATTATTCAGCGTTAGCAGGTCGGAGGTAAGAGGTAACAATTCATCCTTATTCCATTTTTTTGTACTTAAATTAGTTGCAGCTTGAGCTGAAACTTCATTAGCCCATTGTCACTGAACAATAGTTTTTAAAATTTTTATCTCTTTTCTTTCATTACTGGTATCTGGTTTTTGAAGCAAATGTATATATGCCAAATCACAGAGAGTTCCAAAGTTCATAACTACTGTAGGAGAGTCATATGTATCATTCACTGGATTGTAGCAACGTATTTGATTTACACCTCCAATAATAGTTTGGAAGAAACGAGGGCGTAATAGATCTAGAAGGTCCTTTATTTCACTATTTTCATTTCTAGCAAATTTTAGTAGTTTGGCCAATCGTCTCATGTCTTGTCTTACAAAATCTAAATTTCCTTTACTTTTTCGTCCTTTTAGATATGAGTATCCATAATTGCATATCAAAGTATCTTTTCTAACTATGAATCCTATATCATCAGCTTTCATGTGTGGAAATAATTCTTTTTTTAATAATTCATCATGTTTAATTTAAGCTCCTAGCAAAAGAGTTGTTTGACCAAGGCTATGAGAAAGTTACCTTATTCGCTTTACTTGTATGTTGTGATTTTCTGGACAGTTTTTAGTCCTATAAAACCCCAAGCAATAAGAACAAGGTAAAAAATCATCTGTGAACTCTTTCTTTCTTAATTCTCCTCGTTTGACAGGCCTCAACTTAACATTTGTTTAATTTTTCAGAAAGTTTCCTCTTTTTCTTAATGCAGATAACGCATTTCTTCTTTCCTTTGATTTAGGGTTATTAAAAAATTTACTGAACCTCTATTTCATTTGGTGCCAAGTATTCACATGCCTTGCAAAATGGGATACATCTTTCTCTCAATAAATGCAAAAATCCAGTCGGTCGCTATAGTTTTTTCTCCTCGCCTTCTCAACTTCTTCCTGAAAATGATGTCAGATAAAAATACTTACATTTCTATCACTTCTACATTTAACTACATCATATACAGAAACTACGAGAACTGCAGAAATGGAGCATCAAAAAGAGAGTATGCCCGTACACCAGGTAAGACAGAAAAGTCGAGTGCCCAAAAATATAACATACCACTAACTTTTAATAAGGCTCATTGAGAGCATCTTAATTTTGCAAAGTGCATCACAGTGTAATATAGAATTTTGTTTTTGCCACAAGTCTTAAGTTATATGAAAGTACCCGTCAACATTTTTACACATCTCGGTGGACAGCATATTCATGTGAACTGTATTTGCTTGATGATAAAGTGATAACTACTTAGTTGGTGAACAAAATGTATGAATGCTAGAATTTTACAATTAACCCGATATGCCTGCAATATGGATAAAACTGAAGGTGGGTGGAGCAATTGGCAGTAGAATTGAAAAAATACACATGCAAATCTAAAACAATTTAATAACAAGTTATAAGCATAGAGTAATTTTTTTCTATACAAGAAGTCAACATCTTTGAACCTGCCACCTAAAAAATTATACAACTTTCAAATCCAAAAAACTGAGATACTAAATGTACTTTTGAGAACTTCATTTTTTGCATAAAACAACGAAAGGAATATTATAACTCTTCTAAAACTGTATTATAATATTACCAGGATAAAGTAAACGCTTTGATTCGTTTAGCAGATCATAAACCATCATTATAACATAATTGCTTACTTTGAAAAAAATAAAAACTCTTTTGTTAAACCATTCATATATCATTTCTGAGTCATAGGAGCACTTCTAAACCTCAGTTATAAGCCCACATGCATGCACACATGTGCAGGCATGCACACACCTACACACAAGCATGCACCCCCTTTCATACACACATGCAAATCAATACGATAATAATACTTTTATTCCTAGTAACCATCAAGAAAGTAAGTAATTTTTGAAATGGACTTATTCAAAATTTGTAGTCACTTTAAAGTCTTTTTAGTTGCATTAAAAGGCTTAATACTTCCAATGTGTTCTAATACACAATAGATATTTAATAATTCAATTAGCTGATGAATATATTTAGCGGCCCTCGCAATTTCTGTATAGGAAACAAAAAATATTTACCTTTTCTTCTTTTGGTTGATAAAGATCTGTCTCACTTATCTCTATGGGCATCTGGTTGGAATTCTGCAATAGAAAATATTATACTTCGATACAAAAATATTTTCGTCACATACCTTTGCGATGTGAAATTTCACTTCACTATTTGGATGCAAGGAATCAAAAACTATGGGTGATTTCAATACATTAACAACTGATGTTAAATCGTTTCCTGACGGACTTTCCGAGTCCTAAAAAGTAATCCCATTATATCCAACATCTGTTTAAATGTTTTTCCGATATTACTTACAAAAGTAGCACTTTTGATTATTAATAAATCACAAATTACCTGTTTTTGAACAAAATGCACAAAAAAATTCCACTATTTTGTCTCTTTATTAGCGTCAAATAGTTATTACAATTGTGCTTTGTACTTAGTGTAATATCGAAAAAAAACAAATTAAAGTCTAAAACAATTATTTCTTATTGTCTCGAGGTTAATTTACATTTAGTTGTACTTTCGGTGTAAAACTATGTTCGCGCCATTTCACTCTCCCAACGTGATATTCTTTATCAAGCCAGGCGAGATAAGGAATACCATAATTTAAAAGAGTCGATTAGCAACCATCCGCAAACGCGAACGTGTTCATTCAATTTCTAAATATTACTCTCTAATCTCTTTCCTAAAATAACCATTTCCTGACTCCGTTCCTATTTACCTCTGGCCAGAAACAGTACTGAAAGGTGCCGCATTAGTGCTCCAGATGTCTGTGCTTCGGTAAGTGCTTTAAGTATTTATGTGACTTGTATTCCAATTCTATGTTTATTTCCTTCTACTCTATACAGTCCACGCTCTACCTTACAAACCCTGGTTTACTGCCTACTGCACTCCAGGCAATTTCTATTTGCGCCCCTTGTCGTTCCAAGAGGCGTGTACATAGTTTTTGATCCGTACGAGCCGAATTAAGAACTACGTTATATCTCGTTCTTCGTCTCACATCCTCAATTCAAGCACATAAATACGTATGTCCAACATTAATTGTAATTTCGAATAATCATAACACTTTAATTCTAAAGATAATTAAATTGCTATAAAAGTTTCCAGTTTGAATTGCACGTGTGTACTTTTAAAAATACTGCATTTATACTTTAGTCAGATAACTTCGTTATTGCGTTGCCATTCAACACGTTTAAAACAATGACATTTGTATTTGTATACAAACAATAAACTCTACTTCGGAAGTACTCTTAATCTAAGATTCGTGCAAGTATTATTTGTGCGTAACAAACGTTTAATCATGACTACCAGAAACATTCTACAAAAGAAATTAGAGGATTATTTTTCTCGTTTAACGGAAATCCAAGACTATATCAAAACGGCTACTCGCTTTTCAGCAGTCGAAGCGAGATATGTTTGAATGCAAAGTATTGAGCAACAACTCGATACTCTTTACGATAAAATTTTAAGTTATAATTCCACTGTAGAAGAAAAGGATGAGATAAATTCTCAAAGATCTTCCTTCGACAATTTAATAGATGTTATTCATTCTCGGTTTTTCGATATGAAGCAAAAGGCTTCTACTTCTGCCAGCGATACAGCAGTTATCGCAAGTGCATCTCAACCTGTTATCAGTTACTTAAAACCTCTTAGTATAAATCCGTTTGATGGTTGTTTAGACAATTGGCAAAATTTCATTACGTTATACAAAAGTTTAGTCCATGAAAACGATCACATTCCCGTAATCCAGAAGTATCATTATATGCGAATGCTTCTTAGGGGGGAAGCATTGGATTTAATTTCGGATTTAGCTCTAGATGCCAATTTATATGAACAAGCGTTTACGAAACTTCAGGATCGCTACAATTCACCTCGTAGAATTACGAGCTACTACTTAAATAAAATACTTCAATTTAAAAACTCTGGATCGCTCTCAAACTTTATTAATATTCATGTTAATGCTGTTAACACGTTAAAGGTAGCGAATAAAGTTGAAGATTTGGCTGATTTTTTATTGTTTTCTTTATGCTATCGCAACCTAGAATTCAAAACTCAAAATGCATTTGATTCAAACATAGGTTTGGCAGTTCCTACTTGTACTCAACTGTTCGATTTCTTAACTTTGCAAAGCAAAACATCAGAGCTTTATGAAGATATTAAAAGGGAAAGAGCGCCAAGGCCAGGTGCACCCCTTCGCTTTAAATCTAGTTTAAACCAATCCTTCTTAGTTAAAAACTCGCAGACTTCAGTGGCGACTAAAACCGCTAGTATAATTTGTCCCTATTGTGGGAAAGTCCATAAAATCTATGGATGTTTGGCATTTAGAAAGCTTAGCGTTGACGATCGTCAAGTCGCTATTAAATCTTTAAATCGATGTTTTAAATGCCTCGGCAGTCATACTCCTCGTGATTGTAATTCTGATGGTAAATGTAAGTTGTGCCATTCCTCTTTTCACCATACTCTGTTGCATAAACCACTTGCTAGGGAACACATTAATGAATCTAACGATTCGAAAGCTGCACTCACAACTGAAGTTGTTTCGACATGCAACGTCACAAATTCACTAGAAAATTACACTGTTTTATTAGGTACTGTAGAAGCTCGTGTTTTAGATATAAACAATAAGTTACAATCTGTGAGATGCATTTTAGATTCCGGATCTCAAATCAACGCAATTTCAAGTTCTTGTGTCCAACGCTTAGGGTTGGAGCGTCAACATGATTTTCGCCAAGTTGGTGGCATTTCAGGTTCTGCAATTAAATCCAAAGGAGCTGTAATATGCACTTTGTTTTCTAATCACTCGAAGCATCAATTTCAATTTTGTGTTTCAATCTTTCCTAAAATAACGGGAAACGTTCCCGGTTGCTCACTGCCTTCTCGTATTTACCATAAATTTAAATGTTTGCAGCTTGCTGATGAAAATTTTCATAAATCATTGCCCGTAGATATACTACTGGGTGCTGAAATATGTTCCGAAGTGCTATTTTCTGATCGCACTAGAATCATTCCTGGCCAACCAGTAGCTATTGAAACAATATTCGGTTACGTGCTATTGGGACAGGTTCCTAATGTTAACACGGCAGTTAATGCAACTTCTCTTTTTATTTCTGATTCAGTAGATAATGATATAAGGAATTTCTGGGAATTAGAAGAAGTCAAAATGCCCAAAGTTCCCTCTCAAGAAGATGTTATTTGTGAATCTCATTTTCTAGAAAATTATTCTCGAAACGCCTCTGGTCGTTTTATTGTCACTCTCCCTTTCAATAACAATATTAAACCTCTTGGTAGCAATCGATATGTTGCTTATAAATGTTATCTAAATTTAGAAAAACGTCTTTCATGTTCTCTGGAAAAACAAAATTCTTATAATATGTTTTTACAAGAATATTTTGATCTTGGTCATATGATTTTCTTATATTTAAAAACGGTAGTTAAAATTAAAAGTTCGATAATTACAACACCGGTAGCGTGGTGTAAGAGACACTATCACAGTTGGCAGCACTAATTCTTATACGGATTTAGGCGCGGTCAACTACTGATGATGTCATCAATATTACGCAATGCTACGTAAATTTCCGTAATTCAAACACAAGGAATAAGGCATGCAAATTAAGTAAAGAATTACTTACATCAGATATCCTGCCTTCGCCCGAAGTTGCACTCGGGTAGGCCTCTAACGACTCCAGTCGGGGCTCCTTCCGGAGGAATTAGAGATGACACGTTGACGCTACCAAATGCGTCAGCTCCGACTAACTAAGATGGACATGAGGTCATCCTCAGGCGTGAAGTTCGGTAGTCCCAGGTGGCGGCAAATTCTTACCTATGTAGGGTTTGGGCGGGAAGGAGGTAGAGGTAGACAAACAAACAATAATTAGGAAGGGATTTCTACATAGGTAAACCCTAAGATACGTTACCAGACCAAAACGTGCACTTGACACCCCGACGATACTCGGTAAAAGCCACGTTCTTGCGAGAGAACTCTCTCACCCCATTGTCTAGTACTCCTCTAACCCTCTAGGGATAAGCACACTGCGCAAACTCACTACTATGACGTACGGAAGTACCGCCTAGTCCATTTAAAAATTCCCGCGTCTCGCGTATTTGAAAATATGGCGGGAAACTTCCGTACAACAACTTAACCTAAATACAATGTTAAAGTGACCCTTGGCACGTAACAATCGCGACAAAGCCACAAAAGAAAAAACTTAAAAAAAGAAAAAGTCTGTTAGCACAGTAACAGCTTAAAATCTAAATCCTAACTACCCTATATAACCCCTAACTTAAAACCTACAAAATGTTTATATAAGGCGCCACCTGGTTTTTTCGACCGATAACACGTCTACCGAAGTACCAGGAAACGGAATAGGTAGCCCGATAGTCTTTGACTACACTAATTATCGACAGCACAAATTTGTCGGGGAGCATTAAACACTACTTAAACTAACACGGGTGCGACAAGTCGCCTAACCTATCTAAACCTATCTAACTAAAGCTAACATAAAAGTTCTTATGTGCAAACACACATGAGTGTTGCATTGAAACTATTCTTCTTTTTGGCAAGAAGTGCCTAAATTTAAAATGTTCATGGAGTGCGTCACTCTGCACTCTAGCAAATTTTGTTACTGGTACTTTGGTTTTCTAACGATGCACATTTAAAACTTGTCCATGACATAGTTGTGAATCAACAAATTTACCAAAAGTACCACCTACTAAATCCTTATATGCTAACCTGACAAATTACATTTCTAAATCGGGTTAGCTTTTTCACTTAAATTCAAGAAAGATAATTCCCACGTCTGGTCATATATACCACACGTTAGGACGATAAAAAGATAAGATAAGATCTCAAATTGATGTTAAAGATAGTAGATAAGATAATGTTATTAAGCTTAAGTTGTTATCCTCAAAGGTAATGAATAAGATAACGGTATTAAGCTTTAGTTGTTATTTGAGATACTAGATAAGATAACGCGATATTAAGCTAAAGTGATTATTAGAGATAGTAGGTAAAGTAACATGAATTTAAATAAGTTATTACTAAAGATAACCGGTAAGATAACGCGAAATAACTCGAAGTCATTCCTAACGGTAGTCGGTAAGATAACGAGAAATTAAACCAAAATTATTACTAAAGGTAATCGGTAAGATAACGATATTAAAACTAAGGGTATTGTCAAAGATAATAAAGAAGACAAAGATATTGGCCTAGTTATTACCCAAGACAATGAATAACAACAAAAGAGTGGCTCCAGTAGAGCCGTTTAAATGGGATTGACCCGTGCCCTCTAAAAAGAGAAACCTGTGAAGCAGGTCCGTTCACAAGAACAGCACGGGGGACCGGCAAAGACATTTGGGTGCATCCCTGCACCCGGCGATAATCGATATCGGTGATCCTATCACCCGATATCCACACGGTATATAACGATATACAGATATATACACATTCACTCACACATTCACACACTCATACATACCTTCACTGCCAGTGCCCATGCACTGACAGCGGCACCGCATGACCCCACGAAAGATTCGCAGAGACATGGTCCAGGTGTCTGTGAAAACCTCCCGCGCAACCACACGGTGACTAACAGAAATGAAAAGGCAGTAGAGAAACAGGAACGGTAAAAAGAAGGAGGTTGGTTTTTTGGAGTGCATAAGAGACACTTCCAGGTAGAAGAAAGTAGAGGAAGGGCTCGCATTGAGCAAAAGCGACAGAGGGAAAGGTGGATAGCAAAGCGCTACTCAACCAACCAGTGTGGTCAGTAGCGCGGAATGAGGGAACATCATTCTTATGTGGCAGACGGGTGTTCCGGGACAAGAACAGGTCCACCGAAAGAAGGATAAGGCATAGCGGAGATAGCGGGTTAAGAAAAAAGTATAGTTTTTGGACAAGCGTCCAAGAGAAGGTAGAGAGTTGTCCCTATTAAACACAGCGCAGTCTGAAGGACCACCTGCGATATTAATCCGACAAGATAAGATATATCATATGTTGACATTCACTAGGCTCCTAAGAGAGCTAGTACGATCATTTTCCTAACGAGTACATTGACTACGGTAAGAAAATCAGACAAAGGTAGACACGACAACTTAAAGGTATCATTACAGATACAAACACACAAAACAAACTGTTTTAAGGTAGTATTTCAAATCGGTAGCACCCTAAACACACAAAAATGCCCAATTATAAGCAGTTAAATACAGGTACACTGTCCCAATATGCTAAAACAACCGAGAGTTTAATAAGATATCAATGAGAAGCAATAGCATCTCACCACAAAGTTCAATAAAAAACAACGAAAAAAAAATGTTTATAAGTTATGTTGATTTAGTAGTAAAAGAAAGAAATATTGATGTAGTATAATGTAGGCGACTGCAATAATTCAGAAGAAAAACACATGGAATAGGTAGTCCTAGTCTTTGCAACTGCGAATATGAACTATTTCTTACAATGGCATAGGTCATGACTTCTATGTTGGCCCAAGGAAAAAAATCATCCACTCAACATCAGCTAAAACCAATCATAAAAATTCAATGAGTTATTTCAACCAAAGTTACTACAATTACCACACAATTAAACCATATAAGAGAAATACTAAAAACCAAATAATATGCAGTAGGAAAAGTTCGAGGGTTGATTAAATAAAACGACAGGGTTATATTTGGGGGTGTAGAGGATGAAGTGACATATAAGTAACGGTATGGTCAAGGGAAAGTCAACCAAAAGAAAAAGATAGCTAATTTAAGGGAAGTAAAGTTAAACGTGTAAGAGGGTATATACTATATAAGAGAAGGAATAAGTAATTGAGGTTACTAATTGATGGTGAAAACAGAAAAATATTAGGTAAATCGTGAGGAGAATGGAACGTGAAAAACTTAAGTAGCATTTGGGTCGGCAGAGAATGGTTTAAGGTCTTTAATATGCCACCTGCCTTGGCGTTTTCCTTCAGCATCCTGAAGTTCGTAGATAAGGGGACTAATGACACGAGTGACCTTACAAAGAATGAATTTAGGGGCTAATTTTGAAGAAAATTTCTTATATGCATCCGATAAGACATAATTCTTTTTCCAAACTTGTTCGCCCAAGGCGAAGGAAATATTTCGTTTACGTAAGTTATAATGGTCCTTACTCTTTTCGTAAGCTTTTAACAAATTTTTTCTAACGTCGTTAAAGATAGAAGGTAATGACTGTTGGTCCTTGTCCCAACGTACTTTATCGTCAAATTCAATTACGTTAGTATCGTCAGGCACTAAACCATAGTAACTCCCATCGATTGGGGTATATATTCCAAAAACAAGAAAAGACGGAGTGAATTGGGTTGCTTCGTGTTTAGATGTACGCAAAGCTTGAGCAATTTCAAAGATATGTTCATCCCATGTAGTATGGTCTGAATTAATATAGGAAGAGATAGCGGTAATTAACACTCGATTTACTCTCTCGGTAGCGTTTACTTGGGGGTGATATTTTGCGTTAAACCAAATTTTTTGTACTTTATAACCTTTAACGAAATTCTGAAAATCTTTAGAGATAAATTGTGCACCATTGTCACAAAGGATAATCTGTGGGACACCAAAGATAAGAAAGACATTTTGTTCTAGAAATTTAATTATAGCTGCAGATGTAGCTTTACGTAAGGGTTGCACCATAACAAATTTAGAAAACCAAACGGTAACGACTAAAAGATATTGATTACCTTTTTTCGATCGGGGAGAGGTCCTAATAAGTCAAGCGATATTAATTGAAAGGGATAAGATACACGCTTAAAGTTACCCATTAAACCAGGACGAGCATCTTGTGAACTCTTATGGGAACCACAAATTTTGCAGCTCTTGATGTAGCGACAAACAGATTGCTTAAGTGTGGGCCAGTAATACAATTCAGATATTTTAGCGAGAGTTTTTGTAACACCAAGGTGTGCAGCTATGGGATCATCGTGACATAATTTGAGTACCTCACTGCGATTTGCAGTAGGCACGACAAGTTTCCATTCAGGTATATTCGATATTTTATGTGGGGGACGAAGATACAAATTTATATAGTCTATTATTAGTTACACGAAAGGTAGGAAATTTGTCGGGATTATCGGAAACTTTTTTAATCATATTGAGGTACCGGGTATTCAGAATTAAATTTGGGAGGTTAAGAGAGACGACGTCACGAGATAAGGCATCAGGTACGATATTTAATTTGCCAGGCCTATGCCTAACGTCAAAAGTAAATTGAGATATACGCAAGTTCCATCTTGCGAAACGACCTGCGGGTTATTTTAAATTATTAAGCCAAGTGAAAGCTACGAACATTAGGTACATTGCCAAAGCAGTAAACGTGACAAGCTCTTAGATATACGTAAAGTTAAACGATTTTAAAGACAATTTTAAGGCATTCAAAGAGATTCAAATTGATATGTAAAAAGATAGTAGCAATAGACATTCTATAAAGCATATTTTTACTGGGATGGGAAGTTCTCATTTGAGTTCTTTCCAACCCAATAAGGGAAAATTTCAACATCATTATTAAAAAATGATTTACAAATTAAAGCGACAACTTACCAACCGAATCCTCGTCTAGACTTATATAATGCTGAGCGACCAAATTCGACAGTAAACCTCGCTCAATAGATGTTAAGGTAGGTTGAAATTTCAATAACTAAAAAAATATGCAGTCAGACAAAATCAAACTCGCAACATAAAAGAAAAATTCCACGATACATATATAAAAGGTATACCAAATTTTTGGAATGTCCTTTCAATATTGCAAAAGTTATCCAGAAGTATCGTAAATGAGTTTAAATAATAACGTTAACGGAAATTTCTTTACTTTAATATTCAAAGGCACAGATATAAAGAAATGCCTTTTATTACAACATTTTAAAAGGTAAAAATATGATAATTTCGTTATTATAGGTAAGGCAAAAACCTTTATAAAACGCATTTATAGGTTATACTGATTAAATCATAGAAGGGAAAAAGTTTTAAAGCTATATCCCAATTGGATAATATCTAAGAGAACAAAATATATTAGGGTTAGGTCAAAATAACGCTTTAAAAGACACTAAAAACTTAGGTAAACAGGAAATCTATTTTTGGGCAAACAATTTTGTTATTAAATAGGCATTTTTTAAAATGTAACATTTTTAAAAGATATTCTAGAGGTCAAATCGTTAGGTTAAATGTTTTTTTAAACATAAGGTTTCTTTAAAAGCGAGTTTAAATATAGTTACAGGTAATTGATTGAAACACTTTCTTTTATAAACAAACTAGAGAATCTTAGGTACCGTTTTTTTTTATATACGGCAAGGGTTATATTTTAGCTGATATAAGGTAAATAATTATTATACTAAACGGTATTTAAGGCGTGCAATTACTTAAAATATTTATTTATTTATTGTACTTACTTGAAAAGGTGAGGTTAATATACATCCTTGTTAAAATTTGAAGTTTTATATAGACACTACACACATTTTTTCAGATAACTGACACATATTTTAGGCAGCTGTAGTTATGAACTTTATTTTAAAATTTCAATAAGGTAAATAAATTAACATTTTTTAATAAAAGGTACATCACAATAACAAAGTGATGGTTCTTAATTACAAACGCTAATCTGTCAATTGCTGAAAATTTTCTGGGGAATTTTTGCAAGGTACCAACTGAAATTAAAAAGCCACGGATATCTTACTGAACATAGATAATGAAATTTATGGATATTATTTAAACGAAAAAGCTTGTTTAATTATTAATTAATACATTCCATAGGCATACAGAAATCATACCACCTAAAAAAACGCGCTGGGCAGCCAATTCTTATATTTAAAAACGGTAGTTAAAATTAAAAGTTCGATAATTACAACACCGGTAGCGTGGTGTAAGAGACACTATCACAGTTGGCAGCACTAATTCTTATACGGATTTAGGCGCGGTCAACTACTGATGATGTCATCAATATTACGCAATGCTACGTAAATTTCCGTAATTCAAACACAAGGAATAAGGCATGCAAATTAAGTAAAGAATTACTTACATCAGATATCCTGCCTTCGCCCGAAGTTGCACTCGGGTAGGCCTCTAACCACTCCAGTCGGGGCTCCTTCCGGAGGAATTAAAGATGACACGTTGACGCTACCAAATGCGTCAGCTCCGGCTAGCTAAGATGGACATGAGGTCATCCTCAGGCGTGAAGTTCGGTAGTCCCAGGTGGCGGCAAATTCTTACCTATGTAGGGTTTGGGCGGGAAGGAGGTAGAGGTAGACAAACAAACAATTAGGAAGGGATTTCTACATAGGTAAACCCTAAGATACGTTACCAGACCAAAACGTGCACTTGACACCCCGACGATACTCGGTAAAAGCCACGTTCTCGCGAGAGAAGTGGAGAACTCTCTCATCCCATTGTCTAGTATTCCTCTAACCCTCTAGGGATAAGCACACTGCGCAAACTCACTACTATGACGTACGGAAGTACCGCCTAGTCCATTTAAAAATTCCCGCGTCTCGCGTATTTGAAAATATGGCGGGAAACTTCCGTACAACAACTTAACCTAAATACAATGTTAAAGTGACCCTTGGCACGTAACAATTTTAGCCGAAAATCCATCCGATTATATTCTACCACATCATGCCGTCTCGAAAATAACAAGTAGTACTACCAAAGTACGCGTTGTTTTTAATGGATCTGCCGTGGATTCAGTAGGTCTTTCTCTCAACAATAGATTATGTGCTGGTCCCAAATTACAGTGCAATTTACCAGATATAATAAATACATTTAGATCGCATAAAATTGCTGTTTGTGCGGACATTCGCATGATGTACCGGCAGATCTTACTTCGTAAGCAAGATTGTCAATTTCAGCATATATTTTGGAGACCAACTCCACAAGACAACATTTCTGAGTACGAGCTTAGAACTCTTACATATGGTTTAGCTCCTTCCGCTTTCTTAGCTCAAAGAGTTCTTCGGCAATTAGTTATAGACGAAGGGAACTCTTACCCCCTGGCTTCTGAAGCTATTTTGTATCATACCTATATGGATGACGTAATTAGCGGTGCTGAAAGTATTGCTGAAGCGAAGCAACTACAGCACGAGCTAGTAAAACTTCTTTCTCTAGGCCAGTTTGATTTGCGCAAATGGTCTAGTAACTCTGAGGAATTGTTACAGGATTTCGAACAAACTGAATTAGAAACTCTAATTCCTTTCTCTGATGACGTTAGTGGTATAAAGATACTAGGTTTAGTCTGGAACCCTGGAATAGACGTGTTCACTTATAACGTGATACCCTTTAAAGGTGAATTTACAAAATGCTCTGTACTTTCTTATATGGCCCGCATATTCGACCCTTTAGGTTGGTTAACTCACGTAATATTTGTAGTAAAGCATATGTTACAACGACTGTGGGTTCAACAAATTGATTGGGATGATACCCCTGATCATAAGTGGTGTCAGGAATGGCAAGGCTTTTGTAACCAAATTACTATGTTATCCCAGCTAAAAATTCTTCGTATTTTGTCTCATTTTCACGGCACTTATCGATTGCTAGGATTTTGCGATGCAAGCGAAAGGGGATACGGCGCTTGTGTCTACTTGTATGTTGTTAATGATAAATCTGTAGATTGTAATCTTTTACAAGCCAAGAGCAAGGTTGCTCCTCTAAAGCTTCTTACTATCCCACGCTTAGAACTTTCTGGAGCTCTTTTATTAGCCAAATTAATTCATTCTATGCGTTCAAATAAATTTCCATACCTTATTTTGGAAACTAAACTTTATTCAGACTCTCAAGTCGTACTTACATGGTTGCGTACGCCTACATATTTGTTAAAGCCTTTTGTGGGAAATCGAGTAAGCCAAATTCTAGAATATACCTCCATTGATCAATGGAGCCATGTTTCCGGAGAATTTAACCCCGCTGATGTAGCTTCTCGTGGACTCACCCCTTTTCAATTATTACGCCACGATTTGTGGTGGAAAGGTGCATCTAATTTAAAGGATGTTTGTTTTAACCTCAACTATTCTTTTGTTCCTTTGAGTGAAGTACCTGAATTAAAATCAATTACTACACTACTGGTTGCATTAGAACAGTGCGATTTTGCTGAATTCATGGGAAATTTTTCTTCTTTAAGTCGCTTGCAATATGCAACGGCATATATTATTCGTTTTATTTATAATTGCCGTCACCCCATGGGAAAAATTCTAGGTCCTATTTCACGTGATGAATTACATAATGCATCACAAACATGCGTGAAACTTGTTCAACAACAGTTTTTTGCAGTAGAATTGTTGCAAATAAAAAATAAAAAACCTCTCTCCGCCTCTTTTAGAAAATTATCGCCGTTTATCGATACTCTAGGTTTGCTTAGGGTGGGCGGTCGCTTACAGCATTCACAATTGAACTATGATAGCAAACATCCTCTGTTATTGCCTAAAAGGGCAGCTTTATCTAAACTTATTTGCAACCACTATCATGCGTTATCTTTGCATTCCGGACCTCTTACCACACAAGCTCTTATTCTAAGAAAATACTGGATTTTAGGATCACGATCGTTAATACGACAACGAATACATCAATGCATACCATGTTTCCGATTTAATTCCAAGCCTTCTCAACCCATTATGTCTAATTTGCCTCCGTCCCGTGTACAATTAACTCGTGCCTTTACTCATGTTGGAGTTGACTTTGCAGGACCATTGCTTGTTAAGTCTTCCATTCGGCGTAATGCTTCTTCTTTCAAATCGTATCTTTGTGTTTTTGTGTGCATGTGCACGAGAGCAGTTCACTTGGAATTAGTTTCTGAATTTACTACTAAATTATTACCCGGTAGCGATGGTGTTGTTCGCGTGGTGTTAATGCCTTTTAATAGTTTAATTTATTATACATATAACTTGCATATTAGTTGTAGAAATTATTAAGTACCGCCTTGACCTGTACATAAGTAACCCCCATCATTCACGGTCCAATACGAACCAACCCGAACTTTATGTCCTTTTGGTTCCTGCCGTAACGTTAAGAAAGAGTCGTTCTCGAACTTTGTGCGCAACACGTCGCGTGTTACAGACGACCATTCAAAACCTACATGAAGGTAACAATTCGCCCAAGTGCGTGTCGTTTTTCGTTGTGAACAATAGCTAGCATCGGCATCAAAACATTAGTGCTTATCAACATATCAACCTATAGATCTACAGTCCACATTCAAAAATCGAAGATATCAACAGCAGATCTTTAGAAGCATACCGGCGTGATTGTAAGTATTACCCAGTGTACGTTATTTCTTTTTAATCTGCACGGCATACTGTACACGTTGTGTCGGTAAAAACCACCCACGGTTCCCTCACTCGGTCTGTAAATAAAATAATACCCCTTCCTTTAGAAAAGTAATTTTTTTTCTTGTTTCTTTCTCAAACTTAGATTTAGTTTTTTAAAAAAAAAATCGCGTTTTATTTTGCTTTTCTTCTATCCCGAGCATCGGCGGGTAAACCGTAGCCCACTACTGGGAGGAAATGCCCAGTTCTAATACAATTTTCCTTTCAAGTTTCGAATATATCTCTTTTTAAAAAATGTTCATTTTTGGTGGGCGGTTATGTTCGCGCCATTTCGCTCTCCCAACGTGATATTCTTTATCAAGCCAGGCGAGATAAGGAATACCATAATTTAAAAGAGTAGATTAGCAACCATCCGCGAACGCGAACGTGTTCATTCAATTTCTAAATATTACTCTCTAATCTCTTTCCTAAAATAACCATTTCCTGACTCCGTTCCTATTTACCTCTGGCCAGAAACAGTACTGAAAGGTGCCGCGTTAGTGCTCCAGATGTCTGTGCTTCGGTAAGTGCTTTAAGTATTTATGTGACTTGTATTCCAATTCTATGTTTATTTCCTTCTACTCTATACAGTCCACGCTCTACCTTACAAACCCTGGTTTACTGCCTACTGCACTCCAGGCAATTTCTATTTGCGCCCCTTGTCGTTCCAAGAGGCGTGTACAAACTAAACATGCATTTTGGAAGCGAAAACGAAAGCTATTGGCAGAGATATTAGGAGAGACATTGAATTTCTTTATCCGAATTAAGTTAGGAGATCTACTTTATATGCTGCTTCGTAAATAACATGTATTTAATCTACTAATAGTTGTGTCCACTGTAATTTAAATAGAATGAGCGACAAGAAACATATTAGTGGGACATAGATTTATTTGTAAAATGGATTTATTATGATTGCAATAAACAAATTACATTATAAACATTATGAAAGTCGCATTAGGAGTTGGTAGTTTCAAAATAAATGAAAAATTTTAAAACAAGCTAGTTAAATACAACTTACTTTAATTTACTATTCAAGTTTTATTTCATTCAACTACTTTGTTCACTACAAAGTTAAGTTTTTGCTTATATATTTATAATCGACCATAACTGTAATAAAATTTAATATTAAAAATAAGCTTGAAATATAATAAATATGAAGTTTTCGTATATAAATAGGAGATGATGGTTAAAAGTTTATAAAAGCATTGCGGGAAAATGGCATTATACATAATACCCCACTACCTCTACCATGTGTACACAAATATTAGCGTTTAATTAGTTTAGTTATAGTAGAAACATACCTCGTCAGAAGTACATGGAATATAATAACGATCATTATCACAATTATCAACGTGACTATCACTGCTACTTTCTGATTCTATATTATTTCTAATATTTGGTGAACAATTTGCCATCTCATAATTTTCGGGTTTCCTTAACATAACAAATTGTTCTTCGTGTTCTTGACTGGTAAAATAAGTTGCCCCTAAAACTGTTATTGAATCTGCCCGATTGTAAGGTTTAAGGTATAGCAAGCTTTTCGGAGGGAACAACCGTGACCAATGATGCGCGATCATTATTATCATTCACATATTTTACTCCATTAAGACCTGTATCTAGAAAACACGAAAATTCTTCAGTAAGTATTTCTGTTTCTTGTTTTTTGTTGCCCATTTTGTTTTTAAAATTGTTTGATTCTAACTTTATACTGTTTTTACTATGTAACCAGTTGACTTCAGGATGGCTAAAATTGTATTCAGTAGAGAAATCTGAAATTTTACCCATTTCTTTGGAAGTTGTAGTTAAATCGAATATTTGTTCAAAATTAGTACAACTATTTCGACCTTCGTTGTAAAAGCATGAGTAATCTTGAACAATAGAAAGTTTTTTTGTAATTAAATCAACACTTTCACATTTACAATCAGTTGCTGGTAGTTCTAAATTCAATCCCTTTTCTGAAATTATGCAAGCATCGTCCAAAACTGTCTGTGGTAATTTATTTTGCTATGCCCGCATTTTTTGAATAATTCTGCAATTGCAGAGAAATCCTGTTTTCAGATAGAATATATATGGTACCATCTTCAACATAATTTATTGACGGCGTTTTTTTTGTATTGAATAACTTGCATGTTCCTTCTGAATTTTCCACAATCGGTTGATTGTTTATACCATAATGATGTTCACAGCTCTCCTGTGACAACCTATCTGACATAATACATCACTCAATAAGTCCGTAGGATGATACATAGATGGCGTTGCTATGTAATAATCCATATGATTTGTAGGAAGTACTAACCTTAAAAAGATATCTGTCAAAATTTCATGACAATCCGACGATTAGTTTACAAGTTACAGAGGTTCAAGTGACGATACTTTTGAGTTTTTCAAAAAAATGAATTCCAAGCAATTTCGCGTGTTGATTTATCATTGCTTTTTGATGGGTAAAAATACCATCGCAGCCAAAGCATGGCTTGATAAGTGTTACCCGGGCTCTGCTCCATCGAGGCAAACGGTGGAGAAGTGGTTTGCTGATTTTAAACGTGGCCGTACAGACACTGACGATGCTGAACGCTCTGGAAGGCCAATTGAGGTGGTTACACCGGAAAACATCAAAAAAGTCCACCGAATCGTTTTGGAAAACAGAAAAGTGAAATTGCGTGAGATAGCTGACACCTTGAAGATATCAGAAGGCAGTGTGCACACTATTTTGCATGAACATTTGTCCATGAGAAAGCTGTTCTCAAAGTGGGTGCCGCGTTTGCTCACAGTGGACCAAAACAACAACGTGTTGATGATTCTGAGAGCTGTTTGGAGCTGTTCAACCGGAATAAAAGGACTTTTGCGTCGGTATGTGACAATGGATGAAACATGGATCCACCACCACACTCCAGAGTCTAATCGGCAGTCAGCTGAGTGGACTGCAGCCGGAGAACCACGTCCAAAGCGACCAAAATCGCAAAAGTCGGCTGGTAAGGTTTTGGCGTCTGTATTTTGGGATGCGCACGGAATTTTGTACATCGACTATCTTGAGAAAGGAAGAAGAATCAACAGCGAATACTACATGGCATTATTAGTGCGTTTGAAGGAAGAAATTGCCAAAAACGGCCACACATGAAGAAGAAAAATTCTCTTTCACCAAGACAATGCACCGTGTCACAAGTCGATCGCAACGATGGCCAAATTGCACCAATTGGGCTTCGAATTGCTTCCGCACCCACCGTATTCTCCAGATTTGGCCCCCAGCGACTACTATCTGTTCGCAGACCTGAAAAAAATGCTCGCCGGAAAAAAATTTGGCTCGGATGAAGAGGTGATCGCTGAAACTGAAGCTTATTTTGAGGCCAAAGACGAATTGTTTTACAAAAAAGGTATCGAAATGCTAGAACGGCGTTAGACTGATTGTATCACTCTTGAAGGAATGTATGTTGATGAATAAAATCGAATTTCGCCAAAAAAATGTGTTTTTCTTAGTTATCTACGGACTTATTGAGTGATGGGTTATGTAAGTTGCCTGCACTCCTTAAGCATTTAGGATAAACTTCAATAACACAGTCTGAAACAGGTTTAATGTTATCTTAAAATACTGAACTGCTTTCTCTCTTCTTCTTCTCCTGATTGAAAGAATTTATAATTTGTGGTGAAATACCTGGAAGGAAATTAATCATTTCCAATATGTACCTTTTATACTATATTAGTTTAAGTAAAGAGTAGTATATTACATACCGAGCAGGGAAGCAGATCATTACAGCCGAGTGCTGGTTAGATGCCCGAGGCACGCAGCGCCGAGGGTAGCTATAGGCACAAGGCTGTAATGATCCTTCCCGCGAGGTATGTATACTATTTTACTCACAATCGGTTAGTAAATATAAATAAGTGTCAAATTATTTTAATTTTTATATAATTTGATAAATTATTATGTTTGTTGATTTTGACATAATATTGTTTGAGTTACTTCTATGCCCTATTGTTAAAGGTTGTATTTGTACTTTGACACAAAATATGTCCGATAGTAACATTTTCAGCATCAGCATGGTCTTACTTTAACAGTTAACATTACTCAGAATTTTAATGTAACAATTAATATATACAATTCCAAATAGATTTTGCTTTTATATTAAATAAGTACAGAGGTGTTTGTTGTTAATTAATTTTAAAAATCATGATTTAATGCAATAAGAAAATGACACTTGCTAGCCAGGAAAGTACTTTCCCGGCTAGCCGGGAAAGTGAAGTAAGTAATGAGTCGCTTCCCGACTATTGAAAAGTATAAATGCACATGCAAGGGGTTAACCGCTAGGGTAAAAACGTACATGTATTTCGGAAATCATTAAAAATTTGCATGATTTCGGTGATTTCGCCGAAATCAACTGGTTTTTTAAAGATTTCGGCGATTTCGCCGAAATCAACTGGTTTTTTAAAGATTTCGGCGATTTCGCCGAAATCATTAAAATTGTTTGTGATTTCTGCGATTTCGCCGCAATCAACTAATTAATTAATTTATTAATTTTTTGTTAAAATTTCGTTACTGAATTTTTAGTAATCTTAAAATTAAGTATCTACTTTTAAAACAGAGTGTGTTGCTGTTGATTTAAACATACCATACCTTATGATTAGTATTTAGCTAGCTGGAGTCAGCGAATAGTTTTATATTTAAAAGATCACTAGAAAATGGTGGAAGTATCACGAAGACGTTCAAGAATTTTAAAAATTAAATCTAAAGTAAGACATTTATATATAGAAAATGTAATAAAACAAGCTTATCTCCATTATTTACCAGGTATATGCTACCTAAAAAACCCGAATACATACGTAATAAAATCAGTCTTTTATGGGAATTTTCATAGTGTGTGATTCTGTATGGTTCTATACTACCAGGACTCTCCAGCAAGAAAAGGAATCCTCTTTTCATTGCTTTTCGGCGTTTTTGTTTCGTTTGATAGATGAGAAACTCTATGTTGCGGTGGATAAGGGAACATATGGTGTTTTTTTTTCATTTTTACTAGGAGCATCTTGAAAACTGTTGGAGACAGAGAAATGCTCAAATGGGAAAGTAAAGTAATGTGTTTTTTCTGCTGATCTTGTAACATTTTTATTTTCTGTAATAATTATTTGCATTGAATTAGAAGAATAATGCGCTAAGCGTGCATTGTTCCTTATTGATCTACTTATATTAATATATCTGTGTAACATAAAGCTAGTTCCAAGCGCATCTCTAGTTGTTTATTTCGTATCCCACGCCTCTAACGTCGCGACCACTCGGTTCTAGTTTCGACAAGTTAGTCGGGCGCTGGCAACAGCTTTATTAAGATGTATTTTCAACTAGAGGCTGGCAACCTTCGCATCAATTATTAACTATTGAGATATCTTCTACTAACGGTTGGTAACGTATATATTTTACGAACTAATTTAATTTGAATTAATTTATTTAGCGCGACACGTAGAATGAAATATGTAGAATTCGTCATGTAGGATCCAAAAATTTAGAATTACCGTTATTTAGGAACAGTCGATTTGAAATTTGTCTAGAAATTTGTCTAGTAAGAAGTTATGGATGTTAATTTGGATGCAGTCGTATCTAATTAGAATGGCTGGTAACTTTGTTTGAAGAACGAAATTTCCATCTCGATTTATCGTGAAGTAACAAAAGCAGTTTTGGTTCGTTATTAGTTATAAGATATTTCATGCATGTGTGTTAAAGGTTAGAGCACGTAAACTTGCTGTTATGTTTACAACATGTAAATTGTGTAAATTTCAATTATTGTTGAACTGATTTTATAAGCCGAAGAACAAAATTTTGTCAGATTAGCTTTCTATAATAACAAGTTTGTTCCATATGAACCTTCGATAATTTCAACGTATGTTTTCGACGTCATATTTTTTTTGTTTTGCACAGTTGACAGATGTCTTGAAAGCAGATGCTTTGTGCAGCTGTAATGGAATTTAAACAAAACATTCCTGTTTTTGTGATCAGCTTTTATCTATACATAAATTATTAAACGTAAATATGAAAGTTCAAATACACGTTATGTAAGATTCTAGTAATTGTAATCTACCTGAAAAGATCTGCCCAGGTTAGAACGTAATTCAGTGTGTTATGCTTTTAAATTATTATCACTCAAATATTTATAACAGGTTCATGTTTAAAGTATAGTTGGTTGTTTTAAAAAAAAAAGTCAAAATTTAACTTTGATGTAGTTGATAATGATAATTTTTTTCTCGTTAAAAAGTTCCGATATTTTAAAAGAGCTTTTTTTAGTAAACAATTAGTTCAAATTTAAGGCTTTTATTTTGGTCAAATGTGATCAAATCTAATTACACAAAGGTAAAACTTTTCTGAGTAATAATTTGGTACCAATATCTTATTGGATATACATTTTTTATTTTTATATACTTTTATAGGACACAAATGGTGTTCTACTTTTTTATTTATTTAATCTTTGCAATTTCTTACAGGAGCTGCGTCTTATTTTTATAAGACAGGTTTTTGTTAACGTAGGCGATCATTTTATCTTTGGGTTTCCACGTCCGCCCTTAGAACTGTGCTTTGCAATTATCGTAATTATCTCAGGACATGGTGGCGCCTATTTGATTTAGCTTAACTTTGATTTGCAAACAGAATTCGACTTCCCCCCACTTCTTATGGCTCTACCCAGGAATAGACCCCTAGCTATGTCAAAAGTCTTTTGATTCACTAGCGCCTTAATGTAAAAGAAATAACGTTTCAGTGGTGCTTTCAGTACAATAGAACAAAAAGACGTTTCAGTCTTTTGTAAAGCAAAAGTCGTTTCAATCTTGCACGTGCTTTTATATTTTAGAAGAAGTCCACGGATATCTAGATCGAGATCTAGATATTTTGAAAAAAACTAAATATTTCAATGTTTTTCATATTCATCTGTAAGTTTTACTATTGGCATTAGAGAAATAATGTAAAGAGAAAACTTGTAGATATTTTTATGCTAAATAAAAGTGAACAGTTCAAAATTTTATATTTATTTTAGTTTTATAGATATGTACATAACCTCCATTTTTGTAAATATACTTTTTCAAAAATATAAAAAGCACATGGGAGATCAGCAGAAAAGACCGCATTACTTTTCCAATTTGAGCGTCTCTCTAGCTCTAACAGTTTCCAAGATGCCCATTATAAATATGAAAAAAACTCACCCTGCTGTATATAACGAGATTAATAGATTTAGCAAAAAGCTCTTATTGATTAAGTAATTGTTAGAATGAAATTAGTATGATAAAGTAAATAGTAAATACATACTGCATAATTTTTTTGGAACTTATGGTTTTAAATAACTTATGAATTATAATTTTATCGTATCTTTTTAATGTAAATGGTCCACTTCCTAAAAGATTTATTGGCCCATAAAATATATATTTTTTCTTAACAGTTGTCAGCATTTCAAAAATGTAAAAATCCAATATGGCTGCTATTTAAAAATAAAAAATTGAACATCGTCACGCAAAATCTAGATGTCCTAGACAAAATCTAAGTTGAAAATGTAAAGCGCAATGGGGAATTACCATGATTTATCAAATTTGAACATTCTATTTCAATTAGTAGACTAACTACGAGCAAATAAAAAAATCGTCAATTTTGTGTTTTTTGCCTAAATCTAGTAACTTATGAAAAATTTCTGAAATTTGAAAACCGATCTGAGATACCCTCATGATTATGCAACTTTTGTCCCATTTAACCAAGATCGTATCTCCTACAGTTTCCAAGATCCCCATGTACTGCATTTTATACTGTACACACTGTATAGAGAGATATGAATACACAAATAACGTCAAGCGGTATTAACGAAAACGCTATTTTGATAGTTAAGATATGCGCGATTCGATATTTAACACCGCTTGCGTTATTAACGTTACGCCTGGACCTAAAGTATCCGTAAATAACACCGTGCGGTAACGTTAATAATGCAAGCGGTGTTAAATATAGAATCGCGCATATATTAATTGTCAAAATAGCGTTCCAGCTAATACCGCCTAACTTTATTTGTGTACCCATATCTCTCTACTCCCTAGCGACAATGTTAATAACGCAAGCGGTGTTAAATATCGAATCGCGCATATCTTAACTGTCAAATTAGCATTCCAGTTAATACTACTTGACGTTCTTTGTGTACAATAAATACTCAATTGAGTTACATGCTGAATTATGTGCAATACATTTTAATCGTATCAATCTTACTATTATTACTATTTATAGATCCCCTAATAAGGGATCAATTGACATATTTTGTGAAACGCTTCACAGAGTATTTAAGCGCCTTGGTTTGCCTTTTAGGTCTCACCTCTTGGTCTGTGGTGATTTTAATGTTCATTTTGAATCTACTGAGAAAGCAGCTATAACACTGATTGATTTTTTTGTTTCCTTTGGCTTGTACATTGTTAATAAAACAGCTACTCGTCTTTCTCATTGTCTTGATACAATCTTTACCAATAGTCCATCACTCTCTTGTAGAGTGGTTAAGACTGGCTTGTCTGATCATTTCGGCCTTGCCACTCAATTAAATCTTAACGATAATGTTAAAGTTGTTAATCATCATAAATCTTATCGACCTTATACAATATATGGGAAATATAAATTTTTTAATCATCTCCAACTAGTTAACTGGAACTTTATTGATGATAATAGTCTGTCCATTAATGACAAATTTTCTAACTTTATGTCTATAATTGCTTCTGCAGCTGATCTATGTTTTCCTATCAAACACTTAAGGATATTGAATAACTGTTCCAAAATAGTTGTCATTTGGTTTACGGATGACCTACGAAAGATGCGTGATAATTACTTACTTCATGTTGAATTCTATGATGCTTTTCCTAGTGCAGAACTCAAACTGCATGTTAATAAATTAAAATATGCTTATCGTCATGCACTCAAAAATGTTAAAATTAATGCCTATGACAACTACATTCGTAGAGCTAAAAATAATAATAAAAGAAAATGGGATTTGATTAATAATTTCAAAGGTTCTAAAAACAAAGCCAATGATATGAACACTCGTTTCTCAGCCGATGACTTCAACTATTCTTTTATTGATTCTGTTGCAGAAATCTTATCCAATTTATCTAATACTAACACCAGTACCACAACTACTTATACACATTGTTTCTTTGGTTTGGTACCCTCTTTCCATTTTGAAGAAGTTTCTTTCAACTACGTACGAGATGTTATCTTAGCGATGAGGAATTCTCGATCGAAGGATTTGTTTAATATTAACATCTCTTTAGTTAAATCAGTTATCAACAGTATTCTTATTCCGCTAACCAAATTACTTAATATTTGCATAAAGAAAGCAGTTTTCCCTGATATTCTAAAACAAGCAAAAGTGATCCCTGTTCATAAAAAGGGTATGTTTGATGATATTAAGAACTATCGTCCTATTTCTCTTTTACCCACTTTTTCGAAAGTTTTTGAATGTATATTAAATACTCAAATTACTTCTTATCTTGAAAATAATAATTTGTTTTGTGCTGAGCAATTCGGCTTCCGAAAAAATTATCTGTTAGTGATGCATTAGTCAAATTAGTAAATAAAATTTCAGATGTTTTTGAGGAGGGTAGTTATCTTGCTGTTAAATTCTGTGATTTGACTAAGGCTTTCGATTGTGTTGATCATGCCCTCTTAGTTAACAAATTAAAAGGTTTAAATTTTGATGATGATAGTATTAAGCTAATTGCTTCATATCTGATTGCTAGGTCTCAACGGGTTTTTTACAAAGGCAAATTGTCCAGCATGTGTGAAGTTTTTTCTGGTGTTCCTCAAGGTTCCATCCTCGGTCCGCTTCTTTTCTTATGCTTTATTAACGACCTACCTTTTTTTCTAAAAGACAAGTGTGATGTTGTCCTTTATGCAGATGATACCACTCTATATAATAAGAGTGATAATATGGCTCAACTGGTAGCTGACGGTACAACATCTTTATGCCTCACTGATTCATGGTTCAATGATAACAAACTTTCCCTGAATAGGGATAAAACCAAACAAATAATTTTTTCATTAAAAAGGGATTCTTTTTCAAAGGAGCAATCAGCTAGTTTTCTCGGTATCACCCTGGATAGCAAATTAAGTTGGGACACCCACTGTGATCTGCTATGCAAAAAACTTTGCCGAACTATTTATCTCATAAACTCTTTGGTAAGATTACTTTCACCTAATGTGCTACTGTCATGTTATCATGGCATGTTCCATTGTCATATTTCATATGCTATAATTGTGTGGGGTCATTGTAGCGGCTCCCTTCGGGTTTTCAAGCTTGAACGTAGAGTTGTTCGCATTATGTCTGCTTTACATCAAAAAACAAATCTTTCAATATCAACACAACACTGATATTCATCACTTTGACACTCGCAACAAGGGAAAATTGGTTGTACCTTACCATAGGCTAAGAAGGAGCAGAAATGGTTCTAACTACTTTGGCTGTATTTTTTATAATGCACTTCATTCTAGTATAAAAGATTTGCCTATTTATCAATTTAAATTAAATATAAAAAGGTTCTTATTAGAAAATGCTTTCTACACAATACCTGAGTTTATAGCTTCAGTTGGTTCTTTAAGGTTGTCCTCTGAAGATTTATAACATAATTTTCATCTCTTTGGTGATTTTTTTAATTGTATATTCTAAACATATTTTTATTGTATTTGACAAATTGTTATTCACGTCAGTGATTCACACATGTTTTATTATAAATATAAATATAAATACATATCTTTCTAATAACGCAAACCGTGTTAAATATCAAATCGCGCACATATCTTAACTATCAAAATAACGTTCCCTTTAATACCGCTTGACGTTATTTGTGTACCCATATCTCTCTTATATGTCCCTCTTCCTTCAATTCTACCGGACTGAATTGCGGATCCTATGATCTATTAAAATAAAG